>OZ026531.1:30129885-30784399 GCA_964019695.1 Loripinus fragilis
GATCATTTACGAGCACCGAAGGCGTAGTCTCACCAGAGCATTCGCTACTCATGGATGAAGACAAAGACTAAAGACAGAATTTCAAACCTCTAGCCACGCTGAATTCGTCAGAATGAGCATTAAAAGAGTCATTTGTGTATGCG
This sequence comes from Loripinus fragilis, assembly GCA_964019695.1. Lineage (NCBI taxonomy): Eukaryota > Metazoa > Mollusca > Bivalvia > Lucinida > Lucinidae > Loripinus > Loripinus fragilis. Next base: position 30,130,029 of record OZ026531.1, read on the forward strand.
CGTTACTAACGAATATCTCCCACATTTTTTTCAGTGCATGTGTATTCTATGTGTTTCAAAGAAAAGTCTCATTGAGCATCAAAACACGCCATGTTCTCTGAATATCACAAACAATGTCAGCACGGTGCTATTGTGCTAGCTTTGTCGTGGAATCGCCAGTTAAATTTGCCACACTTATTAATTCAACATTCCAGGTAGTCTCTGAAGCTGGTCATGTTGGTTTCAGCATAATCTGAAGATATTCTCGCGACGAATCTCAATACGGATAGCTGCTCTTCTAAACATACTTGTATTTTTTAAGGTAATAGTTATATCATGGGTAGTCCGCCTGTACGTGGAGATAATCCAAGGGCTTTAACGAGTGATCTTCCGTATAGGTGGACAAACATGGTATAACTATTTTATACCACCTACATTAGTGTTGACCTTGCACATCACGAGATATTTCGTGCTAAAGTTGGTAAGGGTGGTATCAAAATGTAAACTGCGGACCACCACTCCCGCCAAAACTGCAAATCCCCTGGGATATGCGCATGCGTAAACTTACTTTGAATATTTTGCAACCTGTTGGACATGAAAAGCTAAGGCTCAGATCAGCCTGCGCTTCCATGCAGTCTGGTCTGTGCCTTTGTTTTTCCCCTTGCAGCGTTCGTAATTTCGTGTTCGGCTGGGTTGAGTGCGATAGAGGGTTCTGGTTCCTGAGACTGGGCTGCATGGTGTGGGTCTTGCTTGGTCGCAGACCTCTTGGACAGAGATGCCGATAATAGCTCGTGGGCGGGGGTAACAATATTGTAGTTAATCGGTATACATTAGAACTCTTGTCTGGATCAACTCGTGTAATCGTCATTCAGCAAGTAGTATTTTAATTTGGGTGTACCTAAATACAGTAGTCTACAGTAGTATACAGTAATATACAGTAATATACAGTAGTATACAGTAGTATACAGTAATATACAGTAGTATACGGTAGTACGCAGTAGTATGCAAAGTAATATATAGTAATATGTCAAAATTGAATTAAAAAAGAGTGTTTTATCAAATTAAATTATTTTTTTTCAACTTTAATGCATATTTTTCTTTGACCAAAGTCAGCCCCATATTCATCTCTAGTATTACCACGCTTTGAAAAATACATTTCCAAATACTTCTTTGCCCATTTTTTTTGGAAAATTTAAAAATCTTTTCTAAAATTCATTTTTAATTAAGTTATGGATTTTTACAGTCTGTGTTTAATATACAAATCAAACTACAGTCAGAGAGTAGGAGTGTGAATTTATCGCTGATTCCAACGATGGCGATATTGCGTTAAAGGTTGATTTGCCATGCTTTAAAATTATGCTGTTGAAATGCAGGTGCCCCCAACCCCCTTTCCATCAAGATGTAGATATTTAAAAAAAGAAATAATGCACAGGTTTTATGTTCTGTGCACATTCCACGGTTATGCGCCTTTAATGTCATCATGAAACGTTTTGTAAACTCTGTTTTATATTGGTATATACGCCTATGCATAAAGCATGACAAACGGCGGCTTGGCATGTGCTTATGAACACGCATAGGTGATAATTTATTTCAAATCACTGCACATCAAGTGCATTACAAAAAGAACAGCATAATTAGCACTGTACTGTACTGATAAGAAGTCTTCTGGTGTATTAATGACCGAGATCAACGCAATTACGTCGAAATAGGTGTAAATTATGCAGCATATTAGGATATAATTAAGTCCATTACTTTGAACCAGCTGTGGTAAGAGATTATCAAACACTCTTGGCCCCAAACACCAGTAGCATTTCAGATACAGTGCTAGTACTGGCACTAGCCAAATATAGCCAATACTATTAACAATGAACGGTGATGAGGTAGATCTGTCCATTAACGACTAAGATCAGTTGTGCGTTCCACAAGCATTATTCAGAATGTTCTCCACCTGAATAAAACACGCATACTCGAAATGATGAGCGCAGTGTTTCAATGTTACGAGTGTTAGACACTTGAGATTGAGGAGTCACTAGTTCAAGACACACCTGATCCTTGAGCAAGCCACTTTGTAGTACTGGCTCAGCTCAGACTAGTTCAACGTAGGCCCCGCCATGGCATAAAAACTTCAGTTATTTATCGCATATGCACAACAGCCTCCTTTTAAGTGCCCATGGTGACGTATTTAATGGGGCCAGTCTACATCCATACTTTGTGTATGAGCGCAGTGAAGATTCTGTGTCTTCGTTCGCCATCCATGCAATAAGAAAAAAAAACTCAAGTGTTAGCTCATTTTGCACGACGCTAAGAAAGCCATGTAAGTTGACCTTCAGCACGTGTCCTATACAATATATAAATATAACATTCTTGAGAGGGTGCTAGTCGAAAATATCATCCTGAGGAATGTGATTATCAACCGAGGTGCAGCCGAGGTTGATAATCATATTTCGAGGGATGATATTTTCGACTAGCACCCTCTCAAGAATGTTATATTTATTTTATTATACCGAACATTATTCCTTTATTTTCTAACCATGGTGCGAGAGTTCCAAAGACACTGAACGCAATGGGTAATTGTCACGAATGATTGAATTATCTTTCACAAAAGGGTAGTGTTTGTAAACAGCTTGAATGCTCAAACTGGTCGTGATCGCCGTTTAAACAAATCGTGCCATAATCACTGATGGCATCAAACACTTTAGGCTACTTCGCTTGCAGCGTCGCTTAAATCAACATTGTAAATGGAGCTGCTGTAGATGATGCGGTTTTGTTGCAAAACAGAAAATTTCGCCAAATATGCTCAAATTTGGTTTCAAAGTGTTCAGCTCGTTCTAACTAAGAAAACGAGTACCCACACTTTGTGTTTCTGTCCACAAATAACGAAGTTATTGGGAGTTTAAAGTGACACGGCCATGGCTCATTCATGTACATGTATCCGCCATTGTAGGTTAGGCTAGCGTCTCCTCGTGTAAACGAACCGTACGCGCATCAGCGGCGCGCATGTGATAGTCGAAATTATCGCAGGGTGATAGTCGAAATTAGCACCTACCGGTCTATGGAGGTTTTACATGGGGTTTCTATGTGAGGTATAATAATAAGTATTATTCAGCTATCGGTCACTGTATCGCCACGTCAGCAACTTTAATATTCATATCTGGGCGTGATTCGACTATTTCATTGCCCAAGAAGGCAGATCTGATAATATTATATTAAGAGTTAACCTGTTTAATACGTTGTTTGAGCCCCGCAGACGTGCATGCATTTTATGAAAATCGTAAACTGAAAACTACAACAATTTTAAAGATCATCCGCTTTTGTCATTTGTTGAAATTGTTTTTGAAGCCTCGTCGACAGAGTAGATCAAGTTCAGACTGCTCCTGTGGTCAGACTGCTCCTGTAGGAGCAGTATGATCTGGGCTTACACTGTTTACCTATATACTTATGTTAATCATAAACATAGTCATTTTGCTGGCATTTTATGGTTTAAATGATAATATTAGCCACGAAATGAGATTTCCAACAATGAGGCTATAGATGTGATATGAGGACCGAACTTCAAGCTCCTGTGATATATACTGCTCAAAATATGATAAGGGTCAAGGACAAAATCTTCCATATTCAATGATTGAAGAAATATATCATAAAAGTTTTACTGTAGTCAGTACATACATGTAAAGGAAGTGTTTTTCTAGATCTTTAGCTCTAAGATAGTGAAAATGAATAAGATAGTCAAAATTGAATTAAAAAAAATGATTAACGATCCTAAACCATACATTGTATAAATGGTATACAGGATAAATCTTGACCCTTATCATATTTTGAGCAGTACATTATAGTTTCCCGCGTTGCGGCGACGAAAGTGTACCAGTTTCTCGAAGTTCTTTTCGTACTTGGAAAACGGTTCTTCTGCAGACCCCAGTTGCTTGAAAAGTATGTTGAATATATGATGAGCTGTCCCGCCCTGAGTGTTTCTCGAAATAGTTTGAAACATTAGCTACGAGAAATTCGTCTTAGATTTTAAATGTTTTAAAGATTCCTCAGTAGACAGCATAGGTCCAAACTAATATAATGCTTTAAAATGAATTCTGTTACATTTACTTTTATACGTAAGTCTTGCAAAAGTCGTGCAAGTCATGATTTATGATAAAAAATGAAAATATTTAAAAAAAAAAAATATTGTATGTCGTGAGAGTCGAACCGAGGATCTCAACTTTGACAGCTATACGCTCTATCCAAATGGCTAAGCGGGGCAGTGATGGATACAGGATTAGAAAATCTGAAGATCTGAAATCAATACTTTTCATTATGTTTGCAAATCTAAAATTAGTTTTACGGAGTTATACGAGTTTATACGGCATATTCATGAGTGCCAGTTAACTTTGTATAGCTATACATGCCATTGCAAATTGATATTTACCTACAGGTTTTTACAAAATAAGTTTCTGAAACGTTTTTATACTAAAGTGTTTTTGAGCATTTTGACTGTGTTCCCCCCCCCCACCCCCACCCCCACCCCGTTACCAATCATCCCGTTTTTATATGATGTGCGAAATGTAAAACTACAACTGTATGCAAAAGGATTAGTTTGGTCACGGGGGGGGGGGGGGGGCACTTCAGTAAAACTTTTTCTATTTTCTATATGTTGAATAGCAAAAACAGAGTTTTCAACCCATATTTTTCAATTGGTACTTTTCCGAGAGAAAACGGCGTTTGTGGATAAGTCGAGGGTTGAACCTACTTTTCTTTTTCATAGAAAAAATATCATTTTCTTTGAAACTTTTCTCTTGTCATTCTTATGGGCAATCCTTCATTAAGACTGTCCGAGGTCCTTAACACTTTACCTTATCGTCTATAAATAACCATTGCAAAAAATTTGGATCCAGATCAGTACCGACAAAATGTCAGTCCTGATCTGGATCCAAACTGACAAAATGTTGAACCTGATCTGGATCTAAGCCGTTTGACACTCTGTTAGTGTTCCTGAAAGAATTATTTGGGGGAAAATGAAATAAGTCAGCGGACAACAACAAAAGAATAAACAAATAAAGAGCGTTCAAGCTGCATAGTCTGTAACTTTTGATCTTCTAATTTTAGAAATAAAGTTTCTATTTTTCAAGAATACAGTAAAAATTCTCACATTCAGGTAAACATTTTACCATTTTCATAAATCTTAACAAATTATCACTATCGAAACAACAGCATTTATGTTAAAATAGAATCTATGACAACTCACCGACAGACAACTGGCCGACACGACAACTCAGCGACGGCACTTTTTCACCGACAACCTATTCGCCGACACGACCACTGGCCGACACGACAAGTCACAGACAATTTTTTTAAAAACTCACCAACACTCGCCGACACTCACCGACAGAGACTTTCCTAGAAAAAGGATGAAAAGAAATATTTTTTTCAATGTCAATATTGCTTTATTTTCGGAACGAACACATCACCACTTTGCTTTCAGTAAACACAAATACATATACATGTGTCATGGTGTCTTTTAGTCTCTGTGGTTACTTAACTTATGGGTATAACTTAATTCGTCTGCAGTTTGAATGCATCTGCATTTGCAGTCAGGTAGGTGACACACCCAGTACGACTTCTCACCGCGTACACGGTCCACTTTGTACATGTAGCCTTCAGAAACTAATTTGTTTTTGCCCCTCTGGGATCGGATGAACGAAAAACCAGTCGCCATTCTTATAAATCGAAAGCCAAAATGTCCCGGCAAAATGTACAAAAAAATCCGTAATACATGAGCTTTAGAGATTAGTGAAGTCGAAGTTGAGAATGGTAATCGGTTTTGTAAAGAAATATAATAGGCTTTTGTCTGTGAGTTGTCGTGTCGGCGACTTGTCTTTGTCGTTCAGTTGTCGTGTCGGTGAATATTTTTTTGTCTGTCAGTTTTTGTCTGCGAGTTGACTTTCGGTCAGTTGTCTGTAGGTGAGTTGTCGCACAACGTTAAAATCAACTGTCTAGAATTATTAGAGGGACGTAAATAATTACAAACAAGAGAAAAAAACACCTTTTTTTATAAATCATTTTACTTTTTAATGCAGTTTTCAGCTGTACTGAACATATTTATTGTGAAAACATAACTTAATTCTATTTTTACAAATGATTTAAAAAGAAAATAAAAAATTTCGAAAAAAGTTCATAGTTACAGACTATTTTAATCTCTTTAAAATATAGAAATTTCAACCTGCGACCCCTTCAGATACAAAATGGGCAAATCCATGTTTATTGTATCAATTTGTATGAAAAAATCTATCAAAATGAAAAGGGTTATTATTACAAGCGGAATTCGAAGAACCGAATCTGTTGTTTGTTTTTTGTTGTTGTTTTTTTTTAAATAATTTTGTATGTTCTCTCTATTACTGAAAGATTAGTTTTTCCAGATTATTTGAATATTTCAGTTCCATGAATAAATAAAAATTGTAGTATGGCCGATGCTTTTTTCTTTGATCTTTGCTCAGTGATGTTTAAATCAGACACCCTAGAATAACGACAAAGGAGGAGCTTAAAACCGTACTCTAACTTCCAATTTTAGTTAAACAGCGATGTAGGCGGGAACTTCCTTAATAGCGAGAAATTAACCTGTAGGTAAATGTAAAATAATTGACAGCTTAGGCCGGATGCTGGGAGGAGCGAATGTAAATTTCGCCAGGTGTCAGTAACACGTGTTTATTTGCGCCTGCGCCATACTACAAGCTAAATAAAGGATTTTTCCTTGGCTTTCTGTTTAAACCGCTCGGTGGGCTACGCCCACCTCGCGGTTTAAACAAGAAAGCCTGGGAAAAGAATCCTTTATCTATTACTTAAACAAGAAAACTTAATGCAGCCACAAATCACAACAGCTGGATAAATAAATAAAATTTATTCTGTTTTTTTTTTTCCTTTGAGCATGTTACCATCTCACTCTTCAGCATTAACTTCCCTCAGGTAATCATCACTGATAGTTTCTTATCTCTGCTCGCATATTCTACTGGTCGGTCATTAGGATATTATGCAACCCAAAATGTGTCTTTGAACACAGGGTAGCACATCTTTGTTGCATAATTGCCGTGATAATTGTAACAGTGGTCACTAATTAATGCTAATTATTAGCTGTCCACTGTCTTACTGTGAAGGTTGTTAAAAAGATGGCGGATCGAGTGGACGTAGAATTCGCGCCACCGTGATTTTTGGATATTAATAATGGAAGGATTGCCCAGTGTTATACCTAAATCGATCGTGGAAGTTCTAAACAGGCTGGAGAACGATGAGGACAACCTATTCTCGTGGAAACTCACGCGGAGTCAGGACAAATTCTCATTAACTGTCAGTTGCAAACTTCCCGCCAAAGCTCCCAACAAAGCCAAGGACGACAACAAGGTAACCGGACGTACAACTGTGAAACCAGTAAAGAGACGTCGTCGGAAGAAGAACAGATCTCCCTCCGCGTTGGCTCGTTCTAGGAAAAGACACGCGCGGTTCCTGGAAAAGAAGTTAGCTGGAAAACCAGATTTGGCTTCGCCAGAAGAGGACCAGCAGGATTCGGATAATTCTGTGTGTGTAAAGGAACTGGAAAATACCAGTCTTTCTTGTGGTAGTAACAGTGACCTGGTGTCTTCGGAAAATCCAACACCAAGTCCAATTGCTGATCCTGACCTGTTAGTGTTACACGAACAGGCAATTCTTCGTGAATTTCTGGACACCATTGATAGTGACGATAGTGACGACGATGTGATCAGTGTATATAGTGTTTGTTCAAACTGTAAGCATCCAGCCAAAAAAGGAGAGGACCTTAAACGTTGTTCGCGCTGTCATATAACCTGCTACTGTAGCGTTCAGTGCCAGAGGAAAGATTGGGACTTTCACCGATTTGCTTGTGCGGTTGTGGCCAAGAAGTCGGACACTGTGAAAGCTTGATTCTCTACCACAAGGACCTGTACATATTTGTTTAAAGTTTCACAAGTTACTATTTTCTACAGTAGTTTAGATACTTTTATTAACACTAATACTACGCCGAAAGGTGGTGCGCCTGCATAGGCGGAATATACATCCAAGAAAGAAAGAAAGAAAGAAGGTAGTTTACACATGTTATGGCTAGTGAGAGAATCATAATATTTTGAAGATTAATTATGATCAGCATGATCAGCAGATTTAAGACCGCGATCAGCCCGGATTCACTGTCTGTATGCTCAGGTTGGAAACTTCATTCATGGGCGGATCCAGAGGGGGGGGGGGCCAAGGGGTCCGGACCACCTCTGAAAAATCACACAAAATAGGGTTTCTTAGCAATACTGGTCCGGATCCCCTGAAAAATCACAAAGCTACAAAGCCAGCATTCAATGTTGGACAATCATCGTCCCCCGTCAGCGAAACGCCATTTAAAAATGGCGTTTCTCTGGCGGGCCGATGATAGCCCATTTATAGTGGTATTTGGATCCTTTATCCCCTCATCAACTAAAAAAAAGTTACAAATTTGGACCCCCTCTGACAAAACTTTCTGGATCCGCGCATGTTCATTAAACAGAACAAAAACTCAAATGAGGCTCTTTCCGGATCTGTGTATGCAGTGATTTTATTTGGGATTTTAGGAAGCTACCTTTTTCTTCACATTTGGTGACATATTTTATTAAAATTAGGATAATAAGTGCTAAAATACCTGAAATTTGGATAATAAAGGCCATGTTTGGACTGGGAACAACTCCCATATAAGGCCGTAAAAATGGCCCAATAAAATCACTGGTCTGAGGCTGAAAAAAATCGCAAGTTTTCCATTCAGTGCTCTTATGATGCAAAATGGTGAAAAAAGGATAATGAAGCTGATGCAAGCTGTAAACTATGTACGGCCTAAGGTTGTTTACCTCACGACAAAAACAATTTAGACAAAGCCGTACACAAATTGCATCTCGCAAGTCAAAAGGCCAGTAAAAGACCAGGGCCCGGAATTACATTCCCTCCTTAGAGTTAAGGAAGACTTAAGTTAAGTATTGATTTTTCAGGATGCGAAAATAACGTTTAAAACTGATTGAAATCAAAAAAGATTTAATTTTTCTGAAGATCACAATGATATCTTTGACCACAAATACAACATCGATCCAGGCAGTTTGTTTAGCATTTAATATAGCATGTTGACATATTAATACTTAACGTAAGTCTTTAAGGAGGCATTGTAATTCCGGGCCCAGAGCGGGAGCAGTAAATTCTCCTGTTTTTTCACTATTTTACACGATAAAACCACGGAATGGAAAGCTTTCAGCCTCCATATACAGAACCGGCGGAACTGGCGTCTCTGCCTACGAAGTTTCCTACCCGTGATATGGGGAAACCTATGCTTAATAGTTACCTGACTCCTAACTTTAATCTGCTAGTTTTGATGTAGATGATGTTTTTGATTCACTGCAGATGCCATTGTTTACATATGTCTCTTGAGAAAGGTTGTTAAACCGAAACAAGTTGGGAAATAAATAAATATAAAAAAAAATATTGAAGTTTGATCTCTTGACCTATTTATATTACTAGTGTAGAGCAGTTTAAAATATAGCTTGGAAGACGGACGGATGGACAGACAGGTAAAATAGTGCGATTGTGATAACCCTAAGGCGATCAGATAAGAAAAGCATCGCTAAAAGCCCACCGTAGGAAAATTAAATGGGTTTGTTCAAAAAAGAACTCAGGTTTAAATTAAATGTGTGTTCAAAACGGTCACAGGCTTAATTTAATGTTTTGGGGTTTTTTTTTGGTTTTGTTTTTTATATAGAATGGGCACTAATTAGAATTTGAAAGGTGTGTTTTTTCAAAGTGTGGCAAATACTAGCGATGAATATGAGGTTGATATTTGAAACTCTGGTCAAAAATATTCGCATCAAAATTGAAAAAAAAAATAATTTGATATTTTTTTTTTAATTCAAATTTGACACACTACTGTATATTACTTTGCATATTACTGCATACTACTGTATACTACATGTACGATATTTAAAACTCTGGTCCAAAATATATGCATCAAAGTTGAAAAAATATTTTAATTTGATAAAATATTGTTTTTTAATTCAAATTTGACATACTACTGTATATTACATGCATACTACTGCGTACTACCGTATACTACTGTATATTACTGCATACTACTGTAGACTACTGTATACTACTGCATACTACTGTAGACTACTGTAGACTACTGTAATTAGGTACACCCTTTTAATTTGCTGCTTCACTATTTCGGCTATCCAGTTCTTTTATGAAAAAAATTGCACTCGTCTGCCATTCAATAACGGAGTCACAAACTGACTTGCAGAAAGCAGCGCATGTCTTTGTGATATTATCGTTCCCATTTTTAGATACAAAAATAATATAAATTCTTTATTATAAAATGTTTTACAGCATAATATATAGACATTATCAACGTTCCTGCACCAAGCACTTTTTATCATACCCTGATTATTACTTCGCGCGATGGCAGGTGTGGATTGATACATAGGCTAATGTGGATGCTCATTGATCGCATATGCCGAAAAGCTTGTCACGTCTCATGATGTGTTGTAAATGCATTGGCATAATTTTAACATTAATAATGCAAGCATTTTCAAGTGAGAGGCGAATAACATCTTGAACATTGTATCTGTCGCTGAAAATACAGTATGACAGACAGACTCGAGCAGGCATATAGTCCTCACTTTCATGCACAGTTTGCTTATCAAATGTGTGCAGCTAAGGATTTCGCTTTCTGCTAGAATTCAGAACCCAAGTTCCATAATCACAGACAGCCAACAATTTGATGAGACATTTTTGTTGTTCATGATGGTGGACTTCTTGCTGGGCGAAAGCAATTTGCATTTGATTGGTTTTCTTACTATCAGCTTTTTAACCCTTATCCTACTAAAATTTGTTTACACATTCGGTCATCTGCTTAATACACCTGCTGAATATTATCATGGAAGCAAGCAGTTATAAACACTGATCAGCCTATTCCCAAACAGCTAAACATGTGGCCATATTGTTTGCAATATAGACCACCCAAAATGAATATCAAGAAGAGAGAGCAGTCGAAGCAGGAAAAGATTTAAACCATTTTATATTCGCTACTCTGGGACCGATAGGGTGGTTTGAGACCGAATATCATTAACCTGAGTCTGGCTACAGCAGAATACGGGTGAAAAGTACAATGAAAATGAAGTATACATGTATGAGACTTGCCCTAGTCTAGGCAGCTGTCAGTCAGTGGCATAATTACACTTCCAGCGATTGTGTTCCGGTTACACGACCATAATTGATGACTGGTACTTTAAATATCAAAGCATAACTATTTCCAGCAACGTTTCTATGGCAATTCCTGAATACCAAAGCATACAACTCCATATGCAAACGCTTGATAGTAGCAACACAGCTCTGTGTAACTTGTGGGTCTTTTGACAGCTTCATTGAAAGGTAGTTATAAATCAATTATAACGCGTAGGTGTTAAAAAGGTGATCTGGTGAGCCAAAATCTTGGAACGGCATGGGGGAATTAAGCACTCTGTCCGATCCAAATGTATTAGATAAACACGCATGTATAAATATATGAAGTTAACAGGTTATACCTTATATGTATTGTTTCTGTCCTAAACTTTAAACTTTGGGCACTTGTTAGAGTGCGCCAAGCGAAGAATCAGATCGGCGTGCGCATCAACTTAGACTGAAGACAGCATCTAATTCGCTGTACGCTTATTAGGTTTTCCAGGATCCATATTTAACGATATTAAATTCGAGTCATTTTAATCCATAAAAGTTACAACCTCCACTTTTTATAGCAAAACATTTGGCTAACATGTACAGTGGTCAATATAATTTTACTCTCGGGCTGCTTTTAGATTGCATGGCTAATAAGGTTTGCAGTTCTGATTCAAGGCTGTATAAAAATTGCATCTAAAACGTAGAGCAATAAGTATGAAAATATGCGATGCGGAGATTTTTAAACAAGTTGAAAAAACAAATCAATTGCCACATATAATTATGATTGTCAAGGACGAATCTTGATGTGTCTAGTATTGTTCCGTGGAGTGGCACATAGATGTATGCTTCGGTCCTGCAGTATTAGAAATATTCTATGAATTACATGGCTCTGTTTATTTGGGAAAACACATGCGCTTTTGCTATTTTGCAGAAGGGACCAGCCGAGGCTCAGGTGAGCCTGCTTTTTCGCGACAAAAAAACGTCAGGTTCTGATTTACATCAAAGTTGTTTGACATTTTGTGAAGAATCTCAAGAAGACAAAACGTCCTAGAATATAATATTTTTAATCTTATTTTTGTTCGTACCACCTCGGACCCAGTATAATTGTTTATTGGGTCCGAGGTACCACACAGATGAACATTAAAGGCTCTGACGAGCCGCAAATATGCCCAGTCTCTCCAGATCTTTCAGAAAATACCTGTATGATCAGATCAAAACAGCATCTGCAGCCCCGCTATTACTAGTTGCGCACCTCGAACATGTCGGCTTTCGTGGTATGGTTCATATTTGTACCATATTCAGCACACGCACTCACGCGCGCAGGCAACTATCTCGTCTACGTTTTGCAGCGAAACAGTGTTAATACTTAGTATTCTTGGTTTGATGAAACTTCATGTGGATATAATTCATGCATTGTCTTTAGAAATGATTTGGATTTTGCTTGTTTGTATTGTTGCTTGACTGGGTTGAACGAGAACTAAGCAGTTACAATTAATGCCTTGACCAAAAACAACATGGAACAGAACATAAATTTTATTTCGACTTAAGCATTACTAGCACATCGTCACAATACATAATATACAAACATATATTTACACATGCATTAAGTTTTATTAATTACACATGTGTAGTTCGAGAATGAAACTATTTTAGGCTTGTTCATCCATATTCTGCTGTAGACCCAGGCCAGTACATCCTAGGGGGTGAATGCATACAGTTCAATCGCAACATCGCCATCTGCATATTTTCCATATAACACGTAAGAGCAAAAACCAGGCCTTAAACCGACATCGGGCCAGGTTCTGCACCCTTTGCATCTCGCCCAAAACTATGTCTTTTTGAACGCACATTGAAAAGATGTGAGCTCCCGGTCCCGCCGGCTCTCTGTGCATGTCGACATTCTTGAAATGATTTCATTTGTTTAGGGGCATCTGTGAACAGTATAGAGGGTCTGGATGGGGTATATTGATTAGTGAATAATGGCCCTTTTTATAATGAATAGTGAATAATGAGCCAAAAAATAATGAATAGTGAATAATGAGGGCCTAAAAAATAATGAATAATCCTATTTTTTTAATGAATTGAAGAAAAAATTAATGAATAGTGAATGATCAGATTTCTTTGCCACCTTTATTACTTTTAATGAATAATTGGTCTTATTTTAATGAATAACCCAAAATTTTCATGAGATGAATAATAGGCTAAATTTTTAATGAATAGTGAATACCAGACCCACCCCCCCCCCATCCAGACCCTCAGTATAGACTCCGACCAGACGCTGCATGGTCACCAAACAAACCTCGTGAACAACAATGAAGATTGATCCCACGCCGGGTCGTCCCATTTTTGTCCGCTGTCAAACGATTTGGGTCCAGATCGGTCGGATGTCTCTCGTGTGTGACCTGGGTCCAAACTGTTTGCTTGTGTCAAGGGCCAGCATAAATCAAAGTGAAAGAGCATACATGTAGATGTTGGGACCACAGTGGCTCAGTGGTAGAGTGCTTGACTCGAGACCGAGGGGCCGCGGGTTCGAGCCTCACCGGCGTCACTGCGTTGTGGTCCTTGAGCAAGACACATTTATCCTAGCTTAGTACTGGTTTAATCCAGGAAGACCCCTCCCTGTTTGACTGAAAGATTGTTGATGGGACAAATCAAACAAACAAATACATATAGATGCATCATATGCGTCAAGCCTGACCACATGGTAGAGATATAATGTAAAGTATACTCAGGGCATTATCCTGTTACGTACACGGTGAGTCTCGAACTGTTGACCTTCAATCCCAAGTCTAACACACTACCAACTGAGCTACTGCGTTTCCATAAGGATACTTTGGTGACATATACATGTATGCCTGAGAGAAAACAGACTATGTGCCTTTCAAAGGGAGTGTATTTTCAAAATGTACTTGCAAAATGTCACTGGAGGCCATAGTACTATATCATGACATGTTACCCTGTGCCACCTTAAGAAAAATGAATCAATGCATGCTAGGGAAACATTATTTCTTTAAGTAAAGCATCATATCAGAATACCATCAGAGTGTCAAACAGTTTGGCTCCAGTTCACAGTTCAGGTCCGAAGTTTGTTGGGCCTGATCTGGGTCCAAACAGTTGCGACGACACAAACAGATAAAGGTTAAAATGTTTCATTTTGCAGGCATTCTATTTATTTTCAGAAAATAATAAACTGCACCTGCTCATATAATGTGTATGTGGCAAATCGCATCTTTCGACATTTTCACAATTTGTGATGCGAAGAGCAAAGGCTCTGGTGAAACGGCATACACGCACATGCTACAGGCTTGCGTGAAACCCAAAAGACTGCTCCTCATGCAGCAACCTTCCCGAAAATCTTTCCCAAAAGATCGCACGTACCCGTGTGACAGGAGCTTTAATGTTTGTTTTGTGTTTTTATGAAAACTTTCATCTAGCTGAAGCTGGTCAATTTTATTGAGTATTTCTATAATGAATTAAAATGGGAAATCATGCAGGGTTCGTTCAGGAAGCTAAAACATAATACATGTATCTAAAACACATGCTGTTTCTTATTGCAATATGCGTCTATGTAACATGTGTGAGTTTGCCTCAGTCAGAGAAATTATATAACCATGTAATTGGAAACAACACTGGTCGTCTCTCTCATAATTACACGTGTCGAAGAGGCGGGAAGTAAAAGCTGCTATCACTTGCAAACGGGATGTGGTGGCGCGCAGATCATCTCAACTCAGTCTCCAGCAAGATCTTCAGAAACTGACATGGACTACTCTGAGCATTACGGAAGCCTATATGTGACATTGTGTTATGTCGTTTTGATTTCGATGTTTTTACTTTTGTATTTTGTGTATAATGTTGCACATTTTAAACGGCGTAATTCACGAGGTAGAGCCAAGATGGAGAAGAAACGAGGAAGGAAGGCGAGAGTATAAGCATTTTAATGCATCCGTCGTAATGTTAGTTTTTATATATTTGAAATCAATGCAGCTGGTAACTATCACAGTCAAAAAATCTACCAGAGACTCTCGGTTTGATTATGCTACATACTGAAAGTAGTCACATAGACCCAGTGCAATTCGATATAATAGAGTTCGACTGATTATAATAGTTCGACCCATTTAAATCGACCAATTTAAATTGTTACAGAAATTAAATCCGAGTTTTAATCTGTATGTCTAGATCTGATACAGTGCAATCGAAAATAAGATGGCATTAAAGGCAAAACTTATCTATCTATCTATCTGTCTGTCTGTCTGTCTGTCTGTCTGTCTGTCTGTCTATCTATCTATCTATCTACCTTGATGTTATCGGTCTGACAGTCAGCACCTGTCGGTCTGTTTGTCTGTCTGTCTAACCGTCTGTCTGTCTGCGCCTGTCGGCATGTCTCAACGTATGTCTGTCCACAGGCCTGTCTGTTTTTCTGTTTGTATAAGAAAACAAGTAAGTATTACCTGAAATTCCATACTCACTGTTAGGACGAGACACAAAACACAGACAGCCACACGACAGCAAGAAAGCATTTAAAGTAAAGCAATCAGTTTTCTGTCTCTTTTCCTTAGCAAAAATGACTGCAAAACTACATGTATAAAATCACTACGAACTTCACAACAGAATTATTAGCCAATACACCCCCTACATACAATGGGAGCAACGATGAATAATGAATTAACAACAGCATAATCAACGCCTTAGAACGGATCACCGGGGAGGGGGGGCTTAAATATATTTCACCTTCCAAATCTTCTTCCTAGATTCTGCTGCTGTTCATGAAACTGTTTTCCACTGCCTCCCTCATACCCATCCACCACCCTATAAGTTCATTGGGATTATCTACATGTCTGTTTGTCTGCCTATCTGTCTTCCTACCTGCCTGCCTGTATGTATGTCTGCCTGTATGTATGTCTGTATGTATGTCTGTCTAAAACACACACACACACACACACACACACACACACACACACACACACACACAGAGGCTCAGACTATTTTTGGGGTTTAAAAATTTAGAATTTCAATATTATTGTGGGTTTTCAGAAAAAAGAAATTTTTTGGGGTATGATGATTTTGTGGATATTTTTTGAGCTCATCACAAAATCGGCCTACTTAAGGGGACATTTCTATGTATTTAAGGGTTTTTTCTTAGGGGATATTTTTGGGGTTTGCTAAAATTTCAAATATTTTTAGGGTGCTTGATATTCCTGATATTCCTTTTTTTCAGGGGGGGGATGAACATTCAATGCTGGGACCAAGCGTACGGATGAAGAAAAAAAAGAGTCCCCACCCCTGGGAGTTATATATGTACTTATATTCTTTTTGTCGTTTTGACTTTTATCTTTGGCCTTTTTACCTCATATTTTGTGTTTTGCCTTTTATGTTTTAAATTTTGTCTTCAGAAAGGTTTCTTTCCTTTTTTGTCTTTTGCCTTTTGTATTTTAACTTTCGGCTTTTTGCTTTAGTCTTTTGTGTTTTAACTTTTGTATATTGTATTTTGGCTTTGGGTTTCCTCATGCTATTTCTATGATAAAAAAAGGCATCTCAGTACCCCTTCAAATTTTGGCAGCAGACAGACGTACAGACAGACAATTGATAGCACATCGGATATGGGAAGGCGGTGGAAATAGATTGATAGATAGATACGTTTTGCATTTAATGTCATCTAATAGTCGATTGCACTGTATGCGACCTACATAATAAATACTCAGAGTAAATAAAGTGTTAATATTGAAATGGGCCACACTGTCATGTTCAAAATTGCCATACATCTATTTAAATACTTGTAAACACAGATAGCATGGTTGAATGGAAAACCTTCAGTAGACTTTTTTGGACTGAGATATTTACCAGCTGCATCGGTTTCAAATGTAAAAAACGTTACACATGATGCATTAAAATACTTGCACCATTGTCTTTCTTCCTGCTTTTCTCTCCATCTTGGTTCTACCCCATGAATTGTGTTGTTTAAAATGATGTACAACATCAAGCACAAAAATACATATGTATGCAAATTCATATACGAGTCACACCAAAAATAAAACCTGCATTTTGAAATGTGAGAACAAAAAGCCACTGATTAGATGTGTACTTACATGCTGGTCAATACATTTGTTGCTCACTAGTGTTAAAATTTAATCATTTCAAGATTATAGCGAGCTTTCGTAGCTTAGAAGGTCAATTTGAGTCCAACATAAAAAGTTGGAAAATTCGAAATTGGAAAACGAGTTGTTAAGCGATAAGGCTAATTGCTACTGTTTCAATGCTTTATCAGTTTCTCAGTGGATGCGCAGCTGATCTGCGCCTTTGTTTTCTGTACGTGTAAAAATGCAACTCAGTTTTTTTTTGGCATCGCTTTGATCAGTTTATTTTTCTATATTAAAGGGGACGGCAACCCTGATGATTACTATGTTTTATATTAAAGATCCTATTAAACCATGAATTTTGATACCAGTTTCATCTAAATCGGTTGAAAAATGTGGAAGCTGTGGGCGTTTGAATGTTTGCAAATGGACTGTAATGGAAGCCGTCATATTGTAGGCTTAGTGACGTCACTCAGCCTAATTAAATATGCGTAATCGAAATAAAAGACAAACCAATGGATTATTTGCATTAATCTTTAATGAAACATTTTCCTTGTGTATTAAGCTAGTCATCTGCTGATACTCAGATGATGTGTTAGTAGTGATAACTAAGAATTAAGCCGTTGAAAAAAATCTTAAAACTAATTAAATATTCAAAATGGCTGCTAAATGTTGGCCATATTGAATTCTTTAAATGCCCATAACTTTCCCATTTTTCAACCGATTTTGATGATACTTGCATCAAAATTCATGGTTCATAGAGCTCTTTCTGATAGTACATACTTATCATTAGGGTTGCTGTCTCCTTTAAGATTATTTGTCTATAGCTAGTCCTTGCAGCTACACAGCCAAGTTTGTGTTGGACTTGTTTGAAATCCCAAAAGGCAAGTTTTATCATGATGAGGCTCATATGTCAAAGATTATACAATTCAACTACTCATACTTGGCGTGGAAACTAATGGATACAACTTACACAATTTACTTTTGTTTTAAAAGAGTAACAAAATAAATGCAGGTACACTGAACGACTAACGAAGTAAGAAAGACAGCAAGGATCAGGAATCAATACAATCAAGTACCACACCTGTCAAAGGATACCAAATGGAAAAGTAACACAATCACATTAATTTAAACATCACAAACAAGAGCCAAGATGTCAGCCCCTTCCGTTCAGGTGACCACAAGGCAGCAATGAACAGACGCAAAAGCATGACAAACACAAGGCATAAATAACACAAATGATCCACAAAAGAAGTACCCCCTTGGAACGGTCAGTAAAAATATTTTACTGGAGTGCTTAAACCAGTTTCACGGCACGCCAACCTCATCCTTAGTTCAGATAATCACGACTCATAGATGTTTGGTTTGCATAAAATACCTCTAACTTATCCACGCATCATCTCCTAGATAATATAAATCAAGATATAAAAAGGAGATAAAGCAAAGAAAAGGACTCAACAGTACATAAAAGTGAATACTGGAACAAAAGAAATCTAACAGGTAAACCCGTTTGGCCTGACAACTGCCAAAGCATCAGACCCCTACCATCTCATCAATACATAATTTTTCAAGTTGGAACCGCCATAGAGTCTGAAGTCTGACCAACGGGCGTGCAGTTAAAGAGGGAAGCAAAATTGCCAACCGTGATTGTGTTGACCACCAAGCATGCAGTATATTGCAATACAGACCTGGCACTAACGAATATCGAAACCTGGTACATTTGTTTGTCTCTAACTTGTAAAGAACAAGTCCTAAGGCTAAAAGTAAATGTTTATTTTAATAAAAGAATATCAAATGTGATTTTTATAAAAGCAATACTTGTCAAATATATAAATATTTGCTATAACATTACAAATTTGTCACTTTTTGCCTGAACGGCTTGTATGAAGAATTGTTCAAATTATGTTCATATTTGTAAAATCAATACTACTCATTACATGCAAAATTGCCACAACAACGGTAACATCTGGAAAAAGCTGCTGTTTGTCACACCTGTGGCACTGGTATGGTCTGACATTGGAGTCCACATTTCTGTCCAGTCCTGCACAAGTTTGTCAACCAACAAGTGTGTAAACATTCGCGACCTGGTAAATTTTAATGCATGTCACCCACAATTTGCCGTAAAGTATCTGCTCCACATGCTGAACTGACTAGCACATTAAACCAGTGACCTTGACCTATATTTTACAAGCTCCAGTGACTTGTATTTTTATATTTGTATGCCAACCCTTATGCTCTCATCAACTATAATGCCTAACACCATCAAACATTGCATAAGGCATCCCCTTAACATATTGAGTCAGCACACACCTTAATCCGATGACTTCGACATTGACATTGCCATTTTTATGTCCAACTTCAGGATCTTGCAAAAATGTTGTGTCTACAACCACCAAAGATACATAAGACATCTCCTCAAAATCATGTCTTGATCCTGAGACCTTGACCTAAACTGAAATAAAGTTCTAATTTGGTTAACACCTTGACCGGTGACCTATATCTTTTTGCTCCATTAATAAATAAAGGCCCGATGACTTTGTTTCCATTTCCCAAGCAGATGCAAACGCAACTTATATGGAGTTCTTGTTCTTTGTCGAAACACATCCCAGTTTGATGTATGCTAGTTACTTTGTTGTGGCTGTGTAGCCAAAATTCATCGTGTCAAAGTCCGAATGCAAAAATAATTCTGCCCGTCCATCTATTTGTTTGTTGTTTTTTTTTAAATTGAAATCACACGTTCATCTCATTAACATTTCAATTAAAGTAGATTGAACCTGGAATGAATCTGTATTAACTTAATTAACCACAAGGTAAAAGAGTCACAACCAGATTGATGCGAGTAAACAGATGACATATGATGGAGAGAGTAAGCAGCTCTTTTCCAAATAGGTGGTGACTCAGAATTCGAACATAACTGACTAAAATTACATCTTAAATAGTAAAATGAAATAATAACACAGAACAGCAAGAAACCGCAACAAAGCATCAACTTAGAACGGTCAGTAATGCGTTACCAGTGGATTTATGTTAAATTTACGAGGGTTCAGTCCTTTTCCTTACTTTCGATGTGGTTCTAAAACATGTATTTGATTTGCCCACGTGGAGGTTTCCAACTCATCAAAAATCAAAATCCATGGGCATCAACGGATTCGCAGGTAATACCATGGTGGTTCAATGATGAAGGGTTAAGAGAAGCAACGCGTACTCTGACCTTTCACATCGCCACTGGAACACTGGAGGAAATGAAAGCCAAAAGTTGAATCCTGATGAGCCAACAAACACAGTACGTGTAACGGTTAATTTGTGCAACAACTATTGCTAATTTCATATGTTAAGCAAATACAAGTTTTTAAATTAAAACTACATTTAATTAGGATTACATTCTGTTGCTCTTCTATGGATGATGTAAATGTTTCAATGTTTCATGTCTCTGACATGTGTTCGCAAAGTAGGAAAGGTGGCAAAAATCTGGAATCGATACAATCAAGTACCACACCTGACCCAGGATACCGTATAGGAAAGTGATAAATATACAAAAAAAAATCAGATATATGAGAGCCAAGAAGTCAGCATTTTCACAGCAGGCGACCACAAGGCTGAATGACACAGACAAGACAATATAGCAAAGACAAACAAAAAATAAAAACGATCCACAAAAGAAGTACCCCTTTGGAATGGCCAGTAAGAAAATTACTGGAGGGCTTAAACTAGTTTCATGGTACCAACCTCACGCTTAAAATTCTGATGTGGATTAAGACACATAGATGTTTGATTCGCATGAAAGATCACCAACTTATCCATGAATTATCTCCAAGTACATATATATCAAGATATAGAAAGGAGATAAAGCAAAGATAAGGACTCAACAGTACATACAACTGAATATCAGAGCATTATAAATCAAACAGTTAAACCCTGGTTGGCCCGACGACAGACACAGCATCCGGCTCAAACCCTCTCATCTATAGAAAGGTCTTTAAGTCAGAACCGTAAAAGAAAATCTATTAATTTCCTACCACCACTGTCATCACATTAAGCAAATCTACTGAAGGTGAAAGTAGTAAAAAGAACTTGTGTTTGCTGGTACATGTATATAAAGCAAAACGTGATTGTTTCAAAGTTTTTCCAGTAGGTCTTCAAGTCCAATGAACAAATTCGTTGACGTTTCAAAATCAGTTCTTTGGTTTGAGAAGGCTCAGTATCACAAGAAATTCATTTAAGCACGTCTTCTTATTTGAGCTTTACATTTCTTTGCATGCTGTTACATCAACTTGATCTGCCAGTGTTCCAAATTCTACGTGGCTATTGAGGCTATCATTCTAATACATCAACATTTCTCTGCACTCTTATTGAATGAAAATTCCAGATTCGCACAAGCTAAGAAGCCACCATGCGAGCTAATCAATATTTGTGTTTTAACAACGGCAGGGCATATATTGGGCCAGTAAAATATATCTAAGCCCCCATCCCTGTGGCCTTGGCTGCTGTCTGTTCTGAGGTGGTGATTCTGTTGTTGGTGATTCTTTGTTTGTTGTTGCTCCCATTGTATTGGATTCTTGTTTTATTGTTTATTTCTTATTGTCCTTTCTAGTTTTGTTATTATCTTGCTGAGGTATAGAGAGCTGGTTGCTTTACTTTGATTATGTTGTCATGTGGCTGTCAGTGTTCATTGTATCATTGGTGTCATAGGTTGGTCTGTGGTCTATGCTAGTGGCACTTATTGGTCATACACATCTGTTTTGGGCGTTTCTATTTAGTTCTGCTTAATGAGATAAAAAAAACAGAATCGGACACATTCAACATAAAATGGTGTTAGTGTCTTTAATTATCCAATATCTCTCGGGTCTTTAAATAGCGTATCAAGCAATGAAAACTCCGACGCCTCAGCGTTCCCACCCATAGCTTTATTCGCTGATTGGAACATGAAGATGTTAAATACAACAACTGGGTCTGCAGCTGTGTGTCTAAAAAGGGTTGCAGAAGCAGAATTCACATTTATCTTACAGAGACATAATTTGACCTGAAAATAAAAATAATAAATCATGAATAATTATTAATAGTAAAACATCTTCGGATGCACAAATATATGTGTTTTTTCTGCGTTGTGTTTTGCTAACTGGTTTCACATTATATACATGTATTAAAACAACTATTAAAGTTTGATTTTTAGAAAAGAAAAACTGATTTGATATCAGTAAAACTACAAAATTTTAAGGTTCCCATAGGTACATTTATTGCATTTTTATGGTAAAAAACAAAGATCTCCAGTAGCGCACACTGCGCTCACAAACATAGAATGAGTACAATTCAGTTATGCTATGGCTTGCAGACAGACAGAAAGAGAAAGATAGATATACTCATAGATAGTTAATTTGATAGATAGATAGATAGATAGATAGATAGATAGATAGATAGATAGATAGATAGATAGATAGATAGATAGATGCATACATACATACATACATACATACATACATACATACATACATACATACATACATACATACATACATACATACATACATACATACATACATACATACATACATACTTGCATTAACTATACATGTACGTCGATAGATAGATAGATAGATAGATAGATAGATAGATAGATAGATAGATAGATAGATAGATAGATAGATAGATAGATAGATAGATAGATAGATAGATAGATAGATAGATAGATAGATAGATAGATAGATGGATGGGCGGGTGGATGGGTGGGTGGATGGATGGGTGGATGGATGGATTGATTGATGGGTTGGATAGATAGATAGATAGATAGATAGATAGATAGATAGATAGATAGATAGATAGATAGATAGATAGATAGATAGATAGATAGATAGATAGATAGATAGATACCTTTTGCATTTCATGTCGTCTAATTGTCGATTGCACTGCATCAGACTTACAAAATAAAACCTTTGAATAAATTTCCGTAACAATTTAAACTATTAAATTATAAGGGACTAAGGGACTCTCGTATTTAATTGTCCTGGATATATTTGAATGCTTTCACAGAGAGCGAACCCACTTTGTAGCATGTCCTGTACATATTTGACTTTGTGATAGGTACCAGCTGCATGGATTTCAAATGTAAAATACCCACTAACATAATATGTACAATGAATGCATTAAAATACTTACAACGTCGTTTTTGCCCATCTTTTCGTCTATATCTTGTCTCTACCTCGTGAATTGCGCCGTTCAAAATGAACAACATCGAACACAGAACACAAAACAAGAAACTCAAAATACGAAAGTAAAAAGTTAAAACACTGGAATCAAAACGTCATAGCACAAAACACAATGTCACATATAGGCTTCCGTAGAGCATGGATAGTTTCAAGCTTACGTACGAAGAAAAAATGAGAGTTCCGCCACCCCTGGGGCCAAGATCAAGACCGAGCACAGATGAAAGCGTTTTTGACCATCTCTAGATCCAAAACGTTTCTGGAGGAGTTTAATCCACATGACGACAAAGCAAACAAAATAAAAGGTAGAGGCATGCAAACATACACAGATGATACAAATGCTCAAAACGAAAAACAAATATTTAGCGCCATGCTTATCAGCTTATTGTGCATTTTGCCCCCGTTTTAAAATAACTTAATGTAACGAAACACATTCTTTTTATAGGCGTATTTATGCTTTTATTGCGATGCTTAATGCTGATCAAAATGCTTAAAACACATTAGTAAAACGCGACTTATACGTTTATTTGCTTATTAGCGTATTAGTGCTATATCAGATGCTTAAAAGTGATAAATATGCTTAAATTTGAGTGCCAGAAAGCAAATTATCAGCATATTGCTTATTAGCGTAAACGCGCTTTATCAGCAATTTTAAGCGTCTGCTTAATTGATACCAAAAAGGAATGCCATAAAGTTTTTAAGTGGTGCCTTAAAGATGCCTTAAATATGCTTTTTAAGCATTTTCCCGCTGCTTAATTGTACACATAAGGCACTATTACGGTATATTTACGCATGCTTAAAATTGCTTATAGATGTCTTTTTGCCCTGTGTCTATTAATTTACCGTGTCATCTTTTATTGTGTCTCATATTAATTTGTCCTCTATTCATTTGTCCTCTATTCATTTGTCCTCTTTTGATTTCATCTTATCCTTTATTAATTTTCCTACATTAATGTATCCTCATTTCATTTGTCTAAATGTGTCCTCTGAAAAATTAATTTGTCCTCTATTCATTTGTCCTCTATTCATTTGTCCTAAAGTAATGTGTCCTCTATTAATTAGTCCTTGTCCTCTGTCCTCTATTTATTTATCCTCTTTTAATTTTGACTGATAGATGTTGCTTTTGTGTTTTCTTGTTGTTATTTTTTATGGCTGTGCTATAGGTGTTTCTTTCCTACTTAAGATCAGACGATGAATATAAAAATAATACAAATGAACACTGTTATATTGCTAGTACGTATAGTCCTGCATCTATATAGTTGTTGATGGCATGCTGTATGGGCATGCGTTAAAGCTTGACAATACGACATAAGTATGAAATGAGCCCTTGTGTGTTTGTATGACGTGACAGAGGCAGCAGTGCGGTCAAAAACGGTCAATTCGCCAGATTGAATGTTTATTCACGGAGACATTGTGCGTGGCATTTTGACAACTTTGTGACTTTCACAGTTTGCCAAACGATGACATTTCATTGGAGAGTTCCAGTGAAGTTTCAATACAAAACAATAATACAATACAATTATTTTATTGTTTCATCTCATTTCATATGAGACATTCACCAAATACTTTCATTAACATGTTCAACATAAATACAAAGAATGATATATCATTTAGCATAATGCTAAACAAGAGACGTATATGAATAAAGAAAAGATCTATCCACCGAAACAGAACGGGCCTTATTTGCTGAATGATGAGATCTTGCTACTTCTTTTATTGTCGAACCACTGAAATTCAAAAGGAAGATAAACTTATTTTCATCATTTAATGTGTCAATCCTTGGACAGGATTTCCTTTGGACAGGATTTCCTCACGTGATCAAAAAGAGCTATTCTGATTTCGCTAAATCTAGAGCATCGTAATAGTAAAATGTTGCTTTTCATCTCTTTTTGAATTCTGAAATGTTGCCAGCCTTACAATGCAAGCAAATTCTTTAATTCCATGGGTTTTTTTTTGAAAACCTTCCCATTTCAATTGATAATCTATGGTTGCTTATTCTTAGTTTAGAAAGTTTTATTCTGTGCGCTCTTTTTTCACATGACTTATGTAGTTTTCTAACCCAAACCTTTGCTTAAGCAAACAACACGTGTCCATTTTGCTGAACGTTTTTATACGTTCTGACCAATATAGAATATTATAATCGCATAATTTCTCCTTTAGTAAAACAAAAGTTTCCGAGGTTACAATGATTCAAACGGTTTTACATTAACCAATTTGCATTAACTTGTAAAGAATGAAAACCAGGTCTATATCAGTTCTTCATGAAGGTTTTGGGATACCGCTAGGGTCTCTTAAAGTAAAATGCTACTCGCTCATTGAATGTGATACCAGTATTTCAAAGTCTGCAGCATACATGAAATAGCAACTGGAAAACGCCTAAGTTACCCTCTTACAGCTGAATTTACCGCCCTTTTATTAACACCCATAAGAAACTTACAACATTTAACATGCACATTTTCAATATCTAGACAGTCTAGGAACTTCAGGACTCCATCATCATTTTAAAAGATATTTCTGTTTCCATCAAATGCGTTCCAAATCTCTGAGCTATAACATAAAATAGGCCTTATCATCTGAAAGAACAGTATTTATCCTAACCATGGCTTTATATTTCCTGAACATATATAGCCTTTTAGTAAAAACAGCACCTTCATTCTCCGATTTGATATACTTGCAATTGCACTACTCCATGAA
This sequence comes from Loripinus fragilis, assembly GCA_964019695.1. NCBI lineage: Eukaryota > Metazoa > Mollusca > Bivalvia > Lucinida > Lucinidae > Loripinus > Loripinus fragilis. Next base: position 30,156,172 of record OZ026531.1, read on the forward strand.
CCAGAAGATCTAAATTCAATTCCTAAATACATATATATTTAGGTACATTATCAAGTGGTTTCATATTATATAGAAACACTAATTAACATTTGTGCCCGTTACCACTAAACATAATGGCTATGTTATTTTCGATATTTACTTCCATTTGCCATTTTCAACAGTATTTACCTAACCTGTCTAAAAGAATTTGTAGTCCTGATTGAGACCTAGACATTAATACTAAGTCATCTGCGTAAATCAAACAATTAATAGGAGTGCTGACTAGTTTCGGAGTGTCATCGTCTACCCCAAGAAACGCTTTAAAGGCTGAAATATAAAGGTTAAAAAATTGAGGGCTAATACTATCTCCTTGAAGCACTCTGACATTACTCTTAAAAAAGATCATTCTTTCGCAATTATTAATTTTCACACATAAATTCCTGTTTATATACATGTGCATTGCCTTCACATTTCTGAAAAACATACCAGATACTTTTTGTTTGAACATCAAAGCCTGACGCTACACACTGTCGTAAGCTTTTCTCAAATCCACAAAACAAACATAAAGAGGTAATTTAAGCTTCTTTACATATTTGTCTAGGTGTCTGTGGTATAAACATGTGATCGGACGGTCTACAATTATTTTTAAATCCAATGTGTGTATCATCTATCAGGTTATTTGAAGTTATGGAGTTTGAGTCTGTTGTTTAAAATCATACTGAACACTTTATCTAAAATATTGGTTATCGCAATGCCAGATTTATAAATTGGACAAATGAACTGCCATGCCAGAATGTTGGATAAATACCACTTCTTGATATTGCATTCAACAATTTCTCATTAACAGATAGTAAAACATTTACAGAAGCTTTTATCATTGTGCGGCTTATTTTGTCCAACTCCGTTGCGTTTCCAGATTTCAGACTGCTAATTGCCTTTTTGATTTCATCTTCAGTGATCCGGATGTCCAGATCAGAAAAAGAATTACAAGACAACATCTCATTGATTCTTTCTTTCAATTGTGAACTCCTATTCTGTTTATCATCATCAAACAAAAATTTGCTAAAATGTTTCAGCCAATCTTTATGACGTTAATCAGCATTTTGGTGCAAATTGTGGTGGAATTCGGTAAAATTCAAAAATTGTTACTCTACGCATTTACACAGTGTTACTTCTTCAAAACGTTTGAATACTCAGTCTAGCAATCAGAACTGCCTCGTCCAATTCCGCGAAATTCCGTGGAATCAGACCACGGATGTACATTGAGGATCTACTTTGATAACACGGGTGATAAGGTGACGCTGACGTTATATAACGTGACGCTGACGTCACATAAACCATGTTAACATGATAACAAGTGTGATTGCAGCAAAAAAAACGGCTTATTTAAGTTTATGTTTTTTTCAATAGAATATAGGTATAGCAATATTTTATTGAAAAAAAACATAAACTTCATTTTTTCTTCTGATTAAATTTTTTGGATAATCAGAATAATCGATTTTAATAGAGCTGAAACTACATGGTACTGAACAAATTTTCCAAAGGCCAGTTCCAGCTAACAAAATGGAGCTTTTTGGTACATAGTACTACGCGTAATGCTGCTTACATACACCCGAGCCATGATTCGATTCTCGAATTGTGGCAGACTTTCCTGAATGCTCAGTCTAGCACCCTCGTGTTTGGACATTTTTTTCTTCGGGAAAAAGCAGATGTTAAGTGATGAAAAAAAAATGTTGGGCCCCAATTTCGCTATTTACCAGTTGACTGTCTATAGCCATTATGATTTTTATGGCCACTGAATTATTAATGTGATTTATTCGACGGTATGGTGGAGGGATTATTACATATTATGCTGAAGTATTTTCTTGCTTTATTATTTTCAGACATATTTTTCTCGGACATCTGCTACCTACAATCATAGAAGAATATTTTAAAGAAAAAATGAAGCTGCATTACGGGTCGTACGACGCAAAATGATATTCCTATATTATCCGTTCACATGTTCAGATGTTCTTTTTACTACTGCAATCGGCTTTTTTTTAATTTATTCATTAAAGCATATGCAAATCATATTGTTAGTTTTTTTTATTGTTTACTTTTAAATATCTTCTATGTATTCAATCAGAAACTATTAAGCACCACTGTAATAAAGTGTACATTAATACAGTGCCTCTGCGTAAAGAAAAGGACCAGATCAAACTGCGCAGTCGTGCAGCTTGATCAGGTCATTGACTTTTCACGCAAAGGATATGTGGACAGCATCCAAGAAGTGTGATGTGTCCTTTTTCTGTGTATTGCAGCACATGTCGATTTGATGCATTCTTTTTCAACAACGTCAATATGGATCAGATTGGTTTGTTGTTGTTTTTCTTGTCAAGCTATACAGTTGAGCTACGTAATGGCGAATATAGTTGAATACAGTAAAAGTGAGGGTCACTATGAGATTGAAAAGACTAGTTTCAACGTTATGGTTATTTGATAATAGTGAAACGATTTTTGCTTTTGGTGCATTGATTCAATTAAACTGAATGAGTACAAGCATTCAGACAAGTTATAGCAGTGTCGCTCGGAATAAACTTAGATGTGCGTGCTATAAGTGCTGACATTCTAAAAGGACGATAAACATTTTGCTGTTAATGCTTTTTTTTTATTATTTATCTAATTTTGGTGTGTGTCAGTTTAATCAATAAAATAAACTTCAATTCATTTCCATTATAGCGAAGAACTATTTTTAATATGTTATTTTCTATAAACAATTAACAGTCGAAAGTCCTTGGGACTTAAGCTTTTTATTCTGAGTATCGAAAATACGAATTATAGGGCATTTTATTGTTATCAAACATACGTTTTGTGGGCGTAAAAGAAACTTTTAAGGGAGGTGTTTCGTTTAACCACTCACTTAATATATATTTTCGTAGATAGTATTTTAAAATAATTTGAATTTTCGAGGTTTTACAAATGTTGATGACGCGCATAATCATCGGATTATTTGTGTTTAACGAAACATTTAGGAAGAGGAAATTTGCAAAACGAAACGACGTCAATTAACAACAATTCGTCAAAGCACAGTCTTTACTTTATTTCTGATATCATTGTTGAAAAGTCACAATTTAACTTCTTCAAGTTCTGAGTGTTTGTCTTCGCCAGGTCCGTACCCCCATTCAATTCCTACTACCTCATATGTACAAGGGTAGATCAAGGAATAGCAATGTTATAAGAAAATGGCCAGCTCCATGTTAATAGGAACTATTTTTCTATTGAATGCGTTTGTTTTAACTCGAGCTCCAAGCATGGATATGGTAATGGAACCACACGTGGACGAAATGATTTATTTTCCACCACCTAGCGACTCTAGCGACAGCGAGAGCAGTTCAACTTCAGGTCATCGTTTTGAAATCAAGGAACAGATTTATGATCTGACTGGTTTCCCTTCACGTGGACAAGATGTACACTCGATTATCCATTGTGCGCTTATGTATGATACAGCGGACAGCTCGATTGACATGTTTGTGTATTATCCAGCCGAGAACAAGTGTTGGACATTGAGTTCCTCGCAGTACCCATCTTATATCGCTATAGTAGATCCAGGCCAACGAACCTGCAAAGTTGGGAAAATGGTAAATACTTTATTTCCGATAATAAGCATAATGGGAGCATATTTTAAATACCAAGCATACTAGTAAGTTGGACCCAGATCACCCTGTTTCTGACGAAGCCAACTTGTCAGGATCAGCACTGTATTTCGTCTACATAATAAATGTATAGCTTAGATTGTTTTCCGTAAAAATTACACATGTAGGTGATATACGAATAGTCAAAGCATTTTTTGCATCAGTTATGACATGTACATGTATGTATTTTTATTAGCGGAAAAAATAAAACTGATAAACTTTATAGAACGATCTAAATATGGTTGTGTGTATGTGTGTCTACATAACAAATGTGTAGCTTTTCAGATTTCTAAATAATTTCTTTTTAGCAGTCAACTGCAGCAAAATCAAAAGGGTTCCTAGCCCTAAGATCATCAACGGATCGCCCAAAAGGCCGTACAGACCTCCTTCGAGATGCAGTTGGACCAAGGGGGACCCAAGGGGTCCAATTGCTTCTCGAAGGGTCCGTACCAGTATTTCTAGGGAAACCTATAGCCCAGGGGTGGGGATACTCTGATATTTTCATGCATACGTAGGCTCGGGTCATTTTTGGGGTTCCAAATTTTGAATTTCAATATTTTTGGGGTTTTCAGAAAAAGGAATATTTTTTGGGTGTGAAGATTTTATGGATATTTTTAGGGGTCATCACAAATTTGGACTATATTTAGGGGCCATTTCTATGCATTTTAGGGTATTTTCTCAAGGTCAAGGTAAAGACAGGGGGACGTTTGATGTTTTGGGGTTGCTAAAATTTCAAATATTTTTGGGGTGCTTGAAATTCCTGATATTCTTTGGGGTTAACAGTAGATGCACGTATGTAGAAATAAATGAGAGTAACCCCCCCCCCCACTGGGAGCTATAGCTGCTTGTAATGTCCCGGGGGGAGGCATCTGGGCGCCCTGATCCCCACCCCTCGGGATCCACACATGGCTCTAACGAAAATGGTTGAGCTCCACTGTGATGAGGACTAAACTCTTATGTGTTGTCTTATTTTTTGTAGGCAACAGTACCAGAACCAAGTGTGATGAAGCAGGCATAGATTTTTATATTTTTCCCAGCCCTAAGGGCATAAACGTACGGACCTCCCTTGAGAAGCAGTTGGACCCAAGGGGTCCAATTGCTTCTCGAGGGAGGTCCAATTGCTTCTCGAGGGAGGTCCGTACCAGTATTCCTAAGAAAACCTATAGCCTCTTGGGATTTTCCGGGGGGGAGGCATCCGGACGCCCTGATGTCCACCCCCTTGGGATCCACACACGACTCTAACGAAAATGCATGAGCCCCACTATGATGAGGACTAAACTCTCACGTGTTGTCTTGTTTTTTGTAGGTGACAGTAACAGAACCAAGCGTGATGAAGCAGGCAGTGGATGGAGTTGATGTGTAACCATGGTAACGCGGATCTTTAACACAATTGACTCTTGGGTCATGATTCTTCAATTTGTTTCGAGGGAAATTTTGACCAAGTTGGTTTCAAATCAGGCCTCGAGGTTATAATATTTGATTTCATTCTCGGACTCAAAATAAAGTGCAATGATTGACTGATTGAGGGCACGTGTCCACAAGCAGCCAATCATTGCGCTTTATTTTGAGTCTGAGTTATAATCTCGAGGCCAGGAGTACAAGTTATGAAACTTTTTTCATGCTCAACTCACCTGAACATGTAATTTATCCTGCTCTTAGATGTTAAAATGCCAACAATTGTTGGCATATAAACATTTTGAGCAGGATAAAAACAACATAAGAATAAAAATCCCTTTAACAGCTTAAATCTTACGAGCAATTGGAATTTCATGTTCAGCTGGGCGTGAAAAAAGTTTTCTAGATGTATATAGCTGAATTTTTTTCCTATGTTCAGTTCTAAATACGTGAGTTTGAATAGTGCACTCTGGATAACTCAAACTGGGCTATAGATAACTCAAAATACCTGCGTGTGTCTTGGTAAATCTGTAGTTCATTGGATTCTAAACAGATAAGGTTCTAGATTATGAATGAGAAGCTAAATAAATTCTTAGTTATCAACCAAACCATATGTTATGGGTCCTCTGTTAAACCGCAAAATCAATTCGTATATTTCACACCCAAAAGAAGAATTGGCATGAATACGTCATATTTGCCAAATGTGAAATTTACGTATGGTCAATTATGATAAATTTTGGGGTCTAAAATTTGTGCTCAAATTTCTCATGTTGATAATTTCTGACGTGTGAAGAATTGGTACCAATTCCTCGCACATGTAAAGAATTGGTACTAATTCCTCATACATGTACATAATTTGTTGATAATTTCTGACGTGTAAAGAATTTGTAAATATTCGTCACACATGTGACCTGTTTTTTGGGGTGTGAAGAATTTGTACCAATTCCTCTTACATGTGAAGAATTGTACCAACATCTGGTACATGTCAATAATTGGTACAAATTCCTCTTACATATCAAGGGTTTCTTCTTTCATGAGAAAAATTGGTACCAATTTCTCACAAGTGAGAAAAATTGGTACAAATACTTTAGACATGAGGGGAACCAGTACCAAATCTTCACACATGTGAAGAATCTTAATTAGTTGTCTGCAATTACCAACTATGATATTAGTGTGAAGAATTGTAATCGAATGCAAAATGCAGCAGCTTTGGTGTATTTTATTGATGAGAGGAATACGCATGATTGTTGCATAAAATTTGACTACGTGCGTTTTTCTCTCACACGTGAGAAATATTGGTATGCATCCAACGACGAATTGGTACCAATTCTTTACACGCTGTGAAGAATTGATACCAAATCTTAACGGTGTGAAATTTACGAAGCGTGAAATTTACGGTCCAACAGTGCTCAAAAGAAGCGTCTTATACATACGGTTCTTTTGAGCACCCAAAACAAATATTAAAGCTGATTGATAAGAAAATATCTCAAAAATGTTTATACGGAGATAAGGAATTTCTGGAACAGTTTTCCTTATAATCTATAAAAGTTTTATGTTTGTGTGTTTAATACTTTAATTGAAAGGTAAGGGCTAGGGGCCAATTTTATTAGAGTTATTTCCTTTTGTAGTTCTAAATGGCTTTTTATATAGGGGTTTATGCTCGTGCTATTATAGTCCATACATGGGCCGATCAACTCCTACCACAACTTTTGATGGAGCAATTTGCCTATACAATGTAGACACATTGAACATATGCATGAAGGAGTTTGGTTCAAAAAAATAATTTTGACAAAATGACAGCTATGAGAACCTAGACAATTTTTCCCTAATAAGGCTTTAGTATATGCATAAACAGTGCCTTCATGGGCTGATCAACTCCTACCACAGCTTTTGATGGAGCATTTTGATACTTTGCCTATAGAATGTAGACGCATTGAACATATGCATGAATGAGTTTTGTTCAAAAAATTTAATTTTTGACAAAATGACAGCTATGAGAACCTAGACAATTTTCCTCATAATAGGGCTTTTGTATATGCATAGATAGTGCCTCGATCAACTCCTACCACAGCTTTTGATGGAACAATTTGATACTTTGCCTATAAAATGTAAACGCATTGAACAAATGCATAAAGGAGTTTGGTTCAAAAAATTGTTTTTTGGCAAAATTACAGCTATGAGAGCTTAGACAATTTTCTCCTAATTTGGCTTTTGTATATGCTTAGATAGTTCCTTCATGGACCTATCACCTCCTACCACAGCTTTTTATAGAACAATTTGACACTTTGCCTTCACATTTTGGACACATTGAACATATGCATGAAGGAGTTTGGTTCAAAAACGACAGCTATGAAAACTTAGACATTTTTTCCGATATAAACTTTGATATATAGAACTTTCAGGTGTGAATATCTTATGTATTTGATCTCAACAAATGTTCCAGTTTGCAAGCTTAAAGATCATTTGCAAAGATTCTACTGAAATCTTCTTTTCAAAACTAAGGTCTGCTGTTTTGAACTGTCAATTGCCAAAACTAAGTTTTTTACTGACCCTTTCTGTATGGGGGTTTCTAATAAGCATTGCTTATTGACTTTATCATTTACTTAGGTATAAGTAGCCTAAACCCTTAAAGCGCCAAGAAAAATGCATCCGAAAATGTCGTCTGCTTAAGTCGTCTGTTGCAAACAATTGCCTAACATTACTGACGAATAAAGTATAGAAGCATACAGTGTGGACCCAGAACAGACTGCTCTTATAGGAGCAGTCTGATCTGGGTCCACACCAGTGCACTATTCGCTTCTGCAATGAGTACAACAATCTCAGGAGCTGGTTCAAATGCACCAGAGCCCGAGTTAGAAAAACTTTATTCACGCTCAACTCAACTGAGCATGAAGTTTATTTTGCTCATAAATGTTAAAATATCAACAATTGTTGGCTTTTTTACATTTATTAGCATGATAAATACCTAATCTGAGAGCTGGTTCAAAATGCACCAGAGTCTGAGTTAGTATAACTTTATTCATGCTGAACTCACCTGAGCATGAAGTTTATAATGCTCATAAATGGTAAAATATCTACAATTGTTGGCTTTTTACATTTGTTAACATGATTAAATACATCATCTGAGAGCTTGAAAGCAAGAATAATCTTTATTTTTCAGCATTTTAGATTTTATAAGCAGCTGAAACGTCAAGCTCAGTTGTTGACCATGAATAAAGTATTATTACCTTGAGTGCACGGTCTTAGTGATAGTGTTTGATTTGATTCTTTACGTCCCATCAACAATCTTTCAGTTAAACAGGGACGGGTCTTCCTAGGTTGAACCAGTACTAAGCTAGGATAAATGTGTCTCGCTCAAGGACCACAACGCAGTGACGCCGGTGAGGCTCGAACCCGCGGCCCCTCGGTCTCAAGTCAAGTACTCTACCACTGAGCCACTGTGTGAAAGTGTACAGTCAAGGAATATGTAAAGAACAATATAGGGGGGGGGAGGGAGGAATTAACAAATAAGTTGCATTTAATGAAATTTTAATAAAATATAATCATTTTAATACAATAATTCTATATTAATGTGTATGTGTTTAATATAAATTCACATTGCATTTTTTACACTGAGACAATGTCCTCCACATTAACTATATGGGCCAGTATACGAGATTTTGGTTTTTATCCAGGGTTCGCACAGGCTTGAAAAGTACTTGAATTAAGGGGGCTTTCTTGAAAAGTCCTTGAAAATGAAATCTGCCATGAAAAGTACTGGAAAATTACTCAAAAGCCTTGAAAAGTCCTTGAATTCTACTAATTTATGAAGGACTTGGCACTGTTGCCAGAGACCTAAATCAGTATAAAAGTGTTGTGCCCTTATTTGGTGCAGCATATGCCGCACCAAATATAGGCACACCAATTTTATGCTAATTTTTCAGTACTAATGTTTCCATTATCTCAGTCTTGCATTTCTGAAGTAGAACTTTAACACTAAGATCTTTTTTTTCATTTACTTTATTCCTTGAAAACTGTTAGAGAGGCTTTTAGAAGTCCTTGAAAAGTCCTTGCATTTTACTCATATTTGCTTGTATGAATATGTTCTTAAAAGAGTATCCCTTGGAAGCAAAGACTGCACCAAAGAACTGAAAATAGAGTGTGATTATTTCCTGGGCCAGACTAGCTAGTTTCTGCCATTATGGCTTCATCAGTGACCCTCTAATAGTTGCAAAGATCAACAATGAAACCCATGATCCTTACACTATAATGAACCCTGTTATCGCATATGCGCATATGCCTCTAATTAATGCCCATGCTGACGTATCTGGTAAACCTAGAGGTCTAATTTTTGGATGGAATCTTCATCTACACCCACATATTGTGGATGCGAGTAGCGAAGGCTTACCAGTCACCAGGGCGGCATTCACTGCTCGTAAACATAAAGTATATGTGTAGATGAAAACTTTGCCAGCGACAGCATGGCAATTTTTAGAGGCATATACGCATATGCGATGAGTGCTAGAATATAATGTATTGGCCCATGTCTTCTTAAAATATTTTAATGAGAAGTCCTACAACAGGCTCCTAGGTTATAAAACTTGTTCATGCTCAATCAGCTGAGCACGAAATTCATCTTGCTCATAAATGTTAAATTGCCAACAATTATTGGCATTTTAACATTTATTAGCATGATAAATACAACATCTGAGAGGCTTAAAGCGAGTAACTTCTTTATTTGTCGGTATTTTAGTTTTAATGAGCAGTTGAAATATGCTTAGCTGAGTTGAGCATGAAAAAAGTAATATAACCTATGCCCATTCTACTTTCACCAAACGATATGCAAAATTGTATGTTTCAAAATACACAACCCTGTGCATGCATACATCTTATCAAAATCTTCGCTGTTCAAACATAAAGAGGTTGGAAGCTTATTTATTTATTTTTTTTATTTTCATCCAGATGACCTCGAATAGCTATTCTACATACCAAGGGGCATCAATATAACATGCATACATGAAGCTAATAAACATTATATGCAATTTGTACATGGGCAAACTTATTTAACACATAGCATACTATTGGATAAACATGTGCCCCCACTATGTAAGACCAATGGATTTTTCCATAAAGCTATATATACTCAGCGTCAATGAAAAGTTACCAGCATCGAAATTTCAATATTTGGGAAAATATATAATACAGCTCTTTGGCTACTGTAACGTTCATGTTTCTGGTCAACAACAAACTGGTTTGGAGAGATAAAACAGTTCCACGAGCCCTGGAACTATGGTGCACGTGATGCACGTTCATTTTATATTTTTTTGCAGTTTTAAAGAATTTGAAATCATCATTTTCAGAAGACAACGTGCCAGAACATGCCCTAGACATTTTCATCGAAAACGCCACCAAATTGGTTTGGGCTATCCCATTTAATGCGCAAAAATTGAGATCAAACTTTATAGTAGCACCAAATCTTTGCATTTTCCTACACAATGCAATGGAAATTATAGGGGTCCGTCAATGACTGAGTATAATGCATTCGGGTGTGATTGCTACCGTTTTCCATAGTTGTGATGCATTGGACTCTATGCCACAAAATTGAGTGCAGATGTTCCCGCAGTTCTTCGTTCAGAATGAACTAAATATTGTCATATGTTAAGTGTATGTGATTTACTGGTAACTTTTCACTGACGTTGAGTATATGATAAAGTCAGGATGTCCACCGTATATATTGAGGGGTCACATGTTATAATTTCTGAAAATATATTGTATTTCTTTCATAAAAGATCGATTTTGTGAACAGTGTAGACCCTGATGAAATGCCGCATTTTGCCAAAGTACCCATTTAGGGGTTTCTGGTTCACAAATAGTTAAAATGATGACTTGCCCGAGGATAAATGGTACAACGTAGTCGAGTCAGCATATGAGATTTTCGAAATATTACTCTCCATTTTCGGGGTATTGAGCTGGTAATTGAAGATAAGTCCGTTAACAACCTAAGCCGTGAACGCACTTGAAAAGGGTTTTTGTCGAATTTTGAAGGCGTTTTGGGGGTTAACATCTCGTGGTTTCAATTTGGATACGGTAAATGTAAACATGTACTTTGGCAAAGCGTGATAACCCTTGATGAAATAAGGCGGCACTTTTACAGGGTCTGCATCGATAAAAACAATGTTAGGACATAAATGCGTCATAATATGTTTGGGAAAATCCATCAGAATGAATTTGGTTAAAATAAGCTTTGGCTACGACTCTCCTTCCGCACTTTCTTGTACATGTCGTCCTTCTTAGTGTCTGTCTCAGTTTCTGCCGAATCCACTTTTTCAATTGGCACATCTTCCGGTATGCAGAAGATATCCCCCGTCCCGCTCTGTCGATCTTTGCGCATGTCTACACTACATCCAGGAAATCGATTCTGCGCAGTGCGCCCTGTTTTGCAATTGGCTAAGCTTGACTTCCGGCGGCCTCGTTTTGGTACTCCAAAAATAGACACGTTGCTGTTTCTTGCCATTTCCGCCTTGGTGGAATAGCTCAGACTTATAACAGAGTTATGCCTAGAATCAGAATCCCATTCGCTCTCACCCCAGTAGTAAATGAACTCGTCCTCATTTTCTTCTTCGTCTCCAAGTTCTGATCCTATCTCAGAGTAAACGTTAGATTCCGTGGATTCTCTTCGGCCACCGGATACCGAGTTTACACGTTGAATATCACTAAAATGAAATTTACATGGAGGATCTTACATGAGTGCTCATGTTTTATTGAATTTATTAAACGAGTTGGGTAAAAGAGATAAAATGCTAGGCTTGCCGAGCATTTTATCTCTTTTTCGTAACGAGTTTAATAAATTCAATAATACAAGAGCACGAATGTTAGGTTCTATTTATCATATGACAAATACTTTGAAATCTCATTTATGTCTTAAAAACATTATAATTTTGTCATTATGTGCGCAGCGTTGTTATGGACGTCATAACGTCTCCCGTAAATCTATAAACCACTAGTGGTTTATCAATTTTATTACATGGCGTTATTTCACTTCCAGACGCGACGTCATATGATAAAAAAGGTAATCTGATACGCCAGATTATAATAATGTATATACTAACAACAAAGGCGCAAGCCAGCCTGCGCATCTACGCAATCTGGTCAGCGCCTTTTATCTGGAAACTATAACAGGTAAACTTGATTCATGCAAATTAGACTATTCTAGCTAGTCTCTGTAACTGAGCGAGCTGGTTTGAGTCTGACTGAATTGGACACCACGAAGACAGATTTTCACGAGTCGAGGCCCAAAGAAGCCGATTCGCCAAGAAATCTGTCTTCATATTATGCTAGCAGGTAAAAGCCCAAATCAGTCTGCTCAGCTAAAAAAAACTACATGTAGCTAGAATATTGAATTTTTCCATAATTTTAGCAAGATTAGTTATCGCTTACGGAGACCTAGTAAAAAGCTCTGATAAGACTGCATTCATTCGCAGTCTGGTCTGCGCCATTGTTGTTTGCTTGTATAAAAATAAGGTTTTCTGGCTAATAGGCCCATATGTTAATGGATTTCAGAGAGAAAAAATTCTGACTAACAATTTGTTTAAAGTAACGATTATCAATATAAAAAAGTCATCTAGGCATCTGAATGGTTGTAAAACACCACGCTCATCACACGAAGTCTTTCCTATGACATTAATGAAACAATATGCAACAAAGGCGCTATTAGCCTACAGTTCAGCTCTTTTCATTAAAACCAAACCATCGTGAACAATAAAAGATGTGACACATTAACATGTAGCGTGAATGCACTTATTTATTCCCTCGCCAAAGATGTTGAAGGAGGTGGATGTGACCGCATACTGTATATAGTGGACTCTATTCGGATCAAACTTAGCTTGATTTTTCTCAGACTTCAGTGGTGTTTTGTGTTGAGTCCTTAATTGTATTGAGGTGTGGTTATTGTCCTTTCTAGTCGAGTTGGTTGCTCTAGTGTAATTGTGTTATGGCTGTCTGTGTTTCTGCTTTTCCTCACGTTTCCGAGGATGATCAACGGTCTCTGATTCTGGCAAGGTCATGGTCACACCCTCCTTTCGATTTCCATATCACTGTGCAGGAGTGCAACATAACCAGCGGATAATATATATACATAAGTCCAAGGGCAAGGTCATAGGCAAATATCAAAAGGAAATTTAATTGGGAAATTTTGTTTAAGGGTATTTATCACATCACAGGGTACACGTGTCCAACATAACAAGATGATTTGTCGTGTACAAACCCTAGTCTGCATGGTCAAGGTCACAGGCCACGATAACAATTCTTTAAACATTCATAACTATCAACCTATTTAAAAAAAATGTTCACCATGGCAAGACGATGTGTCGCATATGTCCAAGGCTGAGGTCACATGTCATTTTTGCTGTTGAAAATTTGTTGTCAGATTATAATTTGCAAAGCCTTCGACCAATTATCAAATCTAAGCACTTCGCATAAATGTCCTTCATAACAAGACAATGTGCTATATAAAAGCTCTAAGGTAATATGGCTTAAGTCGAGGTCACAGCCATGTTCAAACCGAGAATGTATGTACCATAAATAACTAATTTTCAGCCAGGACATGGTTGGTAAGAATTGTATAAGGGTACCACAAATAGGCATTGAGCTGGCTATAGACCCCCTCCCCAGGTGGATTTGTAGACTATGATTTCCTGAAACAACATTATATAAGCCACAAAAGAACTATGTTAGCCCTCTGAGAGTGGCAGCGTTAATGTGTAAGCAATACAACCTAAATAGAAGTTGATCCTTGGGGCATGACCAATATAGTTTCCAGGTGCACGGTTGGCAGGATTTATGAAGGGTGCCGATAGATATTGCTTAACATTAATTACTTAAACTGTGGGCCTCACTCAGTTGTAAGTTATATCTTTTCCAAGTTTATTGAATAGACGTTGCCAATTTGGACTCCAGGGACATGATTGTCAGGATTTATGTATTGGATCACTAAACATTACTACAAAGTAAATATGTGAGTTGTTTTTATTTAGATTTGTTAAGTGATTTTACGCACCAGCTATGATCATGTCAGGATAGTCATCTAAACTAATCACACTTTTCCTGGTAAAGTTTGACTAAGGGGTTAGCCAGTACTTCGTGCACATACCTTAAATGTGCTTGTAACTGACACAGCCCTTGAGTTAGTGGAAGGAGAAGAACAATGGTAGAAAATATTTCATCATCAGACTCAACGAAAGTATGGGACCAGGCCAGGATCAAACTCATGGCTTCTGGATCTACAATCAGACTCACTACTGATTGCCCTTTGTGGCCTGGCGATACATGAATAAGCTGTAAGCATGAAGGTTTGAGAGATGTTTTAAAGTTGTCTCAATGAAAAGTCTATAGGAGCTATTGAAAGGGACTTGATGGCACGATTTATATTGGAGAACACAAGATCCTCCTACTACTAAACATGTGAGTTGTTTGCAATAATGGCATGCATTTAAAAGATTTTCCATCATAAGTCTATAGAAGCTTTATGTTTACTTGGCAACCATATGTCCAATACAATCTGACATAAAACTTATGTAACCTTTCCCATTATACACATGTAGTTTGATCACTATTGGCCGACTGACATTAGAAATATACTTCTTCAAAATTTAAATAGATAACGAAGACAACAATGACAATACATACCAAAGAGGCCAGACCATTACCATTCTAAAGCCTGGCTTGAGCCTTCAGATCATATGAGCTTATCACTGTAAGGGTGATATACTGCAACTTGAGGAAGACATTTTGAGTCAAAAAAATGATGACCTAAAATGACCAATGTGAGTGTCTGTTTTGCTAACTTGAATATGTATATGGAAAAGCTAAGTCGATGAAATAGAACACTCAGTAGCAATTAGAATGCGCAAAGTTATAGAACACAAACCATTGCATGAAGTATGTGCTTGACAAAGTGTTCCTGTACTCTTATGTCTATTTTGTGTTGGTAATTTTAGAGATATTTTTTGTTTACTTCCAGGGATGCAGGATATTTAGGAAATTTAATTAGTGGGATATTTTCCAATTTACCTAAAAAGGGATATGGGATACTTTCCTGTTCACTTCCAGGGATATAGGATACTGGTAACCCCCCTATACAAGCCTCAGAAATGGATTGTTATGCTCGCACTGTCGAGACTATAAAAAGCCACAAGGACAACGCCAGTTGTTTGGAATCTAGCATAGATTGCCATTTTTATGACGCCATTTTTCTCAGTTTAAAACTACACCT
The DNA here is from genome assembly GCA_964019695.1 of Loripinus fragilis. Taxonomy (NCBI): domain Eukaryota; kingdom Metazoa; phylum Mollusca; class Bivalvia; order Lucinida; family Lucinidae; genus Loripinus; species Loripinus fragilis. The sequence goes on from OZ026531.1 coordinate 30,171,466, forward strand.
TTTCATCTTGGACAACAACAATCTTATGCAGACAACTAAGCAGACAATTTTTAACTTCCATATAAAACAATTCCGGTTTTGCTTTTATATAAAAAAAACACAATCAATTTACATTTATTGTCTTAATGAGGAGTACCAAAACAAGTACGCCTGCTTCTTGTTTTTCTACCAATGTGAGATGGTGGTATTTATCCCATAAGCCAACCGAGAAGGTTCTGGCAATCCTATGCCAATACACATGGGGTATTCTCACTTCGTTTTCTACAGCGTTACTTATTAATGCATAAGTAACTAATATTAGTTCATTTATGGAACAGTGGTTACTTAGCCTATATTTGTAATTGGTTTTGAAATGGGCCATTCTGAGAAGGTGTGTGATCAAAGTTATTGTTCAATGAATAACGTTTTGATTAAATGTTTCGTTTTTCAAAGGGTAAAGTAAAAAAAAATGTAGACTTTTCTTATTAAAAGAGTATTTAAAACGTCTAAAATGGGGTGTCTTTTCAGTGTAAATGTTGGGTGTTCAACACCTATTCTACCCATGGGCTGTGCCTATTTTTTCACTCTCGTCAGCTGGTCTAATGGTCTAACTTAGAATAACTTAGAATTGTTATTAATATTACAACCAAGAAAATATTTCCAATTGTGTGTTATCAGTGGTTTTCTGAGGCGAACTTATTGATAAATTTATAACTATAGATACGAAATTCTTAAATAAGCATATAAAGGCCCTATTTATAAATCCTTGTGACGTCATTCATTCTATATTTATCAGTGTGTGTGGTTAAATTGTTTCGTTTCACCATAAAACAGAAACGAACTTTTTACTTTATTAGAAAATAGGAGCAAGAAAATGTAAACAAACAAACAGAACGGACAATAGGCCTACAAGCAGAAAATATGAATAAGCAGAGAAAATAACCTAAGAAAGATTAATGGCAAAACGCGGAAAATAGGTCATTTGATTGGTTGTTTCGATGTCATCGAAGCATACATGTGTTAAAAGCGTAAGCATCATCATACTAGTAGATTTTTCCTATCACCCGCAAATTCATGACTGGAAAGGATTTATTACCATCTAAAGGAGGAAAATGCATGGGATTTTATTTTGGAAGTCTCGAACTTTCGACTTTTTCTTTCCGCGCAGACAAGTATTATTTGTTTTCATAAAAAACTGAAGATAACAAGTATTGATTTTCATAAAAGATCATTTTTGGGAAGGAATAAAAGCTGGGATCAATACCCGGGACTCAAATTTCAAGACCAAAGTTTGCAAGCATCAAAATGGTATTTAAAATGCAAATATCGACCTGAACATTGGATCACATATTCATTATAGGGCCTCAAATGTGCCCTAAAGAATTGTCTCATTGTCTTGAATTTATACCCTTTAATTTCCGAAATCATGGCATAAGAACTTACCTAAGAACAGTTTCTTTACTTAAATTGCTTCTGCTGCTACTATCTGAAAAGAAACCATGAAAGTAGCATTTCAGAAAACTCACAGAATATAGGGTAAAGTCGGGTAAATTCAGACATCAGGTAAATTCGGACACACGTTTGCAAACAGTGTAAATCCAGATGAGAGGGCTCCTTATGAGCCGTCCGATCAGGATTTTCATTGTTTGCTTAGTTAATTTATTTTTATTCCAATATTTGAAATATGAAACAAACAAGGTCGCTGTCCGAATTAAGCCGTCTGTCCGAATATATCCGACTTTATTCTATTTATTTCCTGTGCCAGTTTTTAAAAACTAAAATCTGGCACTGGAAATAAATATAATCTGTGAGCGGGTAAGTTCGCACACACCACTCCAAAGAGTGAAGTTATGCGAAGCCCTCGAATATTAACATCTTCCGATGACATCTGGTAAACGTTGATGCAATGAAAAACAATGTTTGGTCGTTATTATCGCATAAATTCAGCGTTATAATCACCTATATATACGAAAAATATGGCATATGTTGATGCCGTTTTTCACAGTCAATATGTGCATGGACGGTTCCATTAAAGTGTTTGTTCCAGGGTTGCATTAATATTCGTGTTCCAGGGTCATATAAAAAGGTGATAAACGGATCAACTGTCTAAAATGTCGCGCCATTGTATTATGATTATATAGGGTAAAGTCAGGTAACTTCGGACATCAGGTAAATTCGGACGGCGACCTTGTAGTTTCATTTTTTTTTAATTTTTGGAATAAAAAAATACAGAAACTGAGCAAACAATGTAAATCCTGATGAGATGGCTCATAAGGAGCCGTCTCATTTGGATTTCCACTGTATGCAAATGTTTGTCCGAATTTACCTGATGTCAGAGGTTACCTGACTTTACCCTATCGAAGCGTTCAGCTTCTGCAGTGGCACCTGCAGTTAATTGTGCCTAGTTAACTGAGTTGCCATCTTTGTAAATTTAGGTGAACATTTTTTTTAATTTATTAAATTATACATGTAACAATCAAACAGTGCTGTTGTTGTTTTACTTGTTGTTTTAGTCGTCAACTTATTATACAGGGGGTGTCTAATTGCTTCACTAAAGGGGGGGATAACAATTACGCAGCTTGATAAGGATCTGATGGATGTTCCTTTAAAGATAAATGCAAAACGCATTGAATTATCCATTGTGGTTAAGGTGTCGCATGCTTGAATTTCCATCTCAGGATGTATTTCTTTACCTGGTGATTGCTTTGATGACAGCAAAACGTGCAGATTTTGTGGCAATTCATCTGGGTCTTTACTGTTTGTCTAAGTACCCGTTTAGGTGTTTCCAGCACACTAAGGGTTCAAATGAGCCGCGACATGTGAATTCCAACAATGTGGCATTTTGACAAGTGTAAACTCAGAGGAGCCTGTGTAGCCCCATTTTAAGCTTAGGGACTCCAAATGATGTTCAGTCAATAGCTTAACAGTCATACCAGCAAAGGCTCTGGTCAGACATCGCGTATGCGTATGCTGACCTGAGCTTTTGCTGGTCGCACGTACCACTTTGTTGGAAATTCCATGTCACGGCTCAAATGCTTAAAATGCAAAAGCAATACTTACTATGTTTAGTAGCGATATCATCTACGCCTTTCCGATTCTTTATCCGAAGGAGTAGAACCACAATTGCAATTAAGAGTATGATTATAAAGATTGCCAGCCCCCCTCCAACTATTAATGGGATCTTCGACGGAGTCGTTTGTAGTGTCGGGAACGGTGAGACTGTATTGGAAGAATTTTCTAACTGCGTTGAAGACCATATCGTTGAATTATTGAGAGAGCTCAATGTAGTGGTCCGTAACGTAGATGAATGTGTCGACGGTGATGTACTAGGTAAGGCTGGTTTAGTAGTTGATGTCGCCAACGGTCTAACTGTAGGTTTTGGTGACGTATTTATATTGCGGGCGGGGCCTAGTGTTGCTGTGGTTACCCAATGTTTCAAAGCTGAGTCCTGTGACACTATTGCTTTCAAATCTGGCTTTGGAATGATCAGGGAAACACCAGATTTCTGCGCCATGTCAGAATTATCCGGTGATAAGTTAGATGTGTCTTTTGAATGAGTTTCAAATTTCTTGTCTATTAGAACATCAGAGAATCTAGAACGCGTTTCTATTAATTCTGATTTGTTTAAGTGTACTGGTATTCCACCTACTTCTGGTCTGTTCATTGTATTAACACGACCAACCTTTGAATCTGAATTCACAGCTCTGTTAACGGCTTTGTCTTTAGTTTTTGAACTAATCGCTCTTACTGCGGCTTTCACTTCAGCTAGTCTAACCTCTTTGTCTAACTTTAGAAAAGAAAGCTCTTCTGTTGAAAAAAATGATTTAGATTTAAGGTTCCGTACTGTGTCTCTAGAATTTACTTTCTGTGGAACTATGAGATTGAATCTGCTCGCACTTGATGTTTCTCCAAAGTTTTGGGGTTCATTACTATCAAGTCTCGAGCCTGAATTCACTTCATCATTCGGTTTTCTTCTGATTATGGGTGGTAATACTGTAGGTGGGGTAAATGTCCTGCAAATGACAAAAATAACATATTTAGAAATATATAAGAGTATAAACGATGAGATAATGCATATACTTGTTGATCTGTGCCTTTGTGTTTCGCACACATTTTTGTAGGTTTTCACACGTTGAGAATCAAATGGTTCTCTGTAGTTTTCATCTTAATCTAGGGCGAAGATATCGTTTTGGCTGCAGTCCGTTTTAGGACGGTGATGCTAATGCTGTTAATGCATTGTTTAATGTTGCTTCTTAAGTGTGGGGGGCTTGTATTTGGTTCTGCTTTTGTGGCACAGTTCTTTGTGTCCTTCATAATTTTGTAATTATCTCATTGAGGAAAGAAGAGATGGACGCTTTTCTTTATAATTGTAGTCAACTTTTATGAGTGTTTTTTGTCTGTGCTCTGGCTCCTCTTCTTCGAAGTGTCATGATGGCTAAAGCTGTGATCTTTGATAATGACATTGCCTAGTCTAACTCATTTGTGATTTGGAGCACATTTATGTCAAATGAACTACCTAATTCAATTCTTATAGATTTGCAATTTTAGGTGTTCAATTTCAATTCTTTATTCACTCTAGGTCAACATAGTCAACAACAAGAGGTATGCTAAGGGAAAGAAATGCAAATTGATAAGAGTTGAATTAGGTAGTTCATTTGAGGAAATTTAGAAAATCAATAAATAAAAATAAATTAAAAACAAAATGGCATTATTATTTTATTTTTATTTTAATTTTTTTCTTTGAAATCTTATCTCTGCCGTAAAAACGTTATAATTTTGTCATTATGTACGCAGCGTTGTTATGGACGTCATAACGTTTCCCGAAATTACATAAACCACTAATGGTGTATCGATTTTTTTGTATGCGTTATTTCACTCACGGACGCGACGTCATAATGTGATAGAGTTTATTAATCATTCTATTTAAAATATGGGATTTATAAACCAAGGGAGGTGAAAAATCCGATAAAGAAACGAGTGCGCAAGCAAAAGTTTCTTTAAATGATTTTTCACCTCATGAGGTTTATAACCTCATGAGGTTTATAAACCTAAATCTTCTTTTCGTCATCTTAAACGAGGTATCCAGGATTTTCATATGAACTATGTTTTGGTTCCAGCAGATAAAGCTGCTAATAATGTTGTAGTTGTTTGACGATTGTATTATATTAATACTCTTAAGCGTGAGCTTGTTTACACTAATGCCTATAAACTGCAGCCTTCTTTAAGTGAAAGGGTGATTGTTGATGGGCATGGTTGTCATACAGCCCTACATTTTGGTGTCAAAGCTAAAGAAAATCAAGACAAAGTTCCTACGTTGTACTGGTTACCTAAACTCCATTAAAAACCCTATAAAGCAAGATTTATTGCAAATTCTAGTTCTTGTACGACAACAGAACTTTCTAAATTGTTAACCTCGTGTCTTACAGCTGTTAAAAAACATGTTATCAAATATTGTGAAAAGGTATATGAGAGATCCGGTAAAAACCTATTTTGGTCGATTAAAAATTCAGGTGAAATTTTAGATAAACTTAAAGCTAGAGATTTCAATGCGACCAGTTTGTCTACTTATGATTTTTCTACTCTTTACACTTCTTTACCTCATAATTTAATTAAAGATAAACTCATTGATCTTATTGAAAGAACCTTCCAGAGAGAAGGCTCTCCTTACCTTGCATGTAGTGACAGAAATGCATTTTTTACTTCAGAAAAACCTAAAAAATATCATGCATGGTCCTGTCAAAATGTATGTGATGCGCTGACCTTTTTGTTGGACAACATTTTTATTCGATTTGGCACCAAGCTCTATAGACAAGTAGTTGGGATTCCTATGGGCACTAATTGTGCTCCCCTGGTTGCAGATTTATTCCTGTTTTGTAATGAAAGGGACTTTATGATGTCTCTTTCTGATGATAAGCAGGCTGATGTTATTGATGCGTTTAACACTACTTCCAGATATTTGGACGATATTTTAAATATTAATAATGTTTATTTTGACAATATGGTTAGTCAAATATACTCTTCAGAGCTCCAACTTAATAAAGCCAATGCCTCTGATACCGAAGCCGCATTTTTAGACTTGCATTTGTCAATTTCTAATGATATTGTTTCTACCAAAATTTATGATAAACGTGACGACTTTGATTTTGAAATTGTCAATTTTCCATTTTTAGATGGTGATGTTCCTCGTTCTACATCCTATGGAGTCTATATTTCTCAACTCATTCGTTTTGCTAGAGCATCTAGCTATGTTGATGACTTCAACACTCGCAATAAATTGTTAACTCAGAAACTTCTTAAACAAGGCTATCGGTATCATAAACTTCGCAAAACATTTTCAAAATTTTATAGACGATACTATGATTTAATTTCTAAATTCCAAGTTGGACTTAAATCTCTCTTGCGCCAAGGACTTTCGGAACCTGATTTCTATGGTGACTTGGTATATAAGTTGAAGAAGATTGTTGGCTCTAATAATTTTTCAGCGCAGTTCATTAAAATAATTTCCCATTATAAAAAGATTGGCTATAACATTTATGTATTGCAACAGACTGCATGCTTGGTAGTCAACCCAATCACGGTTGGCAACTTTGCTTTCCTCTTTAATTGCACGCCGGTGGGTCGGACTTCAGACTCTATGATGGTTCCGACTTAAAGACTTATCTATTGATGAAATGGTAGGGGCCTGATGCTTTGGCTGTTTGTCGGGTCCACCGGGGTTCACCTGTTGGATTTCTTTTGCTCCGGTATTCAGTTTAATTTACTGTTGAGTCCTTATCCTTGCTTTATCTCCTTGTTATATCTTGATTTATATGTTTTAGGAGATGATGCATTGATAAGTAAGGGGTCTTTCATGCAAACCAAATATCTATGTGTCTTGATCCACATCTGAATTAAGGGTGAGGTTGGCGTCGTTAAACCGGTTTAAGCCCTCCAGTAAATTATTTTACTGACCGTTCCAAGGCGGTACTTCTTTTGTGGATCTTTCATGTTTTTGTTCTGTCTTGTGTTTTCTATGTTTTGTGTGCGTCTGTTTATATGTGCTTTGTGGTCACCTGCTGGGAAAGGGCTGATCTCTTGGCTCTCGTTTGTGGTGTCTACTGTGAGTTTGTCACTTTCCCATTGGTATCCTGGATCAGGTGTGGTACTTGATTGTATCGATTCCTGATCTTTGCACCTTTACTTACTTTTATAAATCCCATATTTTAAAAATAGAATGATTCAATAAATTGTATATTACATGTACATGTGCTGAACTGCTAGCTCAAATCAAGAAAATACTACGTATGTGAATAGGCAAAACTAGCAGGAACATGACATGTCTAAGGACCTCTGACACTTTGATAGGGCATCTGCCTACTTTTCAGATGCTTCCCAAACCATCTCTATGCATAAGATATCACTGGTATCCCTTTGAATAGGACGCTTACTGTATTAGGAACGAATTCAGGTTATAATTAGACAGGCAGACCCCTATGACAAAACAGGAGACGCTCCCGAAGGGGGTAGGGGGTTGCAAACTTTGACTTCACCAAAACATTTAGAAATGAATTATTTCACGTGTAAGGGTGTTATATCATCAATACTTGATTACAAATCACAGTGAGAGTATTTTAGAGTCCAAAATCATGAGCATTTTAATGATAATTTTTGTGGTTGTTTTTTCTATCCGATTTGTTAAGAAATATTTTGAAGTGCAACTGTAGTCCATATTTAACCTTGATGACAACGTATTTACCTTGTGCAATATTATGCAGCAATGTACTATAATCATTCATCCATGCGTGAAGTACACCCAGTCAATGGAGATGTAGTGTATGTGTATTGGATAGATACAGTATATGTGCAAAATTATCTACCAGCCGAATTCAGTAAAAGGACAAGTTACTATTCTAAAGGAAAATATGCTAAAAACGTTGGAATATTTCATGACTAATGGGTTGTCAAAAGGAAGCTTACTTGTACTAATTATTTCATTATACTGGAAAATAAGATTTTTTAGAGAGCACACCAAAAATCCAATGCTAATGTTCGAGCTCTCCCAGACGTCACATCATCCTCTCCCAGTCCCAAAAATGATTAGTTGGGACTCGGGAGGGGATGATGTTTTAAAAATATTTTTCTATTTCCTATATGTATAATACAAAAAGTAACCATTTTAGCCCCAAAATAAAGCGGTACATCAATGGAAATAAAAAATCAAATGCAAAATCATAAACTAGAGACCAACAGCGAGCTTATATATGAAGATGCATTTGAACAACTTTAATTTTTATCAAAATTATAGGCAGCGATACACTGTGATTCCCATTACTACCGTCAGTGGTCCTTCTGACCTGAGTAGCTGAAAAAATTAAAGTCCGCCATTTTGAAATATTATTCATCGAGTCAAGCTCAGAATTTCAAACGTCTATAACTTTTTTTATTAGTGATCAAAAACATAAAGTGTGGCTAGTCATTTTCTTAATTAGATCGTAACGAACATTTTGGTACTAAATGTATTTAGCTTTTCTAAACTTGTTCGTTTTTGTACATCGATCCTCAAGTTTCAGTGTTAGAAGACAGAGACGTTATGCAATGTCATCGCATATATAAATGACGTCATTTAATAATGTGTGTGACGTTATAGGTGCAGAGAAGCGTTATGATTGTTAAAATGAAAATGAATATGGCATGCATTTCATCTCATCGATGCCTTGGGTCACTTTGTGGTCAGGAAAAAGAAGTTCCGGCTAAAAAGATTTATTTCCCTAGAGGAAATAAATCTTTCTAGACAAAAACAAAATTACCGCTTTTATTTGTTCGATAAATCACGGGATTTCTCCGTCAAACATGTAATATAACGTGTTAAGCTCAACATTGTCTGCCAAACTAAAGCAACTTGCTAGAATATTGAAATTATGCATGAACAAACTTTCCAAAGAGTGCTTAATAAAAACGCTGATCACCCTGCGCAGATTCACAGGCTGGTCTGTGCCTTTGTTGTTCGCATACAGCAAAATCAATCAGATTTTCTTGTGACGACTGCTCATAAAATTACAATAAAAGCTCCGTCATGCATTTTCTTCAAATCATATTAGGATGGTTATATTAACAAAAATCCAAATATGAACTATTTTCTTCGATTATTTATTTTTGCGTTTTTACATAGGAGTTTTAGTTCATTTTATTTGTATTTTTCCTGAAATAATGATGGGATGTTCTTAGTCCCCTCACATATCCAGTACGCGTATTCTGGACGTGCGTGCGTGTGTAATTATAGCACTTTTTGATACCTGTTCGGACGAGAGCGTGGTACTCCAAAGCTTTATCAACCGAATATTTATTCAAAACACGGAATTCCTGAAAATATCAAAACAATAGTCCACTCACATTTTGACCACTCTCATAACACAGATCTTCTAGCCCACGCCCGACCAACATGTACAAATTCCTGTCAAGCAACCAGAAAAAGGACACTTTTACTAAATACGAGCTCTTGAAAACCTGTCTTCTGGGTTTCCAACCGGACCAGTCAGGCCAAGTGCTATGCGATTAGTATCTTCTTAGCATTCGACTCCTATGCTAGTAAAAATACAAAAGACAGCGCGAATGCACATGCCGATCTGGCCATCCATTGTCAATGTCATTTTTGTAACGTGATAGTTATTGTTTTTCGTAAATTATTGCGATATTGACAAGTTAGTCTCCATACCAATCGTAATAAAATCATTAGAACCGTAACGGACGAAAAGAACCCAACCCAACTGGTAGCTAGGTGATTCATCAATTGAGCGCAAATGCTCATCAATTCAGCGCAGAAAATGCCATCAACTCAGTGCACGATTTCTAAAGAGTTCAGAGACTCTGCTCATTAATTGAGCGCAAATATTTTGGGCAGTTACCTGTGGAGGTACTTTTATTTACCTTCTGTTAGCCGTGGACCCCTGAACATGGACATCTGGTAGCGTTCAACTTTAATTGAGATTCCAATGTTTAACATTACATTTATCGCATTGCACAAAGTGTAAATGCATGCTGGTAAAAATATAGGTGCGTCTTTACGGGCGATAATCCACTTGCTAAAGTTCGTAGAGTCTCTTTCCTCATAGATCTAGACGCACAAACCTTACAATTGTTTTGATTCACGAAAAGCGGTGTGATCAGCTTATATGTTCCCCTCAATTTGAAATGCATGTTACTTGTTTAAAAACAACATTAAATGATTGCGAAGCAGAGGTAAGACAAAAATGTATTGTATCGCAAGTTGGTTTCACCATTCATAAGAAGTAAGAAAAGACAGAGAAAATCTAAGTCCACGGTTATATGTGAGCCATTGCTTCAAGTAACCACTAATTGCTTCTGATTAAGGGAGCGCAAAATGCGCAATAGATATCGCCATTGCAAAAAAAAAAAACAATGAGGAAATGCAATGCGCCATGCATAATGTAATGAACTTTTTTGCGCAAAATGGAGATGGTTCGCACAGTTTTCGATAACAATGTTCGAGAACCCCTCGCACATGTAGGTCTATTTCGCGCGATGTGATTCAATAACACCGCATTTATTTCGATTTCATGTCGATTTTATGTGATTTCCGATCACTAGGTTATATATTCCTAAGCTAAATTATGGCGACAAATAATAATTACTCCGCTATATGTAATAAACAATACTTTTGTTTATATAAACCTCGGTCTAGGAAATATATACAGATATGAAGGCCAAATGTGAACGCGAAATCGCAATTTGAGCTTGACCAACCGTCTAGCCGAAAGTGCACGACCCCAACTTGATATTTGATTTTAAAATCCGAAAAGATCTTTGCGCTTCACACACGCCAGGTTTTCATGTGTACATTGTTTTATGTTCAAAAGATAGCTTCAAACTTCATATGTTTCATATTGGACTGACCAAGTTATATTAGTTTATTTTGGTGTAAGATAAGAAACTTTTTTTGATTACTCAAACCTTCTAATTACCTGCCCCAATCTTGTATAACTCGGCTATGTGAGATGGGATTTTCCCTTCCAAACAGTCGTAGCGACATTTTAAGCATTAACATAGTGCACGTCAGCAACCAAAACGCATCCGAATTCTAGGCCTTTCGTATAAGAGTCTGCTTTTCAGCGAAAGTAGATTAATAAGGTGTGAGCCTCATATGTAGAGTAGGGTGTAAAGCCGGCTCTCCTTCGTGGGCACCTCCGTCGTCAGAACAGTTTCCTCCGCCGTGGGAACGCTGTCTAAACGGGTTACTTTTTGTAACATTTTGTGCGGTTCTGTTAAAGTTTAACAAGTATTATGTTATTAAAAAGCTGGCCGATATTTTAGTTCTTTCGTTACTGGCCTCGCTCATACGTGTACTTGAGCATTACGCCACTTATTCATTTTATTATGCAATATACAGGATTGATTTGACCACTTTTCCACCAAGGAGATAGCTATTGAACACCGTTCCCCAGAAGGAGAAAGCTGTACAAAAGTTTAGCAAGTATTATATTATTAAAAAGCTGGCAGACATTATTAAATGCATGGGTCACTGTTCCACCAAGGAGATATCTGTATACAGGACAGCTTTTAGAACATTTCCCCAGAGGGAGGAATGTAAATAATGGACAGTAAAGACAACTGTTTCCACGACGGAGATAGCAGTTAACAGGGCAGTATTTACCTAGTTTCCCTATATGGAGAAAACTTTATACAGGCTAGTAGATTTATACAGGCCACTGTTCCCACCACGGAGGTAGATTTATACAGGGTAGTAACGGCCATTGTTATATACCTTATGAGTGTTTACTATAGAAACTTGACGTGTTTCAATCGCTGACAGTTGTACTTTTCATCTTAATTTAAGGTGACGCAATGCGACAAATCACTGTCCGCGGGCTTCATTCCCATTAATACATGGCAGCAGAGGGCTGCAACGCCATTAAAGCCCGCTCAAGGACATTGTCTGCAAGTTAAGATTATACAATTATTGACTTCAATGAGGTAGACATAAGGATTTATCTACCCGAAAAAGTGATAATTCACTGAGGCCGCCAGGCCGAGGTGAATATCATTTTTAAGGGTAGATAAATCCTCATGTCTACCGAAATTGAAGTCAATAACTGTTTTGTTATATGACTTTTCAACTTAGAATGAAAATATTCTACTTTCACTTTTGTTGCTGAAGTCAACCTTCAACCTAAGGACTTTCTAACAAGTTTTATCAACTGTTATTAAATATTTTAATGTAGTATTTTGCAATTTGAAATGTATATTAATTCTCTAAATGTGGAATGTAAAATTTAATCATAAAACTTTTTTTACATTTTGTTTATTCAAACAAAAATAAATGAACAAACAAAACATAACAAAACAGTTGTTAAAATTCATGAAAGTCTTTAGTTTACCTGTTGGGATGTGAAACAGCAAATCATGTCAATTTCATGAAGCACATGCTAGTTTTATACTCATCATGCTATTTTTAGCTCTCTAGAGGGTGATATTGCAGAAGTGTCAAAAATATTAACTTCTGGAAACAAGTTTGAGCTGGATTTCATCCTATATCACCTTCTGAGCCAGTTTAGACCAGTTTTGAGGTAGACATAGAGATTTATGAAGACAAATTGGGCCAATCAGGAGACAGGATTCTCTCCAGTCATATAACAAATATGTATATCGTCGCTAATGTTTTATGGAGAACTGACCAAGCTATTTCAATTAGCATAAAATACGCTCCCTTATCATATCGGACAGGCGGCAATCGAAAACGCTCTGAACCATCGATGACCGCGGATCACAGACCGCTGAAAACAGTGTTTTCGATTGCCATTTGTCGCCGGTCGGGCGACAAACGGCAGTCGAAAGCCCTGTCTCTAGCGATCTTGGATCCATATTCGTCCATAGCATTGACGTGTTCGATTGCCTCCTAACTGAAGTGTTTATTTAATATAGACCTAATGAATGCGTAGCCAAAACAATCTGAAACAAGGGCTTCTAGGAATAATTTACAATCGGGCGACAAACGGCAATCAAAAACTCTGTTTCTAACGATCTTAGATCTACATTCGTCGATAGTATTATCGTTTTCGATTGCCCCCTATGTGAAGTGTTTATTGAATATAGGCCTACTGAATACATAGCCAAAACAATCCGAAACAAGGGCTACTAGGAATAATTGACATTTTTCATGATCCTGTTATAAAAAAAATATGCTTCCATACCGGATATGCGGCAATCGAAAATTCTTGGCAAACAATCGATGAACGCGAGTCAGATCTCGCTACAACCAGTGTTTTCGATTGCCAATTTTCGCCAGTCGGGCGACTAATGGCAATCAAAAACTCTGTGAATTTTTTTACTATTTTTGGTCTACGTTCGTCGATAATATTGACGTTTTAGATTGCAGCCTATCTGTGTGAATTCGTTGTACGCTTCATGATGTTACGGTGGACAGTTTTTGCATACAATTGAATAAAATAATTTTGGACTGCTTGTGCTTGAAAGGAAGGTATAAAAGAGGGACTGGATGGGGTATACTGATTAGTGAATAATGGCCCTTTTTATAATGAATGGTGAATAATGAGCCAAAAAAAAATAAATCATAGTGAATAATAATGAAAAATCCTATTTTTTAATGAATTGGAGAAAGAATTAATGAATAGTGAATAATCAGATTCCTTTGCCATCTTTGTCAGTTGTAATGAATAATTGGTCTCATTCTAATGAATAACCCAAAATTTTAATGAGATGAATAATGGGCTAAATTTTTAATGAATAGTGTATACCAGACCCCCCCCCCCCCCCCCCATCCAGACCCCCATATAACAATGACGATATAACATTCCTTTCCGTATATTAACGTTTGCCAAGCCCTCGTGTAATAATGTGTTGCAGCCCTCACCGCTTCGCGGTTCGGGCTGCAACACATTATAACACTCGAGCCTGGCAAACGTTAATATACGGAAAAGAATGTTTTATCCTCTTACTGTTCCCACCAAGAAGATAGCTTTATACAGGGTAGTAACTGTCACTGTTCCCACCACAGAGATAGCTTTATACAGGGTAGAAACTGTCGCTGTTCCCACCACGGAGATAGTTTTATACAGCGTAGTAACTGTCACTGTTCCCACCACGGAGATAGCTTTATACAGGGTAGTAACTGTCACTGTTCCCACCACGGAGATAGCTTTATACAGGGAAGTAACTGTCACTGTTCCCACCACGGAGATAGCTTTATACAGGGTAGTAACTGTCACTGTTCCCACCACGGAGATAGTTTATACAGCGTAGTAACTGTCACTGTTCCCACCACGGAGATAGATTTATACAGGGTAGTAACGGCCACTGTTCCCACCACGGAGATAGCTTTATACAGGGCAGTAACGGCCACTGTTCCCACCACGGTGATAGCTTTATACAGGGTAGTAACTGTCACTGTTCCCACCATGGAGATAGATTTAAACAGGCCAGTAACGGCCACTGTTCCCACCACGGAGATAGCTTTATACATGGTAGTAACGGCCACTGTTCCCACCACGGAGATAGCTTTATACAGGGTAGTAACTGTCACTGTTCCCACCATGGAGATAGATTTATACAGGCCAGTAACTGTCACTGTTCCCACCACGGAGATAGCATTATACATGGCAATAACGACCACTGTTCCCACCACGGAGATAGATTTATACATGGTAGTAACTGCCACTGTTCCCACCACGGAGATAGCATTATACAGGGTAGTAACTGCCACTGTTCCCACCACGGAGATAGATTTATACAGGCTAGTAACTGTCACTGTTCCCACCACGGAGATAGATTTATACAGGCTAGTAACTGTCACTGTTCCCACCACGGAGATAGCATTATACATGGCAATAACGACCACTGTTCCCACCACGGAGATAGATTTATACAGGGTAGTAACTGCCACTGTTCCCACCGAGGAGATAGATTTATACATGGTAGTTACTGTCACTGTTCCCACCACGGAGATAGCATTATACAGGGTAGTAACTGCCACTGTTCCCACCACGGAGATAGCATTATACAGGGTAGTAACTGCCACTGTTCCCACCACGGAGATAGCATTATACAGGGTAGTAACTGCCACTGTTCCCACCACGGAGATAGATTTATACAGGGTAGTAACTGTCACTGTTCCCACCACGGAGATAGATTTATACAGGCTAGTAACTGTCACTGTTCCCACCACGGAGATAGCATTATACATGGCAATAACGACCACTGTTCCCACCACGGAGATAGATTTATACAGGGTAGTAACTGCCACTGTTCCCACCGAGGAGATAGATTTATAGATGGTAGTTACTGTCACTGTTCCCACCACGGATATAGCATTATACAGGGTAGTAACGGCCACTGTTCCCACCACGGAGATAGATTTATACAGGGTAGTTACTGTCACTGTTCCCACCACGGAGATAGCATTATACAGGGTAGAAACTGTCACTGTTCCCACCACGGAGATAGCATTATACAGGGTAGTAACTGTCACTGTTCCCACCACGGAGATAGCTTTATACAGGGTAGAAACTGTCACTGTTCCCACCACGGAGATAGCATTATACAGGGTAGAAACTGTCACTGTTCCCATCTAGGAGATAGCTTTATACAGGGTAGAAACTGTCACTGTTCCCACCACGGAAATAGCTTTATACGGGGTAGTAACGACCACTGTTCCCACCACCGAGATAGATTTATACAGGGTAGTAACTGCCACTGTTCCCACCACGGAGATAGCTTTATACATGGTAGTAACTGTCACTGTTCCCACCACGGAGATAGATTTATACAGGGTAGTAACGACCACTGTTCCCACCACGGAGATAGATTTATACAGGGTAGTAACTGCCACTGTTCCCACCACGGAGATAGCTTTATACATGGTAGTAACTGTCACTGTTCCCACCGAGGAGATAGCATTATACAGGGTAGTAACTGCCACTGTTCCCACCACGGAGATAGCATTATACAGGGTAGTAACTGTCACTGTTCCCACCACGGAGATAGCATTATACAGGGTAGTAACTGCCACTGTTCCCACCACGGAGATAGATTTATACAGGGTAGTAACTGTCACTGTTCCCACCACGGAGATAGCATTATACAGGGTAGTAACTGTCACTGTTCCCACCACGGAGATAGTTTTATACAGCGTAGTAACTGTCACTGTTCCCACCACGGAGATAGATTTATACATGGTAGTTACTGTCACTGTTCCCACCACGGAGATAGCATTATACAGGGTAGTAACTGCCACTGTTCCCACCACGGAGATAGCATTATACAGGGTAGTAACTGTCACTGTTCCCACCACGGAGATAGCATTATACAGGGTAGTAACTGTCACTGTTCCCACCACGGAGATAGCATTATACAGGGTAGAAACTGTCACTGTTCCCACCACGGAGATAGCTTTATACAGGGTAGTAACGGCCACTGTTCCCACCACGGAGATAGATTTATACAGGGTAGTAACTATCACTGTTCCCACCACGGAGATAGCTTTATACGGGGTAGTAACTGCCACTGTTCCCACCACGGAGATAGCTTTATACAGGGTAGTAACGGCGACTCTTCCCACCACGGAGATAGAATTATACAGGGTAGTAACTGTCACTGTTCCCACCACGGAGATAGCATTATACAGGGTAGTAACTGCCACTGTTCCCACCACGGAGATAGCATTATACAGGGTAGTAACTGCCACTGTTCCCACCACGGAGATAGATTTGTACAGGGTAGTAACTGCCACTGTTCCCACCACGGAGATAGCTTTATACAGGGTAGTAACTGTCACTGTTCCCACCACGGAGATAGATTTATACAGGGTAGAAACTGTCACTGTTCCCACCACGGAGATAGCTTTATACAGGGTAGTAACGGCCACTGTTCCCACCACGGAGATAGATTTATACAGGGTAGTAACTATCACTGTTCCCACCACGGAGATAGCATTATACAGGGTAGTAACTGTCACTGTTCCCACCACGGAGATAGCATTATACAGGGTAGTAACTGTCACTGTTCCCACCACGGAGATAGCATTATACAGGGTAGTAACTGCCACTGTTCCCACCACGGAGATAGATTTATACAGGGTAGTAACTGCCACTGTTCCCACCACGGAGATAGCTTTATACAGGGTAGTAACTGTCACTGTTCCCACCACGAAGATAGATTTATACAGGGTAGTAACTGTCACTGTTCCCACCACGGAGATAGCATTATACAGGGTAGTAACTGTCACTGTTCCCACCACGGAGATATATTTATACAGGGTAGTAAATGTCACTGTTCCCACCACGGATATAGCATTATACAGGGTAGTAACTGCCACTGTTCCCACCACGGAGATAGATTTATACAGGGTAGTAACTGCCACTGTTCCCACCACGGAGATAGCATTATACAGGGTAGTAACTGTCACTGTTCCAACCACGGAGATAGCTTTATACAGGGTAGTAACTGCCACTGTTCCCACCACGGAGATAGCATTATACAGGGTAGTAACTGCCACTGTTCCCACCACGGAGATAGATTAATACAGGGTAGTAACTGTCACTGTTCCCACCACGGAGATAGCATTATACAGGGTAGTAACTGCCACTGTTCCCACCACGGAGATAGATTTATACAGGGTAGTAACTGTCACTGTTCCCACCACGGAGATAGCATTATACAGGGTAGTAACTGTCACTGTTCCCACCACGGAGATAGATTTATACAGGGTAGTAACTGTCACTGTTCCCACCACGGAGATAGCATTATACAGGGTAGTAACTGCCACTGTTCACACCACGGAGATAGATTTATACAGGGTAGTAACTGCCACTGTTCCCACCACGGATATAGCTTTATACAGGGTAGTAACTGTCACTGTTCCCACCACGGAGATAGACTTATACAGGGTAGTAACTGTCACTGTTCCCACCATGGAGATAGTTTTATACAGGATAGTAACTGTCACTGTTCCCACCACGGAGATAGCTTTATACAGGGTAGTGACTGTCACTGTTCCCACCACGGAGATAGATTTATACAGGGTAGTAACTGTCACTGTTCCCACCACGGAGATGGCATTATACAGGGTAGAAACTGTCACTGTTCCCACCACGGAGATAGCTTTATAAAGGGTAGTAACTGTCACTGTTCCCACCACGGAGATAGCATTATACAGGGTAGAAACTGTCACTGTTCCCACCACGGAGATAGCTTTATACAGGGTAGTAACTGTCAATGTTCCCACCACGGAGATAGATTTATACAGCGTAGTAACTGTCACTGTTCCCACCACACAGATAGAATTGTACAGCGTAGTAACTGTCACTGTTCCCACCACGGAGATAGCATTATACAGGCTAGTAACTGTCACTGTTCCCACCACGGAGATAGATTTATACAGGGTAGTAACTGTCACTGTTCCCACCATGGAGATAGAATTATACAGGGTAGTAACTGTCACTGTTCCCACCACGGAGATAGCATTATACAGGGTAGTAACTGTCACTGTTCCCACCACGGAGATAGCATTATACAGGGTAGTAACTGCCAATGTTCCCACCACGGTGATAGAATTATACAGGGTAGTGACTGTCACTGTTCCCACCACGGAGATAGATTTACACAGGGTAGTAACTGTCAATGTTCCCACCACGGAGATAGCATTATACAGGGTAGTAACTGTCACTGTTCCCACCACGGAGATAGATTTATACAGGGTAGGATCTGTCACTGTTCCCATCACAGAGATAGATTTATACAGGGTAGTAACTGTCACTGTTCCCACCACGGAGATAGCTTTATACATGGTAGTAACGGCCACTGTTCCCACCACGGAGATAGATTTATACAGGGTAGTAACTGTCAATGTTCCCACCACGGAGATAGATTTATACAGGGTAGTAACTGTCACTGTTCCCACCACAGAGATAGATTTATACAGGGTAGTAACGACCACTGTTCCCACCACGGAGGTAGATTTGTACAGGGTAGTAACTGTCACTGTTCCCACCACGGAGGTAGATTTATACAGGCTAGTAACTGTCAATGTTCCCACCACGGAGATAGCTTTATACAGGGTAGTAACTGTCACTGTTCCCACCACGGAGATAGCTTTATACAGGCTAGTAACTATCACTGTTCCCACCACGAAGATAGATTTATACAGGGTAGTAACTGTCACTGTTCCCACCACAGAGATAGCTTTATACAGGGCAGTAACTGTCACTGTTCCCACCATGGAAATAGCTTTATACAGGGCAGCACTGGCCACTGTTCCCACCACGGAGAAAGCTTTATACAGGGCAGCACTGGCCACTGTTCCCACCACGGAGATAGCTTCATACAGGGTAGTAACTGTCACTGTTCCCACCATGGAGATAGATTTATAAAGGGCAGTAACGGCCACTGATCCCACCACGGAGATAGCTTTATACAGGGTAGTAACTGTCACTGTTCCCACCACGGAGATAGCTTTATACAGGGTAGTAACTATCACTGTTCCCACCACGGAGGTACATTTATACAGGGTAGTTACTGTCACTGTTCCCACCACGGAGATAGATTTATACAGGGTAGTAACGACTACTGTTCCCACCACGGAAGTAGATTTATACAGGGTAGTAACTGTCACTGTTCCCACCACGGAGGTAGATTTATACAGACTAGTAACTGTCAATGTTCCCACCACGGAGATAGCTTTTTACAGGGTAGTAACTATCACTGTTCCCACCACGGAGGTAGATTTATACATGGTAGTAATGGTCACTGTTCCCACCACGGAGATAGCTTTATACAGGGCAGTACTGACCACTGTTCTCACCACGGAGATAGATTTACACAGGGCATTTCTGACCACTGTTCCCACCACAGAGATAGATTTATACAGGCTAGTAACTGTCACTGTTCCCACCCCGGAGATAGCTTTAAACAGGGCAGTACTGATTTCTGTTCCCATCACGGAGATAGATTTATACAGAGTAGTAACTGTCACTGTTCCCACCACGGAGATAGCTTTATACAGGGTAGTAACTGTCACTGCTCCCACCACGGAGATAGCATTATACAGGGTAGTAACGGCCACTGTTCCCACCACGGAGATAGCTTTATACAGGGTAGAAACTGTCACTGTTCCCACCACGGAGATAGATTTATACATGGTAATAACTGTCACTGTTCCCACAACGGAGGTAGATTTATACAGGGTAGTAACTGTCACTGTTCCCACAACGGAGATAGCTTTATAGAGGGCGAAACTGTCACTAATCCCACCATGGAGATAGATTTATACAGGGTAGAAACTGTCACTGTTCCCACCACGGAGATAGCTTTATACTGGGTAGCACTGGCCACATTTCCTTCGACGGCGGTAGATTTATACAGGGTAGTAACTGTCAGTGTTCCCACCACGGAGATAGCTTTATACATGGTAGTAACTGTCACTGTTCCCACCACAGAGGTAGATTAATACAGGGTAGTAAATGTCACTGTTCCCACCACAGAGATAGATTTATACAGGGTAGTAACTGTCACTGTTCCCACAACAGAGATAGATTTAAACATGGTAGTAACTGTCACTGTTCCCACCACATAGACAGATTTATACAGGGTAGTAACGGCCACTGTTCCCACCATGCAGATAGATTTATACATCGTAGTAACGGCCACTGTTCCCACCACGGAGGTAGATTTTTACAGGGTAGTAACTGTCACTGTTCCCACAACGGAGGTAGATTAATACAGGGTAGTAACTGCCACTGTTCCCACGAAGGAGATAGATTTATACATTGTAGTAACGGCCACTGTTCCCACCACGGAGATAGATTTATACAGGGTAGTAACTGTCACTGTTCCCACAACGGAGATAGATTTATACATGGTAGTAACGGCCACTGTTCCCACCACAGAGATAGATTTATACAGGGTAGTAACTGTCACTGTTCCCACCATGGAGATCGATTTATACAGGGTAGTAACTGTCACTGTTCCCACCACGGAGATAGCTTTATACATGGAAGTAATGGCCACTGTTCCAACCATGGAGAGAGTTTTATACAGGCTAGTAACTGTCCCTGTTCCCACCACGGAGATAGCTTTATCTGTGGTGGGAACAGTGACAGTTATACCCTGTATAAAGCTATCTCCGTGGTGGGAACAGTAACTACCCTGTATAAAGCAATCTCCATGGTGGGAACAGTGACAGTTATACCCTGTATAAAGCTATCTCCGTGGTGGGAACAGTGACAGTTACTACCATGTATAAATCTATCTCCGTTGTGGGAACAGTGACAGTTACTACCATGTATAAATCTATCTCCGTTGTGGGAACAGTGACAGTTACTACCCTGTATAAATCTATCTCCGTAGTGGGAACAGTGACAGTTATTACCCTGTATAAATCTATCTTCATGGTGGGAACAGTGACAGTTACTACCCTGTATAAATCTATCTCCGTTTGTGGGACTAGTGGCCGTTACTGCCCTGTATAAATATATCTCTGTGGTGGGAACAGTGGTCAGTACTGCCCTGTAACAGTTACTACCATGTATAAATCTATCTCCGTGGTTGGATAAGTGGTCAGTACTGCCCTGTATAATTCTATCTCCGTGGTGGGAACAGTGTCCGTTACTACCCTGTATAAATCTATCTCCGAGGTGGGAACAGTGTTCAGTACTGCCCTGTATAAATCTACCGCCGTGGTGGGAACAGTGACAGTTACTACCCTGTATAAAGCTATCTCCGTCGTGGGAACAGTGACAGTTACTACCCTGTATAATGCTATCTCCGTGGTGGGAACAGTGATAGTTACTACCCTGTATAAATCTATCTCCGTGGTGGGAACAGTGACAGTTATTACCCTGTATAAATCTATCTCCATGGTGGGAACAGTGACAGTTACTACCATGTATAATTCTGTCTTCCTGGTGGGAACAGTGACAGTTACTACCCTGTATAAAGCTATCTCCGTGGTGAGAACAGTGGTCGTTACTACCCTGTATAAATCTATTTCCGTGGTGGGAACAGTGACAGTAACTACCCTGTATAAAACTATCTCCGTTGGGGGAACAGTGACAGTTACTACCATGTATAAAACTATCTCTGTGGTGGGAAAAGTGACAGTTACTACCCTGTATAAATCTACCTCCGTGGTGGGAACAGTGTCCGTTACTACCCTGTATAAAGCTATCTCCGTGGTGGGAACAGTGGTCAGTACTGCCCTGTATAATTCTATCTCCGTGGTGGGAACAGTGTCCGTTACTACCCTGTATAGATCTATCTCCGTTGTGGGAACAGTGGTCAGAACTGCCCTGTATAAATCTACCTCAGGGGTGGGAACAGTGACAGTTACTACCCTGTATAAAGTTATCTCCGTGGTGGGAACAGTGACAGTAGCTACCCTGTATTAAACTGTCTCTGTGTTGGGAACAGTGACCGTTACTGCCCTGTTTAAAGCTGTCTCCGTGGTGGGAACAGTGAAAGTTACTACCATGTATAAAGCTATCTCCGTGGTGGGAACAGTGGCCGTTACTACCCTGTATAAATCTACCTCCGTTGTGGGAACAGTGACGGTTACTACCCTGTATAAAGTTATCTCCATGGTGGGAACAGTGACAGTTACTACCCTGTATAAAGCTACCTCCCTGGTGGGAACAGTGACAGTTACTACCCTGTATAAATCTATCTCGGTGGTGGGAACAGTGACAGTTACTACCATGTATAGAGCTATCTCCGTGGTGGGAACTGTGACAGTTACTACCCTGTATTAATCTTTCTCCGTTGTGGGAACAGTGACAGTTACTACCCTGTGTAAAGCTATCTCCGTCGTGGGAACAGTGACAGTTACTACCCTGTTTAAAGCTATCTCTGTGGTGGGAACAGTGACATTTACTACCCTGTATAAATCTATCTCCGTGGTGGGAATAGTGACAGTTACTACCCTGTATAAAACTATCTCCGTGGTGGGAACAGTGACAGTTACTACCCTGTATAAAGCTATCTCCGTCGTGGGAACAGTGACAGTTACTTCCCTGTGTAAAGCTATCTCATTGGTGGAAACAGTGGCCAGTGCTACCCAGTATAAAGCTATTTCCGTTGTGGGAACAGTGACAGTTACTACCCTGTATAAATCTATATCCGTGGTGGGAACAGTGGCCGTTACTGCCCTGTATAAATCTATCTCTGTGGTGGGAACAGTGGTCAGTACTGCTCTGTATAATTCTATCTCAGTGGTGGGAACAGTGTCCGTTACTACCCTGTATGAATCTATCTCCGTGGTGGGAACAGTGGTCAGTACTGCCCTGTATAAATCTACCTCCGTGGTGGGAACAGTTACAGTTACTACCCTGTATAAAGCTATCTCCGTGGTGGGAACAGTGACAGTTACTACCCTGTATAAATCTACCTCCGTGGTGGGAACAGTGACAGTTACTACACTGTATAAAGCTATCTCCGTGGTGGGAACAGTGACAGTTACTACCGTGTATAAATCTATCTCCGTGGTGGGATTAGTGGTCAGTACTGCCCTGTATTAATCTATCACCCTGGTGGGAACATTGGCAGTTACTACCGTGAATAAATCTATCTCAATGGTGGGAACTGTGACAGTTAGTACCCTGTATTAATCTATCTCCGTGGTGGGAACAGTGACAGTTACTACCCTGTATAAATCTATCTCCATGGTGGGAACAGTGACAGTTATTACCCTGTATAAATCTATCTCCATGGTGGGAACTGTGACAGTTACTACCCTGTATAAATCTATCTCCGTCGTTGGAACAGTGACAGTTACTACCCAATATAAATCTATCTCTGTGGTGGGAACCTTGACAGTTACTACCATGTATAAAGCTATCTCCGTGGTGGGAACTGTGACAGTTACTACCCTGTGTATATCTATCTCCGTCGTGGGAACAGTGACAGTTATTACCCTGTATAAATCTATCTTCATGGTGGGAACTGTGACAGTTACTACCCTGTATAAATCTATCTCCGTCGTTGGAACAGTGACAGTTACTACCCAATATAAATCTATCTCTGTGGTGGGAACCTTGACAGTTACTACCATGTATAAAGCTATCTCCGTGGTGGGAACTGTGACAGTTACTACCCTGTGTATATCTATCTCCGTGGTGGGAACAGTGACAGTTACTACCCTGTATAAATCTAACTCCGTGGTG
Source organism: Loripinus fragilis (assembly GCA_964019695.1). Taxonomy (NCBI): domain Eukaryota; kingdom Metazoa; phylum Mollusca; class Bivalvia; order Lucinida; family Lucinidae; genus Loripinus; species Loripinus fragilis. The sequence continues at coordinate 30,195,606 of OZ026531.1, forward strand.
GGAACAGTGACAGTTACTACCCTGTATAAATCTACCTCCGTCATGGGAACAGTGACAGTTACTACCCTGTATAAAGCTATCTCTGTGGAGGGAACAGTGGCCGTTACTGCCCTGTATAAATCTATCTCTGTGGTGGGAACAGTGGTCAGTACTGCCCTGTATAATTCTATCTCTGTGGTGGGATCAGTGTCCGTTACTACCCTGTATAAATCTATCTCCGTGGTGGGAACAGTGGTCAGTACTGCCCTGTATAAATCTACCTCCGGGGTGGGAACAGTGACAGTTACTACCCTGTATAAAGCTATCTTCGTGGTGGGAACAGTGACAGTAGCTACCCTGTATTAAACTGTCTCCGTGGTGGGAACAGTGACCGTTACTGCCCTGTTTAAAGCTGTCTCCGTGGTGGGAACAGTGACAGTTACTACCCTGTATAAAGCTATCTCCGTGGTGGGAACAGTGGCCGTTACTACCCTGTATAAATCTACCTCCGTTGTGGGAACAGTGACGGTTACTACCCTGTATTAAGTTATCTCCATGGTGGGAACAGTGACAGTTACTACCCTGTATAAAGCTACCTCCCTGGTGGGAACAGTGACAGTTACTACCCTGTATAAATCTATCTCCGTGGTGGGAACAGTGACAGTTACTACCATGTATAGAGCTATCTCCGTGGTGGGAACTGTGACAGTTACTACCCTGTATTAATCTTTCTCCGTTGTGGGAACAGTGACAGTTACTACCCTGTATAAAGCTATCTCCGTCGTGGGAACAGTGACAGTAACTACCCTGTATAAAGCTATCTCTGTGGTGGGAACAGTGACATTTACTACCCTGTATAAATCTATCTCCGTGGTGGGAATAGTGACAGTTACTACCCTGTATAAAACTATCTCCGTGGTGGGAACAGTGACAGTTACTACCCTGTATAAAGCTATCTCAGTCGTGGGAACAGTGACAGTTACTACCCTGTGTAAAGCTATCTCCGTGGTGGAAACAGTGGCCAGTGCTACCCAGTATAAAGCTATTTCCGTGGTGGGAACAGTGGTCGTTACTACCCTGTATAAATCTATCTCTGTGGTGGGAACAGTGACAGTTACTACCCTGTATAAATCTATCTCCGTGGTGGGAACATTGACAGTTACTACCCTGTATAAATCAACCTCCGTGGTGGGAACAGTGACAGTTACTTCCCTGTATAAATCTATCTCTGTGGTGGGAACAGTGGTCAGTACTGCTCTGTATAATTCTATCTCTGTGGTGGGAACAGTGTCCGTTACTACCCTGTATGAATCTATCTCCGTGGTGGGAACAGTGGTCAGTACTGCCCTGTATTAATCTACCTCCGTGGTGGGAACAGTTACAGTTACTACCCTGTATAAAGCTATCTCCGTGGTGGGAACAGTGACAGTTACTACCCTGTATAAATCTACCTCCGTGGTGGGAACAGTGACAGTTACTACACTGTATAAAGCTATCTCCGCGTTGGGAACAGTGACAGTTACTACCGTGTATAAATCTATCTCCGTGGTGGGATAAGTGGTCAGTACTGCCCTGTATTAATCTATCACCCTGGTGGGAACATTGGCAGTTACTACCCTGTATAAATCTATCTCTGTGGTGGGAACGGTGACAGTTATTACCGTGAATAAATCTATCTCAATGGTGGGAACTGTGACAGTTAGTACCCTGTATAAAGCTATCTCCGTGGTGAGAACAGTGGTCAGTACTGCCCTGTATAAATCTACCTCCGTGGTGGGAACAGTGACAGTTACTACCCTGTATAAAGCTATCTCCGTGGTGGGAACAGTGACAGTAACTACCCTGTATAAATCTACCTCCGTGGTGGGAACAATGACAGCTACTACACTGTATAAAGCTATCTCCGTGGTGGGAACAGTGACAGTTACTACCGTGTATAAATCTATCTCTGTGGTGGGAACAGTAGTCAGTACTGCCCTGTATAAATCTATCTCCTTGGTGGGAACAGTGACAGTTACTACCCTGTATAAAGTTATCTCCATGGTGGGAACAGTGACAGTTACTACCCTGTATAAAGCTACCTCCCTGGTGGGAACAGTGACAGTTACTACCCTGTATAAATCTATCTCCGTGGTGGGAACAGTGGTCAGTACTGCCCTGTATAAATGAGGTATAAATCTGCCTCCGTCTGGGAAACAGTGGCCAGTACTGCCCTGTATAAAGCTACCTCAGTAGTGGGAACAGTGGACAATGCTACCCTGTATAAAACTGCCTCCGTCTGGGGAACAGTGGTCAAAACTGCCCTGTATAAAGCTGTCTCTGTCTGGGGAAAAGTGTTCGGTACTGTCCTGTCTTTTGCTACCTCCTGCGTGGGAACAGTGGTCAATACTTCCCTTAACAAAGTTTTCAATATTGGGAACGTTGGTCAATAGTCCCCTGTATACAACTTTCTTCGTCTGATGAACTGTTGTGCATATGCCTTATCTATTGTTGGTTACCACTATCAATTGGGACTCGATGGTAGAGGGAAATGTTTATCTAGCCTGTCAGATCTATCATACAATTCCATTTATTAAGTCTGCTGAATGCAACACTAATGATGTATACCATCGGGATAGCTTTATTAATTTCATTAACATCTTAACGTGTTTGTTGTTATACTTCTTGAACAGAGCCACATATGATCTTTCAAAAAGGAACCCGTCAAAAGTACAGCCCCATGGCTAAGATAACGGTTTTGCCCAAGACAGAGGGAAGTCCTTATCGTTTGCTACCACTGTAACTACTGGCACTTGGTTGCCGTGCGAAAAATCGAGAAAAGTATATGATGTAATCACACTTCAGATGTATATTACCAGAAATTATAACAAATGAACATGGACAACCCTAAGAGGACAAAAAACACAATAAAAACAACCAAAAAAACATACAGTGTGCAAAAAAAAAAAACGATAATATAGGCCTAAACTTCAGCCAGCTTTTTTTTAAAAGCTATGACTTGTAAAAGATATAAACATATTACTCTACCATACGAAACCGCACCGAATGATACTACGTTCCCATGGCGGAGGAAACTGTTCTGGCGACGGAGGTGCCCACGAAGGAGGGCCGGATTTACACCCTACAGCATATGTACGGGTTTGCCTTTTAGCCTTAAGTACATAGTCAAATCTGTGTAAAACGGCCACTCAAAAATTGACAAAATAAAGATCTTAATGACAAATGGTTGCTTAATGAAGGTCGAAAGTAAATGAAGGCTAGACCTATCCATTGCACTGCTCTTTCAGCGATTCTGTCCATCCTTGCAAAAGTCACTTACGTTGTTTACTTTAGAGTGTTACCTCTTCGGCATAAACCAGTCTTCGGGTACACACCCTTTAAAAATCAGGGAATAGTAGGGCTGAAAAATGGCCTGCCTACTTAACCCCTTCAATACAAGGCTCACAACTTGCTAATCAGCCCTCGTAGGTCATCTCACGAGATTTTTGGTACTTATGGTAATTGCGAAAAAGCCTCCTCTAAGCGACAAAGATGGCGCATCCAGTGAGGCTTGAGATGTGAAATTTTCAGCTACATCTATACTTTGTATGTGCGAGCTGTCAATGCTCTAGCAAGTCTGCACATTTGCACAGACTCGCTTGAGTGATGCGATAAGTACATATAGGGATACGTCGGGTAAATTCGGACATCAGGTGCATTCGGACACACATTTGCAAACAGTGTAAATCCAGATGAGACGGCTCCTTTTGAGCCGTCTCATCAGGATTTTCGCTGTTTGCTTATTTATTTATTTTTATTCCAATATTTGAAACATGAAACAAACAAGGTCGCTGTCCGAATTTAGCCGTCTGTCCGAATATATCCAACTTTACCTATACCAAAATAGCACATTTGTATTTGCAACCCTCTCGATGGGTTGAACATCACAGAAAGTGATGCATTGATTATCAATCAAAAGCGTTATTTTCTTGTCAATTAGTCATTGTCGTATGCCATAAACATAATTTATGAATCACTATAATTACTTTTACTATGATATTCACTTTTTTACCCAAATATCAAGAATTCCTTTGGGCCTCGATTATGATCATTGGAAATAGTCTCGGTAAAAGAAATCGTGGCATATTTGGGCCTTGATGCGAGAAAACTTGACTTTGTTGCACGCTAACAACAAAGGCACAGATTAAACTGCGCATCGGCCTTTTATTCACTCTCTGGTAAGTATAATAACTAAACTAGATACATGCAAAGCTTCAGTAATCTAGCTAGTATCTGTAGCTTAGCAGACTGGTTTGGGTCTTACTTGGCCAGAAACCCCGAAGACAGGGTTTCTCGCGTCGAGGCCCATTTAAAAATCTGGATGTACATTTGTGAATGGGCCAGCTACTTATCGGATATGCTTAGCCATTTTAGCTATCAATAAAGCATATTCTTTTTCTACATGTACTTTCATTCCAGTTTGGCAATCATGTCGCTGGGAAAGTGAGAGCTGGTTGCAGTGGTTGATTGTTTGGTTGGTTGGTTGGTTGGTTGGTTGGTTGGTTGGTTGGTTGGTTGGTTGGTTGGTTGGTTGGTTGAAAGTGAAATTGGTTGGGTTTGTGTTCTGTTGGTTTAACTTTATGCCAGTGCATCTTCGCCTGTCACTGTGTGTCATAGGTTGGCCTGTGATCTGTTATCATGTGATTTTTGCAATTAATTGTCATATTACTAATGAGCAGCAATATGAGCTTTCCAACAATGTGGTATGTGCGACCAGCAAAGCCACGGATCAGCCTGTGCATACGCGCAGTCTGAACAGAGCCTTTGCTAGTCGCTTGAAAGTTCTATGAGTGTTTAGCTAATGATTGAACATTATTTGGATGTTCTAAGCTTAAAAGGAGGCTGCACAGATTTGTCCGCGTTTAGACTTGTCAAAATGCCACATTGTTGGAAATCACATGTTGCTGCTCACTGTATTCCTTCTTCGTGACGTGGCTCTAATTGTATCATAGGGGAAAATAAACAAAATGATATGATACCACATACCACATTTACATAGCACATACCAACCATGACACGGAGAGGAAGAGACTCGTGTAAATCAACGATTCACATATACAAACAAGGATATAATACAATACAATAGTTTTGTTTCGTAATGAACGCCACCGGCCCGTAATATAAAATAGTCATAATGCAGTATAGTACTGTCCTTACTAGATAAGTTCAAAGTGACGTCAGAGCATGTTTTGATAATTGGGCATTGTCCATTGATGTAAATAGGTAAAACGGTTTCGCTAACTTTGTACATTATATTCTTTTATCATTAATATTTGTCACAGTTGGGCTGGCGCGGTTGTAAGATCGTAGACCTCTGTCCCGAAATTTTGCAATTGAAGGTTCGAACCCCAATCACGGCATATATTTTTATCTTTGCTTAATGATATTTTGTGTTTGTGAATAATGACCTTTATTATTTATATCGGATATGACAGAAAACGAAAACCGGAAAGAAGGCGATGACCTGATACATGTTTTGTAATTAATGTAAGTCTACTCTCCTTACTAATTTTTAGAATGTAAAAAACTAGAAAAAACTCACACAAAAAACACACACAAAAACTCTCAAAGAAAACTATAGTAAAAACATTTAAAATATAACAAAAATATGATAAAAAGTCTTGTTTAAGCAATAATGATATTTAAAAATATCTCCTTCATGAAAAAAAAATCAATCGTGTGGGATTCGAACCCTCCCCCGTTTTAAATCTCTCGTTAATATATATAGATACAAATATTTGCCTCGGCTCAACCGACTGAGCTATGACGGCTTGGTATAATATTTCTGTATTTTGAAAACCTTTGTCAGGTATTAATGTAATTTTTTACCGTTAATAACGGTATAACCTGTATTACCTTCAAGTGTTGGTACGCTCTTATACGTCACTTTTAACTTATCTATAGGTTTCAAAGATAGATGATAATCGTTGTAAACAAACACTGGCGAGTGTATACCTTGTTTTTGGACATATAGGTAGTCTCAGTTTACAGTTATAATGAACCTACCACAGAATACTGCATATGCACGTGGTAGTGAATACTTCATCTTTACTTGTATAGAAGAAATATATAATCGCCTCATTACTATGCATCTTTGAAACATCACTACTGACGAGGGGTGGTAGACTATGATTCGACTTTCTTTGTTGATACTAATGATTAAAATGTAAAGAAAAATGTTTATTATAACATAGATCTAAACAGCTCTATCACATACTTATCGAAATGATTGCTGACTTCAAAGGACGTCAAAGCACTACACAACAAAAACAGGCCACGATAGATGTTCAGATCTACTGAGCATGAAATTTATCATGCTAATAAATGTTAAAATGCCAACAATTATGGGCACTTCAGCATTTATTGACAGGATAAATACAACATCAGAGATATTAAAAGCATGAAAAAAATACATTTTCTTCATATTAGTTTTTATGAGCAGTTAAAATTTTATGCACAGTTGAGCTGGGCATGAAAACTAGTCTTATAACCATGAGGTCATGACTGAATACACGACCTTCACACACAATGGCATAAACAAACAACGAGGATATTGTAATAGAACCAGCGCCTAAACTTTTTGGGTTTGTATCATTTGAAGATTTTTTAGTGGTGGCCAGCTTGTGGATCGACTAAAACAACCCTTGATTTGTTTAGTATTAAAAACGACATAATTGAGCCGCGACATGAGATTTCCAACAATTTGATATGTGCGACCAGCAAAGGCTCAGGCCAGCCTGCGCATACGCTCAGTCTGATCAGAGCCTTTGCTAGTCGTTTGAATATTCTATCAATATTTAGCAACTGACAAAACAGCATTTTGAGTGTCTAAGCTTAAAAGGCGGCTGCACAGGCTCGTCTGAGTCTACACATGTCAAAATGCCACTTTGTTGGAAATACCATGCCACGGCTCTATACTATTAGAATCCCTTCTCAAATGTTTTGGGTACTTGACACAATCTTCGTATGGTGTACATGGAAATTCTGACGAAACAGAAAAATGGTAAGTAAGTATGATCAGGAAATACCACAATCAGAAACCGCAGTCAACCCAATGGCACCGCGAGGAAGAGCCGCTCAATCATCGCGAGACAGCAGGAAGACAAATTAAGCAAAGCAATCAGCTCTCTCTTCCCCATCAAGATGATTGCAATACTAGGATGGACATAAAGTAACGTACAACAAAACATAGAACAATGACAGACAGTTATTTATTTTAAAGCCTGTATTTACAGTTTTGATCAATTAACAACATAGCTTTTTGTATAATTACACTTATATATACACAAAAAAAAACAATTGAAGGCTATTTAGATTCAGTTCCATCTCTAACATTCAATACAAATATAGCAAGAAGTGAGCAAAGCTCACATACCCCCGCCGGTAGCCATCAAAGGTTGTAACACTTTCAGAGAAAAGACGAAATTGTTAAAGATTTCATAATCCTAAATCAAGTAGTTTATGAAAAAAACTTTGATGAAAAATGTCCATATGTAAATATAAGAGTAACAGAAGGAAAAATTGAAAATTTGAAAAAGGATAAAAATTGAAAATGTCGAAAAAGAAGGCAAAATGAGGATACACATCTTAATTTTCATTTACACATTACGCTTTGCCTGCCTGAAAGTGTACACAAAATCTCATAATCCTAAATCAAGTAGTTGCTGAGAAAATTTAGTCGAAAAACGTCCATATGTGTTATAAATGGGTGACAGAAGAAAAAAATTGAAGAAGAATGCAAAATGAGCTTTAGCGTCTTTATTTTCATTTACACAGTACACTTAGCCTATCTGAAGGTGTACGCAAAATTTGAAAACACTGGCTCCAATAGGAACCAAGAACTCTGCGACAGAAATTTCCATTGGATAGAAAGAGAAATGAACAAATAAAGGGACTGATATGCAATATGTGGCTGTTTTTTGTTACATAATACAACTCATCACTATCAAACTTTGTACAAAATTTCCGAATCCTAAGTCAAAAGAAATCGGAGAAATCTTTAACAGAAAAAATGTCCATATTTATTTTATAGGAGTGACAGAAGGAAAAATTAAAAACTTGAAAAAAGAAGGCAAAATGAGGATTAGCATCTTAATTTTCATTTACACAATACGCTTTGCCTACCTGAAGGTGTACACTAAAATGTGAAAACACTGGCTGCAATAGGAGCTGAGAAAACTGTGACATAAATTTTCATTGGAGAGAAAGAAAATGAACAAATAAATAGACTTATATGCAATATGAGCTGTTATTGTTACACAATACTACTCACTATCAAGCTTTGTACCAAATTCCAGAATCCTAAGTCAAGTAGTTGCTGAAACATCTTTGACAGAAAAAATGTCCATATGTATCATTTAAGAGTGACAGAAGGAAAAAATTAAAATTTAAAAAAGAATGCAGCTTTGTACCAAATTTCAGAATCCTAAGAAATCTGAAATCTGAGAAATCTTTGACAGAAAAAAAAATTACAGACAGACAGACAAACAAACAAACACAATTACAGAAATGGCAAAAACTATATACCCACTATATACTTCGTACCAGGGGTATAATAAAAACTAAACTAAGCATGCATGCATTTCATAGTTCCAGATATCTGCTATCCAAATGAATTTTTGATTTAAGCCACGCTACAATGATCAAAGTACAGTACAGATCCAAATGATGCAACCCTCTATACTGAAAAGTCACAAACATTAAAAAATGATTGAAACCCATTTCTATCGTTTGTATTCCATAATGACTGGCTCCAAAATCATTGCTGGCTTTCAGTCAAAAGAATGACACCTAATTTCGTAGCTGTTGTCGGTGTTTTACTTTGAATTTGCTGTCATATTGGCTGGTGTATGTCATATCTGGTCATTTTTGTTGAAGAAGTTGTCATGTTATTAGGTGCAATTACTAACAAATGGGCGTTAACACTTGTCTGTGGTAGGAATTAGGACATAAACAATGACCAGGTAATGGTTGCAGCCAAAAAAGAAACGCTATCTTTTTTATTGAGAACTTTGGGTGAAAGAGGGTTCGTACATTTGGTGTGGTACTGTATCGTAAACAATGACCCGTAAATTTATTTTGCATTTTTCTAAATTGCATATTGGTAGTTCTATCAGATATGAAAATTCTTTACTTGGAAATTATTTTCTCAAATGTTATATAGTCAAAAGAATTTCAATAACCTTCAATTGTTTTTCTCAGTATATTTATTTATCGGATATTTCATAAGCAGTGTTCAAATAGGTAACATTTCGACGTTTTTCCGCTGTCGTAATAGGTTTCTCATAGCCTTGACTATCTAGTTTTCTTGACCTTGTCCCTGTTTTGGGGACATTTAGGTTAGCTGCAGTGGCATCAAAGACAAATACGCTTCCTCCTGCAGATGTCTGGTCACAGCTGATTTTCTTTGTTTGCACACTGCTCCGACGTGAAGGGGAGGCTGGAAGTGCGCAATAGTCATTACAGGATGTGGCGTCAAATTCTGAGTCGATGAAGTCATCGTCGATTTCTGCATACATCTGAGACTCTGCTTCTGACTGGACGATATTTGACTTTGCCCTGGACGATCTGTTGAGTTGAAGTTATAAATTTTACTAAAATACATTCATTAAAACAATGATAATGAATGCAACAATTATGTACAGACTGGATTTAAACGTCTTTTACAACCAAGGAAATGCCAACAGAGCAATGTTTTCCAATGAAACTACTCAATATATAACATAGGCCACCTGGTTTTGTCTTCCAGGAGCATGACAAGCCTCATGAAAACTTGTTGATTTCTACATGCTAATTTCACTGAACAATGAAAGTAGTTGATAATTTGTTGAAGAAAAGGCTAATGGTGAAAACTAAATTATTGAAAAGACATATGTTGTAGGTACACTTTGGATTTGCCTCTTTGAGGCAATTTCAATGTGTACCAACAACAAATGTTACTGAAAATAAGGATAATATTTTGAAGACTATGTTTCCCATGTATCATGTCCATTTGCCTCTTTTAACATATTAAAATGTCAATCAGTATTAAAATACCTGTCACTTTACCACAAATTGTTTGCATGACAGTTATGTCTCCAAATCAGATTTCATGACCTACATATTTGCTAACCTGGTAGTTACGTGGTTGAATAGTATGTTTGTTATAGATAACAGTTCTTACTATATCAGAATCAATCCCAGTTTTTGAGATGTTTATCACTTATTGTGCCCTTAAGAAGACTTGAAAAAAGTGCCAAATCTGTAACAGAGGTTCGAGACTTATCAGAGGGATGCAGCACTTTTTTGTAAATCAGGAATACTGCCATCTAGCCATGCAGTTCATGTTTGTTAGCAGCGGTCGTGCAGTTATGAAAGTAAACGTTGAATCTGTGGAATCTGATTTTTTTCAATACATGTATGAGCATTACGTGTAAAGATGCGTCTTGTCAGGGAATTAACAGTTGATCTGATAGCAACAATTTCTAACAAGGGCAATCTCTTATCCGTGTGGCAACATTTTATTCTCTTATTAAATCCAATCAAAACATAAAAATTCAGAAATGTTCATTCTTTGATTAAATACATAATTTAAAAAGTGTGATGTAAAATATGATATGAGCCGTGGCATGAGATTTCCAACAATACTGTATGTGCGACCAGCAAAGATTCAGACCAGCCTGCGAGCCTTTGCTAGTCGCTTGAATATTCGGCGAGTGTTAAGCTACTGACTGAACATTATTTGGAGTTTTTATGCTTAAAAGGAGGCTTTACAGGTTCATCTAAGCCTGTACTTGTCAAAATGCCACATTGTTGGAAATCACAGGTCATTGTTCAATTTTAATAATGATATAATAGACAGAACACTGATTAGTGTGCTTTTATGGTTGGGTATCCATATGATAATAGAAACAGTTTACCTGACGTCTATTCGCTTGTTTATATTTTGTGGATCTGGAAAAAAATGCATTGTAATTTAAGTTAGCAAGTTTTGGAAATTTTGACAGAGAAACCAACAAAGATATATCAACAGACTCTCTAATTTGGGCCTCGTCGCGAGAAAACCTGTCTTTGGGATTTCCGACAAAGTGAGACTCAAACCAGTCTAATCAGCTACAGAGACTTGCTAGAAAATTGAAATTCCGCCTATAGCAAGCATAGGTATGGTTCTTTCCAAAACGCGAATAACAAAGGCGCTGATCAGACTGCGCTAACGCGCAGGCTGGTCTGCGCCTTTGTTGTTCCCAAACCTCCGGAGACAGATTTTCTCGCGACGAGGCCCATTTAGTTGCGGCCAAGACAATAAGAATTGATCATTGTCCCAATTTACTGTCCAATTCCCGTCCCTGGCGAGATGTTTCATTGACAAAAGGCAATGCAGATTTCCTTATCTATTCACATAGTCTACTTATCCAATCGTCGTAAATACAAGCCACAACAATTTATCTCATTTTACTCAGTAATTTGTGCTGAAAAAGTGTACTAAATTATTTAATTGGCAATATATAGTGTGTTTCACATTCTTGTTTTGTTGAGTTATGTCTCTCTCTTTTTTTAGGTATGTCTCCAATTCTTATTTTGTCACTATGATGCATTGATACTGTAATAAGCGTTTCAGACGCTGTTTGATGCAATGGGAATTTGTCCAGAGATACAGATTTATAAAATCACAATAAAATAAAACGAACTTTAAAATGTTATTTCGCTTCAGTTTTGTAACTGTTTATACATGCACATCACTTTCAGATGTGACACAGTACTTACCATAAATTGTCCTTCGTCTTACTGCTGTGTCTTTCTTGCGTTTTAGGTGAACTAGCAATACAATAATGACAAGTAAGAGAATAATGATAAAGGCTGCGACTGTCCCACCTATAATGGTGGAATATGGAGTCGGTGAATCAGTAGTTCCTGAATCTGTACCAGACCCTAGAGGTTGCTCTTCATTTTCTTCTGAAATCAATTAAACATCATTTTAGCTCGTTGTGCATGCTTTGAATATCTTATTGAGCACAGACTACAGCTATTGTAAACATACGTTTAACATCAATGATAACGTTCATATAAAGAATGCAAAGCGACACAAAATTTAGAAATACCCTGAAGACGTTGAACTGTTATAATACCAATTAGTCAGAGTCTGAAGACGATTCTTTGATTATAAAACGACCGATTCTAAATTGACCAGAGAAAGAACTGAAAGATTGAAATGAAATATAGAATAATAATTTCATAAATTAAACAGGAAAGTCTGAATTCTAAAGTAAAAATTAATATGTTTGAATTATAACAAAGACAATTTTAAGACAAAACTGAAGAAAAAATTGTTAAATAATCACTGCTTATGAAAATACAGGTTCTAACCTTTAAACATAGAGGTAAACCAATAAACTGTCACTGATGAAAGTAAAAGAGTAAGTGTTTACTGGTAACATAAACAATACCCTCATTTTTGAAGCAATACATAAGTATACAAATGTTTCCAAATGATTATAGTCAGTTGCGAATTGTCTTTCACCAATATCAGAATTTTTCATTATAACGTTATTGAGAACCATAACACATAACTATGTAGTTTCGATTCTCGAGTGAACTATTTCAAAGACAAAATTGAGCCAGTGCATGAGATTTCCAACAATTTGGTATGTGCGACCAGCAAAGCCTCAGACCAGCCTGCGCATACGCGCAGTCTGATCAGAGCCTTTGCTTGTCGCTTGAGTATTCTATGATTGTTAAGCTACTGACCGAGCGTCATTTGGAGTCTCTAAGCTTAAAAGGAGGCTGCACAGGCTCATCTGAGTCTACACTTGTCAAAATGTCAAATTGTTGGAAATGACATGCACTGGCTCAAATACTCACTTAAGCATTGTGCCTTTCTACATTCATGTCTCTCCAGAGCTGCACCATGACAATATTTGGCAGGTATATCCCGTAAGGTGTTCCCAAACTGGCACTTTCGCATTCGTGTAGAATTGCCACCTCCACAGGAAGTTGAACAGGAACTCCATTCTGACCATGAACTCCAGAAATAGTCAGTACCTTAGATAAAAAAAATAATTTCAGGAAACTCATTTGTAAGACTGAAATATACAATAAATGTTATTTAAAACAAGGCCCAAATGAAAAAAAAAACACATACAATGGGAGCAGCAATAAATAGAGAATACTAGGTGAGTGTCTATCGATATCAAGTTTACCAGGCAAGGCTTTGAGAATGCTTGTTGAATCGCGAGGCTTGCCGCGTGATTCAACATGCATTTTCGTAGCTGAGCCTGGTAAACCTGATATCAAAAGACGCGAACCTGGTAGTCTATTTATCAGTTTACTAGCGGATTCACTGTTCAAACTAGTGAATATAATGTAATTATCGATTTTCGTGTCGATTCAATGTCATTGACGACGTCATTCAAAAAGTGCAACGTCATGATAACCTGATAAAGGCACATGTCGTGAGATAGACAACGTTTATCAGGCCAACGTATAACAATGCAATAACATGAGCGGTAACTTATAAACCATAGTGTATTAACTGCAATGTTGCACGCTGATCTGATAAACGTTGGCTATCTCACCGCATGCGTCTTTATCTGGTCATAAAATTGTTACATGGTCGCCAGGCAGGTAATGGCAATAACTTCTTCAGCACCATACTGTACCTCCAGGTACACCCACAAACCTCATTCAATAATATTACATAGGTTTAGATCAACCAAAATTTTCAGCGTAAAATTGTTACCATTTTCTAACCCATAATTTTAGCATGTGTTTTGGGAACTCAAAAGAACCGTCTCATTGAGACGGTTCTTCTGAGTACCCACAACATATGTTTTGGTTGAGAAATAAGAAAAATACTTTTCTGGTACTCACTCTTAACTAAACGCCTGATTATTATTACAAAGATTTGCCTAAGAAAATCATGAATGTTGACTCTCAAAGTGTGTACTTTAATCCAACAAAAAGTAAGTGAGTATAGTAAGGAATTGCCACAATCAGACATTGCAGAACAACCCAAGGCATCGTGAGGAAAAGTCACAGAGCACTAACAACCACATGACATAAAGAAGACAATTCAAGCAAAGCAACCAGCTCTCTCGTCATCAGCGAGATGATTGCAAAACTAACAAACTAAATATGCACTCTTGTATTAAAGCTGCATAGTCTGTAACTTTTGATATTCTAATTTTGGAAATAAAGTTTCTTTTTTCAAGAATACAGTCAAAATACTCAAATTCAGGTAAACATTTCACCAGTTTCATAAATTTTAACAAATTATATCTATCAAAACAACAGCATTTATGTTAAAAATCAACTGTCTAGAATTATTGCAGGGACGTAAATAATTCCTAACAAGAAAAAAATCACTTGTTTTTATTAGATAATTCACTGTTTCATGCAGCTTTCAGCTGTACTGAACATATTTATTGTGAAAACATAACTTCTTTCTATTTTTACAAATGATTTAAAAACATTTTTTTTTCGAAAAATGTTCATAGTTACAGATCTAGTCTCTTTAACACATTGGCCAGTTTACATGATGTTGGTTCCTGTTTTGGATCCCACTGACCCCGCCCCCAAGATGACAAACGTGAGTTATGTTTTCTTCTTTCTTACATCAACAATGATAGAGCTCTTCGCGTGTTCAGTATATGTATTTTTATTATATTACTAAGTAAAAAGACCGATTTTCATTGGCTTAGAGCGCTCACGTGGCCAGTCCATACATTGTCATATTCACTGGCTGGCGTGCGCTTGCCGGTGAATATTAGTTACTAAAATTAGACTACTTGTGTTTTGTTTTTTTTCGTTCCGGTTCTGCTTTTCTAAAGCGTCGCTAATAATCCTATCGTAGTTGCCGAGAACGCAACAAATCACAGACTGGAGCTGATCTATTTCGATTTTATCACACAATAAACGACGAAAACAAATTTTAAGTCTTCAGCATCTTCCAACTTTCCGCCTTTGCACCGAAGAACTCCCGCCAATACTTAGACCACGTCGCATACGTTAACATGTATTTGTAACGTCTTTCAAGCGTAAAAACGACGTTACACCGTCTAACGCCATGAATGACGTCATTTTTCTAGTAACAAATGGCGTCAGCTATCACACATTTTCCCTGCGCTTTCAAAGCGGTAAACAATTGTTTGATATATCACACTATTTTAGCATTGGCTCTACAGGCGATTCTTGTTAGTAAATGTTGGATGATAACACTCATACCCAACATATATTAAAAAAATATAAACGGGTGGTCTTATCTAGGTCTGCACTGTTTCTGCTAAATGTTTGACTGTCTCAAAACTTGTGTATAAATTCAGTATTTCTTTCCATGTGCAATGATACCTGTACATCTTTCTCTAAATGTTATATAATATGAAATAGGTGCGACCTAACTGCAACCAACCAATGGTTAATAGCATTTGGCTTTAATGATTCACCTACTGGGAAAGGGATGATCTCTTGGCTCTCGTTTGTGGTGTATCACTGTCCCACTGGATTCCTGATCTTTGCACCCTTACTTACTTTGTGTAAGTGTACGACAAAATCCCCTGGACACCCCTGCTCATTTAAGTACAGGGAGACATAATAAAGATAAAAAATGGTCATTTGTCGAATCTCTTAAAAAAAACGCGTTTGGGATCGCATCACTCAGAGAAAATGGAATTCTTAAGACAGATACAAAGGAAAAAGCCAATATATGCTATAGGCAGTTCCAATCAGCCTTCACAGGCGGAGGCGACTCTGACCCGCCCTCTAAAGGGGCTAGTCCGTTCTCCCCCATGGGGGACATAACAGTTGACCCGAAAGGGGTCGCCAAGCTGTTGGACGAACTACATATTTTGTTTTTTTTTCTTCAAAATTCCAAAACTGCACTCCCTGGTGTAATGATCAAAATTTGATCGTGTCAGTACTATAAGAAAGAAAAAAATCCTGGGACCCCATGTTTTTGAAATGCTGCAAGCTCAAGATTTATTGGTGTTATTTGTACATTTTTGTGATACGGGCTGTTATTTGATCGAAAGGAGGTCCATGCAGGGAATCAATGCATGAATAGTCAGTCTCCCATACGCGGATCCAGGATATTTTTTTTTTTTGGGGGGGGGGGGGGGGGGGGGCTGCCTGAAAACAACCCTGACATTTGTTTAGTACTCAACTTTAATATTTTACATTTCACAGTTATAGAGAGGAGGTACCGGATCCGTGCATGCCCCCATAGTTCGAGAGGCCGATCCTAGGGGGTGGGGTACTCATATATTTTTATACATATGAATAGTCCCATAGCCCTCTTTGCAAAAAGTGGGAGTGCCGCCATTCTAAAGAATTTATCCTCCTTCAAAAAATGAGAGTCCCAGCATCATAATTAGGGGTTCAGGACTGCCAATCAGCAGTTAGTGAGAGCTCTGACGATGCTATGTTCTTGCACTTCTTTGTTAGTTCGCAGCTCATGTGAGCGCAGTGGGTCAGTGGTAGAGTGTTTGAACCGAGACTACAGGCCGCCGCGGGTTCGAACCTCACCGGCGTCACTGCGTTATGTCCTTGAGCAAGAACATTATCCTAGCTTAGTACTGGTTCAACCCAGGAAGATTCGTCCGTAGATAACTGACAGAGTGTTGATGGGACTTAAAGAATCAAACCAAACAAAGTTTGCAGCTCATCCTCTTTAACTTTAACTTTTGTATAATAATTAATGATTTTTTTTACTTTCTGGTTTAAAACAATTACGAATTTGGGATAGTCCATTGTATGGAAAAAAGGGTATCAGGTAAACTTTTC
Organism: Loripinus fragilis; assembly: GCA_964019695.1. Lineage (NCBI taxonomy): Eukaryota > Metazoa > Mollusca > Bivalvia > Lucinida > Lucinidae > Loripinus > Loripinus fragilis. The sequence goes on from OZ026531.1 coordinate 30,212,376, forward strand.
TAAAATGTTGTATTTTTGTACCTGGAGTTTTTTTTTTACAATAGCAAACAGTGTAGACCCTGGTGAAATGCAGCATGATGTCGCTTTTCAATTTTGAATCTGGTCTTCTCTGTTTGTAAAAGTACTCCCGTTTAACGGTTACAAAAGAGTTATGCTTACCATGCACATTTCGTATCTCTGGTGGACACATATTAGCCCCTGTTCTTTAATATATTTTGGCATCTGCAGTTTCGTCATATGATTTTCCAGGGTATCTGGACAAGTATTTCTAGGAAAGTTTATACATAATGCTTTGTTATTTTCCAGAGTGGATGGGAGTGTTCATGAATAGCCGTATATAATAATAAAAAATATATGGGCCTCGATGAGACAAACAAGGTCTTATTAAGATTCAAATCAGCTTGCTCAGCTACGGTGACTAGCTGGAAAATTAAAATTTCGCTTGAAGCAAATCCAGATATGATGCTTTCCAAAAGGCGAATAACAAAGGCGCAGATCGGCCCGCGCCGGTCAGCGCCTTTGCTGTTCGCACCCTCGGCCCCAAAGAAAAGTTTTTTGCATTAAGGACCTTATGTTAACACCATTACATGGCATGTTTTTTGTTTAGATGGCCTCTAAATCCACAGATCGAAGAGTAAGTTTTGGGCACACAAAACACGTATACGTCTATGAACGCACATCGGCTGATGGCTGGCGATCTTTGGTAGAATGCATAGTCTCCATGCGCGGATCTAGGAATTTTTGTCAGGGTGTGTGGGGGGGGGGGGGTAGTCTGACGGCCAGAAAACAGCCTGGACAACGTTTTTTTTTCTTTTAGTCCTCAACTTATTTTACAGTTTACAGAGGGGGTCCAATGGTTTTATTACAGAGAAAACTATACTTTTCAAAGGATCGAGGGGGTCCAACTTTTCTAAAAGGGGGGTGGGGGGGAGGGGGGTCCAGGATTCAAGTGTTAATTTCTATAGAAACCCATATAACTTGTGTCCGGACCCCCTACCCCCCCCCCCCCTCTGGATCCGCACATGGTCTCATCGCCGGATAACTCTACCTCACTACATGTGTAAACTACCCGGTAGGGTAAAGTCGGGTAAATTCGGACACTATTTGCAAATAGTGCTAATCCAGATGAGACGGCTCCTAATGACCCGTCACATCAGGAGTTTCACTATTTGCTTAGGTTATTTATTTTTATTCCAGTATTTGAAATATGAAACAAACAAGGTTGCTGTCCGAAATTAGCCGTCTGTCCGAATATACCCGACTTTACTCTATACATTTAACCGCCATGGATATGCCATAATGGTATAGGACCTACTACTGCGTCCAATAATTTTGTTACTGTCAGGGATATTGGATATTCTGATAAAAAATATGGGGATATTTGCCAGTACATGAGGGATACTTGCCTGTTTACTTCAAGGAATATTGTTACCCCCCCCCCCCCCCCCCCCCCTCTAAACAAGCCTCTACAATACATGGGTATTTTGTGAGCGCAACTCCTCAAACAGTCATTCGGTTGTTGTTGATTCACAGTTTAATCAATGTTCCTCCCATTTGTTTATTCTCCGTTTTTGGTTCTTGCTTTGTTATGTATACCTCTGTGCCCTCTCTAGTTTTGCAATCATCTTGACGAGGAAGATGGAGATGACTGCTTTACTAAGTTGACCTACCGATGTCTAAGCTTTGGTCTGTGGCTCTTTCTAAAGTTACTGTGGGTTGGTCTGCATTGTAAGATTGTGGTATTTCCTGATCATACTGCATGCACGGACCCAGGAAATATCGTCGGGGGAGCGGGGGGGGGGGTCCTGGCCCATCCGCCACAAGTTTTTTTCAGTCATCAACTTAATTTACGGTTCTTTTTAAAGAAAACTATGATTTTCCAAGACTCCAGAGAGGGTCCAACATTTTCCGGGGGGGGGGGTCAAACTTTACCCGGGGGGGGGGGGGGGGTCAAAGTATAAGAATCCAAATAACTTGTGGTTTTTGGGGGTTGGGTTCGGACCTCCTTTCCCCCTCTGGATCCTCGCATGAAAACTCACTCTTCAGATGTTTTGCTCATGGTTTGAAGATGTACATGTCATGTGCTTTGGACATTATCGTCAAATTATTTTCTCTGTCACTTTTTTATGAACTTGTGATCCAATTACAGGTTGATATTTACATTTTAAATACGATTTTGATGCTTCCCGAATTTGGTCCCGAGTCTGGGGCGTTGGCAACTGTTGGGGAGTTTGTCCTTTGTGTTACAATGACGTGACGTAATTTACATTTTAAATGACGCAATAGATTGCAAAAACAACAACAATGAATTGACAGCAAGTGGAAGTTAAGGAAATCGCTTCCACATGTTTTATCGGACGTTTTATCAAACGAAAATAAAAGAGTTTGTGACGGAAAGGGTATTGTCGCAAAAAAAAAGACTGCAGTATTGATGTGACTTATTTCATGTGTTATGATCCGTCGAAATGGAAATGAAAAGTTTGTCGGAGCGGTTTCCGTTTGGAAAAAAATCGCAACAGATCTTCTAGAATGAGGTTTGTTTAATTTCTAACAAGTGGCGATGGAAGCATTGCTCTGAGTGATTAATTTAGCAAGATAGTTGTATTCAGTGCGGAAATACACCGGAAACAACCTCCAGGCTCCAGTAGCCGGAAGTTGCTTTGACGGTCGAAAAATTATTGCCTAGTATGTAGAAGTGGGTGGGGTATGTCACTGAAAAAAGCATGTCTAATCGTAAAAGCAACCAACTCTCGTGTTGGCAGCCTTCGGCTGCCAACACTCGTTGGTTGGTTCCTAATAAAACAGTTATTGACTAATGAGGCATTGGATATGATGTGATATCGACCAGAGAATACAAACATTGACCTCGGCTTCGTCTCGGTCAATATTGGTATTCTCTGGTCGATATCACATCATATCCAATGCCTCATTAGTCAATAATTGTATAATGTTCTCCGGATTTTTTTATTATTTAAAAACCGACATAAGAGCTGGGTATAAGCTGTTTACAAAGGTTACCAGCAAACACTAAAACTCGCCATTAGTGGGGAAAGAGATAAAAAAAAATAATATGCGATCTAAAATGTGCATCCATCTATAACCTTGACATTTATTTTCCACGCAGGATTCAAATCTGGGAATCAGTCTAAACCTTGAAATTTATTTTCCACACAGGATTAAAATCTGAGAATCGGTCTAACCTTGACATTTATTTTCCACACATAATTAAAAACTGAGAATCCGTCTAACTTTGACATTTGTTTTCCACACAGGATTAAAAAATAAGAATCCGTCTAGTAACCGTGACATTTATTTTTCCCACAGAATAAAAAGAAATAAGAATTCGTATAACCTTGACATTTATTTTCCACACAGTATTAAAAACTGAGAATCCGTCTAACATTCACATTTATTTTCCACACAGGATTAAAAATGAGAATCCGTCTAGTAACCTTGACATGTATTTTCCCCACAGGATCAAAAAATAAGAATCTGTCTAACCTTGACATTTATTTTCCACACATTAATAAAAAACTGAGAATTCATCGAACCTTGACACTTATTTTCCGCGCATGATTAAAAATGAAAATCCGTGTACCGTGACATTTATTTTCCTCACATGGTTAAAAACTAAGAATCCCTCTAACCTTGACATTTATTTTCCACACATTAATAAAAAAAATGAGAATTCATCGAACCTTGACACTTATTTTCCGCGCATGATTAAAAATGAAAATCCGTGTACCGTGACATTTATTTTCCTCACATGGTTAAAAACTGAGAATCCCTCTAACCTTGACATTTATTTTCCACACAGGACTTTCGGTCTGTAGAATTTCCAGAACAAGCACTGTCATGGAGACGTTCTTTATCATTACGACAAACACGTCTTCTATCCGTTTCTCCAGTTCCACATGTCACGCTACAAGGTGACCAGTCTGACCATCTACCCCAGACTGGAAAATCATGAAAAAGACCAGCACATGTGATATTTGAGACACGACATGTGATTTCCAACAATGTGGTATTTTGACAAGTGTAGACTCAGACGAGCCTGTGCAGCGCCATTTTAAGCTTAGAAATTCCAAATTGTGTTCAGTCAGTAGCTTAACAGTCATAGAATATTCAAGCGACTAGCAAAGGCTCTGATCAGACTGCGCGTATGCGCAAGCCGATCTGAGGCTTTGCTGGTCGCACATACCACAATATTGGAAGTCCCATGTCGCGGCTCATATGATAATTGTATATCAATTATTTGCATGCTTGATAAATTGTTCATGCTATTTTTACTATATGCTGGCTTTTTCAAAACCTTTTACAAAAAACTTTCAGCGTGTGTGTGGGTGTGTGTGTGTGTGTGTGTGTGTGTGTGTATGTGTGTGTGTTGAACTGTGAACTATATTCTCCCCTTAGTGCCATGACTAACTTTTTTCTCCAGAACTTGTATTACTCAAACTTCCAGTTCCAGTACATTGAGATTTGTTTATGAAAGGTTTGTTAAAGGGAGCGCAGTGGCTCAGTGGTAGAGTGCTTGACTCGAGACCAAGGGACCGCGGGTTCGAGCCTGACCGGTGCCACTGCGTTGTGTCCTTGAGCAAGACACATTAATCCTAGCTTATTAGTACTGATTCAATCCAGGAAGACGCGTCCCTACATAACTGAAAGATTGTTGATGGGACGTAAAGAATCAAATCAAACAAACATTTGTTTAAATATGCTTTATTTACGGAAAATAATTAACATTCGTGTTTCAAAATCCTCAGATAATAAACTAACAAGGACAAACGTTATCTGTGTCACAAGCCTCGGTATGAGTTGTTTGGCTCCCACATCCGCCATCTGTCGTGCACACTCTGTCTCTTGTTCTCAATCCAGGGCCACATGATGTACTGCAGGTCGACCAGCTGTTCCACTCTTCCCAAAATGCATGTTCTGTTTCTGAAACAAAATGATGAATATTGCACTATTCGTGAGAAATATAAAAAAATCCTGCATACTAGCAAATGACATTTGAAATGCATAAATTATGCCAATTTATGCACGTCCTAGGTCCAATTTAGAATCAGGCCTGATTCTATGGAATCGGTGAGCCTCAGCAATATGTGCAGAACTTTTTCAAAAGTGTATAACCTCTATGAAAACAGTGTATATCCAGAGCTAGTGGCTTCTAATGAAGCCAGCTGATCGGGATCCACACTAATTTTCACCTACACGATGAATGCGTTTATGGATAATGAAAGTGCTCAATTTGACAGACTGGAAATCATGACGTGCTAAAATGTCATTAATGTTTATGCTGATGCTACTAGAAAAAAGTCCGCAAAGGACCACGTCATTGGCCGAATTGAAGCTGGGAATTACTTTCAGGCACACACGCAACAATCAAATTCCCTCAGTGGTGTTAGCTGTTCTTGTAATGGATAAGCCATGTACAAAATTTTGCCATGGTGAGGGAGCAACCATTCACTTTTATTGGGACTGGGTGAAGCTTGAATAAAATTCCCCGAATTTCGAGTATTCCATTAATTTGTGACGTATTCCATAATTAATTTTGTCTAGTATCCCAAAATAATCTTCCATGGAAAGTCAAAATTAAAAAAAAAACTGAAATCAGGAATAATCCTGAAAACGTCACCCGTGCAATAAAGAAATGATTAACCCGTGCAATGATATATGAGCCGCGACATGAGATTTCCAACAATATGGTAGGTGCGACCAGCAAAGCCTCAGATCAGCCTGCGCATACGCGCAGACTGATCAGAGCCTTTGCTAGTCGCTTGAATATTCTATGACTGTTAAGCTACTGACTGAACAGCATTTGGTGTTGCTAAGCTTAAACGGAGGCTGCACAGGCTCGCCTGAGTCTACTCTTGTCAAAATGCCACATTGTTGGAAATCACATGTCATGGCTCATGTTCTTTTTAACGACCAACCACCACCATTCCCTTCATCACCCACTCTAAACTTACCCTCTTTTATAAGCCTTAAAGAATAGTTCCACTGACATCTGGTTATTGGTGTCTGCATCGTGAATAGACCCTCGTCTTGCCAAGAGATAAAATGAAGTGTGAACAAGATAGTGCCATTTCTTAGAGACTCGACAGTGCTTCGACGTCGATAGGTGTCACTCGTCGTCGGTTTGCTTTGATTAAAGACCGTCAAAACCAATGTTTGTTCTGAATCCGTGAGATTGTAGTAACCACACTCGGTAAATGGGGGAAGATGAAAGTGCACCGCAGAACCAACTTTGGTTGGCAGGTCTATCAACTTGGCAAAAGCTGTAAATAAATAAATAACGCATACGAGCGGTGTAGTAGTTTTCCTGGTCTCCAAAAACCTGTCTAAGATGCGCTGGGAAATCAGTTTATGTGCATTAGTTACCAAAATAAGTTCCTACCAAAGTTTAAATGTGCATAAACAAGACTTTTCTTTTAAGCATTCAGAACATATAGTGTAATACATGTTTGAATTAATAGCAAATACTGAAAATATACATTTTTTTTGGAGATAGCCAATATTTGTCCCTGTAAAATGATTAATGTAATTTTGAGCCATATAATCATATAGCGTTAATTAAACAGTTGCTTTACATCTGTCTTGAAGAACACTTGTTTAAACTAGACTTAAAGAGTTTTAAACTACCGTATTTAACATAAAATATGATCCAGCTCCATGAACTTGATATGAAATGCACATTTCTTTCCTTTCGCACACAAAAAAACCTATGGGACGGGACTCGTCACACAAACTGTAGGGCATGTTCTGTATGGTGGCTCTTTATTGGCGGAGGTGGTATCAATCTGGGTATTCCTTTGACTCGTTGAGAAATTTCAATGTCTGGGTCTAGTTACCCCCTTCATGTACAATTTAAAATATATATATTAATTGAATTTAAAGGGTCATTTAAGAACAAAAATGGAGGTCATTTGTTTGTTTGAGTGTTTGAGATGCTTCACGTCAAAGTCAAGATTTCCTTCAGTCATGCACCGCCACATCTTAAGTCCCATTGTGGTAAACAAAAAGGCACTATTTTTTCTACATATCATAACCATGAAACATACTCGTATATTTCCATTGTTTTAAAAAGAAATTTAAGTACTCCCTAAGACTCTGATCCGTCTGTGTTGATGCCTAGGTTAATCTCAGTATTTACTGAACGCACGTCTTTGATTAGCACACATTTTTCAAAACTCCAAGAGTGACGTGATTATTGAGTAAACAGAATGGAACTATACCTTTCAAGGCGGTCAATTGTAAAAGCATCCAATAGATAAAAACTAGCACCCGTCTATAATAACCCATGTCTAATTATATTTTATTAAACAATTAATTATAACATTTCCGTTAACCCTTATCTTGTCAAAATTATGAGTCCTGAAAATGTTGTCTGCCAATTACATCTGCTGCATTAATTCAAATGCACTACAGAATACTTTCAGCATGGAAGCATACACTACGAGCCCTGATCAAAAACTGATCTGTGTTCATAGTGTTTGTAAAGCAGTAAGCGAATGAGCGCTGACGACATTTGTCGTGAACAGGAAAGGGTTAATAATATTTCATAATGAATTTCATCGGGTTTTATTCAAGTGGACCTTTTACAGTTTGGACAGGGTCATTTTCATTTTTATGCAAATCTGGCATCATTTCAGTTTATATTGTTTTTTCAAGATATTGGGCATCGTAGTAAAACAGTATACATGTAGGTCCTGTGATTTGGTTCTAATCTGTTTACCAGAAAGCCAAAAGGACCTTTGGTGTGGCTGATATACACATCATTGTGTGTTTGTATTTAGTGTTTAATTGTTAATTTCAGTTCTGCCTGCGAGTGATGACAAAAGTCATCTGCTGATATACTTTGCAAACATTTTGGACCCAGACAAAACGTCCGTCTGGTTCCAAACTGTTGACACTCTGATGGTATTCCAGGAAGTTTTTGCTGCATTTATTTTTAAATCAACAGACGACAAAACATGCAAAACTTATCCAGCATACCATGAGGTTACGTGCAAATTTTTATTTAACTTTTCTAAGAAAAAATATGTTTACAAAAAGGGGGAAAATACACGAGTGCTTATATTAAACGAGCTGAGGGAAATAGATAAAATGCGAGGCTTGCCTGATTAATTCAATAATACAGGAGCACGAATGTTAGATTCTATTTATCACAGGACATTAAAATTACTTTAAACCGCATGCTTGGTGTCAAAACGCCAAGATACGCAACGTTATAATATAATGAATGTCATTACGTAACGTTACATTAAAGAAATAGATCAGCTCCAGCAGTGAATTGTTGAGTAATAATTCACTGTTTGGAGGTCAGTTGTAAAGAAGATCAAATCACGAGCGCACAGCGCGAGTGATTTATCGTCGTACAACTGACCGACAAACAGTGAATTATTACTCAACAATTCACGCACTGGAGCTGATCTATTTCGATTCTAACACACAGTAAACGACGAAAACACATTCGAAGTCTTCAGCTTCTTCCAACTTTCCGCCATTGCACTGAAGAACTCCCGCCAATTCTTAGACTACGTCGCATACCTTTACATGTAATTGTAACGTCTTTCAAGCGTAAAAACGACGTTACACCGTCTAACGCCATGAGTGACGTCATTTTCTAGTGACGACAGCTATCACACACTTTAGCAGTGATTTATTGTGCGATATATCACAGTTTCTTACCGTTGGCTCTATAGGCGAGGTGTGTTAGAATTGTAAATCAATAGTGGTTTATCGATTTTATTGCATAGCCATTCTTAGCAGTGCAAAGACGTATTTTACAATTAAATGTTCAATCTGAACGTTGTAAAATACTCGCTTTTGTCTTCCATGGCTCACGCATCCTGTACTTATATCTGATAAAAATCTTGACATGTAATTTATTTCCGACAACAAGTTTACTATTAAATCATCAATTTAATTTTAACTCTTTGCATGCTCAGCTGGGTAATTTTTCATGTTGATGGCCGGCTGGTGACTTTATTAAATTGCTTTTTTTAAAAACTATTGACACTATCTGAGTTTTAAACGTCTTGGGTCCAGACTTGGACTAACCTGTTTACATAGACTACCAGCAGACGACAAAAAGTCGCCACAATGAGGGAAAGATTAAAGCATTCATTGCAATCGATATTTCTTCAGATATGTTGACAATAACAGATACTTAGGCGAAATGTTGACTAACGAAATGTATACCTATGAAAATATATCTTTGACACTTACTCAATGACATAATTAATGTGTCATTTGTTCATTTTAGCATTGACATTTGGATGAGGGCATTATGGTAAAGAACCAGATATATACTGTCAGTATGGAGTCATATAATAAGTAACCAGCCTACCCTACTTTCGATCAAGATTGGTCTTTTTTTTCTTTTATGAAATAAATCTCTAGCAAGATACTCTTCGACCTAATGTTTGCAAAAAAAATATTATGTAACAATTTACCAAAAATATAGCTACCATTGAAAATGTGCTAAAGCGACTTGGAAATATGCAACACTACTATGTTCAAGAGTCAATTTCAAAAGGCAAATTGCATGTTTTTGTTACTTGTAACTAAGCTATATTTGAAGCCAATAGAATATTTTTTCATTTTTTAAAAATGAATATAAGTTTCAGTGCTCTTGAAAAATTCGCCGTGTTCAAAATTGATAGTTAATTTTTTCCTTAGAAGGAATGGAAAATTCATTTGTGAAAAATTGAGAATTAAGACATTTACTCCTTCCTATTTTTACAAAAAAGTATTTATAATTATATAATCAGATATTTATTGATATGTTACATAAAAAGTTGTTAAAAGGTTTACTTTCTGAGAGCGTCCAACATATCTGAAAAGAGTTACGTTCCAGTGTCCTTAACATTGGGTCACTTAAATTAGTATTGTGATTTAACAAATTTCGCAATCTTGTGGTTTTTATGTGAATATGTTGGCGAGAAATTTTCCGTTCCATTGATATATTACACATGCACACATCCTGTTTCATACTAAAGATATCTATCAAATAGTAAAAGCTGAGTAACAACCAAATTCGACGAAAACAAATCATTTGACTTACTGGCCATGCTTGAAGACGCGATACATTCCCAATTTATGAACCAATAATGCTTAAATTTTGTAAACATGTCTAAATATGGTGAGGAAACACACTGTTAAAATCTTCACTGTGTCGGTCGATTAGAAATAGGTCAGCCTGGTTACTTATTGAATCACCCTTGTATAATTTTTTTATTATCTCATACATAATATGCCATATGCTCATTATAGCATAAGACATTTGGATGAGGACATTATGACCAAGAACCTGATATAGGCGAAATGTAGACCATTGTTTATTATTATTTATTACACTAACTCATACTTAATGCCATTTCCTCATTCTAGCACTGAAGTTTGAATGAGGTCATTATGGCCAAGATCCTGATATAGGTAAAATGTAGACCAGTGTACTTATAACTTATGACACAAACTCATAATGAATGACATTTGTTCATTCTAATATTGACATGTCGAGAACACTAACGACAATATCTTGATATAGGCAAAATGTAGACCAATGTAGGTAAAAACTAATCACTAACTCAAAACCAATGTGTCATTTGATCATTCTTGCATTGACGTTTAGATGAGGACAGTATGGTCAGTAACCTGATATAGGCGAAATGTAGACAAATTAAAGTATAATTTATTACACGATCTCATAATTAATGTGTCATTCGTCCATTCTACAATTGACGTTTGGATGAGGACATTATGGCCAAGAACCAGGTATATGCAATATGTAGAATAATGAAAGTTTAATTTATGACACAATCGCATAATTGATATACCATTTGTTTAGTCTTGCATTGACGTTTTGATGAGGACAATATGGATAAGAACCCGATATAGGCAAAATGTAGACTAATAATGAAGTATAATTTGTGACACTATCTCATACGAGGGAAGTTTTTTATGTTCGTAGAAAGGTAGATTTAATGAAAACGGCGAAAGTAAATGCATACATCATGCATATATTTGGAAAGATTGAGCTTTTATCTATACATGCAACCTAAAATTATTTCAAAATGCATTACTTTAATGACTTCTAAGAGGCAAAGACATACCTATATTTATCGCACACTGGAAATATGGTAGAAATATGACATTTATGGACTTAGTCTCTGACAGAACGTTAGAAACAATTGCATGAAAATGGGTCCATAGCCATACACAGCTTCTGAAAATATGGCTGCAAATCAAGGACACCACGTGCTATAATATTATATAAATATTATAGCAAATGCGCAGCAATTACTTGATATGAAAGATTTGTTTGGAACCTTAAAATTGAACAGTAGGCATATAAACTGTTGACACAAGTGGACGTTGGATATGGCCCTTTGAATATGGCTTAATATGTTAGCTGTATAGTAGTATTATAATTTTTCTTGTTTATATGGTAGATGGAAGTGTTATGGTAACTTTTATCCCAAAACAAGGTTAATACTTTCGTTTTATTAGAAATGAACTGCAAAATAAATAGCCTATGGGGATGCTAAAATCCCTGAGATAAGCACCTGCTACAGGCGAAATAAGTATATAGTATGACTCACACTCCTTTTTATTCTGGTACTAGACTTCAGTGGATGGTACACCATAGCAAATAACCGCTTTCTATATAACCAAAGCATCTGCAAAGTTTGAAGTTGCTATGTACAATGGTTCAGGAGGAGATGCATTTACAAGAAAGTACATTATTTCACCTTTGACCTTGATGTTAGGTCAAGGACAAACACAAAACGTTGCCCAGTATTGTCTACATCATATGACCTATGCACCTGCAAAGTTTGGAGTTGCTATGTCCAACGGTTTAGGATGAAATGCATTTACAAGAAATATTTGATTTTATCTTGACCTAAGGTCAAGGTCACATGAAGCATTGCCCTCAACACCATGTGACCTATGTACCTGCAAAGTTCGAATTTGCTACAGCCAATGTTCAAGGAGATGCATTTACAAGAAAATACATTATTTGAACTTGACCCCAAGGTCAAGGTCACACAAAATGATGCCTAGTACCCTCGACATCATGCGACCTATGAACCAGCAAAGTTTGATGTTGCTACATCTCATGGTTAAGAAGATGTATTTTACAAGAAAATACATTATTTGACCTGACATTTGGCTCAAGGTCACACAAAATGTTGCCTTGTGCCCTCTATATCATGTGACATATGCAAGTTACTATGCAAAATGGTTTAGGAGATGCATTTAAAAGAAAATTCATTATTTGACCTTGGGATCAAGGTCTCGCAAAATGTTGCCCTGTGAAGTTGCTACGTCTAACGGTTTAGGAGATACATTTACAAGAAACGTGAAGGACGGACGCACAGACGGATAGACATACTTTGGTACGAAATAAATATACCCCGTTTTCTAAAGAAAAAAGTGGGTAAAAGCAAAGTAGACTGTTCTACGTATAATTTATGACACAAGTTCTTAATTAATAAATCAATTGTTCATTCCAGCTTTGACATTTGGTTGAGGATACTATGGTCAAGGTTCAGGAAACTATAGTCAAGGTTGAGGACACTATGGTCAAGGTTTAGGACACTATGGTCAAGGTTGAGGACACTATGGACAAGGTTTAGGACACTATGGTCAAGGTTGAGGACACTATGGTCAGGGTTGTGGACACTATGGTCAAGAAACGAAATGCAGATCCTTTTAGAGAATACTAGGAGTGTCTTGATATCAAGTTTACCAGGCAAGGCTTTTAGAACGCTTGTTGACGTTGCGAGGCTTACCGAGTGATTCAACATGGTAAACTTGATATCAAAAGACGCGAACCTGGTATTCTATTTATCAGCTTACAAGCTGAATCACTTTCCAAGTGGCGATTACGACGCAATAATAATAGTTTCGTGTCAATTCAATGTCATTGACGACGTCATTCGAAAAGTGCAACGTCATGATGACCTGAAGCATGCACATGCAGTGAGATATGCCTTTTTTCATTCTGTCATTGACGTTTCGTCAAGGACACGGCGGTTAAGAAGTTGGATTAAGCAAAATAAAGACCAATCTTAGCAAAGTTATGACAAACTATTGTAAGAATTAGTTCTGCTGTCACCGACAGTTCATTGACGTGTCTCACGGGAGCCTTTGCTGTTTGCACACATGGAAGCTGATGGTTCAGGAATAAGGGCAGAAAAAAATGCAATAGCTAAGCATGCAGGTGTTTAAATAAAATAAGGACTTAATGCCTTAACGAGTCTTTAGCATATTGGTTACATTTTTCTTACCTTCTGCTTTATGCTGATGACTAGCTATTTTGGGGAAATACCATATTCAATATAACTAGTGCACACTGAGCACTTTATACTAAACATGTATGAACTTTTGTTTGTTTGTTTTTGTTGTCAACAGCTATGGTCATGGTGGGACGGTCAGTTCACCTAAGCACACTTTTTCAAGCAACCCTTCTTGAATGATTCAGTGGAAGGGAGGAGAGTGACCATAGAAATTATTTCATGATCAATCTCCACGAAAGTATGGGACCGCGCCAGGATCGAACTTGCAACCCCTGTATGAACTTTTGATTTAGTCAAAATAGAAATGCAAATTTATTGTCGATATGGAGCATTTGGATGGAAAACAGTATGGTTTCAGATCAGCTGGCATCATCAGAAGCCATCAGATCTAGATCTACAAAGTTTTCTACAGAGAGCATACAGTTTTGAAAAATAATGTGCATATGGTGATTATGAGATGCTTTTTAAAGGAAGCTGAGGTGACAGATATATACTCAATTGCTAATTGATTTTCACTGCATTTAGGTGAACAATTTTATTTTGAGTAAGCAAGTATTTAAAACTCTTAAGGCAGTTTTGTCTGATTGGATTCTTTACGTCCCATCATTAGTCATTCAGAAATATAGGGACGGGTCTTCCTGGGTTGAACCAGTACTAAGCTACAATTAATGTGTCCTGCTTAATGACACAACCCAGTGACGCCGGTGAGGCTCGAACCCACCGCCCCTCTGTCTTGAGTCTAGCACTCTATGACTGAATCACTGCGCTCCCCTCTTAAGGCAGTGGTTCTGTTGGTCACAGACCTGTAATTGTAAAAAGGGCAGTGATTGGTTCAAAAGGTTGATTGGCTCAAAATGTGGGTGGAAGCTCAGCACAATATTTTTAAGTTGTAAGGTGTTTCATGATTGGTCAATAACAAAACTACAGAAATCTATTGTATTTATAAGGCGGGTATATCTATGCTGTACTTTTTGAAACATCTCATTGCTTTTGTTGATTAAGTTTACTGGTGTGTCTTAGAAAAAAGGACCTTGTATTCTGGTATTTTTTTCAGTAGAATTTTCCTCTCATGCAGGGTGCCCACCTTCAAGAGCTAAAAGGTGGTAAAACATGGTTGTCACCAGGGTATCTCATTCTTGTTTATTGATTGAAGTAGGTCTAATCTTTAACTCTATGGCAGCCTCATTGTGGTTGAAAAGTTATGAGGACCACAGCCTACTTAAAAGCTATAATGGAGGTCTATGGAAAAATAATTACAGGTCTGGGCCCTGTTGTTGTTGATTCATTGTTTCATATACCTCACATTGTTTGTCAAGTTTCTGTGTTGGTATTTGTTTTGTTATGCATTACTTTGTGTCATTTCTAGTTTTGCAGAAGAAAGAGCTGGTTGCTTGGCTTTAATTGTCTTCCTGATGTCTTGTGACTGTTAGTGTTCTGTGGCTCTTCATCAACGTGCCTTGGGTTGGTCTGCAGTATGTGATTGTGGTATTTCCTGATGATACACACTTTTTGACCAGAAACAACACAACACTATTATCATTATGGAATATTTTTATCATTTCTTTTGAAATTATAAACACACATTACAAAATATATATATTAAACATTAACCAAAATGTACAGCAAGGTAGTTTTTAAAAGCATTAAATTTACATACAAGATGAGCAAAAGGGTATTAGTCAAACAAAGCCTTGACCAGCCTGTGCATCTAAACCCATTGGAGTAGCAGTTCAGTCTTCAATTTCAAGTTCAGTGATACAGCCATGAAGAAAGTTTACTGTTAGTGGTCTAAAATATCAAACAGTTTTCTCTCTCAGTTTGTTTTCAAGACTGGAATTCACGAAATGCTTGTCAAAACAGCAAACAGGGCCTGCTTCTTCAGAAGCAGTCTGATTTGGGTCTGCACTATTTGCCTAGACCTTTTGGTATCAGCCAAGATATTATGTCACCATTTTTAAATTGGGTTGGAATGTTATCGCTTTAATATCCGTGAATAATCAATTTAATGGAATAAATTCCATCAGTATATGCGCCTTGATGGGAGAAAAACGGTCTTCAGGTAATAATTAATCTCGTCTACTCCGTTACACAGATAAGCTAGAACATTCAAATTTTGCATGTAGCAAGTTTAAATGTTAGACTTTCAAGAAAATAAATAACAAAGCCGTTGATCAGACTGTGCAGATAGGAAGGCTGATCTGCACCTTTGTTGTTTGTATGCAACAAAGTCAGGTTTTCTCATCACAAGTACCATATAAGACAGAAATATAGGATCTATGATAACGAAGGGAATTCTTTATAAGAATATATGGGAAATGGATTTGGCAAGCTTGAATTTCAAACTAATACTCTCTTTTTTCAGACACTATAAGTTTTGGATACTCAATGGAATTGCCTCCATGAGGCAATTCCATTGTTTACCCAAAACTTATGGATACCATTTTTTTCCAATATCTATGTATACTAATCAAACAATCACTTTAATTTTTTATTTTGCTTTTTTATGTATATTCACAAATATCAGGATTTGATTTTATTCTTAACCATTTTTATATGCTGGGCCACCTATTACTACAATGTGTATTGAGTGTCATCTTGTAATCTGACCTCGGGTGTTATGGTGCAATGTGTAGCCCATTAGATAGCTGGGAATGCATATTTTAAGGAAAACTTTGCAAAGATGTGTTAAGTAACATATTGGCAGGAGTTGGCGCTTATTAGGTTTACGGTAAATAGATGCACACACTGACCAGGGCTTTTGTTGTCTCTGTCATACAGACCCTTTTCTCGTGTTATGTACATTGATTCTTCAACAAGAAAAGTATTTACTTTGATGAATAAGGTTAGACAACCTTTGAGACTTTTTCAGGGACAGAAAGGCATCATTTGTTTGAGCTGATGCTTTATGCCCCAGTCAATACTTTTTCAGTCATGTTGAGACATGTTTTCTGGGTTGAAACAGTACTTAGCTATGAAGATAAAACGTCTTCCTCAAGGAGAAACACTGCATTTATGGACAAATTCAAAATGAATACCTATTAGACAGGGTCCGGCACTCTACCACATGAGCTACAGTGCCTCACAGAAATGCATCAGAATTTGGAAATGCCTTGCTACATGCAAAGTGTCAATATTTTAGCTAGTCTTTGTAGATGAGCAGACAGGCTTAAGTCTTAGTTTTTCGGATAATCAAGGGTTGAGGCCCAAATAAGAGAATCAATTAATAACTATTTTAAAGTGGCAAATGACCAGTCTCAATTGTTGTCTCCCCTTACAGTGTATCTATTCACCTTATGAAATACACATAACAACAACGAATCATTAACAAATCATGATAATATACATATGGAGAAATTAGCTGCTGGGGAACCATGCACTGTCAATCAAAAACTAAATTGGGATATACACTGTTTTCAAACAAGATATATATGGGTTGAAGCATGGTAGGCATTAACTAAAAAGAACATCTTAAAATACATTTAATCAAAATGGGGAAAAATTATAATAATTGCATTTTTTTTGTACTTGGATATAACGGAAAAAGGATTGGTCTACTTCAATAAAAGCCCCATCATTATAAAACTTAAGTTCGAAACCCTTGGAGAAATTACCATAAATGCTCATCACTTTTGATTTTATTGTAGAACAGAACCAAATTTTTGCCCAAAAAAGGAAATAACGCCCATGAGGATGTGATAGACAGATCTCATTCTGCATGGTTTTTCAGAGTCATCCTTTTTGAAAGCTCAAGCCTTTAGCAATTACCATGTGTAATAAATCAATAGGACAGCCCTATACAGGGTTCACGCAGAAATTAAAAAACACAATTCCATGATTTTTGCATGATTTTCCATGATCAACAATATAATTTCCATGATTATTTAATGCATGGCCCCCAAACTCCCCTTTTAGCGGCATCTTCACCATGCTGAGCATAAATGCGGAATGCAGCAACAGTAATGTATGTAAATAAGCATGTTTGTAGACCATGTGTGCATTTTGAAATAATTAAAACTTGAAACCACCAGTAGCCAGAAAAACTAGCTGTCAGACGCACAAGTTTTTTGTGTCTGACAGCTAGTTTTCTGGCTACTGGTGGTTTTGTCAAATTATTTCACAAAATTCCATGATTTTTCCGTGATTATTCAGGTTTTTTCAAATTCCATGATTTTTCCATGCATGGAACTTTTTTTGGTGATTTTCCATGATTTCCAGAGCTTGTGGGAACGCTGCCTATAATATGAATCTAAAAAATCCCAAATATTACACAGGTACTGCAAGCAATTAGAGATCAAGATCATAAGTTTTACTCTTATTTCATTTACTAAGGTAAACCATGATGAAATTCAAATAGGCTAGATCTCCATGATCATACAACTTATTTATTTGATATATGGTCGGACAAAAAAGATTTTAGTTCTTATTGAGTGTGGCAGGCCCCGAGATAAGGGTGCGTAACTGAAAATTATTTTTCTTATTTCTAAACCAAAACGTATGTTGTAGGTACTCAAAAAAAGGGGCTTGATGAGACGGTTCTTTTGAGCACCCAAAACACATGTTTAAACTAATGAATAAGAAAATAATTGAAATTTTACGTTTAAACTTTTTGCTTAATATGGTATGGGCAAATGTGATAAGTACCAAAGTCTTGCAAGCCAGCCCTTATATACACACATGGCAGAAGACAGTGCAATACACATAAAACAAATCAAATGAATTAATACATGATGGGTTTTAAATTCTGACTTTTATTCAGCACAATTTATAAGGTATTAATCAATAATAACATCTATGCATTTTATATACAGCTTGATGTAAAATGTAAAATTCAAAGAAATGCATGATTAGGTAAAAATATACTTGTATGTATATTTACAATGGTGTACACATAATTACATCTGAATCAGCAGCTATGGAATTATGAACAAAAATACTATAAACAGAAGATGCAAAATATCTTAATTGAGCTGCAACATGAGATTTCCAACAATGTGGTATGTGTGACCAGCAAAGCCTCAGATCAGCCTGCGCATACGCACAGTCTGATCAGAGGCTTTGCTAGTCGCTTGAATATTTTATGAGTGTTAAGCTACTGACTGAACATCATTTGGAGTTTCTAAGCTTAAAAGGAGGCTGCAAAGGCTCGTTTGAGTCTACACTTGTCAAAATGCCACATTGTTGGAAATAACATGTCGCGGCTCTCAATTTTGCTGTCAACCCTTTTTTAGATTTTGCCAAATAAAACTGGTATGCTTTACTATACAGAGTTTCCTTTAAAGCTGACAGTGTAAAATGAACCGTATGTTGGGGATAAATGTATTCAGAATTTCCATTTGGGGGTATATGGGCCCCGACACGAGAAAACCTGTCTTTGGGGGGGATTTGCGAACAACGAAGGCGTCTTGTTATTCGCTTATTAGAAAGTATCATATCTAGACTTGCTGAGAGCAAAAATTCATTTTTCTAGCTAGTTTCTGTAGCTGACCAGGCTTGTTTGAATCTCACTTTGTCTGAAACCCCAAAGACAGGTTTTCTCGCAACGAGGCCATATATATCATCAGATATATAGTAGGAAATAATTTTAAGGAGATGCGCGAGATTGTTGCATAAAAACATCAGCCTGGGCAGTTCGATCAGCACCTTTGCTATTCCCTTTCTGGAAAGTTTATTAGCCAAACTTACTACATGTAAAATTTCGATCTTCTAGCTAGTCTATGTAGCTATTCAGGCTGGTGAGAGTCATACCTGGTTACAAACCCAGAAAACAGGTCTTCTCGTGACAAGGGTCCAAGGTTCATACAGGCAAGTTTGTGTAAAATTTAAGGACTTTTCAAGGACTTCTAAAAGACTCTCCTACTGTTTCAAGGACTGAAAACTTGTAAAAAATACTGATTTACACGTTAAAATTCTATTTTTGAATGCTAGACTGCTTTACTAAAGATATAAATTTTAGAAAATTTGTATAAAATTGTGGTGCCTTTATTTGGTGCAGCATATGCTGCACCAAATAAAGGCACCACAATTTTATACTGATTTAGGCCTCCAAAGAAAGTGTTGAATCCTCCTGTATATGTTAAAATTCAAGGACTTTTCAAGGCATTTAAGTATTTTTCAAGTACTTTTCAAGGCAAATTTAATTTTCAAGGACTTTTCAAGACAGTCTTGTATATTCAAGTACTTTTCAAGCATGTGTGAACTCTGTGCTACATGTAAAATTTCAGTCTTCTAGCTAGTCTATGTAGGTAATCAGGCTGGTTTGAGTCATACCTGGACACATATCCAGAAAACAGGTTTTCTCGTGACAAGGGTCATATGACCACATGTACTGTCGTGCCAACCAAGAGTGACAGTGACGAAATGTTTTGTTTACAATTGTTAAGTAAAATAATTACTTGTACACTCCACTTGAGCTAACGCGAATCGATATATCACTTGTGTTTTAATCCTATCCTGCGGATAGGATTAATACACAAGTGATATATCGATTCAAAGTCCCAGATACCGTTGTAACCAAAACATGACGTCACTGTCACTCTTTGCTGGTAGGACAGTATATCTGTACAGACCAATTCTATTGGCAAAATCTGAAAAAGTTGACTTCAAAAAGGAAACATGTTGCGCCCTCTGGATACCAAACAAACAACAAAAGTATCTTATACAATTGTTGATTTGATAAGCACAAGGGGTGCTTAGAAATTTCATTTAACTCCCCAGCTTGGTCGCATCAAAAATTCAATCATATTTATCATATTAATAGCAAATTTGAATACAGTCTATGCCCGTTATTTCTTAAACCAGATAGGACAGATCTAAGACATGTATAAATTTTAAAATGATTTAATTACATTAAATTACAGTGCAGACCCTTTTTAACACTATGTTTGGGATCCATAGGAATGATCCGTGTTATAAGTAAATTGTGTTATATAGGAAAATTTTACAATTTTTCATGGTCATTTTCTCCTAATTCCTTTGCAACAAATTTTATAATTTTTCATGGTCATTTTCCAATAATTCATTTACAAAATTCTATGTTAAAAAAAATTGTGAGCCAATTGACCATGCTATGTTGAATTACATGTGTTATAAAGGGACTGCGCTTGTACATATATTCTAAACAAAAAACAACAACAGATAAGTATACAAACAAATAAACTGGTCAAAATAAGTTAACTCCCATTACCTTTTTTTCATAGCCATACTGTTAATTTTTCAAACTTAAGCTTTTTCAAGCTCAATTCAAGTTGGACAACAGTTTCTAACATGTACATCAAATTACACAGTTTCAATTGAAAATTCCTTTGTCTTTTAACATGAGCTGTATTTCCAGTGAGAATCCATATTTTTGCCAATTTTATTATAAGAATGATAGGGAACAAAAGATTACATTAATTACAAGATATGCAGCTCCTCAGAAACTTTATTGATAAGAGTGTACCTTAGCACATGTTAAGAAGAAAGATTGTTACTACTTCATTTAAAATTGTTTGTGAACAATTTATGCAATAAAAAGTTAAGATAAAACAAATATGAATATTTTTTCAATAAGTCCATGAGAAAGTTACGGGTGGGGATTTAACCTTGACCTCATAGAGACGCCTTTTGACACTTTAGCAAACAGAGCAGACCCAGATTAGGCAGCTCTTGTAAGACCAGCCTGATCAGGGTCTACTATGTTTGCAATTGAAGTATGATTGTTCTGACTTTGCACAAGTGGACCTGACAAATAATTTCTTATTTCTATGTACCAACATGAAAGTTTATTCATATAATTATTCATAGTGGGTGGAGCTTAGCATGAATATTCATGAAGGAAAGTGTTAACTTATTTTGACAACTTTACTGATAGCTGTGGGATAAACAAAATTCTTATTTTTTTATACTAATTAAAACATTCAAGATCTTTCTTTCCAGTGGAAGTCTGTTTCAACTAGAGAATAAAACTAATCAAATAGACAACAACAAAAGGTCAAGGTCATCATTGAGACTGTATTTTTAAGGGTCTGAGGAATTGCTTAAATGGAAATGTTTATGAAAATATTATCCCCCCCTCTCCCTGCTTAATATTATTTGCCTTGTGCCTTTGCCACAAAAATAATTTATCAGCTCTAAGAAATATTCCCCAGTTGAAATTGCATGCAATTTGAGACCATCTTAATGTGGTTCATGATATCAAACCATCATGAAATTGTCTCCCTTAGGATTGTTCTCTCAATGTTTATATATACATGTACTTTAGAGACTATTCTAAAGCCCTATATTATATCAAGTCAATATGACGTTGTCTCCCCTTTGAATGACTGGTTGCAATTTGAGACTTTTTTTGTGTGATATAGTTGCCTCCCCTTAGAATGCCCTGCTAATTACATGCAACTTGAGACCGTTTCAAGTCCCTTCATACTATCAAGCCAACATGAAGCAATCTCTCCCCAAAAGGATCTATTCAACTTTTAAAATACATTTATACGATGCATTTTATGCCAGGTTTTAAGACCATATTGTCCTCATAAGTATGTAAAACAAAATAAGCTGTGACATGAGATTTCCAACAATGTGGTATGTGTGACTAGCAAAGGCTCAGATCAGCCCGCGTATATGCGCAGTCTGATCAGAGCCTTTGCTACTCGCCTTAATATTCTATGGCTATTCAGCTACTGACTGTACATCATTTGGAGTTTCTAAGCTTAAAAGGAGGCTGCACAGGCTTGTCTGAGTCTACACCTGTCAAAATGCCACATTGTTGGAAATCACATGTCGCGGCTCATTTAATAGTTGGGGAGCTGTCACAGCTGCCAGGTCAAGGGTCAAGGTAAAATTTACTAAAACATGCCTAAGGAATTGGAAATATAATATTAACGTTTTCATTAATTTCTTCCAGGAATATCATCAGTGTCAAAAAATTTGGATCCAGACCAGGCTCGACATTTTGTCGGACCTGATCTGGGTCCAAACTGTTTGCAAAGGTTACAAGCAGGCAAAGAGATTAACAACACAACACCGATAAACAGTCAATGGTTACAATGTTTAAAAAAAGAACATTTCCGTGATGCATTTGATGCCAACTTTTTGCATTTTCTTAGTGATTATATACTGCTTACATAAAACATTGTACAAAATATTTACTGGGTAATAAGATGAACTTTGCTCTTCAAGAATCACAAAAATCTTGGCCTATCTTACAAGTTAGATTTTGGTGATACAAAATGTAAGAGAAAAAAACAAATTTTGTAACTGAATTAAAAGACTGATTTTCATATATGGAGTGGGAAGGAGGGGTGAGTGAGAAGGGGGGTGGCGGAGTGGTAAGGTGGGAGTGGGGGGGGGGGGGGTAGACAAAGCAGTTTTGTCTTAAACTATCGAAAAATCTGGATCCATTTGCTCACAAAATGGATATGAGCTGGCACATGAAATTTTGATACTTATCGCATCAGCAAGAAGCAAAGGCTCAAAGCCAACCTGCACATATGTGCAGTCTTGCCAGAGCCTTCACTTCTCGCATACATAAAGTGTGGAACTAGATGAAGGCTTATGCCTTAGGCTTAAAATTAGACCCCTAACACTTCTGGACATATCCAAATAGGCGCTTAAAGGAGTCATTTGCACAAGTGCAATAAGTAACAAAATTATGTGTGCTGGCCCAAATATTGTAGCTTAATGGAAGACACATTTACATATTCTGGATTATTTTGCAATGGTTAACCTCAATTTATAGCCAAAGTTTTTTGTTTTAAATTGATGCTCTACTGTACATCCCAGTAAACAGTTTCCTGTAGGATGTTTATCTGGTTTGTCGCCAGTGGGGATAAAGTGACTCACTCAAGGACACAATTCAATGACTCCAGTGAGGCTTAAACTTGGGACCTCTTGATCTCAAGTCCATCTCTCTACCAATCAGCCACTGTGCTCTCTCATCTGCTTATTTTCTTTGGTAGACTATAATGCAAACAACATGGATCCAGGGCCCAAGGTTATAAACTTTTTTCGTGCTCAACTCAACTGAGCATGAATTTCAACTGCTCATAAAAACTAAACTGCTGAAAATACTGCCTTTTCTTGCTTTCAAACTCTTCGATGTCATTTTTAGCATGCTAAAGGATTTATTAGTTTTACATAGGTTATTCACTACTCAACAATCGTTGGCACTTTAACATTTATAAGCATGATCAATGTTGTGCTCAATTTGGTGAGTTGAGCATGAAAGAAGATTTTTATAACCTCAGGGCCATATTGAACTATTTGCAGCAGATGAAAAACGAAGTCATTTTCAGAACAAAAATATTGACAATACAAGGGTTCATACAGAAATAAAGGGATAAAGAGCACAATAATATTCATATAAAAGTTAAAGTTTTTTTCACTCATAACTCACTAAATAGTGTATTTTGTTTTTTTCTCACTAAATGCAGCAGCAATGGAAGATGAGAAGGCAAATCTGAGACTGGTTTTTGTTTCTTCTTCCTCAATTCAGCTTACTAAACAAGCAGGTCTAATAACCAGTCTAGGCCACAATTCTAGACTGGTTTTCTGCTCCTGGTCCATATTTCTGTTGTATTAAGAAGCAGGTATGGCAATCAGTTTTCATGTAGGCCACAATTCTAGACTGGTTTTCTGTTCCTGATCCATATTTCAGCTGTACTAAACAAGCAGGTATGGCAACCAGTCTAGGGCAATCCCAGAATTCAAGGTAAACAAATAGACTGGTCTCCCCTCATTGATAAACTCACCTTCTGTCCCCCATATAATGGCGGACAGAAGGGAAGTTCATCAACGAGGGGTGACCAGTCCAGTAAACAAAAGCAAGCACCCATGTCATTCTGAGCAATCAATCTCTAGCACAACTTTGGGAAAATACTAGTTTTTTTTCCAGGATTTATTAGTTTTACATCGTTTATTCACTACACAAGTGATCTCCACTGTGATTACTCCATTGGGGATAAAATTCTTGATTTCTTCATAAAAGCACATGTCAAGAGCAAATACTGGGTAATGCTGGGTAATTTTTGATGCTTTGTTGTCATCTGCTAACTGTTTTCAAAGTTAACTTTTTCAAAAAAGTTCTTTCAGGTACAACACCAGAGTGTCAAAAGGTTTCGATCCAGATCAGGACCGACATTCTGACGGTCCAGCTCTTAGTTCAAATGTTTGCAAAGGTTATCAGCGGATGACAAAAGTCACCGCTAGCAAGGTAGTTTTAAACCATATTAAAAATATTAAGAAAGATATAGAAAAAAAAATAAAATTATTTTCTTATCCATCATTTTAAACATGTGCTCTTCTTTAGTATCCACAACATATGTTTTGGTTGAAAAATAAGAAAAACAATATATAACTATGCATTCTTATCTCAGATTCGAGATCAGTCAGTGTAAACCCATTTCATACTGTTTCTGAAGCAGGCCATACTATTACCACACCAGGTGGAATTCTTAAATTTTAGGTTAAGTAATAATTTGGGTTGTGCAAAAAAAAAAGATTCTGCTAAATAATACTATACTGAGGGAAAAAGGTTTAGCAATTATTTATAATGGGGTTTCCCATAGGCAATCTTTAAAGCATTAGATCTTTTTAATTGGTAGGTTCGCAAACATGTCAGTTGTTTGAAAATGACCTAATGGCTACCCGCAAGAGGTCAAAAGAAACAAAATCCGACTTCATAGTGAGGATTTGATCTGCTGAGCATTTTAAATTCAAACGTTATTCAATTGAAAGGGAGGTAATTTGGAAAAAAACGATTTTCAACTAAAAATTATACGAAAAGGGTGAGCATAAAATTCAGTTTTAAACCATTTTTCACTTTCTTGCTTTTAGATCTAAACATTTGACGGAAAATTGAAACTTTTAGTCGAAACTTTTTGCACAATTGACAGATAAGCTGTTTAAGCAAGGGGGAGTAAAATCAGGCTTTACATTATGTGAATGGTCAATCTGGTAATGTCATCGTACTCGTGAACGTTTGTCAACATATATATTTGACACTTTTACATTATAAGTCTTATTTTTTCTAAACTGTGATTCCCCAAAGTATATTGCTAAACTTTTTTCCCTCAGTATATCTCAATACCTCATTAATTTGCTACAAGACTTAAGGTCCCTCCTTCAGAAACTCATTAGAATTGCTGTGGTATTACAACTTGTCTAAGTACTCACAACAGGTAGTTTTTAGAAGAAATCAGGAAAACTATCCCTAAAGAATCACAAAATACTCCTCTTTCAAATATTCCAGGACACTTGGGATATCTTTTCACACAATACTGTCACTTGTTCAATACACTTGCAAATGCTTAATTCTTCATTGAATCCATATTCAATGATTTATTCTTTGACATTTGGGAATGCTACACATTGCTCCTGGATGTTTCTACAGTTTCTTTGACGTTTGGTAATGCTATGATTTATTCCTGGATGTTTCCACATTCTATAGATAATTCTTTGACATTTGTCAGTGCTCAACTTAACTCATTGACATTTCCTAGAGAAACTACAATGTACTTTATTCACTGACATTTGCTAATGCTAAACATTATTCCTCGATGTTTCCACACATTTTCCAGTGTTATACTTTATTCACTGACATTACCTAAATGTATACATTATTCACTGAAATTTCCTAAATGTATACTTTATTCAGTGACATTTCCTAAATGTATACTTTGTTCAGTGACATTTTCCTAAATCTACACTTTATTCACTGACATTTCCTAAATGTATTCTTTATTCACTGACATTTCCTAAATCTATACATTATTCTCTGACATTTCCTACTGCTATACTTTATTCTTTGAAATGTCCTCATCATCATCAGAATCTTCAGCCTTAAGCAATTCTTGCCGACTGTCTTTGTGTGTATAGTATTGCTCATAAATTGGATTGGCAAAATTTGTTGACTGAAATGAAAAAATAAACATTTTTTGTTAGCTAACATAGGTCCAGTTCAGCAAAGTTTTTGAGCGTAAAATTGTTATTTTTTTTCCATATCTATGAGTTTAAACATGTGTTTTGTGTGCTCAAAAGAACCGTCTCATTGAGACCATTCTTTTGAATACCCACAACATATGTTTTTGTTGAGAAATAAGAATAAGAATTTTCTTATACGCACTCTTATCTGGAGGTCCTGCGCAAAAATCAGAATAGATCCTGGGGTAAATTTCATCAAAGGCTGTAAAATGAGTTTTGTTGGAAATAGATCAGATTCCTTAATAAATAGGATTTATGAAGTTTGTACAGTGAAATATGTTAGATGAAACTAACCACAGTAAGCCACTGGATTCCAGTTTTATTTCCACATTGTTCTTATTATTTATTGACAAAAGCATAACAAAGTATGAGCTTTTCAAAAAAGCTTGCCATCTTTCAGTTCTTAAATATAGAGGGTTGTTGGCTACTGACTGAAAGTACAGAAGCCATTTGACGAAAGTAATGATCTATTAAATGACACAACTACCTAATCGCCATCTCCACAAGCAGAGATGGCGATGAGCTGGGTGAGTCATTTTAGTATTGCTACACCATGGACAATATATACAGGTAATTTTCACAGACAGGCATATCTCATGCTACACCACTTAAGCCGGTGCTACCATACAAGTTGCAAAATTTGTCAATTATAATTGCCATCCTCAAGAGGATGGAAAAAAAGTACTTCTAAAAAGACCCATCTCTAAGAAAGTACCATTCTTTTTGGTGATGCTTGGAACTTATATGGATAAATTCTTCTCTTTTTATCAACTAATGGTCTTCATATTGAAAAAAATCCTTGAAAATGCAATAGTTCACAGCATTTTTTTTTTTAAAAATGCACATTTCCAAAAATTTGAAGAGTGCTAGCGACCAGAGCCGAGTATGCAAAAATAACTTTTGTCTGGGTCAAACACACTCACAAATGTGGTGTGCCTAACACTGCAATGTCTGGCTACAGACTTAGAGAAATATTATAATTCTGCATAGAAACAAGCCAAAAAATCGTTATTTGTTTGTTTTGTTGCTTTACGTCCCAAGTCTACAGCTATGGTCATGGACTGGACGGTCAGTTCACCTAACCACACTTTTTCCTGGGCAAACTTGAACAAGCAGTTAACCAGTACTTCATGCACATACTTTCGCTTGTAACTGACAACAACCCTTCGTGAATGATTCAGCAGAAGGGAGGAGAATAACCGTAGAAATTATTTCATGATCAATCTCCACGAAAGTATGGGACCGGGCCGGGATCGAAATCGCAACCCCTGGATCTGCAGTCAGACTAGCATCTGTTGCTTGACACGTTACCGACTGTGCTGTGTGGCCCGGTAAAAAAAATAAAGTTATCACAAATAATTGTGACCTAACACAGTTTTTGATGAGTTTGCATTAGCAAGTACCAAATTCTGTTAAGATTAGTAAAAACTAATTTCTCACGAATGACGGTGTGTTTTAGAAAATGTCACACTCACGTTTTGTTGAAGATATAATGAAAGGTGCCGAGGAAGCTAGTTAAAGGCATGGTATGTCAGCATGTGAAGATAGTGATGGGGGAGTTTATTGTATGACAGTAATGCCTGTGTATAACTGCCACTCAAAAATAGACAAAAAAAGGTCTTTATGACAACTGGTAGCTTAATGAAAAGTCGAAAGTATTGCAGAGTGCTCCCCTTGGAGCATTCTGCAATACTTTTGACCTGCATTAAGCAACAATCGGTC
Organism: Loripinus fragilis; assembly: GCA_964019695.1. NCBI lineage: Eukaryota > Metazoa > Mollusca > Bivalvia > Lucinida > Lucinidae > Loripinus > Loripinus fragilis. Next base: position 30,240,359 of record OZ026531.1, read on the forward strand.
TTGAAAATCATTTTTGGGGTAAAAGGCATAGCAAGTCAGCATTATAAGATAATTATGGGGGAGATTTATTGTATTACTACTTTGGGAGAGGATGTGTGATATTGGAACTTATTGCATATACATTGAGCTATTTATTTGACAAAAAAGAAGACAAGCTATATGTCTAGGTTTTTTTCCATGATGATGAGTGAAAGCTGAAAAATTCCTTTTTTCCTGAACTTAAGAAATTAAAATCTCAAAATTCGCAGTAGGCCTACAAAAGTAATTAATTTCAAGTTTAAATGATAAAATGTCTTTAGATGATCTAATAATATATCAAAAAAGCTTATTTAATCTGTGTAATTCAGTATTTTGAGGCTGACTTTCTATAGATACTACTATTTAAATGGCATTTTATTGGGTTTGTATGTTTGTAAAAGGTGTGCATTTAAATCATCCCAGTGTATCTATAAGACAGGGTAACTATAGATTGAGATAACAAGATTTTCTAAATGTGAACGTAAGGGATTTGGTAGGCATTTGGTAGAAAAGGCTATAAAGTAAAAAAGGATGGGAGTGTGAGTTATCATTGGGGTTCACCTTTTTCACTGCAGCTGTGTAGCGGTAAAAAATTTCACCAACTTCTCCTGAACAAAATTAAATCAACCAGACTTGAATCAATACATCATACCAAAATGGTCCTTTTGACAAAGGTGACTAGCAGAGACTCAGGTAAGCTTGCACAATTGTGCAATCACCCTGCCAGTCCCATTACTGTTCTCAAAGTAAGAAAGAGGGCAAAAATCAGGAATCAATACAATCAAGCACCACACAAACACTGGACATAAATATTGACTGACCAAAAATAAAGGGACGCCAGGCTTATAAACTAAACTGAGTATTAAGAAATTTATTTTCTCATTTCTAAATCAAAAACATGTTGTGGGCACTTGATATACCCTTCTCAATGAGACCAAATATGCTTCGACTTATGCATAAGAAAATAAGTCACAAGTTTCTGCTAAAAAGTTCAGCTTATTCAGATCTACATGTATGAGAATCACTACTAAAGAACAGTTAAGGCTGAAATGTCCAAATAAACAAAAAAAATGTACCGTAAAATAGTGATTATTTACTTACCCATCAGTCTGAGCATGTATTTTGGGTGCTCAAAAGAACCAACTCAAGGCCATCTCCTTGAGACAGTCCTTTTGAGTACCCACAACATAAGTTTTGTTTGAGAAATAAGAAAATTTATTTTTAATTATTATACCTCACATAGAATTCCTATGTAAAACCTCCATAGGCCGGCAGGTGCTAATTTCGACTATAACCCTGCGATAGTTTCGACTATCACATGCGCGCCGCAGATGCCCGTACGGTTCGTTTACTGAGGAGACGCTAACTTACAATGGCGGATAGTACATGTATGAGCCATGGCGTGATCATTTAAAACTCCCAATAACTTCATTATTTGTGGACAGAAACATAAAGTGTGGGTACTCGTTTTCTTAGTTAGAACGAGCGGAACACTTTGAAACCAAAATTGAGCAGAGCAGGCGAAATTTTCTGTTTTGCAACAAAACCGCATCATCTACAGTGCTCAACTCAATTTAGCATACAATGTTGATTTCCGCGACGCTGCAAGCTAAGTAGCCTTAAGTGTTTGAAGTCATCAGTGATTATTAGGCACGATTTGTTAACGATCACGACCAGCTTGAGGACTCAAACTGTTTACAAATACAATCCTTTTGTGAAAGATAGGCCTATTATTTCAATCATTCGTAGTTTTTTACACATTGCGTTGTCTTTGAAACTGCTCTCACCATGGTTAGAAAATAAAGGAATAATGTTCGGTATGATAAAATAAATATAACATTCTTGAGAGGGTGCTAGTCGAAAAAATCATCCCTCGAAATATGATTATCAACCTCGGCTGCGCCTCGGTTGACAATCACATTCCTCGTGATGATATTTTCGACTAGCACCCTCTCAAGAATGTTATATTTATATATTATGCACTCTTATCTGTTTAAAGGCCTGAGACTCTTTAAGATCAATTTGGCTTTCAAAATGGTTGGCTCAGCTCTATGACAGCAGCTTTAGAACGAATATGCTGAAAATGAACAAAATTTACAGCATTGCTGAAAACAACAAAACCCCTCAAAATCCTGAATTATGGAATAATCCTGAAAATGTTCATGCAGGCATGGATGTACTCATCTGTCAAAACCAGACCAAACTTTCCATAATTTGTAATTTTTATCTATAACGGAACTAAGTAATTAACTTAAACTTTTGCCTACATGTAATTCAGTATTTTGAGGCCAACTTTCTATGGAAAATTCAGGAATAACCCTGAGAGCTTTCACCTTATTATAATATATACATCATAAATGCATCTCATTTAGTGCCAAGTAATAATTTTGTTTGTGCTGATGCTTTACATCCCAGTCAACATTTTTTCAGTCATTTCAGGACATTTTCCAGTCTTCCTGGCTTGAACCAGTACTAAGCACTGGATAAAGTGTCTTTCTCAAGGACACAACACTGTGCCTATGACAAGTCTTGAACTATAAACTCTTTGATCCCTAGTCTAAGGCCAAATAAAATATTTGTGTTTCGGGTAATGGGTCTGAAAATTTTAGGTAGGGTAGGCACACATATTATTTTTCTGGATAAAATATATGATTTTATGCCTCTTGAAAGGCATTTCGCCTTTCAAAATGCATAAAATTATACTTTTTTCCAGAAAACCTGAAAAAATTCTAGGTTTCACCAGTAAATTTAGGTAGGGTCGGGCTACCCTAAACACAGGTATTTTTGTATTTGGCCTAACACTCTATCACTGATCCACTGTACTCCTCTGAACCAAGTGATAAAGATGATATTGAGGGTGAAAAATAGAAAAGACAGACCAAGAGACATGGTATGTATGGTGCCCTTTCTAAAGCGGGTGAAAGAACTAAGAAAAACTTACTTTCTCTGGATCGAAATCATATGGCTGATCTAATGGCTGCCTAGAATCATCTTCGTCTTCCTCCGTGGCCTGGGCCATATACATAGGGTTACTAACCTCTAAGTTATTACCCTCTTTTAACCTGCTGTGTCTAAATTGACCACCCCTGAAATGGGTAAATGCAACAAAATTTAATTATGTAAGCTCCAAATAATATGGGGGAAAAGACAGTTCATAAATAGAGAGAAACTGCAAAATTGGAAAACAGCAGCCTCATTTTTTAAAAATTTGTTCATAATGGAAAATGAAACAACTCTCATACCCCTTATAACCCAAAACTCATGAAGGACCAGAATATGAAACAATATCAACACTATATCGATGTACAGGGAGAAGCTGAATTACTATCAGTCTTTTCTATTGAAATTGCAATGTATTTTCTTATTATTCCAAAGCCGTCACTGCTTGTACACACAATACTTGGAAGCAGATGAAGATTCAAATAAACAATAAGACATCTTATCTCATAGGTCTAGATAAACCAAAAATTTCAGCGTAAATTGTGAATATTTTTTTATCCATCAATTCTAACATTTGTTTTGGGTAATCAAAAGAACTGTCTCATTGAGACGGTTCGTTTGAGTACCCACAACATATGTTTTGGTTGAGAAATAGAAAAATATGTTTTGATTATGCACTCTTATCTAGAGGCCTGTAGTCTGAATGGATTGCTGGGAATGCACATTTAAGTAATGACTTGTCATATGACTTTGCGGCTATGAGTAATAAAACGCCATGCATTAAAATCTATAAACCACTAGTATATTACATATTCATTAACAGCATGTAATAATGCCAAACATGCAAAATCTTAGCATATTCACATCAACAATGCAATTTCCAATTGATCATGTCAGGTTCTGCATTGTTTGAAAAAATAAAAGTCCTCAAAATATCATAAATATGTTAAAATAAATGTTCTAAAATTTTGAACATCAAAGTCACTAGTTGCCTGCCCAGTGGCATAAAGGTCTAGACAAACAGTGCAGACTAGATCAGACTGCTTCTGAAGAAGCAGTCTGATCAGGGTCTTCCCTGTTTGCTATTCTGACATACATTTTGTGAATTTCAGCCCTGAAAACCAACATTTTTGTTGAGAACAGAAAGGGAAAAGTGGTCAAAATTTTAGAACATTTACTGTATCACCTAAATGGAGCAGTATGTACTCTTACCTCTTTTTCTTAATTATCACTAATAAGATAATTCCTACTAATACTAACATAGCAACCACCACAGATATTACTATGGGCACCAACACTGAAAAAAGAAGAAAATTGTGATATTTTCTTATCCATTGGTTTTAACATTTGTTTTGGGTACTCAAAAGAACCGTCTCGAGACGGTTCTTTTGAGTACCCACAACATATATTTTGGTGGAGAAATTAAAAATTAAGATCATTCCTACTAACATTAACATAGCAACCACCACAGTTATTACTATTGGCACCAACACTGTACAAGAAAAAACAACTTATGTCCATATACAAAAGTTTTGAGAGTAATATTGTGAATATTTTCTTATCCATCGGTTTTAACATTTGTTTGGGGTGCTTTTGAGTTGATTCTTTTGAGTACCCACAATATATGTTTTGGTTGAGAAAAAATAATGACACACTCTTATCTATAGGAATTCAACCCACTAAAGTTACAGTAAATTCTGAATGAAAGTGAAAATAATTGATAACTGTAGAATAATTACTTTGATAATAGTGGCAGGGTGAGACTACAAGAAATTCCTTGGAAGAAAATAGAAATTATTTCATGATCAATCTACATGAAAGTATGAGATGGGGCCGGGATTGAACTTGCGACCCCTGGATCTGCAGTCAGACACATATCTAGAGTCATACACTGTCAGGGCTTACTCTGGCTCAGAATTTATTGTAGCCAACACTTTAGCCAAATGAAAAAAGTTGGAGCCAAATCAAATTAACTTTAGCCAGAAAGTAGTGTCAACAAATTGTTTTGTATTTAACTCTTTGCCCGCTAGGGGCGACTTTTGTTGTCTGCTGATAACCTTTGCAAACAGTTTGGACCCAGATCAGGCCCGATAAAATGTCGGGCCTAAGCTGGATTCAAACTGTATGACACCCTGATGGTATTGAAAAAAAACAGCCTCCAATGAGTAAAATATGGCACAATAAAAAAGCTGATCAAAATACACTTTTTGCAAATAGTTAATTTTTAGCTACCTAGACTGCTCTTTTAGCCAATAACTTATAATTGTAGCCACTCTAAATTTTCAGTAGTAAATGGCTACAATGGCTAATGGCAGGGTGAGCCCTGACTGTTTAGGTGATGCAACAAGCCCTGAGAATCTAATATTTTTTGAAGGCTCAAAGCAGATAGTTTGTGCTATCTGTTTGAAATATCAGGGCCTTACTGCAGCTGCATGAATGTGATAGGAAGCAAAATGCTGTCAGTCAAAAGGTATATTTCTGATTCTATTTCATTACAAATTCATCAACACTCTTTGTCTACACAGTAATTTTGCATGATATTTTTTTTTTTGTCGTCTGCAGAGCTTTTTCAAAAATTATTTTTTTTTCGTAAATTCTTAAGAGTGTCAGACAGTTTGGATCCAGGTCAGGCCGGACATTTTGTCGGGCCTGATATGGGTCCAAACTGTTTGCAAAAGTTATCGGCAGACGGCAGTTAATAAAAAATTTAACTTACTTGACTGTGGCTGCTGTTTAGGAGATATAAGACTAATAACATGACATCTGGGGCCTTCGAAATTAGGCTTACAGCTGAAAATGACAACAACAAAATTAGGTAAACAAAATATATCAGCGTAAAATGGTAAATATTTTCTTACCCATAATTTTTAGCATGTATTTTTGGTGATCAAAAGTACCGTCTCATTGAGATGGTTCTTTTGAGTACCCACAACATATGCTTTGGCTGAGAAATTACACTCTTAAGGCCTGCAGTGGCATATCATCAGTTGTCAAAATATTTGAGATAGACAGGCCTGATCAACCAGTGGATATCCTTATCATTCTGCACCAATTTGAGCTCCTCTTGAATTTGATAAATGACTTAAAATGCTCATTTGGTAAAACCACATTTATTTATAGCAATGTTTCTACCATATTTATACTCAATAGCCTGGTCAATCAGTGATTAAGTTTACACTGTTTGCCATTCCAACATTAAATATATATGGGATAATTATGTAAGAAGTAAAGGTCTGAATATTCAGATTCAATGTACATGTATATGCAAAATTCTCTAAAGTCTTGGTCCAGAGAAACAATTTTGAGTGAAAAAATTCCATTAATTTTACTATCCAAAAGACTAAACATACATTTTGAGTGTACAAAAGTACCATCTCACTATTCATATGAATACCCACAACATATGCTTTGGTTGAGAAATAAAATAAATTAATGTCTTCATTACTTACATGCATTTGTCACATATCCCCATTTCACTCCCCGAGTCGTCCGCCTCAATGTGACAATTCACACATTGAGCTTCATTATAGCACCAGTCATGACATGCTGATCTGTTACAGAATGGACCCTCCCATGTGTGGTTGCTGCACCTATAAATAGAAACATACCATGGTCATCAATATTTGCCGCCATTTTTGTTAAAGTCTGATATTTTTAAAATCCTGAACTTAAAAAATTAAAATCTTAAAACTTGTAGTATGCCTACAAAATATTAACAATTTCAAGTTTAAATGGTCAATTGTCTTTGGATAATCTGAAAATAAGTGAAAACAAGTCAGGAAAGCTATTATAATCTGCCTAATTCAGCATTTTGAGACTGACTTTCCATGAGTCTGTATAAAAATTTAGAAATTCTATAATTTAAAATAATTATACTCAGATGTGAACTGAAACCATATGGGCCCATCACACAAGATTTTGATATCACATCAGCAAGCAGCGAAGGCTCAAATGAGCATGTGCATATGTGCAGTCTGCCAAAGCTTTCACTTCTGGCAAACACAAAATGTGCAAGAACAGGAAGACTCAGGCCAAAAATTACAACTTTTATAGCTGTAAGCATGGTCATTGGGCATATGCAATAAACAGGCCGTTAAGAGTGAACCCAAAAACTTAATTTTCTTATTTCTTAACCAAAACATTTGTTGTTGGTACTCAAAAGAACTGCCTCAATGAGACATTTCTTTTGAGCACCAAAAATGTATGTTAAAATTGATGGGTAAATAAATATTTACAATTTTATGTTAAAAATGTTTGTTTATCTAAACCTGTGAATAAGTACTAAAATCTTGTATGCTGACTGGTAGCCTGGTATCATAAGGCACTACTAGTGAATGCATCTTATCCTATTTGGTGATGGTATGATTGATGTTTTTAACTCTTTATTTCCTAATGTCTTGTGCTGATAACTTTTGCAGAATGTCGGGCCTGATATGGATCCAATCTGTTTGACACTCAGATGGTATTCCTAAAAGAATTTTTAAAAAAAATTGATTTTGAAAAAAATCAGCAGATGACCTAAAAGCATGAAAATTTTCAAAGGGGCAATGAATTAATCCTTAAAGCACCAGGAAAAAAATGCATCTGAAAATGTCGTCTGCTGAAGTCGTCTGCTGCAAATAATTGCCTAACATTACTGACAAATTAAGCATAGAAGCAAACAGCATGGACCCAGGGTCCACACTGTTTGCCATAGAGGCTTCTTAAACATTTCAGCAGACGAGAAAAGCAGACAACTTTTGTTGCGATTGGCCCATTAAGGGTTAATATAGCAGTACTTACTCGCATCTGGTTTTGCCGTAGATATCAGTTTTACAATCTCCATTAGCACAGACACACGTCTCACATTGGGGCCCTCTGTAGTATTGAGGACACACACACTTGGGTTGACCAGAAGCTGAAAGACAGAAAACATACCCATAGTCTGACATGACTCAGTCCCCTAGATAAGAGTGCGTAAATATTTTTTATTTCTCATTTCTTGTTGTTGGTACCCAAAAGAATTGTCTTATTGAGACAATTCCTTTGAGTATCCACAACATATGTTTAAAATTGATAGATATTAAAATATTAAATTTTAGGCTAAAAAATTGTGTTTATCTCAAACTTTGTGACTGCCTTAACCCTTTGTATTAGGGAAACCCCTCAACAAATATTTTTGCAAACAGTGAAGACCCAGATGAAATGCAGAATAATGCTAAAGATAAAAAATGTCCTCATTTAAATGCATTAGGATGCAAATTTGACCTTGACGTTAAGTAGGTGAAGGTCAACCTAGGATCATTATTTGAACAAACTTGGTGGTCTGCTGCAAATTGCTGTTGCTTTTCACGGCTAAGCACTCAGTCTGTTAGGCTTACAAGCAATAAAATGATTTACCCACTCCCCACCCATGTTAATTTTAAACAAATCTGTATACTATATGGCAAAAAAACAGGAAATTACCCAGCGTGCTTAGTGATGAACTTTAGGACTATACTTACATAAATCACAAGTTCCTCCGTTCTGGCAGAAGCCTGAGCATGCTCCAACAGCAACACTACAGCGGGGTCCTCGGAAACCTTCCAGGCACTCACAGTACATATGAGGTGGGTTCATAGCATTATCGTAGGTGCAGGTTCCTGTTGGAGGAAAATACAAGTCAAGTGAATCAGGATTCAAACAGGCAAGATTGTGTAAAATTCAAGGACTTTTCAAGGACTTCTAAAAGACTTTCCTACTGTTTTCAAGGACTGAAAACTAAATACTGATTTACACATTAAAATCCTTCTTCAGAAAGGCTAGAGTCCATTACTAAAGATATTTGTTTAAGAAAATTAGTGTAAAATTGTGGTGCCTTCATTTGGTGCAGCATATGCTGCACCAAATAAAGGCGCCACAATTTTTTACTGATTCAGGTCTCATAAAACACTGTTGAATCCTCTTGTAAATGGTAAAATTCAAGGAATTTTTAAGGCCTTTGAGTGTTTTTCAAGTACTTTTCAAGGTTAATTTAATTTTCAAGGACTTTTCAAGACAGTCCTGTATATTCAAGTACTTTTCAAGCCTGTGCGAACCCTGTGAATTATGAGTTAGTTTCTTTTATGCTTTAAGTCTCAGAACAAGAATGAACTAAAACTATTGACTGCATTTGATTCTTGTAGGACCTTAAAAATGCCGGTAACTGAGAATGAAAGTTCTACTTTGTATTCAAAAATTTTAGAAATTTAAAAATACAAGCTAAACATTTACAAAAGGGTGGCAGTGAACTAAACACAAGTAGAAACAGTCTTTCAGCAGTTTCTTAAAGCTCTTTCAATATTTATTTGGATATTTTTTACAAACTCCATATTTTTCCAAAGCCCCCATCCCCCACCCCACCCCCACCATCAAGTAGTCAGGGCCTCAAGGCTCCATCCTTCCCTCTGATATTTAGCTAGCTAAGAGAAATTAAAAATTATTTTTCTTATTTCTGAACATATGATGTGGGTACTCAAGAAAACCATCTCAATGAGATGATTATTTTGAGCACCCAAAGCAAATTTTTAAACTAGTGGGTAAGTAAATATTCAAAATTTTGCGCTCAAAAATTGTGTTTACCTATACCAAAATCTTGTGAACTGGCTCAAATTAATGAAAACCTACCTCCATTGAGACAATATCCATCATGACACTGTACTACAGGCTTATCACACCTGGGGCCCTCAAAGGCACCAAAACATGTACAATACGGCTGATCTGCCATCATTGAGCATGCAGCGTTATTCAGGCAGTAGCCACTACATGTTCGTTTCTCACAGCTGGTACGATTGTCAAAACCTGGCAGACATTTGCAGGTTGGCTTCTGGTCTTGGTACGTACAGGTTCCCCCGTTGGCACACAATGTTGTTGAGTCTTGAAGGCCACATTGCTCACACCTCAAACCTGGAATGTCATAGGGTAATTGCATTAAAGTGACTAGGTCTGCAATTATGAACGTTTTCCGAAAACTAAATTTTTAACTTATTTGTAAAATTAGAATTGAGCTATGCTTCACAATAGATCTGTTCACTACAGCTGAAAACTGCATGGAAAAGTGAATTATCTTATAAAAACAGGTGTTTTTTCTCTTGTTGGTAATTATTTGCGTCCCTCCAAAAGTTATAAACACTTAATTTGCTAGTGTTTTCATAGTGATAATTTGTTAAGGTTTACAAAACTGGTAAAATGTATACCCAAATTTCAGCTTTATTACTGTGTTCTTGAAAATTACAAACATTGTTTCAAAAACTAGAAGATCAAAAGTTACAGACTATGTAGCTTTAATACATGGATGAAAGTTCAAAATTGCCAAATCAGGGCTTGAACTCAAAACATATCTCTCAGGCATGCTTAAAAATATTTGGCTTGTTACTTCCTACTGGGAGTATTTTAGAGATTGGGAGGTAAACACAGGTTTAGATAAACAAAATTTTTGAGCGTAAAATTGTAAATATTTTCTTACCCATATTTTTTAGCATAGGTTTTGGGTGCTCAAAAGAACCGTCTCATTGGGACGGTTCTTTTGAGTACCTACAACATATATTTGGGTTGAGAAATAAGAAAAATAATTTTTTGGTACGCACTCTTAACTAAAGGCCTGCTGCCAATATGCATTAAAGGAGACTAAGTCTGCAACTATGAACATTTTTCGAAATTTTATATTTTCTTTTTAAATCATTTGTAAAAGTAGAATTAAATTATGTTTTCACAATAAATCTGTTCACTATAGCTGAAAACTGCACTGAAAAGTGAATTATCTTATAAAACAGGTGTGTTTTTCTCTTGTTGGTAATTATTTGCATCCCTCCAATAATTATAGACAGTTAATTTTAACATAAAATTCTGTTGTTTTGATACTGATAATTTGTTAAGATTTACGAAATTGGTAAAATGTTTACCTGAATTTTAGCTATTTTACCAGCATGCCCATTCACGTACTGCAATACGTAATTCACGCATAAAAACAATGTTGCACGCACCGTTTACAAACCCACTACGTGAATTCTCGCACAAAAAATATATATGCACGCACTGCTTTTGAACATCGTGCGCGGAGATTCAAACTCTACAAAGTCGGAACTATCACCTTTGATCTACATGTAGTAACCGTACCCATTACGTCATACTGGTGTGTAATTTTACTGCATAATAGTCGTCCGACGTGACCTCTGAATTATGAATATTAACACGCTACGTCATCCAAAGTAAAAGGTAAATGACTCTAATTGTACACCGATCACGAGGATTCTCTCTTCAAAACAGGCATCACTGTGCATCAACAAGTGGGCGGTCAGTACAAAATGTTGAATGCAGAATGATAATTGAATATGCTTCCAAACAGTCTGATTACAGCAGGCAGGACATAGTTTCACAGGCAGCCCAGAGGTTTTTGCAGCAACATTAAATTAACTATAAACAGTCTGAGAGTAGTACAGTTCATTGTGACAGTGTAAGTAGATAAATAAATATATTTGCACCAATAAACTTTTGTACCCCCTCAATTTTCAGTGTACCCCCAACTCTTGTGATCAGGGGGTACATGTACCTCTTAAATCAAAATGTAGTGGGCATGCTGTTTACTGTGTTCTTGAAAAATAGAAACATAAGTTCTAAAATTAAAAGTTCAAAAGTTACAGACTATGCATCTTTAAGTTCAATAGGTAAATATGAAAATGCTCTTGATTTTGAAACACGTCGCCTGATTGGATGTCAAAAATTTGCAGGATATACTGTCGGAAATAGTTTGACATCATCAATTACATCACATTTCGTTGAATGAAGTGCAGCTTTATGAGGCTTGCAGTGCTCAAATTTGAGAGGAAACCGCAGAAGAGCATTAGAATGGGGTTAACCATGTTCAAAATTTTCATTTGGGGAGGTATACCATCGTATATATGGTAGGAAATCACGTTTCATGGCTCCACTCACGTGTGGCTGAAAAACTAAATTTCTGACTGTATATCTGATGATATACCTACCCAAATGAAAATTCTAAATACAGTTATCCCCTTATTTATTCCGGGCTTTTATCCAGCAATTTTGGGAAAAGGCCCCTGGCCAAAATTGGGAAAAATGATCAACTTAACATCAAAATTGGGAGAAGTTAACGACATAGAACATAACAAGGGTAGCAAAATTTTACCTCGAAATCAAGTTATTATAGATTGTTTTATGCCAAGCTTACCACTTAAGCTCAAGTGTTTAAGTATCATTCTGATATGGGTCATTGTTTTTCATAAGTATTAGTGGTCTCTTAAAAATAAGTAAAAAAAAAAAAAAAATATATTTTTCTTTCTTTTTTTTTTTAATCGTGAAAAACAGATATGGTATTGAGGAAAAAGGTGGCTATTTTTGAAGGGGAATGGGGCCGCAATTCGGCCCCTAGAGAAGGGCAGAAAATCTCCCGTTATTTTAGGTCCTACCTTTATATTGTGGAGTACACTTGCACTTTCTGTGAGATCCCTGAACTAGACAAGTTCCGCCATTCTCGCAGTAACCCTCGCATGAATCTTTGTTCTTTTCTTCACATCTGTCCCCTTGGTGGGTATGTGGGCATCTGAAACAGGTAAATAAGAATTCTGAGATCCCTGTACGAGACAAGTTCCGCCATTCTCGCAGTAACCCTCACATGAATCTTTGTTCTTTTCTTCACACCTGTCCCCTTGATGGGTATGTGGGCATCTGAAACAGGTAAGCAAAAATTGTGAGATCCCTGAACTAGACAAGTTCCGCCATTCTCGCAGTAACCCTCGCATGAATCTTTGTTCTTTTCTTCACATCTGTCCCCTTGGTGGGTATGTGGGCATCTGAAACAGGTAAATAAGAATTCTGAGATCCCTGTACGAGACAAGTTCCGCCATTCTCGCAGTAACCCTCACATGAATCTTTGTTCTTTTCTTCACACCTGTCCCCTTGATGGGTATGTGGGCATCTGAAACAGGTAAACAAAAATTGTGAGATCCCTGTACGAGACAAGTTCCGCCATTCTCGCAGTAACCCTCGCATGAATCTTTGTTCTTTTCTCCGCACCTAACCCCTTGATGGGTATGTGGGCATCTGAAACAGGTAACATAGGTTAAGATAAACAAATATTTTCAGTGTAAAATTGTAACTATTTTCTTACCCATAATTTTTAGCATATGTTTTGGGTGCTCAAAAGAACCGTCTCATTGAGACGGTTCTTTTGAGTACCCACAACATATGTTGGGGTTGAGAAATAAGAAAATTATTTTTTCTGGTACACACTCTTAACTTAAGTCCTGGGTAAACAAAAATTCTCATGCTTTTGTTTGTTTGATTGGATTTTTTACATCCCAGTCAAAAAAAATTCAGTTATGTCAGGGCACGCTGTCTTGGGTTGAACAAGTACTAAGCAAGGATTAATGTGTCTTGCTTAAAGACACAACGCAGTGATGCAGGACTTTACTTAAGAGTGGGTAACGAAAATGATAAATTTTCTTATTTCCCAACCACAACATTTATTGTGGGTACTCAAAAGAACCGTCTCAATGAGACGGTTCTTTTGAGCACCCAAAACATATGTTTAAACTGCTGGATAAGAAAATATTTACATTTTAACGCTGATTTGTTTGTTTGATTTGATTCTTTACGTCCACTCAACAATCTTTCAGTTATGCGGGACGGTCTTCCTGGGTTGAACCAGTACTAAGCTAGGATAAATGTGTCTTGCTCAAGGACCACAACGCAGTGACGCCGGTGAGGCTCGAACCCGCGGCCCTTCGGTCTCGAGTCAAGCACTCTACCACTGAGCCACTGCGCTCCCATTTTAACGCTGAAAATTTTTGTTTATCTAAACCTGTGGTGATGATCTTGAGACAAGCACTCTACAGGGTTCATACAAGCAAGTTTGAGTAAAATTCAAGGACTTTTCAAGGACTTCTAAAAGACTTAAAAATCCTACTTCTGAAATGCTTACGTCCATTACTTAAGATATTAGTTTTAGTTTTAGCAAATCAGTATAAAATTTTGTCACCTTTATTTGGTGCAGCATATGCCACAATTTTATACTGATTTAGGCATCCAAAAACAGTGTTGAATCCTCTAGGCTCTTGCAAATGGTAAAATTCAAGGTCTTTTCAAGGCGTTTGAGTGTTTTTCAAGTACTTTTCAAGGCAAGTTTAATTTTCAAGGACTTTTCAAGACAGTCCTGCATATTCATGTACTTTTCAAGTCTGTGCGAACCCTGTACTACTGAGCCACTGCCCTTTCTAATGCCTACTTTTAATTGGCTGTTAAAGACAGGTTTTACTGTAATTCATTATCATAAAAAATAGTGCCTGTATATAAAACACCAGTTTAATACACTAAACTTTCAAGGGGTATAACAATCTGAATCAGCACAGCTCCAGTGATTTCATGGAAATATGGATGTTTCTTATCTAATTTTAGGAAGATGATTTATATTTTCAAAGCAAGCCTTTAATGAATCTTTAGATTTTTGCAACTGTTCATAGCTTCATGAACGACACAAAATTCGATTGACAGCTGCCAAGCTCACTTGTCCCTGCAATTCGCTTCGAACATCATATTCATTAGCCAGATGTGACACTGGAGTTGTAATTGACAGCGAGCCACACCTGAGTGGCACGTGCAAAACAAGCTTCTTGTTCGCTCCATTGGCTCTCTGAAATCACACTGGCTGTTCCACTTTTCCGTTTTACACTCCAACAAAACCGTTAATACGATTAAATATTAACATCAATTCTCTGAGAGCACCAGAAAATTCCCATAGACCCATTCCACGCACCGTCTCAGAATCGGATGAAACTTTCACACAATGGTAATGACCACCCAATAACAGCATAAATATAGTTAAAATTTGGTTTGCATGTACCGTTGCCATGGTAACCAGCAGAATAAAAATTGACCAAATTTGGCCGAATTTCTCATATGCAAGTATTGAAAATAGCTGTCTTTCATGTGAAAATATCAATATAGAAAAATAGCATACATCTAAAATAATTTTTTTCTTCCAAGTCAACCATATCTTGCTAACACATAGCAGATGTTTATTTCAAAATTTAATCATTACAAAGTTTTATCTCACAAGCGTGAAGTATAGGTACTCTTCAATATTTCTCAAAAAGTTAAAATCACCATTTTAGGCAATTTTTGAAAAGATAGAGTCAAAAATTCACCGGGCTTTGAACATTCTCATAACGTTTTTTTGAACAGTCTAAATAAAGTTATTAAAGTTATAGAAAAACATGAGTGGGTTATTTGAATCTTACTTGCAAAATGAGCACTTTAATAATGGCACTGTACAGCAAATTTTAAGACAGGTTTTAATGGAGAACTGTCATAAATATGTTCTAACAATATAATTAATTCAACTGCAAGTACTTTTGATAAATAGCCTGCTCCCGAGAAGGCTTTTAGATCAAAATTGTGTGAAAACAGGTTTGCATCTTGAAAATAGTGCTTATTTTCCCTATTTATAAGCCAAAAAATGCAAAAAAACAGGGGGTAGGGAAAATCAACCAAAGATTGACCTTTATTGTGAAAGGCTTGCTTGGCAGAATTGTACTATAATCAAAATAAAATTGGCCCTGCTAGATTATAAAAGAAAGTTGATTAAAATATTTATATTGTTTTGAGAGAAAAGGGGCCATAACTCTTTATAAGGAACTGAAAATGCAAGGATTTTGGAGAATTTTTCTATATTCGAGGGTTAATCAAAAATAACTGAGAGTTGGTTATTATCTCTTTCTCTTGACTGAAACTTAAAACACCTATAGAATGAACCTTTGTGCTTTATTGCATATAGATGTTGACGTCTTATCATCTTCAATGTGCTGTTGCTAGGCAACCAAAGACCGCCTCTCAGCGATGTGCGTTCGCGCTGACGACATTTCTGACGAAGCAGAGATGCATTTAAAATTATTTCAAATCTAAAACAGTACATGTATAGCAACAGACCTTTTATCTTGCAAATTGTATCATACAATGTGCTAGCAATGTTTTAAAGAAGTAAAATAGAAAGTTAATACATGGGATATTCGTTGCCTAGCAACCAAAATCGAAGGAAATTCTATTTTTGACAAAAACACCAGATTTAGATGCTATGGAAACTGTTTATTCCTAAGAATATTCCAGATATGCATTCAGATATTATAAACAATGACTTCATACAATGAAATGGTTATATAATATAGTACTTAGTTGAAAATTTATCTCTAGAATGAACCATTATTGGTGGGCGGGGTATATTTTGGGATGAAATTTTCCGAAAAGTGATTTAATTTTCCCGTTATTTGGGGAATAAAATTCCAACAGCTCTATTACAGTTGTTGCTTTTAACGAAATATATACAGAAATTTTATTTGCAACAAATGGACAAGTGGATGTAACTTTTTTTGTATAGTTTCCATGACAACGCTTTATTCCAGCGTGAAGGTTTATCATTTCTCGCAAGTATTATGATTTCCACTTAAACAGATATAGAAAATGCACATTTCAAGATTTTTCCAATATAAATGCATTAGGAATCAAATTTGGCCTTGAGGTAAAAAAAAAGGTCAAGGACAACCCAGATCCATCATTTGTGCATACCTGGTAGGGCCAACATCTCCAATAAATACATACCAAGTCCCAAGGCCATTGGCCTTTTGGTTCTAGAGAAGAAGATATTTAAAGGACTTTTACTGTATATGGGCATGATGGCCATCTTGGTCAAGTAGCCATTAACATTTTTTTAAAATTTACTCACCTTAACTTAAGGAGTCTCCATATGAAATTTGAGTTCAATTGGCAAAGTGGTTTCTGAGAAAACTATGTTTTAATACATTGATGGGACTCAATTATGAGCGAACTTGGCTGAAAGGTCAACCTTGACCTTTAGAACTTAATAATAGACATTGTCTCTTAACATATCAAGGGAGAATAATTTTTGGCTTCAAAAGTATTTAAAAAATCAACTTTTCAAAAAAATTCAAAGTTAAATGCATTAGGAAGCAAATTTGACCTTGGTGTTAAGTAGGTCAAGGTCAACCTAGGATCACCATTTGAACAAAAATGGTAGATCCTACACCCTAAGTGTTACATACCAAGTCCCAAGGTCATCAGCCTTCTGGTTCTTGAAAAGAAGATTTTAAAGGGTTTTTACCATATATGGGTATGTCGGCTATCTTGGTCATGTGACCAGAACAATTTGTAAAAATTTTGGCTAACTTATCGTAAGGAGTAGGACTTTAGTTAAGAGTGCATAACAAAAATTTAATTTTCTTACTTCTCAACCAAAGAATATGTTGTGTGTACTCAAAAGAACCATCTCAATGAGACGGTTCTTTTGAGCAACCAAACATATGTTAAAACTGATGGGCAAGAAAATATTTACATTTTTACGCTGAAAAATTCTATTAATCTAAAGCTTTGAGGAGTCTTCCTATGAAATTTGAGTTCATTTGCCTAATGATTTCTGAGAAAAAATAGTTTAAATACATTGATGGGACTCAAATATCCTAAGGAGTCTCTATATAAAATATGAATTAAATTGGTCCAGTGGTTTTAGAGGAGAGGATGTTTGAAAATGTTGAAGGACAGGCAGATGCTGAGGACGGATGACAGACAGAGCCAGAGTCACTGGTATACTATTAGCTCACCCATGAGCCTTCGGCTCAGGTGAGCTAAAAATGTTGAGCTTAAAATTATGGAAAATTTATTTGACATCAATTTTTACATTTGTTTTGGGTGCTCAATAGACTTATAAAGTCTGATGAGATGGGTTTTTTTTTCGTATACATTTTCGCTCATATTGATCTATATCACGAAATATCCATATTCCTCTCAAATACTTTTCTCTTCTGCTATCTCATCAGACTTATAGACTCTACCATTGGTTATGTAAGAAATCTTTTTATTGCCCATTTCTATAACAGTACACTAATACTACAGCCATCAGATACTAATAGGAACTGTCCAATTCTTGACCTCAAGACAAGATTAACGACCCCAGTAGAATTTCCTGCAGATGTCAGACAGGTGAATTGAGGAGTTTCATTTTAGGTTGAGCTTTAGGTGTACTATTGGTGTTAATCTGAAATTAAACATTTAGTGGGAGTTTAAGGTTTTCAATCTAGAGATAAAGTTTGGCCTTGGATCAGGACCACCATGCAGTTCATTGGTTCTGATCTGGATCCAAACCATTAGACATTGAATGAATTTTCTGAAATTGTTATTTGAAACAAGTCAGCAGACGACAACAAAAACATGCAAAAGTACTAATTTGAAAACAGTGTGGATCCAGATCAGGTGGCCAGGATCCATACTGTTTTCAACTGTGATTCTCAAGTACTGCTAATATAAATAAAAGAAATACTTCAGTTAAAAAGTTCAGTAGAGAATTGGTTGGATCTAGCATACTGCATAAGACATCCTGCATGGTAAGGGTTGGGACTACATGTAACTTTGTGTGCACAATAACGGCTCGCAAGACTGTGCAGATATACAAGCTAACTTGAGCCTTAACTGATCACAAATGAGCTTTCCATCCCTACAAATCAAGTTCTAGCTACATGGGTCGGTCAGAAGACTTTTGCAAACAGATGAGACCCTGATCAGGCAGCTCCTCAATCACTGCCTGACCTGGGTCTACACTATTTCCTTATGGAGTACGAATAATTTTATATGATTCTACCCTATTGAGCCTGACAAGTTAGTGCTTTGTTCCATGTACAAACGTGAACATTTATTTCTATAATTATTCAGAGTGGGTGGAGCTTAATAATATGAATATTCGTGAGGGAAAGGGTTTAATAAGACTACAAATTGTGTGGTGCACGCTGACTCGCTTATGGATACACCATCTCGTACTTATCGGTACATAAGGGGCATTTTGTTAAAATTACAATAAAATAAAGTATTTTTTCTGAAGAATGTTACATTATTATCTTAGTAAAGTTCAGATCTTGATGAAATGCTGCTTTCGAGACATTATTTCATCTTTGTCTTCACTGTTTGCCACATCAGAAGCCACCTGATCAAGAAGTACACTGTCAGGGAGGATAAAATTTTACACACTGCGATTTCTTTTTCAATTTTCTAGGAAAATGTGGCGAAGAGAAACTTAGTTTCTCATCCATTTTGATTCTGGAGACATGTACTTTGGCAAACAGTGAAGACCAAGATGAAATGGCACACAGTCCTCATCTTTTCAGGGTCTACTAAAACAAACATTATTCAGACACGAAAGAACATCGTTTTATAGCAATTTGAACTGATAACCCTTAAAACACAAACTATACATATTTTATCAACAAGTATGGAATATACTAATCAGCTTGGCAAAGCAGATTGTAAGGCCCTGTCACACTATAACGTTTTAGCCTACGTATGCCGACGTATGAAATGTATTTCTAGTACGCTGGCATACGGTGAAATCGAATTAAAAATCAAAGGGAAGCCTCTCTCTGTACTTATGCAAAGCGTACGCGAAAGGAGCATAGGACTTATGTCTTACTTATGAGTAACTTATTAATAACTTATTCCCGACGTAACATAACTTATACTTGTATCAGCGTATAAAAGCGTATGCCCAGCGTATTACCAGCGTTTTTGATTTATGAGAAATGTATGCACAACGAACGTCTAACGTATGCTTAATTGCACATTACCGTACGTTAACGTATGCATAACTTACATGTAGCGTACATCTAACTTATATCAAACATATAAAACAATACAAAGTTTTGGGACCACTTTGTCATATGACAACATATACCAACGTACTGTAGCGTGTTCGTAATGCATTGAAAGCGTATCTCTAACTTATTCAGCGTACATCAATGTACTTGCTTATTGGTGAATTTGCATACGTCCTCATACGTTGGTGCTAGCGTACCTTAAAGTATGCATAACTTACCCGTTGCGTACATCTAACTTATGCCTAACGTATAAGCAATATGTCGTTATACGCTGAAGATTTTTTATGCAATTACAATATTTTGGGATCTATTCGCCGTATGACAACATATACTAACGTACAATAGCGTGTTCGTAACATGTTTAAAACTTATCTCTTACGTATTCAGCGTACACCAACGTACTTGCTAAATTTCTCATACGTCCGCATACGTTAATGCTAACGTACCTTCACGAATGTATAACTTACCTGCTGCGTACATCTACCGTATGTCTAACGTATAGAAACAGTACGTTCGCATACGCTGTAATTTTTAATGGCTGCACAAAATGTTGAACCTCTTGGTCGTATGTCAACGTATACCACCGTACTATAGCGTATTTGTAACGTGTTTAAAACTTATTTCTAACGTACTCAGCGTATACCAACGTACTTGCAGAATTTTTCATACGTCGGCATACGTTGGTGCTATACGTCGTGGTGTGACAGGACCTTTAGTAAATAGAAAATATGAATAAAAAGTCTAAACTTTAGTATTTAATATTTTAGTTTAGTATTCATTTGAACTTTATTTTTGCAGAACTTGCAGGTTTTGTTGTGATTTGGTCAATTATATTTTTTAAGTGCCAAAAGTCTTCTGCTTCTGTCATTTTCGATAAACAGTGTTGACCCAGATCATATTGCTAATTTACATGTAGAAGCATTCTGATCTGGATCTACACTGTTTGCCTCCATATTTACGTTAGTAAAATAATAATTTACAAAGTCTGCAGCAGATGAATTAAGCAGGCGACATTCTCAGATTGATTTCAAATCTACTTTTGTACATTTTCAAAGACCACTCTGTCTATATATCTGAAGGATGCTCAAATATCCCTTAACTTAAAGTACCACCTTTGATTTACATCAGAGTGGCTCAGTGGTAGGGTGCTTGACTCGAGCCGAAGGGCCGCGGGTTCGAGCATTACGGCGTCACTGCGTTTTTTCCTTGAGCAAGAACATTACTCCTAGCTTAGTACTGGTTCAACCCAGGAATGCCCGTCCCTTTATAACTGAAAGATTGTTGATGGGAAGTAAAGAATCAAATCAAACAAAACAAATGAAACATATCTTATTTTTTTCCGAAAATTAAGAAAGGTGTAACAAAAATATATGGTCTGCTGCTGTCATGATTGGCGCTTTAAGGATTTAAGGATTAGAGCGCCTTTCACATGTTTTGTCGTCTGCTGAAATGTTTTAGAAGTTAAACACTGTAGACCAAGATCAGGCTGCTCTTGTTTCATGTGAACCGAATGCAGCAGGTGACATAAGCTGATGGCGTCTCAAGCACTTTAAGGGATAATTACATTGATGTGATACTTACAACTTACGAATACAACGAGCTTCAACAATACAACACACACTAGGCAATGGGGTTTTGTCTTTCAAATAACTCAACACAAAAGGAGCAATTTCAAAAGTAAGTGATTTCCCACTGCCAGTTGGAGAGCAAAAAAAAAACACCACATCTTTTCCACTAGCATATTCCTCGATAACGTTTCTTTGATTTGGACCCAACTCTGCTAAATTCAACTTTTCAAGTCCATACAATATAGCATCTTCCATTTTGATAACAGAGCAAGGGTTAAAAGTATTCCTCAAGACTAAAACACAATCTGGTAATAGTAGGGATCTTATACAATTTTATGACCCGTATCTTGTGTCTGGTCGGAGGCCAGCAATAAATCACCTGGTGCTAGTGAGATAAGTTAATTGCCCTACTAAGCACCATGATGAAGTAATGTAAATTAGGGAGCTGGAACATACTTGTGAATGCTTTGAAGTCTGTAGTAACCTGAATTCCTCCAACCAGCTTGGTAGAGTTCATAAGTCGTAGATGTTGAGCCTGCATAAATTAAAATTCTGGACTGGAATACGGCAAAAGATAAGATGTGGAATGGTATTGGTTGGTATGGATTCATAGGTCCTACAACATCTACGACTGATATAAGTCTAGGTGCTCAAAAGAACCTTCCCATTGAGATAATTCTTTTGAGTACCAAAACCATATGTTTTAGTTGAAAATATGAAAAGTAATTTTGAATTGCATTTTGTTTTTGGTTTTTATCATGAAGCCTACTATTGTCTTTATAATAATAATTTTATTGCTATTAATCTCCATGGGATTCCATAGCACTCTCTGGGTTGTCCTTCTAGAAATCAGTTGATTCAGTGCAGCAGTCTGTAAGTCTAACCATTTTATCATTCATGTGAATTGTAAGGTACAATCAAAGGCACTTATGTCAAGATGAGAGGAAGACAGAAATACATATGTTCAGACTTGAAGCTGTGAAGTAAGCTGTGTAACTTGTTGGCAGGTCTTTTCCTGGACTTGGTGGTAGTGTACAGATGGTGGATGGATGTCCCATAGTCAATTGAGTTTATTTTTACTGTTCTGCATCAACACCAGTGTTTGTAATTTGGCTGATATAGTTCATTTGTGGTCACTTTTCCAGAGGTATAATGTTACTAGATCTTGAAATGAACCACCAAATAAGCATATACTGTCTTCTCTGTAATAGGATCTGTGAACATGGTAAAAATCTGAAAAAAAGGGGAGCCATTAATTAGTAAACAGGTCTGACTAGACAAAGACTAGGTTTTCAAAATGACTAGGCAGCAACCAATGGGCTTTTAATCAGATTAGGCAGATGCACAATCTGATCTTAGCCAACATTCAATCTCTTTTTAACACTGTGTGGAACACTAGAGCAATTACTTCATGACAATAAAACTTCCATACTTTTTTATTTGAAAATATTGTTA
Organism: Loripinus fragilis; assembly: GCA_964019695.1. Taxonomy (NCBI): domain Eukaryota; kingdom Metazoa; phylum Mollusca; class Bivalvia; order Lucinida; family Lucinidae; genus Loripinus; species Loripinus fragilis. The sequence continues at coordinate 30,263,001 of OZ026531.1, forward strand.
AGAAATCTAAAACATTTCAATGGTCCAGATTAGTGTGATAAAAATATATGTGTGTTCTGGTTACATGAAATTTTAAAATATGGATGGTAGATACTGTAGGAAAATATTTTTTATTTTGTTAAAAGTTTTTAAATGGGTGATAATATGGCCCAATCTGGAAATTCCCTAAAAATAATGAAAAAAGCTAAAAATTAGGCACAGTCGGGTAACATGAAACGCACATGTTTTTAATTTAAGCTGTAACATACTTTTTGAGCATAAAAATTAAGCCTATTTTCTTATCCATCAATTTCATTGTGGGTACTCAAAAGAACTGTCTCATTGAGACAACAGACAGACAGAGTTGGTCACAATAATATAAAAAAAATGTCTGGGGATAATAATTGTAAAATGTAAAGTTAAAAGTATAGGGAATGATCCACATTTATTCATATGCAGTTTGATACAATAATAGGCCAACCAATTAATAAACTGTGTGTTTCAGGTTACATTAACATTTATAATAGGGATGGTAGGTAGAAAAATATTTCTATTTCATTAAAAAAATACATGGGGAAACAATATGGCTAAACGGGGAAAACCCCTCAAAAGGCTTCAAGTTGAGAAGCCTGATAATATGGGGTTTCATCAGGACAACAATGTTTGAAATACCAATTTATGATGACGCAAATCGAAAGAGAATGCAACAAAAGTTGTCGGACTGGTGATAATAAATGTGTGCCAATATCGAAGGCCAGGAGGGGGATCCAGGATTTCTGGATAGGCGGTTCAAATTTATAAAGGTGGGTTCGATTTGTTAATTTTACCTGATTATTTATTAATTTTCTCAGAAATTTCTGAAAATTCTCCATGAAAATGAAATAATTTTGTCTCAATTGAACCCTCTCTGGATCCGCAACTGAAGGCTCTATGCGCAGTCAGGCCTTAGCCGGACGCATATTGGATATAAAGTACCATATGGGATGATAGGCTAGTTATAAAATATTGGATAACAGAACGCAATTACATCCTTAAACTTCACACTTGGGGGCCTGTAAATTTTTTAACACTCCTTCAGCAACACTGAGATAGGAACATGTCTATGACAATAGGGGCCGAGTGGGTTAGGGGCTGAATTTGCAATGGGCCTAGTTTGTTTGCCTCCCCTCCCCCCCCCCCCCCCCCCCCCCCCCCCCCGCAGGTCGCATATTGGATATAAAGTACCATATGGGATGATAGGCTAGTTATAAAATATTGGATAACAGAACGCAATTACATCCTTAAACTTCACACTTGGGGGCCTGTAAATTTTTTAACACTCCTTCAGCAACACTGAGATAGGAACATGTCTATGACAATAGGGGCCGAGTGGGTTAGGGGCTGAATTTGCAATGGGCCTAGTTTGTTTGCCTCCCCCCCCCCCCCCCCCCCCCCCCCCCCCCCCCCCCCCCGAGATATCCATTTACAGGCTTACCTATTATAATTTGAACACCCTGGCAGCCTCTTTTATCTTCAGCATCATTTCCAAAGGGCCATTCTACATTAATTAAGTAGCCTGTCGGAATAGGGTACCAGTAGCATCACACACAAAGTAGCCTGGGCTCCTTTTTTCTCCTCGAATTAATATTCAATTTAGTCAATCCTATATGTGCATGACACAAAACAAATCCCTTGGTAATTTTACTCAGCAGCAGCAAAATGTTAGGCAGATATATGCTACAGAATGCTTCATCAAAGTGTAATTGTTGATTTTGTTGGTAAACGAAATAATGTTACATACAAATTTTAGTCACATTCAGTCCTTCTTGAGTCCGTTTTTAGACATAACACATTCTCTGTCAGTTAGAAATTCATCTGAACATACAACTATGGTGGATAAATCAACACAGCTACAAAAATAGGCTGATTGACAGTCTTTTCCAGCAGAATTTGACATTGTTTGAAAAATCCGGGAAATTAGTTTCACATGTATAAGGGAGGTAACTGCCTAGCAACTGCCAAGCAACAAGACTAGGGATAGAATAGAACAGAATAAAAACTTCAAAATTAAGACCCTATCACCCTGTAAAATCTTGGTGAGATTACAATAACCCACTCATGTTTCTTTTGAATATTGTATTTCAGACTATTCAGATTATGTTTTGATATGGGGCCATGTCTGTATCCCGGTGCATTATGCAAAAATATTCACTTAAAATGTATAACGTTTTATGACAAAATAATTGCAAATTTCTCAGTTAAAAGGCCACTGTAACAAAAATAGGCTTCAAATACCTCATTTTTAATTTTTATTTATTTCTTTGGTATTTACTTCAAACAAACATTGCAGAATCAATGCATTTAATACAACTCTTGATTGCTAAAAAAGACAATATTTTGGGCCACTGAAATTCTTGACCAAATATCAGTTATGCATAATTTGTACAGGGTTTCCATGGCAACGAAAGATTCAATTATGAAACAAAGTATATTTTTCTGGGTTTTTGGACATAGACATTCATTTGAATATGGTTTAAAGAAATTTCTTTTCGGTGCGTGGAGAAATTTGTCTGGTGCTCTCAGAGAATTGATCTTAAATACAAAATATTTCTATCTCCTTAATTGTATATACTTTCTATATATTAGTCATTTGTAATAAAATGTAAATATAAGTAATAAATTCAATTTTTGGAAGGTTCACAGAATCATGAATACTTCAGTGTCTCTTGCTTCACTTACTTTGCAAGAGACCCAAAGTATTCATGATTCCATGAACATTCCAAAAATCAAATTCATTTCTTAAATAGATCTATACTTACTGGCAGACTGCAACACCATTTATAACAGTGCAGACACCTGCATTGAGACAGTATCCTGTACACTTGTAGTATTCACACCTTTGGCCATTGAAGTGAGACGAACAGCTATAAAAGAAAACTTTTTGATGAGTATAAATTTTGATTTTTTTCACTTTCTGTTTGAACATGTGTTTTGAATCTTCAAAAGAACAATCTCGTTGAGATGGTTCTATCAGCATCAAAAAATCGTTAGAAACAGAGTTTTCGATTGCCATTTGTCGCCTGACTGGTGACAAATGGCAATAGAACAGGCGGTTTCTATCGATTTTTGATCTACATTCATTGATTGTTATGAGCGTTTTGGATTGCCGCCTACCCGGTGTGGAAATATGGCTTTAAGAGATAAGAATTCTATTGACATGACTTCCAATATTGAATAAAGTGAAATATGGCTTTAATGCTGAATTTAAGGGAAAAGAATTCTATTGACGTGACTTCCAATATTAAATAAAGTGAAATATGGCTTTAATGCTGAATTTAAGGGATACAAATTCTATTGACATGACTTCCAATATTGAATAAAGTGAAATATGGCTTTAATGCTGAATTTAAGGGATAAGAATTCTATTGACATGACTTCCAATATTGAATAGTGAAATATGGCTTTAATGCTGAATTTAAGGAATAAGAATTCTATTGACATGACTTCCAATATTGAATAAAGTGAAATATGGCTTTAATGCGGAATTTAAGGGATAAGAATCTATTGACTTGACTTCCATTCCAACACTTGTAACTTTGATTATGTTTCTTTTTGATTTTTTTCTTGTTTGATTTGATTCTTTACGTCCCATCAACAATCTTTCAGTTATGTAGGGACGGGTCTTCCTGGGTTGACCCAGTACTCAGCTAGGATTAATGTGTTTTGCTCAAGGACACAACACAGTGATGCTGGTGAGGCTTGAGCCTGCTGCCCCTCGGTCTCGAGTCAAGCACTATACCACTGAGCCACTGCGCTCCCGTGTATCTTTTTGAGACGAGGATAGAAAATTTCTTACTTGCAAGAGGGAATTCCATTTACATCTACTGAACATTTACCACCGTTGTAACAGAAGCCTGAACAGATGTAGGTCTGACAATGTTTACCAGTGTAACCAGGAGGGCAGCTGAAAATACAACGTACAGTACCATTCAAGATATTCTTTACACCTAGTTTATAACTAGAAGTCGTCCAGGAGCAGACTACATCTAGACATCAAAGTTAACTACAGGTAAACCAGAGATATATATTCCCCATTTGTTTTTAATAAACAAAAGTTAACCAGGCAGTTGACTAGCAGTTAACAGGCCCCCAGATAAGAGAGCGTAATTGAAAATTATTTTTCTTATTTCTCAACCAAAACATATGTTGTAGGTACTCAAAAGAACCGTCTCGATGTGACGGTTCTTTTGAGCACCCAAAACACATGTTTAAACTTATAGATAAGAAAATAACCACAATTTTACGCTTAATAATTTTGCTTAACTGGCCCTATGAGTTAACACCTCATTTACCTGTAAGTGACTTCTGGTTAACTAGGGTGTAAAAATAGTGTGAATTATGGTACTGTACCTGTATATGATTCATAATAGGCAAAGCTATGTAAAACTCGAAGAATTTTCAAGGACATGTAAGTTTCTTACAGTTTCCAAGTACTAGAAAATTAAGAATGCCTTATTTAGACATTATAACTCAACATTGAAAATCATAGACTGAGAACATGCTAATGAATTAGTATAAAATTGGTTTGCCCTTATTTGGTGCAGACCGTGCATCATATGCATTCACCTCCATTTAAAAGATTAAGTTTACAGAAACATGGTAAAATTCAAGTACTTTTAAAGGCAGCAATTTTCATCACTGTTCGAACAAAGGGGTACGTGCATTAAGGGGCTATTTTGGCCCCCTCTAGAGCCAAAAACTGAAAGTTGCTTTTCACCAATTTCATCTTATTGGTTTATTAGAAGAATAGCTCAAGTGTAAAATTCTGGCATTTATTTTACTTTAACCGGTTGCTATGGTAACCAAAATGGCTGACAAAATATGCTTAAAATAGAGAAATTGTCATTTTAGGTCAAATTTGAGGCTTTTGGAGACCGATTTTTAAAGAATTAGATATCAGCACAAGCAAATACCAAACCAACCTTTTAATATATTGTGTGTCGTGAAAATTCTCATCATCTGTTAAAATATTTTTTTGGCAAGTTTGCTCCAAAATGGTCATTTTCCCATTTTCAGCCTATTTTGGAGGCCATTTTTGTTACCATAGAAACCATAAAAGTCGAAGCAATACCAGACTTTTACACTTTGGCTATTGTTCTAATAAATAATAATAAGAAATTTGTGAAGAGCAACTTTTATTTTTGACCTCATATGGGGGCCAAAATAGCCTCTTAATGCACGTACCCCTTTAATTTTCAAGAAAACCTTCCATATGTTTGGCTCCGGAAGTAAAAAAATGTTACATTGACATTGAAGTTTCATAAATAGCATACATGCAGTGAAAAAAATATTGATTCACATAAATTGTTAATAATGATCATATCAGACAAACTAAAGATCATGCTGACAGTCAATACAGAAAAAATTAATTGTGGCCTCTCATATGGGGTCTGTACTGTTTTCTAAGCTGAAAATATTTTACTTCCGCGCAAAAAAATGTATTTTAAATTTCTGATTATGGTATGTTGTCCATTAAGATATATACAGGCCTCCAAACTATTTTTATTTTTGAAGAAATGCTTAAGAGCTACAGGGCACCAAATCTTTTTGAGGCAAATAAAAAAGATTTTTGCTTTGATCAAACAATAATTGCGCAGACATACCGGAGTCTTCACTGCTTGCATACAAAAAGAATGCATGTAGATTATAGACTCAGACAAAAGTTTAGATCTCTAGCCCTAAGCTATTTAACTGAGGCTCACAAGCATATATTATAAGTACCAAATCTCTTGAGCTACTTCATGTGTATTATTTAGGCCAAATAAAAAAAGAAGTGCGTTTCGGGTCATGGCTCTGAAAATTTTAGGTTTGGTAGGCACGTATGGTTTTTTTAAATTATTTTTTTTATGGAAAAGAATATAATTTTATGCATTTTGAAAGGTGAGATGCCTTTCAAAATGCATTAATTAATATTTTTCCAGAAAACCTGAAAAAATTTCTAGATTTCACCTGTAAATTTAGATAGGATCGGGTTACCCTAAACATAGGTATTTTTTATTTGGCCTTACAAACCTGCATTTGAACTCTGAACTCTGTGTAATAGTACAAGTGCCACCATTTTTACAGTAGGTTGCATTACACTGCAGGAAGTCACATTTCTTAGTGACATGGTTGAATGTAGCGAGATCTGGACAGACACAGCTATAGTTGGAAATTTCCCCTCCTGGATTATTGATGCACATCTGAGTAGTTGAAGCGCATGGATTTGACTTGCAAGCATCTGAAAGATCAAGAGATTATTGATTGAGATCTAGGTAGTTGAAGTGCATGGATTAGGCATGCAAGCATCTGAAAGATCAAGAGATTATTGATGCACATCTGAGTAGTTGAAGCGCACGGATTTGACTTGCAAGCATCTGAAAGATCAAGAGATTATTGATTGACATCTGGGTAAATGAAGTGCATGGATTAGACATGCAAGCATCTGAAAGATTAAGAGATTATTGATTGACATCTGGGTAGTTAAAGGACATGAATTAGACTTTCAAGCATCTGAAAGAAGAGATATTTGAGCCGAGACATGTGATTTCCAACAATGTGTCATTTTGACATGTGTAGACTCAGACAAGCCTGTTCACATTCCTTTTAAGCTTAGAAATTTGCAAGTGATGTTCAGTCAGTAGTTTAACACACATAGAATTTCTCATGCGACTAGCGAAGGCTCTGATCAGACTGGTCTGAAGCTTAGCTGGTCGCACATACCACATTGTTTGAAATCCCATGCCGCGGCTCATTTGTGTATGGCATATAAGGGTAGCTTAATCTCATTGATTTGACTAGCAAGCATCTAAGAGAAATTATTGATTGATGTCTGGGCAGTTGAATGTCATGGATCAAGCTTACAAACATCTGAAAGATAAAGAGTTTGCCGATTGAGATCAAAAAAGTTTAGGCGCTAGCATAGGATTGAGCAGTTGTAGTGTATGGATAGTGCAGTTGAAGTGTATAGCTTGGGCTGTTGAAATACATTAGACTAACAAGCACCTGAGAGATGAGGGTTCTATATTTGCTCGAAAGTTTATCAAAAGTATAAAAGATGGACTCTGCCCAGACTGCAATCTACAAATGTTCAACATCGAATAACTAATTTTCATAAATGAAAACAGAAAAATACAAAATGTAGAATAACTGATAACAAATGTTTTAATTTTGATAAATATCTTTCTGAAGTTGGTACAACTTTAAATTGAGCAATTTACAGTATTTTTACAAGCGATATTTAAATTCAAATTTCTCATTTCTTGTCCAAAACATGCTATGGGTACTCAAAAGAACCATCCCATTCAGATGGTTCTTTTGAGTACTCAAAAGAACCATCTCATTAAGATGGTTCTTTTGAGTACCAACTGCATATGTTTTGAATAAGCAACCAAAACACTTTAATCTGATGGATAGGAAAATAATCAAATCTTACTGTATTTATGTGTGTGTGCTCATCTGGCCCTGTAAAATGATGACAAAAAGTTATTTCTTCAAAAAAAATATTACAGTCTATCTAAAAACCAAATAATAAAAAATATATGATTTTTTGATATTTCCAACAATGTGGTATGTGCGACAGCAAAGCCTCAGATCAGCCTGCGCACACGCGCAGTCTGATCAGAGCCTTTGTTTGTCGCCCTAATATCCTATGAGTGTTAAGCTACTGACTGAACACCATTTGAGGTTTCTTAGCCTAAAGGAGGCTGCACAGGCTCGTCTGAGTCAACACTTGTCAAAATGCCAAATTGTTGGAAATCATGTGTCACGGCTCATATTGTACCTGTGCCTGCTGGGACCTCCTGTTTATACTTCTCTTATGTGACTAAAGTGCCGATAAACCGTGAAGTATTTGATTTCTTATTATTTTTCTGACATTTTTTTTTTACCATTTTAAAACCCCAAACCCCTAAATGGGTACTTTGGCAACAAAATTGATCTTCAGAGAGAAATATTATATCTTTTAGAAATTACAGCCTGTGATCCCTCAATATATATAATGGACCATCCTCACTTAACTGTATCAAACCTTATGGAAAGTTCCATTGGTTGATCATGGGTTAAAGACTGCCCATCTCAAAGCCAAAAGAGTATACAATAAAACCTGTGTAGTAGGGCCACTCTCAAAATGACCGAATATTGGTTTTCAAGACCAATTATCTGCAAAACTTTCGACCTTCATTAAGCTACCATTTGTCATTAAGATCTTTGTTTTGTCTATTTTTGAGTGGCTGTTATACACAGGTTTTACTGTACAAAAATTGTGTACCTGTTCCTGCTGGGACCTCCTGTTTATACTTCTGGTAGGTGACTATGTCCCCAATAAACCGTGAAGTATTGGTCAGATACTGTGTGTCATCATCCGTCTTGTTGTAGAACTTGGAAAATTTCAACACCTTGTGTGTCTTATATGTAGATATGTACAGGTAGTCTTCGTAAACATCTAGCATGTACGGAGGGTCTGTCACTGCAAAAAATGTGTTTCATAATCGGATCAGATTTTTGATTAATATGAAGGTGCAGGAGCATCATCCACATCAGTGGGCCCCTTTCCAGGTAACTGGCTAGCTGCACGCATAGCAGATCTTACACCTGATCTCCAGGTGCTCCTTTCTGTATATGAAACACTAATCCTGGATAACTTAGGTCAAGTTAAGTGAATTTCTAGAGCATAAAAATGTGCCTTCTCTTTTAGCCATCTGTATAAACATGTGTTTTGGGGGCTCAAAAGAACTGACTCATTGAGACAATTCTTTTCAGTACCCACAACATGTTTTGTTTGAGACATGGGAAAATTAACTTTTGATTACACTCTCTTATCTAGAGGCCTGAATACCAAACTAGTCCTAATTTATTTGTTTTCAAAAGTAGGTAAAAGTTCAAGGTTTTCCATGGGTTTCTGACCATGTAAGACTACTCAATACAGACTAGCTAAAATATCAAAATTTCACTTGCATGATGTTTAGAGATTACTGTTTGGAAATTTTCGCAAGAATTTTATTTTCACGAATAGCATTAAAAGACATATTAGTGATGTGAAAAATTCGCGACTTAGCCTTGGTTTACCTATCTCAGTAACTGACAAAGTGACTTTGCCATTCCCCTAGGGTTTTATTTTCACGAGACTTCGCATATGCGAAGTTTCGCGAAAATAAAGTCCTCACGAAAATTTCTGAATCTACAGTATACTTTCTAGAGTTATTACAATTTTACACTAAAAAATCCTAATCAGTTTTATGCTTACAACCAAATATTCTGACAATGTGCCTGTTGTTACCATTGAAATCAGAAAGCTCCACAATAAGGTTCATTGCATCAGCCTAGTAAGTATTTGTTGTACTGGTTTTACCAGGGAGAACGTCCCAATACGACTGAAAATTGTTGCCTGGGTTGTAATGCATCCAACAAACTGACTTTAATATCAGATTTATGATATTATATAAATATATATATAAATGGAATTTCTTTTTTTCTTAGTTTTCAACCAAAACATATGTTGTGGGTACTCAAAAGAACCGTCTCATTGAGACGGTTCTTTTGAGAACCCAAAACACATGTTTAAACTGTTTGGGTAAGAAAACTAGAGGACCTGAAGATCCTGAAGCGCCCACCTGATCTCCTTAATAATGTTAAAATAGGTCAAGGTCAACTTAGGCTTATTATTCAAACATATTTTGTTTTACCAGATCCAGATGTGGACAGTGGCCATCTTGATCAAGTGACCTAAAAATAATGTCATATTTATATTGTTTTATCTACTGAATACTCCATATGAAATTTGAGTTCAAACAGCTCAGTGAATTCTGAGAAAAAGATGCTTAGATATGTATAAGGCAGTCCAATATGAGTGGCCTTGGATGAAAGGTCAAAGGTCCTTATATAAAACAAGTATCTGGATAGGTTTAACATTTTTCACAAGTATTATGATTTCCGCTTAAACAGTTATTTAGAAAAATGAACATTTCAAGATTTTCCAAAATAAATGCATTAGGAATCAAATTTGGCCTTGCCGCAAAAAAAGATCAAGGTCAACCCAGATTCATCATTTGTGCAAACCTGGTAGAGCCCACATCCCCAATGCTATATACCAAGTCCCAAGGTCATTGGCCTTTTGGTTTTAGAGTAGAAGATATTTAAAGGGTTTTTACCTTATATGGGCATGGCCGTCATCTTGGTGATTAACATTTGGTTCAAATTTACTCAACTCAATTTAAGAAGTCTCCATATGAAATTTGAGTTCAATTGGCCAAGTGGTTTCTGAGAACACTGTGTTTTAATATATTGATGGGCCTCGAATATGAGTGACCTTGGCTGAAAGGTCAAAGGTCAACCTTGACCTTGGGAATTCCCTTTTAACATATCAAGTGAGAACAATGACTTTGGCTTCAACAGTATTAAAAAAATCAACTTTTCAAAAAAATCCAATTTAAATGCATTAGGAAGCAAATTTGACCTTCATGTTAAGTAGGTCAAGGTCAACCTAGGATCATCATTTGAACAAACTTGGTAGGCCCCACATCCCAAGTTTTACATACCAAGTCGCAAGGTCATCAGCCTTCTGGTTCTGGAGATGAAGATTTTTTAAGGGTTTTTACCATATATGGGCATGTTGGCCATCTTGGTCATGAGACCAAAACAATTTGCATAAATCTTGGCTAACTTATTGTAAGGAGTCTTCATATGAAATTTGAGTTCAATTGGCCCAATGGTTCCTGAGAAAACTATGTTTTAATATATTGATGGGACTCCAATATGAGCGGCCTTGGCTGAAAGGTCAACCTTGACCTTTGGAACTTATTTATAGCCATTGTCACATTAGATAAAACATATAAAGTGAGAATAATGACTTTGGCTTCAATAGTTTCCAAAAAATCAACTTTTCAAAAATTTCCCCATTTAAATGCATTAGGAAGCAAATTCGACCTTGACGTTAAGTAGGTCAAGGTCAACTCAGGATCATCATTTGAACAAACTTGGTAGGCCCCACATCCCCAATGCTGCATACCAAGTCTCAGGGTCATCGGCCTTCTGGATTTGGAGAAGAAGATTTTTTTAGGTTTTTTACCATATATTGGCATGGCGGCCATCTTGGTCATGTGACCAGGACCATTTGAACAAACTTTCCTTCTCCACTCCTAAGGAGTCGCCATATGAAATTTGAGTTCAATTGGCCCAGTGGTTTCAGAGGAGAAGATGTTTGAAAATGTTGACGGACGGATGGACAGACGCCCCAGTGACTGGTATACTAATAGCTCACCTCGGAGCCTTCGGCTCAGGTGAGCTAATAATTACAATTTTACACACAGAAAAAATTCTAATCAATTTTATGCTTACCGTCAAATGTTCTGACAATGTGCCTGTCTTTTCCATTGAAATCGGAAGTCTCCACCGTGTGGCTCTTTGTATCAGCCCAGTATAACCTGTCATTGTGATAGTCTATTGCTATACCATTAGGCCAGGACAAAAGTGTGTTGACAATAATTTTGTGATCCGAGCCGTCAAGATTTGCAGATTCGATCTTTGGTGGGTAGCCTCTATCAGTCCAGAAAATCCTCCTGCACGATAAATACATAAATGAGCCAGAACATAAGATTTCAGGGGTGGATCCACGATTTCTGGAAGGTGTGGGGGGTTTGCTTTGCTGACTTTGTCTCATTTTTCTTAAATAGCCCATGAAAATGAAATAATTTGGACTCTTAAGCAGCATAGACTCATGTTTAAACTGATGGGTAGGAAAATATTTGCATGTTGAAATTGATGGGCGAGAAATATTCACAATTTTATGCTCAAAAAGTGCCAATCTGAGCCTATGGTCTCCATCAATTAGGGGATAACTGTATTCAAAATTTTCATTTGGGGAGGTATATCATCAGATAAAACGGTCGGAAATTTAGTTTTACAGCGACGCGCGAGTGGAGCCATAAAACGGGATTCCTGACCGTATATCCAACGAAATCTCCCCAAATGAAATTTTTGAAAATGGTTATCCCCATTCTAATGCACATCTGCAGTTTCCTCTCAAATTTGAAGCATTGTTAGTCGAATAAAGCCATATATCATTCAATGAAATGTGACGTAATTAATGAAGTAAAACAATTCCCGACAGTATATCACACAAGATATATATTAGACGTTATCTAATCAGATGTCGCGTTACAAAAGCAAGTGCATTAGAATTGAATATGAGCTGCGGCATGTGATTTCCAACAATGTGGCACTTTGACAAGCGTAGACTCAGACGAGCCTGTGCAGCATCCTTTTATGCTTAGAAACTCGAAATGATGTTGGGTCAGTATGTTTACAGTCATAGAATGTTCAATCTGATAGCAAAGGCTCTGATCAGACTGTGTGTACACACAGGCTGATCTGAGCCTTTGCTGGTCGCACATACCACATTGTTGTTAATCTCATGGCATGGCTCAATTACATGTGCATGTTTAAAATAGATATCAAAGATAGAAACAGCCATTTGTCAAGCAACGCATTTCCTAGATTCAGAGCCCCTGCACCTAAGTTAACTGTCCACAGGTACAGAAAAACAAAATTTTAGAACGTAAAACTTTGATAATGATTATTTTCTCATCCCTCGGTTTAAACAATTGTTTTTGGTACTCAAAAGAACTCAATGTCTTTATGAGACTATGCATGTTGTTAAGGTTGATAAATCAGAAAATTGATGTTTATTTATGCATCCTTATCTGATAGTCTGAATGCCAACTGAACAGAAAACAAGTAGCCCAATGGGCAACGATCGCTCACCATGGAGCCAGCATAATGTTTGGAGACACCATAATTTACTATGCTCAAAGGCAAATAACTCTGAACTTGAAACAGTGACCAGGAATTAATCCAAAAAAATAAGATATTATGCCGGTTTTAGTTATCTGCAAGTATTAAAAAGATCTGAATAAAAATTACATTGGAAACCTGGTGAAAGTGTAGTTTTCAGAAACTCAAGTGCAGCTAACCCCGTAGTCAGTTATGGGATCTGACCGAAATTCAAACTCATCCATACTTTTATGTATGTCATGGTAACCTACAGGGATGAAGAAAATCAAATGAAAAATGAAGGTGCTAGAGTGGTCACAACATTATATAGTTATATTTTAGATGCTCAAGGGCAGCTAACTCTGTAGCTGGTGTATGGGTGTGGCGGAAAATCAAACTCATTCAAACTTTTATGGAAGTCCTTGTTACCTACAAATGAGGAAGATCTATTCAAAAATGAAGGTGCTAGAGTGGTCACAACAGATCTCCCATTGTAAGTCTATGCAGATTATTTATGATGCTCAAGGGAAGTTAACTCCACAGTCTAAAGTTGGTTCTACTTTAAATTAAAATCATCCAAGCTTTTATGGCTGTCCTTGTTACCTGCAAGAATGAACAAGATCCAATCAAAAATGAAGGAGCTAGAGTGGTCACAACATTATTCATTAATTTTTAAGATGCTCAAGGGGAGCTAACTCCAAAATTAAAATATGTGTGGCTCTTGACAAAATTCAAACTCATCCAAGCTTTAATAGTTGTTCTTATTGTATGCAAGAACGAAGAATATCCATTAAAAATTGAAAGCACTAGAGTGGTTGCAATATTTCTCCCATTATCAGTCTATAGGGATTTTTCCAAACGCTCAAGGGCAGGTAACTCATAAGCCCCTTTTTGGATACTGCTGAATTTCGAACCCATTCGAGATATTATAAGTTTACTTGTTTCCTGCAAGAATGAAGAAGATCCAATCAAAAATGAAGGAGCTAGAGTGGTCACAACATTATTCATTAATTTTTAAAGATGCTCAAGGGCAGCTAACTCCGAAGTCAGTGATTGAATCTTGCGGAAATTCAAACTCATCCAAGCTTTAATAGTTGTCCTTATTGTATGCAAGAATGAGGAAGATCCATTCAAAATTGAAAGCACTAGAGTGGTCACAATATTTCTCCCATTATAAGTCTATGGGGATTTTTCCAAACCCCCAAGGGCAGGTAACTCATAAGTCCTGGTGGGATCCTGCTGATTTTCGAACCCATCCAATCTTTATTGAGTGCCCTTGTTAGATGAAAGAATAAAGAAGATCCAATCAAAATGTAGACGCTAGAGCGGTCACAACATTATTCATCAATTTTTAAGATGCTCAATTGTTAAGATGAAACAGGTAACAGTGAGCATAGCAAAATTTATATTCTCTGCTCAAGAATTGAGAAAATCTGTTCTAAATCCATAACAGATTAATAATTGGAAATACAAAATCTTTGATCTTCTGCTCCTCTGTAAACAAAGATTACAATTGTATTATTGTTCAATTTGAATGTACGAAGAACTTCTCACTTGTATTTGTTTTGTAGGCTATAAACATTGTTATAGATGTTTAATTGCTGAATAAAATATATTGTATATTGTATTGTATTATAAGTCTAAGGGGATTTTTCGAGACGCTCAAGGGCAGCTAACTCATAAGTCCCTGGTTGGATCTTGCCGAATTTTGAACCCATCCGAAATTTTATGGTTGTCCTTGTTACCTGCAAGAATAAAGAAGAACAAATCAAAAATGAAGGAGCTAGAGTGGTCACAAGATTTTCCCCATTATAACCCGATGGGAGCTATCTGTTGCCATTGAAACCAGAGTTCTGATCCGATCTTACCCAAAACCTAATGCAATCAATCCCCCACCCCAATGATGCTTCTGATAAAATTTGAAAATGATTGGCCAGCTGGTTTCAGAGATATTCATGTTTGAAAGTGTGGACGCACGAACGGACGCACGCACGGACTCCAACTCGAGTCCCATACTATAAGCTCACCCTGAGCCTTCGGCTCTGGTGAGCGAATAATATGAGCCTACCCGCAACAAAACCTGTCTTGAGGTTTCCGACAAAGCGAATTTCAAACCAGTCTCCTCAGCTACAGAGACTAGCTAGAAAATTGAAATTTCACCTGTATCAAGTTTACATATGATACTTTTCAAAAAGGGAATAACAAAGGCGCTGATCAGACTGCGGGGATGCGCAGTTTGGTCTGGGCCTGTGTTGTTCCCAAACCCCATAGACAGGTTTTCTCATGTCGAGGCCCATATTATTACTGTTGATTTGTTTGTTTGATTTGATTCTTTACGTCCCATCAACAATCTTTCAGTTAAACAGGGACGGGTCTTCCTGGGTTGAACCAGTACTAAGCTAAGATAAATGTGTCTTGCTCAAGGACCACAATGCAGTGACGCCGGTGAGGCTCGAACCCCCAGCCCCTTGGTCTCGAGTCAAGCACTCTACCACTGAGCCACTGGGCTCCCTGTGTTTGTAGAAGAGACATCTACAATATTTCCACAGATGACAATTATTTGCTGTGATTGGCAGTTTAAGGGTTTACATAGATTTCTAATATGTATGCAAAAAGTGTGGACCCTGAAGCCAGCTGAACTAGCAACCCCTCGATCCCCAGTTTAATGCTCTACAAAATGAGCTACAACTCCACCATTTCCCAGATTCTAAGCCCTTGCCCTAATATGACTGTGCCAACAAAACAGAAAATTAAATTGGTACTGTTGAAAAAATATCCATACCCAATGACTGGATGTACAGCAATTGAAAATGGGTCCTTCAGCTGTCCCCTATAAACAGTTTTCGTGCGTGGATTTGCTCTGTCGTATTCGCTCATTTCTATCTTCTTGGATCCAGCATCCGTCCAATAGATCTTCTTCCCGATCCAATCAACAGCAACTCCATGGGGATCCAACAACCCAGTCACCTTAAATCAAAATCCAACATCCTGAACTTAAAGCTGCATAGTCTGTAATTTTTGATCTTCTAATTTTAGAAATAAAGTTTCTATTTTTGAAGAATACAGTAAAAATGCTCAAATTCAGGTAAACATTTTACCATTTTCGTAAATCTTAACAAATTATCAGTATCAAAACAATAGCATTTATGTTAAAATTAACTGTCTATAGTTATTGGAGGGACGCAAATAATTACCAACAAGAGAAAAACACACCTGTTTTATAAGATAATTCACTTTTCCGTGCAGTTTTCAGCTATAGTGAACAGATTTATTGTGAAAACATAACTTAATTCTACTTTTACAAATGATTTAAAAAGAAAATAAAAAAAAATCGAAAAAATGTTCATAGTTGTAGATTTAGTCTCATTAAAACTTGCAGTATGGCTACAGAATATAAACTGAAGCTTTTGTAATATACATAATTCTCGAAATCATGTATTAAGGAATAATTCTGAAAACTTTCACCCAATCCCATGGGGTTCCAGCAGTCCAGTCTAAAGATTCATGGGTGAAAGTTAAAATTTCTAAAATCCTGAACTTTAGACATTCAAATTTAAAAACTTACAGTATGGCTACAGATTACACACAAAGGCCATTATAAATCTGCCTAATTCAGTATTTTGAGGCTGACTTTCTATGGAAAGTCAGCCTCAAAATCCTGAATTAAGGGATAGTCATTAAAACTTTAACCATCCACGGGTGAAAGTTTCTAATTTCAAAAATTCCTTACTTTAGAAATCCATCTTAACACTTGCAGTATGCCTACAGAATATGCACAGAAGCTTTTATAATCTGCATAATTCAGTATTTTTTTCAAATCCTGAATTCATGCATAATCCTGAAAACTTTCACCCATGAGGATTCATGGGTGAAAGTTCATAATTTCCAAAGTCCTGAACCTAAGAAATACTGATTTTTAAAAACTTGCAGAATGCCCACAAAATGCAAACAATTTCAAGTTTAAATGACTGATTGTCTTTAGGTGAGCAGAAAATAAATCAGAGAATCTATTTTAATCTGCCTAATTCAGTATTTTGAGGCGGAGCCTCAAACTCCTGAATTTGGGAATAATCCTGAAAACGTTCACCCATGAAAATTTTAAATTAGTCCCATTTAGTTACCAGCCCTCTCAGTAAGCCATATTTGTTCTCTAAATCTAGGTCACAGGTTTGAAACCAAGGAAAAAAATGTTAACAAATTCAAGCCACAGTTAATGGGGGTATGCTATAACAAACCGTGGATAAATATGATTTCTTCAGCAAAAATTGGTTGTTGGGGCGCAACCCATTGTTTTTGTTATGATTTCTACCTCAGCAAATGACGTTGGATGTTGACAAGACAGCTAATAGAAGTTTTCATGCAAGAAGGGGGTGGTGGGTGGGGGGATTATAAAAATCTTTTGGATATGAAGGACATATACATTGGTGATAGTTCGAAATTTCCAAAATCCTGAACTTAAGAAAATCGGAATTTAAAACTTGCTGTATGCCTCCAAATTATAAAAAATTTCCAAGTTTAATGGTCAAATACTGAAACTAAATCAGAAAAGCTATTGTTACCTGCAGAATTCAGGATTTTGTGGCTGACTTTCTACAGAGTCAGCCTCAAAATCATGAATTGGGGGTTTGTTTGTTTTGTTGCTTTACGTCCCAAGTCAACATCTATGGTCATGGCCGGATGGTCAGTTCAACAAGCGGTTAACCAGTACTTTGTGCACATACTTTTGCTTGTAACTGACAACAAACCTTGAATGATTCAGTGGAAGGGAGGAGAATGACCGTAGAAATTATTTCATGATCAATCTTCACGAAAGTATGGGACAGGGCCGGGATCGAACTCGCGACCCCTGGATCTGCAGTCAGACACGCATCTGTAGCCAGACACGTTACCGACTGCGCTACACGGCCCGGTAAGATGATGATGACAATGACCATGACATTGTTGATAATGGATGATGATGATGATGACTATGATGATCATGATGATGATGATGATGATGATGATGACTATAAAGATGACTATGATGATGATGATGATGACCATGACATTTTTGATAATGGATGATGATGATGATGATGATGACTATGATGATGATGATGATGACTATGATGATGACTATGATGATGATGATGATGATGACTATGATGATGATGATGATGATGATGATGACTATGATGATGATGATGATGATGATGATGATGACCATGACATTGTTGATAATGGATGATGACTATGATGATGATGATGATGATGACCATGACATTGTTGATAATGGATGATGATGATGATGTTGACTATGATGATCATGATGATGATGATGATGATGAATATGATGATGATGATGATTATGATGATGATGATGATGACTATGATGATGATGATGATGATGATGACTATGATGATGAATATGATGATGATGATGATTATGATGATGATGATGATGACTATGATGATGATGATGATGATGATGACTATGATGATGATGATGATGATGGTGATGATTATGATGATGGTGATGATGATGATTATGATGATGGTGATGATAATGATGAATGATTATGATGACAAGAACGATGAAGATGATGATGATTAAAAGACTGAGAAAGAAACTCACCACATCTTCAGCCTTGGTAGCGCTCACTTGATATGTGTCTCTCTTCTTCCTTGCATCATTGTTACCGCCCTTGTCTGCAGTTTTCTCCGATTTCCCAGCTTTGTCGTTCATACCCAGTGGCAGTTTAACAATCTTGTTCTGGTTAGGATATACAGCAAACATACGCCAGCTATCAGTGTCACCGCTCACGTCCACGTCCAATGCCCCGATCTTATGTGCTGTTTCATCATACTAAAATATATTTGTATGAGTTAAAAATCTTGAAGTTTAGAAATTCAAATCTTAAAGCTTGCAGTCAGCCTATGATTACTAAATACTTAAATTGTCTTAAGAGAAAATGAAAATAAATCAAAGAAGCTGATACAAGGGTCATCCAATAAATAGTGGGAATGCTGTTAGTTATGCCATCTAATGGTTACATTTGTGATGTATAAATGGTACAAACTCAGCGCCCTAGATAAGCTTTTGGGTCAATTGGGTATTTACGCAACCTGGTTATCCTCAATTGCGTACTTGCAAAAACATTTTTGTATTTTCATATTTTTTTATGCCATGTCTTTTTTCTGTGATTACACGTTTTCATATTGCATGAGGCCATCGTGAAAGTGCTTGCATATTTATTCACTGCCATCGTCTGCCTTTCTAAAATATCAAACTAGCAGATTTCATTGTACCTGAAGCAAATCTCATCCCCTTGTTGACATTCAAGCATGTACACTTTGCAAAGTTTCACTCTCATCATATTGTTTTTCCGCGAAATACTGGACTGGGCACAGATATTTTATTCACAAAAAAGAGTTATATTGCGCGCTCGCTAGTAAAAAAAAATCAATACCCGACTGGCATTTGTCAGCCCTAAAATCAAGAATTCACAAATAATCTTGAAAACTTTAATATATTTGGGCCTCCTCACGAGAAAACCTAAATTATTTACATAGGAACAACAAACAGGGTTCCCACAGAAATTCAAAAACACAATTCCATGATTTTTCAATGACCAACAATGTAATTTCCATCCTCAAACCTCTCCTTTTAGCGGCACCTTCACATGCAGAGCATAATAGTAATGTGGAATGCAGCAACAATAATGTCTTTTAAAAAAGCATGATTGTAGACTATGCATGCATTTTGAAATAAGTAAAAGTAGCCAGAAAACTAGCTGTCAGACACACACCTTTTGTGTGTCAAACAGCTAGTTTTCTGGCTACTGGTGGTTTTGTCAAATCATTTCACAAAACTCCATGAACTTTCCATGATTATTCAGGTTTTCCATGATTTCCAGAACTTGTGGGAACCCTGAACAAAGGTTCTGATCAGCCTGCACAGACAGTTCTGACAAGAATTCTAACGTACCTCGCCTATATGGCCAATGGTTAAACTCAGTGATTTATTGGTTGATAAATCACTGCACAGACAGGGCATGGACCAGCGTGACGTCATTCGGTCGTCAGTTTGAATTTTCATGACGTCATCTATCGTGTACGGCATTTTTACGTTGACAATAGACGGCGTAAAGTTGTTTTTACAACTGCTTGACGTTCAAAATGTACATAAAAATACGCATTTCAGTCTAAACAAGAGATGCCGGAAATTCTGACAGTCTGTTCAAGATGGCGGAATCGTTATGGACTATGAAGGATTCGTTCATATTTTTAATCTTTTTTATGTGTTAGAATCGAAAAAGATTCGCTCTAGCAGTGATTTGTTGCTTAATATATCACTGTCTGTCGGTCAGTGGTAAGTGGATAAATCATTCATGCTCATGATTTATTCACTTAAACGACTGACCTTCAGCCAGTGATATATTAAGCAACAAATCACTGCTAGCGTGAATCTATCTCTTAATTCTAGCCCTGAAAACTAACATTTTATTTAATAAGAGAAAAAGTTTTTTTTTATTATTTACCATACTTATCACATACCGCCAAAGCCTCCATTAAATTTTGCTGCTTTTTCAAAAAGAACAAATAAAGCATGATATTTCATGAGAATCGTCTGCTGGCAGACGTTTCTCATGAAATATCATTGCTTATTTCTTTTGAAAATTAGGAAAGATTTCACTAAATTTGTCGTCTGCTGCAGACATGATTGGCGCTTAAAAGGTTAAATGACCATGCGGATGTGTCCAGCAGGACTTAAGGTCTAAATTTTGTTTGGAGCCTTCATCTTTATCCAAACTTTGTGTGTATAAGCAGGGAAGGCTTTGACAGACTTGCCTGATCCATCATTACTCAAAATGCAATAAGGACCAAAATCGCTCAAGCCTTGACGATAGAAAACCTGACTTCAAATTTTTTCCTATTCTGGTCCTTCAGGAATATTGGTTTCTGACGGAAAGCAGAATACCGCTTAAGCTGGTGCTAGGGGGCGTGAGAATTGTTGCACTTTCAATTAGAGAGTTCTCATGAACAGACTAAATAAAACGGAGTCTGCTGTTTTCTAATATTGAAGGTTCTCTCTATTTCTGAAGGATCCGTTTATCCAGATTATTTATTACAAACAACAAAGGCACAGACTATGCATCCGCGCAGCCTGATCAGCGCCATTGTTATTCGCTCCCTAAAACATTTAATATCTAAACTTGCTTCATACAAAATTTCAATATTCTAGCTAGTCTCTGTTGCTGAGCATGTTGGCTTGAACCTTACGTGGTCGTAAACCCCGGAGACAGGTTTTCTTCCGGTGAGCCCCATATTATAATAAGTTAAAATCAACTCACCACTCTACCTCCATTTGTCTGAATGGTATAGTTTTTCAGTGTGTGTTTAAACACTTGGTCCTCATCTGCTATTAATAGAATTGTAGACTGGTTGCCTGAAATTTACAAAACAATGTCAATGCAGACTAGTTCCAGAACCAATGATCTTTTTTTCATATCTACACATTTTTTCTTAGTGATAATTACCTCACATGCTCATTTTATCTAAACTATAACAGTTGCAGTAGACAAAACTATGTTGTTGTTTTGAAGAAAAATCATGTCTCCCACCTATTCCCTTATTGTTTTTGCCATACCAGGCCTCCAGGTAAGAGTGCATAATTGAAAAATATTTTTCTTATCTATCAACTAAAACATATGTCATGGTTGCTGAAAAGAATAGTCTCATTATGACACAGTTCTTTTGATCACCTAAAACACATGCTTAAATCGATGTGTAAGGATATAAGCTCAATTTCTTTTTTCTTTGGAGGGGGAGGGATTAACTAAACCTACATACACATCTATATCAATTTCAAAGGACAACAACCTATAATAGAACTAAGAGGTTTTTTTTTAGGAAATAATAAGTCTCAGTTCAGTTTAGTGGAAATCTGTCTACCAGTATCAGAGAAGTTGTGCCTAAAAACTTTAATCTATTGAAAAAATTCAATGCATCAAGGGCCATAACTCATCCAAAAATCAGTCTGGCTGAAAATCCTGATGATATGCATATCTAAACCTGCCACTGTTCACGTCTGTAAAGTTTGGTTGTAATAGGGCCAGCAGATGATTAGGCCAAATAAAAAAAAAAATACCTGTGTTTAGGGTTACCCGTCCCTACCTAAATTTACTTGTGAAACCTTTTTCTTTTTTTTTTATCAGGTTTTCTGGAAAATATAATTTTATGCATTTTGAAAGTCATTTTGCATAAAATTGTATTCATTTTTTTTTTCAAAAAGAAAGAAGAAAAAACCGCACCTAAAATTTTCAGACCCGTTACCCGAAACACACTTAATTTTTTTATTTGGCCTTATCAATCAAGCTCTTTTGCCTTGGTTTATTATCAACAAATACTTAAGGTAGATAAGAGAAATACTCCTTTTCATTCCGATAGATTATCTCATACCTATTGATATAATAAGTATAATAATAAGTATGGAATTGTCCATTTTGTATTTTTTTAAAAAGATTGTCAAAATTTCTATAATATGATGCATTTCTGTCCCTGAAGATAGTTTTTATCTTAGCAAACAGTGCAGACCCTGATAAAATGCTGCCTTATGCAACATTTCATCTAGGTCTTCACCATTTGTTTGCTAAAGTACCTGTTTACCTGTATCCAAATTAAAAAGGTTTTACTTATAAGTAAGAAATTGTCCATTTTGTATTTTTACCCTTAAAGTTTTTGTTGCTTTACGTCCCATGTCAACAGCTATGGTCATTGCGGGACGGTCAGTTCACCTAACCACACTTTTTTCCTGGGCAAGCTTGAACAAGCAGTTAACCAGTAATCGTGCACATACTTTCGCTTGTAACTGACAACAACCCGTCATGAATGATTTAGCGGAAGGGAGGAGAATGACCGTAGAAATTATTTCATGATCAATCTCCACGAAAGTATGGGACCGGGCCGGGATCGAACTCGTGACCCCTGGATCTGCAGTCAGCTTCGCATCTGTAACCAGACACTTTACCGACTGCGCTACGCGGCCCGGTTTACCCTTAAAGCGCCAAGAAAAAAATGTATCTGAAAATGTCATCTGCTGAAGTCGTCTGCTGCAAATAATTGCCTAACATTATTGACGAATTAAGTATAGAAGCAAACAGCGTGGACCCTGAACAGACTGCTCCTATAGGGTCCACACTGTTTGCCATAGAGGCTTCTTTAACATTTCAGCCGATGAGAAAAGCAGATGACTTTTGTTGCGATTGGCGCTAAGGTTTTATGGTTAATATTGATCTTACCTTTGGCTTCACAGCCCCTGTGTCCTTTCTTTATGGGCAGGAAATTGTTGGTACAGTAGCATTCTGGCTTTTTGTCATCCCCTTGTTTACATTTCTGTGAACAAACTCCCCACCTTGTGCATGGGTCATCCTCTGTAATTACAGTAACATGTTGATAACTTGAACTTTGTTTGTTTGCTTTGTTGCTTTACGTCCCAAGTCAACAGCTATGGTCATGGAGGGACGGTCAGTTGACCTAACCACACTTTTTCCTGGGCAAGCTTGAACAAGCAGTTAACCAACACTTCGTGCACATACTTTTGCTTGTAACTGACAACAGCCCTTCTTGAATGATTCAGCGGAAGGGATGAGAATGGCCATAAAAATGATTTCATGATCAATCTCCACGAAAGTATAAGACCGGGCCAGGATCGAAGTCCCGACCCCTGGATCTGCAGTCAGACTCTCATCTGTTGCCAGAGACGTTACCAACTGCGCTTACGCAGCCCGCTGATAACTTGAACTCTGAGTGCTCCAAGTACTACCCTTTTAAATTTAATAAAATTTAGCATATATCAGATTCAGATCATATGAATGATTTTCCTTCAGGGTTCAATCAGGCAATCGAAGGATTTTTCAAGGACTTCTAAAGACTATCCTACAGTTTTCAAGGACTAAAGGTTTATTAAAAATCCTGATTTAAGTGTTAAAATTCTACTTCAGAAATGCTAGACTGAGATAATGGAGAAGTTAGTACTAGAAAATGTGTATAAAATTGTTGTGCCTTTATTTGGTGCAGCTTGTGTAGCTTGTGCTGCACCAAATAAAGGCATCACAATTTTATACTGATTTAGGTTTCCAAAAATAGTGTTGAATCCTTTTGTAAATGATAAAATTCAATAACTTTTCAAGGCTTTTGAGGGTTTTTCAAGTACTTTTCAAGGCAAATTTAATTTTCACGGACTTTTCGAGACAGTCCTGTATATTTAAGTACTTTTCAAGCCTGTGCGAACCCTTTCTTCATCCCCTACTAAAATATACATTGTGGGTACTTAAAAAGAATTGTCTCAGTGAGGCAGTTCTTTTGTGTATGGACAGTTTAAATTTTGATACGAAATAAGAAAAATCACATTTTTGCTATTAAAAAGGTAAATGAGGTGTATACAACATTTCTAGCTGACAAGTAAAATAATATCTTAACTGAATTAAAAGTTAATGTCTATATGGAAACATGCCCTTCTTGGTTTAGCTGAAAATTGCTAAAAAAAAATCATAAATCCCGCAGAAACAGTTGATTGACATTTTTATCCTTTATCCTGCCAATATGCTTGTGTGAAAGTTCAAAATTTCCAAAATCCTGAACTTTTGAAACTCCAATCTTAAAACTTGCAGTATGCCCACTAAATATTCACAATTTCAATTTTAATGGTCAATTATCTTTAGACAGACTGAATATAAATAGGAAACCTATTATAATCTCCCTTATTCAGCATTTTGAAGCTGACTTTCTATGGAAAGTCAGCCTCAAAATCCCGAATTCAGGAATAATCCTGAAAATTTTCACCCATGCAATACACTTTTAGTCCTGAGAATGTCTGCTTATTACGTCTGCTGCATATATTGAAATGCACTCAAGATTACTTTTATCATTATGCTTTTCAAGTCTCCCAAATAAATAGGGAATTCCCTGTTTTGGGTTAACACTACTTCTCTCCTTCCCTATTTTGCAAAAATCTAAATCTCCCTTTTTTGAGGTTATCTCCTTACTTTTTCTCTCTTTCCCTTAATAACAGCAAGTTTTGACAATTCCATGGGGGAGACAGAACAAAATTGCCATTTTTGACCATTTCTAGTGGAGTTTTTAAGCCAATCTGCGCTTGATCCAAAGTTATGCAAATTTCTATGGGGGAGGTTTTGTAAATTTATTGTTTAAGGTTTGTTGTGATTCTTTTCATCCCAGTCAACAACTCTTCAGTCATGTCAGGATGGGTCTTCCTGGGTTGAAACAGTACTAAGCAGAGGGTAAATTGTCTTGCTCAAGGACACATGCAGTGTGCATAGGTTTTGTATCATGGAAGCAAATACTAGGAATCCAGATCAGCCTGCTCCTGAGGGAAAAGTCTAATCTAAATCCATTTCTTTTTGTTTTTAATATAGGTACATCATCAGATGAGTGGAAAGACAAAAATTGTTGTGAATGGCAACACACCGGGTAGGCGGCAATAAAAAACGCTCTATCAATTGACGAATGTGGATCATAAATCGCTAGAAACAGATTTTTTGATTGCCATTTGTCGCCAGTTGGCGACAAATGGTAATCAAAAACTCTGTTTCTAATGATTTTGATCTTAGGTCATATGGAGACAGGGCCACAGGTTGAGATAAACATAACGTTTTTGATTGCCACCTACCCAGTGTGGGCAAGAAATGGCTTAAAATAACTTCTGGCCATTTATACATACCAACACATGTGCGGCCATCATCTGTCAACTTGTAGCCGTCATAAATACAGAAGCATTTACTTTTCTGCAGTTGGTTGTAGAACACACAATCTGTCTGGTTTCCATAGCAACCGCCTTTAAGAACTCCACAAGATCTTGTATTATCTAAAAATAGATATATGGCTTAACATAGAACATTTTATCCTAGTAGCTGGTTGTAAAAGATTTAGAAAAGAAGAAAATATGGCAGTAACTCAATCACAAACATCAAAGATGCTGGGCCCTGTCAAAACGTGTCTGATAGCTGATCCAGGGGTTTTTGAGTTGGATCCTAGCTCAGCCCAACAACTCTTCTTGAATCAGCGGAAGGAGGAGAATGACTGAAAAAATGTTTCATGTGCTCCTACAAAGTTACAAGATAAAACATGTGCACTGAGAACTGGTTAACTGCTTAGTCTAAAGCATGCTGAGGGAAAGTAAGGTTAGGACAACTGACCATGACCATAGCTGTTGACTGGGACGTTAATACACAAACCAAACAAAGTAATATCAATGGTACTGATCAGACGGTGCATAGGTAAAGTCGGATCTAAACCTTTGTTTTTATCTCACACAAGATCGGGATTTCCGTTGGTTTACCCATGTGAGATAATTCTTTCTCACATACCAACGCATACAAGATCGAGTGATCCCTATGTAAGCTCGTTGTTGGAAAAATCTGTCCCACATCGCTACCCATGTGAGATAAGCGTAACTTATACAAGATAAGCCACACGCCGCCGGTTGCTAATGTGGAATAACATTTTTGGCGCATGACTGTATTCCTTCGAAATCGAAAGTTAAATTGTTGTCAGTCAGGAAAAAATTCAATGTTGAATTTTCAGCGATTTAAGCTGGCCTGCAACTTGGTTTAAAAGTAAAACTGCGCATTTTTACTTACAATCTTTATTCAATGCTTTGAACATGCTGAGTGCATTGCGATTGACATATTTAACCTGTTGTGTTGGGCAAAATGAGTGACTGAATCCACCGGGACGGTGAGCCTTTACAATGTAAACACACACACACACACACATTTTCCTCAACAGAATTACTTACTCGAATCACTGTGGCTGATAAGCTAGTTCTTGTGAATCCATTATGATGAAATAACCATTTGTTCATTGTTTAATGCGCTGTTTATTCGCTGTTTCAAGTTGATTTATACAGTGCGTGTCATTGACTGTAAACATCGACCTCAGTGACGTCACCAATATATATTACACAGTACTGTACCGTACGGTCGTGGTATATGAGAAAAAGAATCCATCATTGGTGTTCAGTGGTTCCAGAAAAATCCCAACCCTCGGGTTCACCTTTCATTGGGAAACTCGGCAAGCCTCGTTTCCCACTGGAACGGTGGGCCCTCGGGTTGGGATTTTTCTGTCCCCACTAAACACCAATGATGGATTCTATTTATCTCACATACCTGTATCAGCCCATGGGTTACCCATGTGAGATAAATAGAATCCATCATTAGTGTCCAGTGGGGACAGAAAAATCCCAACTCGAGGGCCCACCGTTCCAGTGGGGAACGAGGGTTGCCGATTTCCCACTGAACGGTTGGGATTTTTCTGGAACCACTGAACACAAATGATCGATTCTTTTTCTCATATACCAATTCTAAATTTAGCAACCATACGGTACGGTACAGTATAATATCTGTTGGTGATGTCACTGAGGTCAATGTTTACAGTCAATGACTTGTGCTGTAGGCCGACAAATCAACTTGAAACAGCGAATAAACAGCACATTAAACAATGAATAAATGGTTATTTCATCAAAATGGATTTACAAGAACTAGAACAAGAACTCGAGTAAGTAATTTTGTTGAGGAAAATGTGTTTCTTTTTTTACGTCATCAAGGCTCCTCGTCCATTTTGCATTCAGTCACTCATTGCCCAACATGTCAAATATGTCAATCGCAATGCTCTCAGCATGTTCAAAGCATTGAAAAAATGTTTTACGTTTTACTTTGTACCAGGTTGAAGGCGGACTTAAATAGCTGAATTTTTCCTGACTGTCAGCAATTCAACTTTCGTTTTCAAAGGAATACAGTCATGCCCCAAAAATGTTGTGTGTGGGTTATCTCGCATTAGTAACCGGCCGTGTGTGGCTTATCTCGTATTAGTTACGCTTATCTCACATGGGTAGCGATGTGGGACAGAGTTTTCCGACAGCGACTTAACACAGGGATCACTCGATCTTGTATGCCTTGGTATGTGAGGAAATTCTATTTCACATATCCCTACCAGCCTGTGGAAACAATAAAAACCAACAGCAGCATGTCCACCAACCACACTTCGATCCGTGACATCATTATAGTGTTAAAATTACGTCACCATGTCGCATTCCAGCGCATTAAGGATTTTCTGGAAGTCTTTTTAATGTATTTTCAATATAAAATGAGGTATTTAGCGATGAGCAAGAAAAAGAATCCATTATATATGTGAAGATGGGATAGAGAAATCCGACCGTGCGATCATTAAATTTTGTCATCACTCAGCAAGCCTTGTGATGCCAATCGGTGATCCTCGGGATGAATTTCTTAATCCCACCCCAACACTCATGGTAGATTCTTATAATCCCATATGGAGTGTGACCCTGATCTTAATTGCTCCCATATGAACCAACTTGTTTGCATAACTTGCTGTGAAGGAAAATCCTACTAAAGTTCTGTATCCCCACCAAAACAATTATGGCAGTCACTGAGCGACGTACAAACATCACTGGTGCTGTTCAGATCTGCACTTTTGCCTTTCACATTTGAAAACAGAGAGTGTTTTCTTTCTCTTGATACGCTACGTCCCAGTCAATAACTTTTCAGTCATGTCGGGACAGGTCTTCCTGGGTTGAACCAGTACTAAGCAGAGGATAAAGTTTCTTGCTCAAGGACACAACAGAGAGACTCCGCCAGCAGCGAGACTTGAACTAGCAACCCTTTGATCCCCTATCTAACGCTCTACAAACTGAGCCACTGCGCCCTCCGCAGTGTTTCTTGTAATGTATCTCAAATTTGACATGCTATACCAACAGCTCTCATGCTCAGCTATATCCAGGCCTTGTGATAAGGGTGTAATTAAAAAATAATTTTCTTATTTCTCAACCAAAACATATGTTGTGGATACTCAAAAGAACCGTCTCAATGAGACGGTTCTTTAGAGCACCCGAAACACATGTTACACCTGATGGCTAAGGAAATATTTACCATTTTACACTGATTTTTTGTTGTTGTTGGATTCTTTACGTCCCAATCAACAATTTTTCAGTTAAGTCAGGACGGGTCTTCCTTGGTTGAATCAGTACTAAGCAAGGATTAATGTATCTTGTTCAAAGACACAACGCAGTGATGCCGGTGAAGCTCGAACCCGCAACCCCTCGGTCTCAAGTCAAGCACTCTACCACTGCCCTCCCATATTTTTTTTTACACTGAAAAATTATATTTATCTCAACCTATGTGTATCACTGTGAATAAAACTTACTACAAAGATTGAATTCTTCATCATCACCATCATCACAGTCATTGACAGAATCACAGACTTGACTCAGGTGTATACAATTTCTACCATTTTTGCACCTGTAATCATCTAATCCACAAATGGACACATCTACAATAGAGAAAATATACTGATTTATCCTTTTTTGAAAACACTGTAGAATCCAGCTCAGAGTCATCTGATCAGAATCCACATTGAAGCAGTTACTAAGGGAATCACAGACTTGACTCAGGTGTATACAATTTCTACCGTTTTTACACCTGTAATCTTCTAATCCACATATGGACACATCTACAATAGAGCAAATATACAGAATTATGTCTTGTAATTCATTTTGCCTATATTTAACCCTTTCCTTCATGAATATTCATGCTAGGCTCCACCCACTATGAATAATTATTGTTTGATTTGATTATTTACGTCCCATCAACAATCTTTCAGTTATATAGGGACAGGTCTTCCTGGGTTGAACCAGTACTTAGCTAGGATAAATGTGTCTTGCTCAAGGACCACAACTCAGTGAGGCTCGAACCCGCGGCCCTTCGGTCTCGAGTCAAGCACTCTACCACTGAGCCACTGCGCTCCCTCTATGAATAATTATATAAAAAAAACATTCATGTTGGCACATAGACTTGCCATGTCCATTAGCGTAGGATCAGATATCAGATATATTTCCATAAGCAAACAGAGTAAACCCTGATCAGGCAGCTCTTTCAAGAGCTGCCTGATCTGGGTCTACTCTGTTTGCAAAAGCATTAAAAAGGGTCTCTATGAGGTAAAGGTTTAACAGTTTCACACATTCATTCATTGTAAAGTTCTTACATACAGCGCATGTGTGTATGTAGTCAATGTTCCACAAACAGCTTAGGTCATATGGAGACAGGGCCACAGCTTAAAGTCATCCGACGGACTGGAGAAGCCATGGATCGAACCTGCGACCCCTGGTTTACAAGGCAAGTGGTTTATCCACTACACCATGGTGGCTCCTCTATCATACAGTATTCAATCTAATAAGCACATAGTATGCTCTTATTATTGCATAAAAAGCCATTTCATTCACATGCTATTAACGGGCAAACACCCATGTATTTTACAGGCAATTCACATGCTGTTGATGCAGTTTTTTGACTTTACGCATACACATTCTAGGGCTATCACAAAAATTGACGCCATCAACAGTAACCTGCATAGAAGTGAACGTAATTTAGTGAAAGCCTTTGTTCTGTAAAAGGCGTTTTTAAAATCTATGAATCCTTTATGCTTTTGTGCGCCATAAATATATAGGAAATACAATAATGAACTTTTTGAAGCGTTTTTTCAAAGTTTTCAAGTGACAATTTGAAAATCACTTTATGCAATAATAACGAACAAACATCGTTTTCTGATACACAAAAAACTGCTAAACACCACCCTCGGAGTTCAGCAGATGTTAATGCATAGAAAAACATGTTTGATCCTTATATTAGCACACACCCAGCATTTTATGTGTTAATCCATTAGTATACAAAAGGTTATACTCCTGATACTCACTACATATTGTAGGATCCTCATCTAACCCATCTGGACAATCTTGTACGCCATTGCATTTCTTGTGCAGGGGTATACATGCATGACTTTTCCCACATCTAAATTTGCCGATTGGACAAGCTTGTCGATCTAAAAAAATGCAGAATATAGCAGGCCTTTAGTTAAGAGTGCATACCAAAAAAAATAATTTTGTTATTTCTCAACCAAAACATATGTTGTGGGTACTCAAAAGAACCGTCTCAATGAGACGGTTCTCAAAAAGAACCGTCTCAATGAGATGTTTTTTTGAGCACCCAAAAAACCCTGACTGTTGCATGTGAACAACAAAGGCCCAGACCAGCCTGCGCAGTCTGATCAGAGCCTTTGTTACTTGCTATCTGGAAAGCATAGTATTCACCCATACTCCATACTTAACACATAAAGCGCCACCTATAATTTGCAGCAGACGATAATTTCCAATTTTGCCGCTTTTTCAATAATAACAAATAAGGCATGAAATTTCATGAGAAAAGATGTCACAAAATTTTTTGTCTGCTGCAGTCGTGATTGGTTCTTTAAGGGTCTATATATCTGGGTGGGCTGGTTTTCCCATGACATGGTCGGAAACCTCGAAGAATGATTTTCTCGTGTTGAGTCCCATACATGAAATAAGCACCAAAATTTCATGAACGGACTCATTCCATACCATTAAAAATGCTAAACCAGGCCCGAGGTTATAAAACTTTTTTCATGCTCAACTCAACTGAGCACGAAATTTCAACTGCTCATAAAAAATAAAATACTGACAAATGAAGAAAGTTTCTTTCTTTAAGTCTCTCAGATGTTCTATTTATCATGCTTTTGAATGTTAAAATACCAATAATTTTATAACCTCAGGGCCAGATTACTATAACCAGAATACTATTAAGCTGACTTTCGGCCAAGCTGAGTGTTAAAGGGTCAGAATTTTTTTTGATCAAACATGCTTAAATTTCTACTTTCCCAAATTAACCCATATAAGCCTAGCGTCCTTTTTGTAGGACATATGCAAACAATGTTGACCCAGACCAGACGCTGCAGAATGTGGCATCTGATCAGGGTCTCCACTGTTTGCTTACAGAATGTTCTTTTAATATTTGGATAAAAATGAAAAATACCATCCAACAACCCTTAAAACGGAAATATACTGGTCGCCAATTGATAAGAGCGGGAAATTATGTTCAGCTTATATGGGTTAACCTTTCGGAAAACTCACCTACTTTTACTCCTTGTTTACAAGTGTCATCTGCTGAAAACCTTTGCAAACAGTTTGGGGCCAGATCAGGCTCTACATAATGTCGGCCCTGATCTGGATCCAAACTGTTTGACACTCTTATAATGGTAGTACTGAAAGAATTTTTCGAAAAAGGTGATTTTGAAAAAAAAAATCAGCAGAAAACAAAATGCATGAAAAATTACACAGCATACAGAGAGTTTAATGTAACTTATAAGAGATATCTGTAAGGTAAACCTCAGATTAATTATGGGAGATTGAACATGTGCGAATTTTGTTTGCGGGACTATGCCACATGCTTTTCTTTGGTTTGAATCTTTATGTCCTAGTCAGCGTTTTTTCAGTTATGTCAGGACAGGTTTTCCTGGGTTGAACCAGAACTAAGCAAGGATTCTATGCGGCATAATGCCACATGCTAAGTCGTCGTTGCATTGGTCAGTTATACACTATAAGGGGACTTTTGAGAGACATTCTGGGCATGGTTCTGAAACACCAACTGAAGCCTTAGTTAATAAAATGGCAGTTTTAAAGACTTTAGGCCCCCAGATAAGAGTGCCTAACTGAAAATTATTTTCTTATTCCTCAATCAAAACTTATGTTGTGGGTAATCAAAAGAACCTTCTCAATGAAACGGTTTCTTTTGAGCACCCAAAACATATGTCTAAACCAATGGATAAGAAAATAATCACAATTTTACGCTCAAAATGTTCGCTTAACTTGCCCTATGGACTTACTGCAGAAGCCGGGCTCCTCGTCTGAGTTGTCATCACAGTCCTTCTCGCCATCGCAGCGCCACATCAGTGACATACACCTCGGCCCATTCCCGGACGATGAACATCTGAATTGACCATCCTCACATTTGAGCTCTGAAAGAAAACAATATCCAATCAGTAAACAATGCTTAACCCTTTACAGTACCTTAATTAACTTTTTGAGCAAATGGGTATGTTACTCACTCCTTTTTCATTCATTTGGGTATTTCAAATTTTAATTGGGTATTCAAAATTTCTAAGACATGCTTATTTGCGTACTTTGCTTTTTTCAATTGAGTACTATCGTAGATGATAAAACTTTCCATGATTTTACAGATGGTTTTAGGCGGATTCACTCGCGAATGGAAGCTACTTTCATTTTCGATTTCAAAGATGTCTATTCTTGTTGAACATTGAGGATACAATTCTGAATCCTGGTCTGACACACTTATAAAGCAGTTTAATAACAATATCAATATTACCTAATCAAAGACCAACTTAAATAACCGTTATTCTGTTGCTTTGCTGCACATAATTAGCCTTATTTGAACTCATTTGACTTGGCAGCCATTTTGGGCAAACACGATGCTATCACTCGATTAAAACCAGTCAGTTGACTGTGTAGTTTTAGTCAGTCTGAACAAAAACCAAACTGCGAATGGTGCCAACTCCCCAACAGTGCCAAACATACTTCCAATCGATATTGTCTTGGAAAATTGGGGAGTTTACGGACGGCAGTGATAAAAGACGGTACACACCGCTATTTATTTGCATTGCGTATTCGGCATTTCTCTTGCGTTTTGTTACGCTACCTATTCAGTTCCAATTGCTTTTTTCGATAATTCATTTGGGTAAATACGCAAATACGCTTACTAATTAAGGTACTGCCTTTAGCTCATAGAAAAGCCTTTTATACTGCCGCCTGCATTTTTGTACTTGTCAAATTCACATTGAAAACGCAGGTATTACTGTATTTTAAATGCAAATTCCAAATAGCCGATCCCGCTTGTTAACGATAATGCATTGAACTGCAGTGTAACGCATTTACCTGTCTACCAATCGATTCAGCTGATTTATCAATGCGAATCAACGTATATCATCACGTATCAACGCAGTTCCACATTGAAATGCATTGCTGCATAGTCAATCAATATAAGAAGCATAAAAGACACTTGAAAGGGATTTTTAATAAAACATTGAAGTAAGAAATCATATTGTTTTATGCAGGATGATATAGCAATTATCAAACTTTAGGCTAGATTTAGTTTTAACAGAGTCAATACATTTCAATATCGATTTTTTTAAAAAGGCAATTTGATTAGTTAATGCACTAACCCTTATCATTTTATATGGATATTCATGATTCTTGCATTGTGATGATACGCGTTTTCAACGCAATTTAAATCATATGTGCGTACAACGCATTGGAAATGCGCACGAAATGCGAATTGGCAGTACATTTACACAAGCATTAGTGTAACACTTTTGCAAACAGAGCAGACCCAGATCAGGCAGCTCTTATAAGAGCTGCACGATCAGGGTCTACTCTGTTTGCTTAAAGAAATATGATATATCTGATCCTACACAAGTGGACCTGACAAGTAATTTCTCTGTTCTATGTACCAACATGAAGGTTTATTTATATAATTATTCATAGTGGGTGGAGCCTAGCATGAATATTCATGAAGGAAAGGGTTAATATCTACCATTTCATTTTAACTCCAAATTTCAGCTGCTTTGTTTTGTTTTGATGCTTTACGTCCCAGTCAACAATTTTTAAGTCATATCAGGAAGATTTCCTGTCTTCCCGGGTTGAACCTGTACTAAGCAGTGGATAAAGTGTCTTACTCAAAAACACAACACAGTTACTCTGCCGGCGGTGAGTCTTAAGCAAGCAACCCTTCTATCCCGCTTTACCAACTGAGCAACTGCGCTCCACAATTCTTGATGCAAAAATTAAACATTTATATGATCTGTCCTAGCTCAGTTTAGATAAACAAAATTTTCAGCGTAAAATTGATAATTTTTTCTAACCTATAATTTTCAGCATATGTTTTGGGTACTCAAAAGAACAGTCTCATTGAAATGGTTCTTTCGAGTACCCATAACATATGTTTTGGTTGAAAAAAAAATCTGTTAAGCTAGCCTCCAGATAAGAGAGCATAATTGTTTTGTTTTTTCTCAACTCAAAGAGCACCCAAAATATCTGTTTAAACTATTAGGCGAGGGAATAATTACAATTTTACGTTCAAAAAGTTTGCATAACTGGACCCATGCCTATAAGGGGAGTAACATTTAATTTAGCCAGTCACTGTTGCTGGGTTGTTGGTTTTATTGTTTATCGACGTTTTTCATTTACTTTTTGTACCGGAGTTTAGTTGATAGGATGTTTCAACGCTTCAGTTACAAATAATACAGCCAGTATGACTGCTGTATGCTCTTTTGGTTTATCTCCAAAATGCTCACCATCATGATAACAAAAGCTTTATTTATCATATGACATGGCATCTGGGATTGAAATAATGCCATGCATTAAAATCGATAAACCACTAGTGGTTTACAGATTTTCAGGTAACGTTACATGTTTGAAATGGCGTTCATAACAACATTGCATACAAAATGAATTTTCATGCCAGAAATGAGATTTCAAAGAAACCCTAATGTCATATGATAAAAAGTATCTAACATTTGGACTCTTGTTTATTGAATTCATTAAACTTGTTGCGAAAAAGCGATAAAATGCTCGGCAAGCCTCAAATTAAATGGCTTTTTCCCCAACTCATTTAATAAATTCAATAAAACATGAGAACTCATGTAAGATCCTCTATAAACATTAAACAAGCATGCTCAGTTATCTAGTAAGACTAGACTTGTAAAATTTGGCCCCAGCTGTCATCTATATAGAGAATACTAGGTGAGTGTCTTTTGATATCAAGTTTAACAGGCAAGGCTTTGAGAACGCTTGTTGACATAGCAAGGCTTGACAAGCAATTCAAAATGCGATCTCGAAGCCGAGCCTGGTAAACCCGATATCAAAAGATGCGAACCTGGTATTCGATAAATATCAGTTTACAAGTTGTTTCACTCTTCAAACTAGCAATTATGACATAATTATCGATTTTTGTGTGGATTCAATGTCATTGATGATTTCATTGAAAAAGTGCAACGTCATGATGACCTGATAAAGGCACATGCTGTGAGATAGGCAACGTTTATCAGGTCAACATGCAACAATGCAGTTAATATGAGAGGTAACTGTAATGTCCCTATCCTGTGCATGCAAGCAGTGAATGCTGTGGTGAGTCTGTTTAGATGAGTGGGCTTGCCTGAGCCTTTGCTACTAGCATACGTGCATTGTATGCGTTGAGTATAGAGGATCTTACATGTGTGCTCATGTATTATTGAATTTATTAAACAAGTTTGGGGAAAAGAGATAAAATGTGAGGCTTGCCGATCATTTAAAAGCTTTTTTTGCAATGAGCCTAATAAATTCAATAATACAGAAGCAGTAATGTTAGATTATTATCATATGACACAAAATTACTTTGAAATCACCTTTTAAGCATAAAAAGTGAAGACTGCTAAATTTAAATGATGATGTTATAGCCATCATTAAATATCCACACCGGGTAGGCGGCAATCAAAAATGCCAAAACTATTGCGGAACATAGATAAAAAATCGTTAGAAACAGAATTTTTGATAGCCATTTGTTGCCACACTAGCGACAAATGGCAATCAAAAAAACTGTTTCTATTGATATTTGATCCGGGTTCCCCCCGATTTTTGATAATGTTTTTGATTGCGGCCTACCTGGTGTGATATCATTACTAAATATGTAAACCCATCGCTGTTTATTGATTATAAGACATGGCTTATATAGCTCCTAGACACAATACCATATGAAAAACCAGTATCATACAGATAGAAAATCCTTATAGTTTAAACATATTTTATTGCCAAATTTGGTACAGCAATGTTTGGTGACACAAATAAAACAGAAGCCTTCTTACATGTAACCTCATGGGTGAAAGTTCAAAATTTCCAAAATCCTGAACTTTTTAAAATCAAACCTTAAAACTTGCAGTGTGCCTACAAATATCATCAATTTCAAGTTTAAATGGTCAATCGTATTTAGATAAACTGAAAATAAATCAAAGAAGCTATTAGGATCTGCTTAATTCAAGATTTTGAGGCTGACTTTCTATGGAAAGTCAGCCTCAAAATCCTGAATTCAGGAATAATCCTGAAAACTTTCACCCATGTGACCTTACCGGAGCAGTTCTCTTCGTCGGAGCCATCTAGACAGTCTTTATCATTATCACATTGCCATGACAACGGGATACAACTAGACATAGTCTTACACTGGAATTCAGCTACAGAACACTTGGTACCTGTCAAATAGAAATCACATACTAGCTTTTAAATAAGAAAATTATGATTTTTTACAACCAAAACATAAATATACATGTCAATTTGCGGGAAAAAATATTGAACAATCTGAAATTTAAATGTCACGGTTACTGTCTAAATACCACTGTTAAATTTAAAAGTGTAGAAAATCTGTTATGTACAAAAGGGGTACGTGCGTTAAGGGGCTATTTTGGCCCCCTCTAGAGCCAAAAACTGAAAGTTGCTTTTCACCAATTTCATCTCATTGGTTTATTAGAAGAATAGCCCAAGTGTAAAATTCTGGCATTTATTTTACTTTTACCAGTTGCTATGGTAACCAAAATGGCCAAAAAATAGGCTTAAAATAGAGAAATTGCCATTTTAGGCCAAATTTGAGGCTTTTTGAGACCGATTTTTTAAGGATTAGATATCAGCAGAAGCAAATACCAAAAAAAACTTTTAATATATTGTATGTTGGATAATTCTCATCATCTCTTAAAATATTTTTGGGTATTTACTTGTGCTCTATATTAATTCCTCTGTTACATGTCTCCAATTTGCTCCAAAATGGTCATTTTCCTATTTTCAGCCTATTTTGGTGGCCATTTTCGTTACAATAACAACCGTATAAGTCAGATCAATACCAGACCTTTACACTTTGGCTTTTGTTCTAATAAACTAATAAGAAGAAACTTGCAAAGGGGGAAGGCAAAATAGCCTCTTAATGCACGTACCCCTTTGGCGTATTGAAATATAATATTGGCTTAGTTTAGTTTTGTAGGTTTCTCAATTTATTGCTGTTTAAAATTATTTTCTTTTCTCATTGGGGCTAATCTTAAAGAAAAGAATATGCTCCATATGGGGAGCATATTCTTTCCTTTTATAGTAGCCCCCTTTAATATGTGGTTTCCTCGACGTTGAATCATACTCTACTGTTCAAAAGTTGGTATCATGTCACAAATACCATCATACTTAGGATGTGTGTCCATTTATTGCTTGTTTTGAATTCAAAACTATATTTCGCGGTCTCATATTTTGGCGATTTTTGTTGATACTGCCAATAGTGTCAAACAAAAATACCCGCCAAATATATGTGGTTTGCAGTAGCCAGGTTTTGTTTGTTTGACTTATTCTTTACCAAGTTAATACAGGCAAGTTTGAGCAAAATTCAAGGACTTTTCAAGGACTTCTTTAGACTATCCTACAGTTTTCAAGGACTTAAAGTTTATGAAAAATCCTTATTTAAGTGTTAAAATTCTACTTCAGAAATGCTACACTGGGATAATGGAGAAATTAGTACTAGAAAATTAGTATAAAATTGGTGTGCCTTTATTTGGTGAAGCATATGCTGCACCAAATAAAGGCACAACAATTTTATATCGATTTAGGTCTCTATCAACAGTGCTAAGTCCTACAGAAAATAGTAGAATTCAAGGACTTTTCAAGGCTTTTGAGTGATTTACCAGTACTTTTCGAGGCAGATTTAATTTTCAAGGACTTTTCAAGAAAGACCTCTAATTTAAAGTACTTTTCAAGCCTGTGCGAACCCTGACAATTATAAAGAAATAAACCACTGAATTCCATAAAGTTGTAGAGGACGTTTTAAGGTGAATTCTACTTAGAAGAATACTTTTCAAGCTTGTGATAGCTATAGCCCAGTAAAAATTCTTCACTCACCATTTGAAGTACAATTCATCTCGTCAGAGTTATCCCTGCAGTCGAGTTTGCCATCACATAGAGAGGTCTTCTGTATACAAGATCTGTTGTCTTTGCACATGACTTCACTTTCAGAGCATGTGGGTGTCGCTGAAATTAATAAATATTCATAGCCAGGTTAATTTATTTCATCAGAGTTATCCCTGCATCACAGAGAGAGGTTTTCTGTATACAAGATCTGTTGTCTTTGCACATGACTTCACTTTCAGAGCATGTGGGTATCGCTGAAATTAATGAATATTCATAACCGAGTTAATTTATTTCATCAGAGTTATCCCTGCATCATAAAGAGAGGTTTTCTGGATACAAGATATTTTGTCTCTACACATGACCTCACTTTCTGAACATGTGGGTGTTGCTGAAATTAATGAATATTCATAGACAGGTTAATCTATTTCATCAGAGTTGCCCCTGCATCATAAAGAGAGGTTTTCTGGATACAAGATATTTTGTCTCTACACATGACCTCACTTTCTGAATATGTGGGTGTGGCTGATATTAATGAATATTCATAACCAGGTTAATCTATTTCAGCAGAGTTGTCCTTTTATCACAAAGAGAGGTTTTCTGGATACAAGATATTTTGTCTTTACACATGACCTCACTTTCTGAGCATGTGGGTGTCGCCGAAATTAATGAATATTCATAACCAGGTTAATTTATTCCATCATAGTTATCCCTGCATCATAAAGAGAGGTTTTCTGGATACAAGATATTTTGTCTTAACACATGACCTCACTTTCTTAGCATGTGGGTGTCGCTGAAATTAATGAATATTCATAACCAGGTTAATTTATTTCATCAGAGTTGCCCCTGCATCGTAAAGAGAGGTTTTCTGGATACAAGATATTTTGTCTTTACACATGACCTCACTATCAGAACATGTGGGTGTCGCTGAAATTAATGAATATTCATAACCAGGTTAATTTGTTTCATTAGTGTACAAAATACTGATTCAAATCAGGCAAAAGGAAGTATACTCAGTTCAACTGGGCATGAAAAAAATTATAACCTCGGGTCCTGTTTGTAAAATGCACCTATTTGAATTCTAGGATAAAAAATTGCGGAGAGGTTTCCAAATATTTAAGTTACATATATATGGTAGATTCAAAGGCATAACTTTCAACAATTTTTCATGCGAGGCATCACTAGAGTCCAAGACAGCTGAAATCAGACTATTCCCGATGGAATGATGCGATCAGGTTTTACGTTTTTTGCCATACCATCCCTACCAACAGTAAAATTTGGAAATTTTAACAAGAATTTTATTTTCGCGAAAAGCTTCAAAAGACATATTTGCATCCTTTAAAATTCGCGACTGCGGCACAATTTACCTATATATACGTAAACTACAGACTGATTTCTCCATTACGCAAGGATTTTATTTTCACAAAACTCCGCATATGCAAAGTTTCTCAAAAATAAAACCCTCGCAAAAATTTCTGAATTTACAGTATTTGGTAATATTTGGTAGATTCACAGACATACTGTAGACCACTTAATACAAGGTTCCCACAGAAATTCAAAAACACAATTCCATGATTTTCCATGATCAACAATGTAGTTTCCATGACTATTTAATGCACAGACTCCAACCTCCCCTTTTAGCAGCAACTTGACAACGCCGAGCATAAATACGGAATGCAGCAACAATAGCATGCTTGTAGACCATGCATGCATTTTGAAATAATTAAAACTTGAAACCACCAGTAGCCAGAAAACTAGCTGTCGGACACGCAAGTGTCCGACAGCTAGTTTTCTGGTTACTGGTGGTTTTGTCATATTATGTCATAAAATTCCATGATTTTTCCATGATTATTCAGGATTTTTCAAATTCCATGATTTTTCCATGCA
The DNA here is from genome assembly GCA_964019695.1 of Loripinus fragilis. Taxonomy (NCBI): domain Eukaryota; kingdom Metazoa; phylum Mollusca; class Bivalvia; order Lucinida; family Lucinidae; genus Loripinus; species Loripinus fragilis. Next base: position 30,303,493 of record OZ026531.1, read on the forward strand.
TGGAACTTTTTTAAGTGATTTTCCAGGTTTTCCATGATTTCCAGAGCTTGTGGGAACCCTGTAATAGCATCAAAATTTAGCAATTTTAATAGACTGACATATTGGCGTACATGTAGTTCAATTTTGGTGGTTTCTCAATTTAATGCTCTTTAAAGTTATTTTCTGTTCTCAAAGAACTACTTTAAAAGGAAAGAATATGCTCCCTGTGGGAGCATACTCTTTCCTTTAATAGTAGCCCCTTTTAAAATGTGGTTTCCTCTTGAAACAGACTCCATTGTTCAAAAGTTTTGTTTTGACAATACGGATACCAACATATACTGACCCACACTACTAACGCAAAATGTTTCAGGAGTATAATTTTAATTAAAAACAAGGATTGCCGAAATTATTGTACCGGTCAGATGTTATGACAGACATTCACCCAATCAGGTTATGATTTACAGGGATTGATTTCACAGTCTCATATATTGGTGATTTTTGCTTTAACCACCATCCAATGGCACCAACTAAAATACCCTTCAAATATAAGTGTTTAATAGTAACTTACGACAATTCTTTTCATCTGAGCCATCGCTACAGTCCTGATCACCATCACAGTGCCATCTACCGGGAATACAATGACTGTTGTGACATCTAAAGTAAGTAGGGTCACATGTGTTCTTAGCTGAAAGTAGAAAGACAATAATGTAGGCTAGGAGCCATCGCTACAGTCACGCTCATTATCACAGTGCCATCTACCGGGAATACAATGACTGTTGTGACATCTAAAGTAAGTAGGGCCACATGTGTTCTTAGCTGAAAGAGGAAAGACAATCATGTAGGCTAGGAGCCATCGCTACAGTCCTGATCATTATCACAGTGCCATCTACCGGGAATACAATGACTGTTGTGACATCTAAAGTAAGTAGGGTCACATGTGTTCTTAGCTGAAAGTAGAAAGACAATAATGTAGGCTAGGAGCCATCGCTACAGTCCTGATCATTATCACAGTGCCATCTACCGGGTATACAATGGCTGTTGTCACATCTGAAGTAAGTAGGGTCACATGTGTTCTTGGCTGAAAGTAGAAAGACAATAATGTAGGCTGGGAGCCATCACTACAGTCATGATCATTATCACAGTGCCATCTACTGGGTATACAATGACTATTGTCACATCTGAAGTAAGTAGGGTCACATGTGTTCTTAGCTGAAAGTAGAAAGACAATAATGTAGGCTAGGAGCCATCGCTACAGTCCTTATCATTATCACAGTGCTATCTCCTGGGTATACAATGACTGTTATCACATCTGAAGTAAGTAGGGTCACATGTGTTCTTCGCTGAAAGTAGAAAGACAATAATGTAGGCTAGGAGCCATCGCTACAGTCCTTATCATTATCACAGTGCTATCTCCTGGGTATACAATGACTGTTATCACATCTAAAGTAAGTAGGGTCACATGTGTTCTTAGCTGAAAGTAAAAAGACAATAATGTAGGCTAGGAGCCATCGCTACAGTCCTGATCATTATCACAGTGCCATCTACCGGGTATACAATGACTGTTGTCACAACTTAAGTATGTAGGGTCACATGTGTTCTTAGCTGAAAGTAGAAAGACAATATGTAGGCTAGGAGCCATCGCTACAGTCCTGATCATTATCACAGTGCCATCTACCGGGAATACAATGACTGTTGTGACATCTAAAGTATGTAGGGTCACATGTGTTCTTAGCTGAAAGTAGAAAGATTATCATGTAGGCTAGGAGCCATCGCTACAGTCCTGATCATTATCACAGTGCCATCTACCGGGAATACAATGACTGTTGTGACATCTAAAGTATGTAGGGTCACATGTGTTCTTAGCTGAAAGTAGAAAGATTATCATATAGCTAGGAGCCATCGCTACAGTCCTGATCATTATCACAGTGCCATCTACGGGGAATACAATAACTGTTGTGACATCTAAAGTAAGTAGGGTCACATGTGTTCTTAGCTGAAAGTAGAAAGATTATCATGTAGGCTAGGAGCCATCGCTTCAGTCCTGATCTTTATCACAGTGCCATCTACCGGGAATACAATGACTGTTATCACATCTGAAGTAAGTAGGGTCACATGTGTTCTTAGCTGAAAGTAGAAAGACAATAATGTAGGCTAAGAACCATCGCTTCAGTCCTGATCTTTATCACAGTGCCATCTACCGGGAATACAATGACTGTTGTGACATCTAAAGTAAGTAGGGTCACATGTGTTCTTAGCTGAAAAAGGAAAGACAATAATGTAGGCTAGGAGCCATCGCTACAGTCCTGATTATTATCACAGTGCCATCTACTGGGTATACAATGACTGTTATCACATCTAAAGTAAGTAGGGTCACATGTGTTCTTAGCTGAAAGTAGAAAGACAATAATGTAGGCTAGGAGCCATCGCTACAGTCCTGATCATTATCACAGTGCCATCTACTGGGTATACAATGACTGTTATCACATCTAAAGTAAGTAGGGTCACATGTGTTCTTAGCTGAAAGTAGAAAGACAATAATGTAGGCTAGGAGCCATCACTACAGTCGTGATCATTATCACAGTGCCATCTCCCGGGTATACAATGGCTGTTGTCTCATCTGAAATAAGTAGGGTCACATGTGTTCTTAGCTGAAAGTAGAAAGACACTAATGTAGGCTAGGAGCCATCCCTACAGTCATGATCATTATCACAGTGCCATCTACTGGGTATACAATGACTGTTATCACATCTAAAGTAAGTAGGGTCACATGTGTTCTTGGCTGAAAGTAGAAAGACAATATGTAGGCTAGGAGCCATCGCTACAGTCCTGATCATTATCACAGTGCCATCTACCCGGAATACAATGACTGTTATCACATCTGTAGTAAGTAGGGTCACATGTGTTCTTAGCTGAAAGTAGAAAGACAATATGTAGGCTAGGAGCCATCGCTACAGTCATGATCATTATCACAGTGCCATCTACTGGGTATACAATGACTGTTATCACATCTGTAGTAAGTAGGGTCCCATGTGTTCTTAGCTGAAAGTAGAAAGACAATAATGTAGGCTAGGAGCCATCGCTACAATCCTGATCATTATCACAGTGCCATCTACCGGGTATACAATGGCTGTTGTCACATCTGAAGTAAGTAGGGTCACATGTGTTCTTAGCTGAAAGTAGAAAGACAATAATGTAGGCTAGGAGCCATCGCTACAGTCCTGATCATTATCACAGTGTCATCTACCGGGTATACAATGGCTGTTGTCTCATCTGAAGTAAGTAGGGTCACATGTGTTCTTAGCTGAAAGTAGAAAGACAATATGTAGGCTAGGAGCCATCCCTAAAGTCATGATCACCATCACAGTGCCATCTACCAGGTATACAATGGCTGTTGTCACATCTAAAGTAAGTAGGGTCACATGTGTTCTAAGCTGAAAGTAGAAAGACAATATGTAGGCTTGGAGCCGTCGCTTCAGTCCTGATCACCATCACAATGCCATCTTCCGGGTATACAATGGCTGTTGTCTCAGCTGAAGTAAGTAGGGTCACATGTGTTCTTAGCTGAAAGTAGAAAGACAATATGTATGCTAGGAGCCATCGCTACAGTCCTGATCATTATCACAGTGCCATCTACCGAGTATACAATGACTGTTATCACATCTGAAGGAAGTAGGGTTTTGTTTGTTTGATTTAATTCTTTATGTCCACTCAACAATCTTTCAGTTATGCGGGACGGTTCTTCCTGGGTTTAACCAGAACTAAGCTAGGATAAATGCGTCTTGCTCAAGGACCACAACGCAGTGACGCCGGTGAGGCTCGAACCCGCTACCCTTCGGTCTCGAGTCAAGCACTCTACCATTGAGCCACTGCGCTCCCAAGGAAGTAGGGTCACATGTGTTCTTAGCTGAAAGTAGAAAGAGAATAATGTAGGCTAGGAGCCATCGCTACAGTCAGGCTCATTATCACAGTGCCATCTACCGGGAATACAATGGCTGTTGTCACATCTAAAGTAAGTAGGGTCACATGTGTTCTTAGCTGAAAGTAGAAAGACAATAATGTAGGCTAGGAGCCATCGCTACAGTCACGCTCATGATCACAGTGCCATCTACCGGGTATACAATGACTGTTATCACATCTAAAGTAAGTAGGGTCACATGTGTTCTTAGCCGAAAGTAGACAGACAATAATGTAGGCTTGGAGCCATCGCTACAGTCATGATCATTATCACAGTGCCATCTACCGGGTATACAATGGCTGTTGTCTCATCTGAAGTAAGTAGGGTCACATGTGTTCTTAGCTGAAAGTAGAAAGACAATAATGTAGGCTAGGAGCCATCGCTACAGTCCTGATCATTATCACAGTGCCATTTACCAGGTATACAATGACTGTTGTCACATCTAAAGTAAGTAGGGTCACATGTGTTCTTAGCTGAAAGTAGAAAGTCAATATGTAGGCTAGGAGCCATCGCTACAGTCACGCTCATTATCACAGTGCCATCTACCGGGAATACAATGGCTGTTGTCACATCTAAAGTAAGTAGGGTCACATGTGTTCTTAGCTGAAAGTAGAAAGTCAATATGTAGGCTAGGAGCCATCGCTACAGTCACGCTCATTATCACAGTGCCATATACCAGGTATACAATGGCTGTTGTCTCATCTGAAGTAAGTAGGGTCACATGTGTTCTTAGCTGAAAGTAGAAAGACAATAATGTAGGCTAGGAGCCATCGCTACAGTCCTGATCATTATCACAGTGCCATCTACCGGGTAAACAATGGCTGTTGTCTCATCTAAAGTAAGTAGGGTCACATGTGTTCTTAGCTGAAAGTAGAAAGACAATAATGTAGGCTAGGAGCCATCGCTACAGTCTAGATCACCATCACAGTGCCATCTACCGGGTATACAATGACTGTCGTGACATCTGAAGTAAGTAGGGTCACATGTGTTCTTGGCTGAAAGCAGAAAGACAATAATGTAGGCTAGGAGCCATTGCTTCACTCCTGATCATTATCACAATGCCATCTACCGGAAATACAATGGCTGTTGTGACATCTAAAGTAAGTAGGGTCACATGTGTTCTTGGCTAAAAGTAGGAAAATAATGTATGTCACACTAGAAGAAGTAGGTCAGGTCACTCAGGCCCCAAAAGAGTGTGTAATTGGATTTAACTTTCCTTATTTCTTAATCGAAACATTGTTGTGGGTACTCAAAAACTGTTGAGCACCAAAACATAAGATAAAACTAATGCATAACAAAATTAAAACAATTTAACGCTAAAAGATTTTGACAGTATATATTCAAATGTATGTAAGACTGCTATCATCATGGAATCAAAACACTATTATAGATCCTGATCAGACTGCACCCATAGGATCTAGGTCCATATTGTTTGCAATATTGACTCACAAATTATTCAAATATTGACTACCAAATCACTAGGGTCTTGACCACTCTTAAAGGAGCAGCCGATCTTGGCTCATATTGTTTGCAATATAGAAAAAAAGTAATAAGGTTGCAAAGATCAGGAATCGATACAATCAAGTACCACACCTGACCCAGGATACCAATGGGAAAGTGACAAACTCACAGAAGACACCACAAACGAAAGCCAAGAGGTCAACCCTTTCCCAGCAGGTGACCACAAAGCACATATAAACAGACGCGCACAAAACACAGCAAACACAAGACAGAACAAAAACATAAAAGATCCACAAAAGAAGTACCGCCTTGGAACGGTCAGTAAAATATTTTACTGGAGGGCTTAAACCAGTTTTACGGCGCCAACCTCACCCTTGATTCTGATGTGGACCAGGACACATTTGGGAAAGTGACTAGACACAGCACACTAGACAGCCAAGAGGTCAACCCTTTCCCAGCAGATGACCACAAGGCTACAAAGAACAGACAAAACATTACAACACACACCAACATGAAGCATAACGAACAAAAAGGATCCACAAAAGAAGCACCGCCTTGGAACGGTCAGTAAAAATACTTTTACTGGAGGGCTTAAACCGGTTTAACGGCGCCAACCTCACCCTTAATTCAGATGTGGATCAAGACACATAAATATTTGGTTTGCATGAAAGACCCCTAACTTATCAATGCATCATCTCCTAAAACATATAAATCAAGATATAACAAGGAGATAAAGCAAGGATAAGGACTCAACAGTAAATTAAACTGAATACCGGAGCAAAAGAAATCCAACAGGTAAACCCCGGTGGGCCCGACAAACAGCCAAAGCATCAGGCCCCTACCATCTCATCAATAGATAAGTCTTTAAGTCGGAACCATCATAGAGTCTGAAGTCTGACCCACCGGCGTGCAATTAAAGAGGAAAGCAAAGTTGCCAACCATGATTGGGTAGACTACCAAGCATGCAGTCTGTTGCAATACATTAATGTTATAGCCAATTTTTTTATAATGGGAAATTATTTTAATGAACTGCGCTGAAAAATTATTAGAGCCAACAATCCTCTTCAACTTATACACCAAGTCACCATAGAAATCAGGTTCCGAAAGTCCTTGGCGCAAGAGAGATTTAAGTCCAACTTGGAATTTAGAAATCAAATCATAGTATCGTCTATAAAATTTTGAAAATGTTTTGCGAAGTTTATGATACCGATAGCCCTGTTTAAGAAGTTTCTGAGTTAACAATTTATTGCGAGTGTTGAAGTCAGTAACATAGCTGGATGCTCTAGCAAAACGAATGAGTTGAGAGATATAGACTCCATAGGATGTAGAACGAGGAACATCACCATCTAAAAATGGGAAATTGACAATTTCAAAATCAAAGTCGTCACGTTTATCATAAATTTTGGTAGAAACAATATCATTAGAAATTGACAAATGCAAGTCTAAAAATGCGGCTTCGGTATCAGAGGCATTGGCTTTATTAAGTTGGAGCTCTGAAGGGTATATTTGACTAACCATATTTTCAAAATAAACATTATTAATATTTAAAATATCGTCCAAATATCTGGAAGTAACCCAATTTTATCAGCAGATGAAAAAGCAGAAGACAATGGTGTTTGTTTGTTTGCTTTGATACTTTCCATTCCAGTCAAAAATTATTCAGTCATGTCGGGACAATTTCCTGTCTTCCTGGGTTGAACCAGCTAGTAGTAAGCAAAGATTAAAGTATCTTGGTCAAGGATTTTGTTTTTGTTTGATTTGATTCTTTACATCCCATCAACAATCTTTCAGTTAAACAGGAACTGGTCTTCCTGGGTTGAACCAGTACTAAGCTAGGATAGATGTGTCTTGCTCAAGGACCAAAATGCAGTGACGCCTGTGAGGCTCGAACCCGCGAACCCTCAGTCTCGAGTCAAGCACTCTACCACTGATCCACTGCGCTCCCTACATAAAAGAGTGTGTAATTGGATTTAACTTTCCTTATTTCTCAACCAAAACATTGTTGTGGGTACTCAAAAACTGTTTCAATGAGATGGTTCTTTTGAGTATCAAAACATAAGTTAAAACTAATGCATAACAAAATTATTACAATTTAACACTGAAACATTTTTACTGCTTATATGTCTGCAGTATATATTCAAATGTCAGAAAAACTACAATCATCATGGAAGAAAACACTATGGACCCTGATTAGACTGCTCCCTTAGGAGCAGTCTGTTCCTGGTCCATATTGTTTGCAATATTGACATCTAAATTATTTCAATATTGACTACAAAATTAGTTTGTCTGCAGTATATATTCAAATGTCAGAAAAACTACAATAGAGTACCTATAGACTACAAAGGATATCAGCATATGGAAAAGATGAAAACATTGATTGAATAGGCGGGAAAAAAGTTGAACTTACAACACTTTTCTTGCTTTTCGTCTGAATCATCATCCTCCCCACAATCTCTCTCAGCGTCACACTCCCAGGCCTTGGGTATACACTTTCCGGATGTTTCGCACTTCATGTACCCTTCTTTACAATCCCTGCCGTCGCAGCTACTCTCGTCGGACCAGTCACCGCAGTCGTTGTCTCCGTCACATTGCCATAAATACGGGATACATTTTGTCGAGTTACACTGGAACTGGGATACAAGACATTTCTTCGGTTCTGTAAATGATAGAATCTTTTACTCTTTCCTTGCCTGCAGCCAATTTTGTCCTTAGCTGACAACCTTTGCAAACAGTTTGGATCCAGATCAGGACCAACTGAACCTTGGTCCTGATCTAAATCCGAACTGTTTGACACGCTGATAGTGTTCCTGAAAGAATATTTTGAAAAAGTTAATATTGAATAAAGTTGGCAGATGACAATAATAGTTGGTTCTGTAATAAATAAGATTTTTAACCCTTAAATCGCCAAGAAAAATGCATCTGAAAAAAATGACGTCTGCTGAAGTCGTCTGCCCCAATAAATGCCTAATATTGCTGTCTAATTCAAGTATATAAGATTTTTTAACCCCTTAAGTGCAAAGAAAAATGCATCTGAAAAATGACGTCTGTTGAAGTCCTCTGCTGCAAATAATTGCCTAACATTGCTGACTAATTTAAGTATAGAAGCAAACAGGGTGGACCCAGATCAGACTGCCATAGAGGTTTCTTTAACATTTCAGCAGAGAAGTAATGCAGACGACTTTTGTTGGGATTGGCGCTTTAAGGGTTAATTAACTCTTTTCCCGCCAGTCACAACTTTTGTCGTCTGCTCCTCTTATCTGCTTATGCTCTTCGATAGCCTTTATTGCAAACAGTATGGACCCATATCAGACTGGTCCCTTGGGAGCAGTCTGATCAAGCTTCATAGTATTTGCTTCCATAATAAAATCTAGTCTGATGTGCACTTGAATGTATCCAGCAGACGTAAAAAAGCAGACATTTTCAGGACAAAAAATTAGTGGCTGACCATGGCTAAGGGTTTACAAACATTCATAACTATTTCATTCATATAGAGACAAGGCTAAGTCAGGAGAGCCCTCTGTTGACCTGTTAAATAACTCACTCATTGGGTAGATATGAATCATGCGCAGGTCACCATGCATGGTTGTCCATAAGGGAGGTACTCTTTCATAAACAAGGGCCATAACTCTCAATATATATTTTTGGGAATTTCTTAGAAAGTTAATCAAGCAATACACTCATCACCTTTTACTGTTATCTTTCCAAGTTTCAAGGCTTTTGCGCCAATCATGACTGCAGCAGATGACAAATTTGGCCACTTCTTTCCTAAATTTTGAACAAAATAAGGTACGATATTTCATGAAAATGGTCTGCCAGCAGACGATTCTCATGAACTATCATGCCGTATTTGTTATTTTTTAAAAAGCGGCAAAATTTGAAATTGTCGTCTGCTGCAAATTTTAGGTGGCACTTTATGGGTTAATGAGGTACCTTGCTAACAAGCTGTGCACGACAGAATTAACTCTTTATCTCCTAGTGTTGTCTGCTCATAACTTTTGCAAACAGTTTGGACCCAAATCAGGTCCGACAAGACATCGGCCATGATCTGGATCCTCTCTGTTTGAAACACAGATGGTACCTGCAAGAATTTTTCAAAAAAGATGAGTGAAAAAAATCAGCAAAAGACAAATGAAAATTTTTTGCAAACAGTTAAGACCCAGATCAGGCCGACAAAATGATCTGGATCCACAATGTTTGACACACAGATGGTATCCTGAAGAATTTTTCAAAAAAGTTGATTTTGAAAAAAATCAGCAAAAGACAAATGAAAAATTTACCAGGGGACCAAAGGGTTAAGGACTGAAAGCCATTGAAAGCGATATGCCCCCTCAACTTGTTCAAAGTTAAGAGAATAACAGCCAAACAAAGGGCTATTTATAGCTAATGTTATTTCTATCTAAACTCACAGACTTTAAATAAAATTTGTCTTATAAAAATTTTGTTTGTTTGATTTTATTCTTTACGTCCCAGTCACCGATCTTTCAGTTATGTCAAGACGGGTCTTCCTGGGTTGAACCAGTACTTAGCTAGGATTAATGTTCTTGCTCAAGGACACAACGCAGTGACGCCAGTGAGGCCTCCGCGCGGCGCCTCGGTCTAGAGTCAAGCACTCAACCACTGTGCCGCTGCCCTCCCTCTCTTATAAAGATTAACTAAAAATTTACTCTTACCGCAGTCTTTCTCGTCCGAATTATCGGTACATTCAGATTTATTGTTACACTTCTGGTAGTCTGGTATACACTTGTTGTCTTTCTTGCATTTAAACTGGTGTGAAAGGCATGTGTAGTTCTCTGAAAATAGAAAAGAGCCGTTATATGTGAGTTCCAACAATGTGGCATTGTGCAGCCTCCTTTTATGCTTAGAAACTCCAAATGGTGTTCAGTCAGTAGCTTAACAATCATAGAATACTCAAGCGACTAGCAAAGGCTCTGATCAGACTGCACATATGCGCAGGCTGATCTGAGGCTTTGCTGGTCGCACATACCACATTGTTGTAAATCTCATGCACTGACTCAAATTGTATACAGTAAATGTTCTGAAATTTAGAACACTTTTCTATTTTGGTATTCAAATAAAATGTTGGTTTTCAGGGCTGGCATTCACAAAATGCTTGTCAGAATAGCAATCAGGGAAGTCCCTGATCAGACTGCTTCGTCAGTCTGCCCTGTTTATCTAGACCTTTTTGTAAGGCAACTAATGTTCAAAATTTTAGACTTTTTTACCTTACTTTCAAATTCCATCACAATGAACATAATCCTGATAGGCAAATGAGCCACTTCAAGAGACTACTAGACAGGGTTCATACAGGAAAGATTGTGTAAAATTCTAGGAGTTTTAAAGGACTTCTAAAAGACTTTCCTACTGTTTCCAAGGACTGAAAACTTAAGAAAAATACTGATTTACACATTAAAATTCTACTTCAGAAATGCTAGAGTCCATTACTTTAATTATTAGATTAAGAAATTTAAGAAAATTAGTACAAAATTTTATCATATACCTATAAATGATACAACGTTCAAACTGTCAGTTTTCTGGCCATATGATATAGAAAGCCGGATCACCGAACTAGGTTTTCTGATTCCATATCACTATCCTTTAAAACGAGGCTAACGTCGGTTACCTGTTTTTGCGACAACATTACATAAAGTAAATTTCAAGCATGGAACCAGAGACGAAAAACTTGATTACGTGACTTCAAGAAACATAACGTAATGGCAAACGTTCCCGCAATTTTTCGGGATTAAAGACCAAAATAGGTTATAAAATCAGAATGTCAGAAAAAGGCATATAATAAACATATTATCATAATAGTAACTTGATATGGCGTACATTATCATGTCTCGTGGATGAGGCCATACCATTGGATCACCCCGACGCTAAGCGTCTTGGGTGATCAGATGGTTTGACCTCATCCACTCAACGTGATACAGTATGCCAGATCTAGTTACTACTATGATAATGTGTATGTGGTGCCTTTATTTGGTGCAGCTTATGCTGCACCAAATAAAGGCATCACATTTTTATACTGATTTAGGTCTCCAAAAACACTGTTGAATCCTCCTGTAAAGACTTTTCAAGGCCTTTGAGTGTTTTTAAGTACTTTTCAAGGCAAATTTAATTTTCAAGGACTTTTCAAGACAGTCCTGTATATTCAAGTACTTTTCAAGCCTGTGCCAACCCTGCTAGTGTGTGTGAGTGAGTTTGTGTTTAATGTTCCAACAGCTGCTTTGGTCATATGGAGACAGGGCCACGGCTAGTCTCATCCAACAGACTGGAGGAGCCAATGATCGAACTCTGGATCTCTAGGTACAAGGTGGGTCGATTATCTACTACAAAATGGCGGCTCCTCAAGAGACTAAACATATGTCATTGACACTGCTGATGCCCCTGTCTTGTCAACCGTCACGAAACCGGCAATCAGGTCTCTATATCAGATTACGTAATTTATTTTATTTTTCATTTTTGTTATTGGATCCTTTCCTTCTGACTAAAGATGTAAAAGAAAACTAATTTTCAATTGGGTACTCTTATATGGAGAAAATTAAAAAAAAAAATCTTATTTCTCAATCAAAACATATGTTGTAGGTGCTCCAAAAACTTGTCTGAATGAGACGGTTCTTTTGAGCATCCAAAATAAATGTTAAAACTGAGGGGTAAGAAAATATTCATATTTTTACAAGCAAAAATTTTGATTATCTTCACCTATGTTATATACAGAGCAGTGTTGTGCCTATGTCAAGATTTCTGGGGGACACCAGTGTCCCCCTACCTGAATTTCAGAGGGACATTTGCGAATTCAGGGGGACACACCAATTCCATAGGTTTTTTACCTGTAAAATTGAAAACAGTTTTCCAGAAATTTCTGTTCATTATTATTTACATTTGAGCTTGATGTCAATAGTTTTGGCTCGAGAAGGCGTGCAGATTACAGTAAAGTTGTTTCTACATTGCCGCAGTTTTGAATTCCCCAGCAAATATTTTATTTCTACATTAAAATAGCTTTTTCTGGCCTTCAGCTGAATAAAATTTGCCTTTTCCGCCATTGTTGATGTATTGGACTGGTTGAAAAATCAATATCCAATGCAACATTTATCATCAGAAAATACCTGTGCACACTCTAAATTACTTCCCTTTACTGGGTTATGCTAAATACGAAAACGGGGTTTAAATAGCGAATATCAGCGGATTTTTGAGGGCGAGCCTGTAGGCCCGCACCGGGTGCATTTTTAAGGGACATTGACAGTAAAATTGCAGGAATCCCGCAATGCAGCACTCTAGGCACAACACTGAATAGAGGATCTTACATGAGTGCTCATGTTTTATTTAATTTATTAAACGAGTTGGGGAAAAGAGATAAAATGTAGGCTTGCCAAGCATTTTAGCTCTTTCGCAACGAATGTGATAAAAAATATTAATTTATCACAATGAACATAATCCTGATAGGCAAATGACAGGGAGGGTAGTCACGTGGTTTCTGTTAGGATACACTGTACGGAAAAATGGCGGACTTCTTTCCACACCGATGTTTTAAGTAAAAGAAAGTAGATATTTCTGCGTGTTTTTTTCATCTTTACACAGAAAGCTATACACCATTTTCCAGGCACTATTTTTTCCGATCTAACGATGCCAGGATGTCCACATAAAGCTTCTTACTTTGAGTACAGACTCTGTCACAAATTTTTTAGAGACGAAGATCGGGCCTGAATTTGGAAATAAGCTGTACGGACAACATTTGTGACAGAGTTAGTGTTCAAAGTAAGAAGCATAAAGATGCTATCCTGGTAGAGTTTGATAGGGGAAAATGTGGGCTGGAAAATGGTGTATAACTTTCTGGGTATAGATGACAAAACATAGAGAAATCGGCCTACATTCGATCAGAATGTCCGTACAGTGTATTCGAACATCCGTACAGTGTATCCAAGCAAAAACCACGTGACTACCCACCCTGAAATGAGCCACTTCAAGAAGACTAGAAACCTATTCATATGACACATATGCCCCTGGCAACCTCAGTAAACATCATGAAGTCAGCACTAATTGCTCGTGACATGAAGATTTCATGGAAAAGATACCCTCTCTATATTACATAAAGTGCACAATTGTCATGCCACCCATATACACTAAAATAGATATAGTGAAATAGAATATAAAACAATCACCCTATCACTGAAATACTGTTGAAAGTGGTGTAAAGTCTCATAGAAACAAATTGGAATAGCTTACCACAGTTTCCCAGATAACTTTCATCTGATCCGTCAGAACAGTGAGCCGTTCCGTCGCAAATGCCGATGGGTGGGATACAATCTGCCTCGCTGGTTCCATTCTTACACATAAATAGACCTGGCTGGGAGCAGTAGTAGGGTCGTGATTCTGAAAAGTAGGTAACACCAAAGCTTTATCCATTACATTTTGCCACCATGTTTTTTAACCATGTTTAACTTGAATTGATCATGGGTTTGTTGTTGTCAGCTGACTTGTATTTTAAAATTAACTTTTTAAAAAATTCTTTCAAAACACTACCAGAGTGTCGATCATTTTGGATCCAGAATAAGACAGATGTTCAGTCAGTCCTGATCTTTTGTTTGTTTGATTTGATGCTTAACTTCCCAGTCAACAGCTATGGTCATGTCGGGACGGTTAGTTCACCTAACCACACCTTTTTCCTGGGCAGGCATGACTAAGCGGTTAACCAGTTCTTCATGCACATACTTTCGTTTGTTACTGACAACAACCCTTCTTGAATCAGCAGAGAGGAGGAGAATGGCCGTAGAAATTATTCATGATCAATCTCCACAGAAGTATTGGACCGGGCCGAGATCTACCCCTGGATCTGCAGTCTTACATGTTACCAACAGGGACCAAGCTGGCCCAGAATTTTAGGGAGAAGTGACTTCTCCTTGCAGGACAATAAGGGAGAAGTGACAGTCAGATAGGGAGAAGTTATAGCGCAAAATTACGACATTTTCTGTCACTTTAGAAGCAAATTAGCCATTTCACAAACTATTGTCATTTAATGGAAGGAGAAACATGATGCAGTAGTAGTAGATTGTCTGATAATGTCACCACAGCTAGCATTTGTGTGGTGATCGAATGAAAATGAGTCTCTCCCTAAAAAAAAAAAATTTTTTTTTTTTTTTTGGGGGGGGGGGGGGGGGGGGGGAACTCCCACTTCTCCCTGGGTCCAATTTAGGGCAAAATTACGGCCCCTAGGGCAATTTTTCACCCTTGTCGCCCCCTAGCTTGATCCCTGTTACCAACTGCACTACACAACCAGGACGGTCCTGATCTGGGCACAAACTATTTGCAAAGATTATCAGCATATGGCAAAAGTCGCGGCTAGCAAGGAAAAGGTTAAAAAATATTCATTCAATAAAAAAACATATTCCAACTTGTCCAAGGTATAGATTTAAGTAGTATACTGTATAAATGAAACTTGAATTAAATTGGGCGACAAATGATCAAGTCACTAAGACAACAAGGGAAAAAAGGCTATCAGAGGGGAGGACAAATAACCGCAAACAAAAAAGTAACTGTTAAGCTGCTACAAGGAGACCACCAACTTTGCATAATTTCAGATGAGATACTACTGGAATATAAGCTTTTGCCAAATTTATATGAGCCGTGACATGTGATTTCCGACAATGTGGTATTTTTACGAGCGTAGACTCAGACGAGCCTGTGCAGCCCCTTTTTAAGCTTAGAAACTCCAGATTATGTTTAGTCAGTAGCTTAATAGCCATAGAATATTCAAGCGATGAGCAAAGGCTCTGATCAGAATGGGCATATGCGCAGGCTTATCTGAGGCTTTGCTGGTCGCACATACAACATTGTTGGAAATCTCATGTCTCGGGTCAACTACCCCCCAACCTAAAGGTAACTGATAAGCTGTTACAAGGAGACCATCAAATTTGTATAATTTTAGACGAGATACTACTGGAATGTAAGTTGTTACCAAATACATATCGTCCCGTGCATGAGAGTGGTCCTTATTACATCGGCAAGCAGCTATAGCCAAGTTTAGCCTGCGCAAATGGGCAGACTTGCCAGACCCTTCACTGTGTGCTGTTGCGATAAGTACCGACATGTTGTGCACTGCCCAAGGCTTTTTCTACCATTTTGGAGCAATCACCCATACCCCTGGAATTGGGAATTTTAGCGCGAAAATGCTTAAAATTGGGAATTTTTAGTGTTTTTAGCTATACTGTCAAATCATAAACTACATCATATTTATCTGAATTTAGCTGTGCAAACTGCAAGAACAATATTCTGTGTGTAAAAGAAATATCAATTATGTATTTGTTGTATACTAACAAGCAAAGATAGTAAGATCTATTAATATTAACTATTTTATTGATTTTCCGACTTTGAAATTGGGAATTTTCCCCCTAAAAATTGTAAACAAATAACAGTAAAACCTGTGTAAATTGGCCACTGTCAAAAAAGACCACACATTGGTTTTAAGGACTAATTATGGGTTAATGCAGGTCAAAAGTACTGCAGAATGCTCCAAAGGGAGTATTCTGCAATACTTTGACCTTCATTATGCTACCATTTGTCATGGGAATATAACACAATAACGCCTATAAAATAGGCCAAAAATAAGCCATAAGCCCTGCTGCCGTTCCTTTTCACGGCCACCAATCCATCTCCTTCATTGCCCATACCAGTTGGATTAAACTTTCTGTTTCTTAATTTTGACAGCAAAATCTAGAAAGCGGGCAATGCTATTCGATGAGACACTTATTGAACTTTTTGACATTGACATCGGTTTTAAAAGAATTTTCTACTTGACATATTGAAATGGTTCATAGAGAAGAAAAATGGCATTTTTTCAACTTCAACACAGATTCTAGAATCAGTTTATGTGTCAGGGCACACTATTCAAAATATGTCAAAGGTACACATCAAGGACATCAAATAGCATTTTCGGGTTTTTAAATTTTTGTATTTGTTAGAAAAAATAACGATTCTTCTGAAATTTAAGTCCCTCTCATTCATAGGAAACAGGTCCCTCTTCTTCATAACACAGTATTGATTTTATGCGATGAAGGAGATGGATTGGTGGCCGATCCTTTTATGTAATAGAAACTTACCACACATATCTTGAGATTCGTCACTTCCATCGTCACAATCCTGATGTTTGTCACACGTCCACCACAGGGGGATGCATTTAGAACTCTTTGGACAGAGAAACTGGGAGCTGAAAATGTGAGAAATAATCTAAGAACATCTTTTACACTGGGCAGTGACGCAAAAAAACATGTCTTCAGGGTTTCCGACAAAGTGAGATTCAAACCAGTCTCCTCAGCTACAGAGACAAGCTAGAAAATTGAAATTTCTCAAGTTGCAAGTCTAGATGGGATACTTTCCATTAAGCAAATAACAAAGGCGCTGATCAGACTGCGCAGATGCACAGGATGGTCTGCCCCTTTGTTGTTCCTAAGCCCCCCGAAAACAGGTTTTCTTGCAACGAGGCCCACACTAAAAGTATGTTTACCATAACTCTTTGCCCCTTGGAAATTTTTTTATGCTTTTTTGTCGTCTGCTGATTTTTTTCAATATCAACTTTTTCGAAAAATTCTTTTATGAATACCATCTGAGAGTCAAACAGATTGGATCCAGATCAGGCCCGACGTTTTGTCTGACCAGATCTGGGTCCAAACTGTTCGCAAAGGTTATCATCAGACGCCACTAGGAGGAAAGAGTGTAGCAACCCTAATGTTAATTGGTTTGTTTGTTTGATTTGATTCTTTACGTCCCATCAACAATCTTTCTGTTAAACAGGGACAAGTCTTCCTGGGTTCAACCAGTACTAAGCTAGGATAAATGTGTCTTGATCAAGGACCACAACGCAGTGACGTCGGTGAGGCTCGAACCCACGGCCCCTCGGTCTGGAGTCAAGCACTCTACCACTGAGCCACTGCGCTCCCTTATGTTAATTGGGCTTAAGAACTATTTCCTATTGTCCTATGCCTTCTGTTACGTACTTCGTTTTAATCAGGGTTCATACACGTCTTTTTGTGTAAAACTCAAGGATTTTTCAAGGACTTCTAAAAGACTCACCACTGATTTTTAAGGACTACAAGCCTAAGAAAAATAATAGTTTACACTTTAAGATACTACTTCCGAAATGCTAGACTGAGAGGGTGGAGAAATGTCTAAGAAAATTAGTAAATGAATGATGTGCCTTTTTTTGGTGCAGCATATGCTGCACCAAATAAGGGCACAACATTTCCATACCGATTCAGGTGTACATTTACAAAGTTAAGTCCTGCTGAAAATAGTAAAATTCAAGGACTTTTCAAGGCCTTATAAGGATTCTCCGGTACTTTTCAAGGCAGTATGAATTTTCAAGGACTTTTCAAGAAAGTGTGATTGTCTAAAACGTTATGGTAGCACTCACCTTGTACAGTTTGCAGTACAGGACACCGAGTCATTGTTCAGCTTGTGGTGTTCTGGGCACGCACAGACTGCATCTACACTCCCTTCCTTTCCAGGTTTCAGTAAACACAGATGGGTGCAGCCTTTGGTCTCGCATGGATTATTTGGTACTGAAAAATAATTTTATCACATGACGTCGCATCTGGGAGTGATAAAACTTCATGTATTTAAATCGATAAACTAATAGTGGTCTACAAATTGTTATGTAATGGTGGCCATAACAAAGCCGTGTATATATGTCAAAATCTTTTCGCACTAAAAAATGGGATTTCAAAGTAGTTTTATTGTCAACAATAAATAGAATCTTACAATCCTGCTCCTGTACTATTAGATTTATAAAACTTGTTGCGAAAAAGTGATAAAATGCACGACAGAGCCTCATATTTTATCTCTTTTCCCAAATCTTGTTAAATAAACTCAATAAAACATGAGCATGCATGTACAATCCTCTATTTATATACATCATACTGGTAACTATGCCATTTTCTTATTGCTGTAGACCTCAGTCGGAAAATCTTAAAAAAAATATATCACTATTACTTCAGAACCTTTTGTAAAATATTATATTACATGTTTGGCGGGTAAATACCATGATTTATACAACAAATAAAATCGGTAATTTTGTTTTTGCCTAGAAAGATTTATTTCCTCTAGGGAAATAAATCCCTTTAGCCGGAACTCCTTTTTCCTGACCATAGGTGCCCCAAGGCATCGATGAGATGAAACACAGGTCTTATTCATTTTCGTTTTTATTATTTATAATTTTTAAACAAGAATAACGCTGCACTTTTGTCCTCGCAAACATTAACAAATGACGTCATTTGCATATGCGATGACGTTGCATAACGTTTCTGTCTTCCAACACTGAAACTGGAGGATCGAGATACAAAAACGAAAAATTCTAGAAAATCACAATAAATTTAATACCAAAATGTTCGTTACGATCTAACTAAGAAAACGACTACCCACACTTTATGTTTTCGTTCACTAATAAAAAAGTTACAGGCGTTTGAATTTCTGAGGAGGACTCAATGAAATTTAGCAAGAAGTGAGCGAAGCTCACATACCCCCGGCGGTAGCCATCAGAGGTTGTAACACTTTCAGAGAAAAGACAAAATTGTCAAAGATTTCATAATCCTAAATCAAGTAGTTTCTGAGAAAACTTTGATGAAAAATGTCCATATGTATTATAATATAAGAGTGACAGAAGGAAAAATTGAAAATTTGAAAAAAGAAGGCAAAATGAGGATTAGCACCTTAGTTTTCATTTACACAATACACTTCTCCTACCTGAAAGTACACAAATAATTTCATAATCCTAAATCAAGTAGTTGCTGACAAAACTCTGACAAAAAACGTTCATATATATGTGTTATATAGGAATGACAGAAGGAAAAATTGAAAAAGAAGCCAAAATGAGCTTTAGCATCTTTATTTTCATTTACACAATACACTTAGCCTACTTGAAGGTGTACACTAAATTTGAAAACACTGGCTCCAATAGGAGCCGAGAGATCTGCGACAGCAATTTTCATTGGAGAGAAAGAAAAATGAATAAATAAAGGGACTGATAAGCAATATGTGGCTGTTCTTTTCTTACACAATACAACTCATCACTATCAAGCTTTGTTCCAAATTTCAGAGTCCTAACTCAAGTGGTTGCAGAGAAATCTTTGACAGAAAAAATGTCCATATGTATTATATAAGAGAGAAAGAAGGAAAAAATGAAAATTTGAAAAAAGAAGGCAAAATGAGGATTAGCATCTTAATTTCCATTTACACAGTACACTTTGCCATCCTGAAGATGTAAACAAAATTTGAAAACACTGGCTCAGATAGGAGCTGAGAAATCTGTGACAGAAATTTCCATTGGAGAGAAAGAAAAATGAACAAATAAAGGGACTGATAAGCAATATGTGGCTGTTCTTTTGTTACACAATACAACTCATCACTATCAAGCTTTGTACCAAATTTCAGAATCCTAACCCAAGTAATTGCTGAGAAATCTTTGACGAAAAAATTTTCCATTGGAGAGAAAGAAAAATGAACAAATAAAGGGACTGATAAGCAATATGTGGCTGTTCTTTTGTTACACAATACAACTCATCACTATCAAGCTTTGTACCAAATTTCAGAATCCTAACCCAAGTAGTTGCTGAGAAATCTTTGACGAAAAAAAAAGTTTACAGACAAACAAACAGACAAACAAACAAACAAACATAATTACAGAAAAGGCAAAAACTATATACCCCCTATATACTTCGTACCGGGGGTATAAGAAGGTTTTCCAAAATGACGGACTTCCAGGGAACAGCTAGCTGGTATATTAGTACTCGTGTTAGAATTAGTCACGTCATGATCCCGCTAGTTTTACCACATCGCATTCCGTAGTATTTTCTTGATTTGAGCAAGCAGTTCAAGCAGAATACATGTAATATACAGTTTATTAAATCGTTCCATTTAAAATATAGGATTTATAAACCTTGGGAGGTGGTAAATCCGATAAAGAAACTCATGCGCAAGCACACTCGTTTCTTTATCGGATTTACCACCTCCCTCGGTTTATAAATCCCATATTTCAAATGGAACGATTAATAAACTCTATTTATTTAACATATCATTTTAACCCTTAAAGCGCAAAAAGTCTGATTTGTCATCTGCTGAAATTATTTAGACAGCGTAGACAATATTATAGATGCAATTTTTGCAGGCACTTCAAGGGTTTAAAAAATATCTTTCATAAGCTATCATACTCAGCCCAGGAACTTACATTTTGCTTGTCTCATACTGTGGTAAACTACCAGGTCCATTGGTCGATGAATCATAGTCGTGAGAACTGTCCTCTTGTCACCTGTGAATTTCTGCGCCCTGTAAACCGAGTTAGTCTCCCAGTCCGACCAGAATATATAATCTATAAACGTCGTCACCGCAAACGTGTGAGGAAGATTTTCACTTATAATCACATGTCTATTACTTCCGTCCAAATCCGCCATCGCTATGTAATCGAAATTTGCGTCCGCCCAAAACAGCTTCTCTGTGATGTAGTCTATGGTGAGAGCATTTGGCCACGCAATTTCTTGCGTGATGATGTGTTCCTTAGAACTGCCGTCCATAGCAATTCTAGAAATGTGCGGAGAGTCTCCCCAATCGGACAGAAACAGGTAGCCCTTCTTCGGGAACACCTCAAGGGCTCTCGGCTCATGCAGGAACTGTTTGTCTTTCAGAATAATCTTGCGGAACCTGCCGTCAAGTTTGGAGACTTCTACCGTGTCTGTGTTTCTATCACACCAGTACAGATTTCGGCCGACCCAGTCAACTGCAATTCCGTCCGGATTAAGTACTGTCGAACTGTGAAGAATCTGAAAATTATGGCCAAAAAATGATTAACTCTTTGCCTACTAGTGGTGTCAGTTGATAACCTTTGCAAACAGTATGGACCCAGATCAGGCCTGACTATACAGCTGGCCTGATCTGGATCCAAACTGTTTGTCACTCTGATGGTACCAGGTATTCCTTAAAGTATTTATCAAAAAGTTGATTTTGAAAAAAATCAACAAATGACAAAAGAAGCATGCAAAATTACCCGGTAGGCAAATGGTAAAGCACCTTGACATATACAGGCCTCTAGATAAGAGTGTGCAATAAAAAAAAAGTTCTAGTGAATCAATCAAAACATAATTATGTTGTGGGTACTCAATACTGAATAGGACATTCCAAACTGATGGACAAGAAACTATTCTCAATTTTTTCATCATTTATCTGAACCTTTGCATACAAGTCCAACAATGCTCAGACCGACTTTAACCATGAATTTTTGAGTTTTGGCCATCCAGATAGAAATAACCCTTTATGCACTAATGGATTCTTCCTTCTAGTTTCATACAATTAGTAATGACATATATATGGTAGATTTACTGTCCTAAAAACTCAAATCTTGACATGATGAACTTAACCAGTTATGCCTGAATATAGTGTTTTTGGGCTGACCTAAATGACATTCTTACGGCATGATAGCCGTAACAAAGTAAAGCATAGCTGAAAAATTTCTCGTGCCTTCGCTGGGAATCGATCCCAGGTCGCCCTAGTACAAGACCAATGCTCTAACCACTGAGACAAAGAAGCTATGCGAAATCTACCTTATGTAGATATACAGGTGAGAGTGCCTGGCCCATAACAACATAATGAAACTAATGGATAAAGTAGAAAGACAGCCCATAATAATGAATACCAGAAACCCCAAATATTGACATAATGCCTGAAATTAATTGATTATGTAGAGAGTCAGCCCTAAAAATCCTGAATTCATGAACAATATTGAAAGCCTTCAGCAACATGGCAGTCCAACTGACACCTACCTCTCTTTGAGTAGTATTCTTCAAAGGTACTCTGTATATGTAGCTGTTCTGACTCTGTATATCTGTCCAATACAACATCTGCTCTTGATAGTCAAAGTCAATCGCCACCGAGTGTGTGAGACCAGAGAGCAACAACTCCTCCTCGCCGGTGGTAAAGTTCACTTTTCTGATGTAGTAGCGGTTAGATACCAGAAGGAATGGCTCATTTTCTGAAGAATAAAACAACACATTTAGTCCTCTATCAGATAAGTTATGGTAAAATTCGCCCTTAAAAGACCAGAAATCTCAAAACGGATACCTTGGCAAACAGTGAAGACCCTGATGAAAAGCTACATAATGCAGCATTTCATCAGGGTCTGCACTGTTTCTAAGACAAAATCTTCAGAGAAAGAAATATACTACTTTTAGAATTATAACCCGTGAACCCTGAATATATACAATGAATCGCCCTGTCTCTGTATGGAAAATTCCATTGGTCTAAAAGGGGTTAAAAGATATTTCTCACCTAAACTAGTTTTTTTGTTTGTTTTGTTGCTTTACGTCCCTGGCAACAGCTATGGTCATGGCCGGACAGTCAATTCACCTGACCACGCTTTTTCCTGGGCAAGCTTGAACAAGCTTAGCAGTTAACCTGTACTCCGTGCACATTCTTTTGTTTGTAACTGACATACTGACAACTGATCTAAATTAGAACTAGAGCTATATAAGCTGGTAAATGCCATCAAACTCTTTAGTAGAAGTTATTGTATTGTATGGTAGCTGTTCTAAATTTTTGAACACAAGCTACCTGCCAAAAAGGACAAATACAGGTCAGATTGATTTACTACACAATTTTATTCATTATTTTGACCAATATATAAATATACTATATACCTGTATCTGTGAGCTTGCAGAGACCATGTGCTGGTTCCAGTTCATAGTTCTCAGCACATTTACAGTAGTAGGAACCAACCGTATTCATACAGAAATGACTGCAAGGGTATTCTGTCTGACATTCATCAACATCTGAAACACAAATAACAGAGATTATAGTTAGGTAAACTAGAAAGCCAAAGTTGGGTAAACTTGATAGTCAGAGTTAGGTAAATTAGAAGATCAAAGTTAGGTAAGCTATAAATTTGAAGTTAGATAAGTTAGGGAGAGCTTACTGCTGCATGAGTCAGCTGTTTCTAATAAGGTACAGTAAGGTTATTTTAGAAGGGCCACAAGAAATTGCAAAGTGCTTTAGATGCTTTTAAGTTTGATATTGATAATAATATGTGAAAGTTTAAACAGACTGTTACTATTATTTTTAAACCATATACCTACTGGTCATGCTATTGAAGTTGAACTGAAAACTGGTAAGGTATTACTGTTATTTTATCCTGCAGGGCTTTTTCCAGCAATTTTGGGAAAAGGCCCCATGGCCAAAATTGGGAAAATGATTGACTTAACTTCAAAATTGGGAGAAATTAACAACATAGAACATAACAAGGGTAGCAAAATTTATCTTCAAAATCAAGTTATTTTATATTGTATTATGTCAAGCATACCACTTCAAGAGTTTAAGTATCATTCTGACATGGGTCATTGTTTCTCATAGGTAGTAGTGGTCTCTTAAAAAAAAAAAAAAAAAAAAAAATACTTTTCTTTATTTGGGAAAAACAGACATGGTATTGGGGAAAAAGGTGGCTATTTTCGGTTGGGAATGGGCGAGAGATGGTAGAGATGGGCAGAAAATCCCCTGTCCTGATTTTCAATTCACATGCTACACCATGGACTCAACTAGCCTTCATCTAAGGTAAAAATTTAAGCTGTAATTGTATCAGTTTGACTCTATACTTACCGACACAAGTCTTATTATTTGAGCCAAGCTGGAAACCAACATGACAACTACATTCATAACCGATTTTCTTTTCTTTACAGATATGACTGCACGGGTGAAACAGGTCACACTCATTCTCATCTGAAAATATATATCAACATGAGCTTAACCACAAGTTTACATAAACAACATTTTTGAG
This sequence comes from Loripinus fragilis, assembly GCA_964019695.1. Taxonomy (NCBI): domain Eukaryota; kingdom Metazoa; phylum Mollusca; class Bivalvia; order Lucinida; family Lucinidae; genus Loripinus; species Loripinus fragilis. The sequence continues at coordinate 30,327,687 of OZ026531.1, forward strand.
CCTAAAATTGTAGATATTTTCTTACCCATCAGTTATAACATATGTTTTGGGTGCTCAAAAGAACTGTCTCATTGAGACAGTTCTTTTGAGTACCCACAACATATGTTCTGGTTGAGAAATAAGAAAATTATTTTTTCGTTACACATTTTTAACTAAAGGCCTGTTAACCCTTTGTATTCTGATGAACTTTTCAATACAGATGAATGCAATAAGCATAGAATTGTCCATTATATATTTTGAGGGGTCACAAGTTGGAATTTCCAAATTTTGATCTTTTTCTAAACCTGAAGGTTGTTCTGATGACAGCAAAAAGTGTAGACATCTTGGTCTTGACCGTGTTCCAAAGTTTCCAGAATACAAACCTTAACTCTGCATGCTCAATTATTTTGCATGCTTTTTGTTGTCTACATAACTTTTTTTTCAAAATTGACATTTTTTTTCAAATATTTCTTTCAGGAATTCCCGTTTGGATTCAGATTTAAAATTTTGTAGGGCCTGATCTGGGTCCTAACTGTTCTCAAATGTTATCAGCAGAAGATACATGACATTCATGTAAGTGAGTATCTTGTTTGTTTTTGTTTGATTTGATTCTTTACGTCCCATCAACAATCTTTCAGTTATATACGGACCAGTCTTCCTGGGTTGAACCAGTACTAAGCTAGGATAAATGTGTCTTGCTCAAGGTCCACAACACAGTGACGTCGGTGAGGCTCAAACCTGTGGACCTTTGGTCTTGAACCAAGCACTCTACCACTGAGCCACTGCGCTCCCTAAGTGAGTATCTGAATTGCACCAGGTTCTATACTTACAGCAATTTAATGGTTCATCAGAACTGTCGCCACAGTCATCTCTACCGTTACACGTCAGGTTGTCTTTTATACATACACCGTTGTCACACTTAAACATGGTGCTGTTGCCGCATGGGAATGGCGTGATGCACATGCTCTCATCCGATCCGTCAGCACAGTCCGGCTTCCCGTCACATTTTGATGTCAAATCAATACAATAGCTGTCGTTGCAAGTAAACTGGTCTGTTGCACACTCTTGGTAAACTGAAATTATAAAAGATCCAACAGATATCAGTGCCCAAAATTTTTATTTTATTTGGTTTGATGTTTTACATCTCCATCAACAGCTATGGTCATGTCAGGACCACACTTTTTTCCTGGGCAAGCTTGAATAAACAGTTAACCAGTACTTGGTGCACATACTTGCGCATGTAACTGACAACAACCCTCCTTGAATCAGCGGAAGGGAGGAGAATGACCGAAGAAATTATTACATAATCAATCTCCACAAAAGTATGAGACCAGGCTGGGATCAAACTCATGACCCGACACATTAAAATTTATTGCCAGCAAGCGGTTAAGGAGATGATGTTTGAAGAAATTGATGACTGACGTCGGACGCCAGATGGGCGAACACCAGACACCCTATGATCTCAATAGCTCAACTTGAGCCTATGTCACAAGTCACAAGTATGTTAAAAAAACGAAACTGTGTGTTATCCAAAAAGTATTTTGTCTAGAGCTACTACAGGGTTCATACAGGCAAGATTGTGTAAAATTCAAGGACTCTTCAAGGACTTCTGAAAGACTTTCCTGAAAACTTATGAAAAATACTGATTTACATGTTAAAATTCTATTTTTGAAATGCTAGACTGCATTACTAAAGATATAAATTTAAGAAAATTAGTATAAAATTGTGGTGCCTTTCTTTGGTGCAGCATATATTGTGGTGCCTTCATTTGGTGCAGCATATGCTGCACCAAATAAAGGCACCACAATTTTATACTGATTTAGGTCTCAAAAGACAGTGTTGAATGGTAAAATTCAAGGGCTTTTCAAGGCCTTTGAGTGTTTTTCAAGTACTTTTCAAGGCAAATTTAAATTTCAAGGACTTTTCAAGACAGTCCTGTATATTCAAGTACTTTTCAAGCCTGTGCGAACCCTGTACTAAAGGGAATCGGTAAAAAAAGGTTTAGTGATCTTACCACATGTTTGAGGCTCGTCACTGTTGTCTCCACAATCGTCTTCAAGGTCACAATAAAAGGACTGATCAATGCAGCGATGATTAAGACATTCAAACTCCCCATCTTCACACACAAAGGGCTCTAAAATATAAAACAGGGTAAATATAGATATAATGTCATCTTCAAGGTCACAATAAATAAAAGGATTGATCAATGCAGCAATGGTTAAGACATTCAAACTCCCCATCTTCACACACAAATGGCTCTAAAATATAAAACAGGGTAAATATAGATATAATGTCATCTTCAAGGTCACAATAAAAGGATTGATCAATGCAGCGATGGTTAAGACATTCAAACTCCCCATCTTCACACACAAATGGCTCTAAAATATAAAACAGGGTAAATATAGATATAATGTCATCTTCAAGGTCACAATAAAAGGATTGATCAATGCAGCGATGGTTAAGACATTCAAACTCCCCATCTTCACACACAAATGGCTCTAAAATATAAAACAGGGTAAATATTGATATAATGTCATCTTCAAGGTCACAATAAAAGGATTGATCAATGCAGCGATGATTAAGACATTCAAACTCCCCATCCTCACACACAAATGGCTCTAAAATATAAAACATAAAAATAGTAGTTGGCATTATCATATGACGTCGTGTCTGGGAGTGAAATAACGCCATGCAATAAAATCTATAAACCACTAGTGGTTTATAGATTTACGGGAAACGTTATGACGGCCATAATAATGTTGCGTACATAATGACAAAATTATAATATTTTCCGCCAAAATGAGATTTCAAAGTAGTTGTCATATGATAAATAGAATCTAACATTGGAGCTCTTGTATTTTTGAATTTATTGAACTCGTTGCGAAAAAGAGATATAATGCTCGGCAAGCCTCGCATTTTATCTTTTTTCCCCAACTCGTTTAATAAATTCAATAAAACATGAACACTCATGTAAGATCCTCTATTTAATCGCAATTCAGTCGCTGAAGATTTCAGAGCCAGAGTGTTGCTGAAATCTGTTGGTGGCTGATTGGCAACTCTTTGCAACTAGTCAGAGAGTGAAATCAGTTGTGGCTAGTCTGGCAGCGACTGATTTTGATAGGCGGCCTTGTTGCAACCTTTGTAAAACCTTGCTGCATTTTCTGCAACCTCTCTCGGATGGTCATGTTTTCGTCACGAGAGGTCTTAGTGCAGTTGCAAGCTCTTTGGGAGTGGAGCTTTAGACTTATTACATTTTTTATCAATCTTTCTGCGAGCAAGTATGAAGTAATTCGACCAGAACCAATCAGATAAGAAGTAACGACATTGTACCAAACCTGTATGCACTGACAAAAAATTCTTAAGCAAGTCTGGCAAATTCAATTGTTGTATCCCTCAACTTTGGAAGCCCAAACCAACTGACTTGACTATACTAATCATCTGTCCATCACAGGTTTAGTAAACCTTTTTCGGCGTAAAATTGTAAACATTTTCTTACCCATTATTATAAACATATGTTTTTAGTGTTTCCCCTAGCCAGTTTTAGCATGGCATCGCGCCATGCCTTTTTTCCCAGCGCCATGCCCCCTTTCTAAAACAACATAAAATGCCCTACATTTTGGTAAAACAAATCATGAAAATCTGACAAAAACTAAGGAAGTTACAGTTTTTTCAGTTTGAAGCCTGTAGTAGCAAGGAAGACACATGCTAATACAGCAGCCAATCATTGCGCATTATTTTGAGTCTGAGACTGGACTCAAATTTTATAACTTCGAGGCCTGGTTAAAAACTTAGGAAGTTATCTGTGTTATTGAAGAAAAATAAGGATTCCCATAATAATGTGATTCTGATTTTTTTTTGCTCAAATATAAGTTCAAGTCAGTTTGAAAATTCTAAAATAATAATCAAATACTAAATAAGTAGTATTGTTTGCATTTAAAAGGACAGATAACAGCTGCATCATGCTAAGGGACATAAATTTATAATTGGCAATATCATATTGAATTTGGAACTTGGGCTTAAAAGTGACCTCTTAGCCTGTTGTAATGCACTTAAAGTGCCCTTTTCCTTGACTCTTTACCATGCCCTTGTTGGGGGCTGGGGGAAACACTAGTTTTGGGTGCTCAAAAGAATTGTCTCCTCGAGATAGTTCTTTTGAGTATCCACAACATATGTTTTGGTCAAAAAATAAGTAAAATAACCTTTTGTTACACATTCTTAACAGTCCATCACCAAGATACACACTAATGACAATTCACCAATGAAATATGTTTTCAGCATGGAAAAATTACGTAAAAAAAACCTTTACTAACCTGCATTACGACAATTAGTGCCAGTGCCTGGCCCTTTGTTGTTAGGGTCTTCATCTTCCGCTTCATGACAGTCTGGGTCTCCGTCACAGACCCATTGTTTATCTATACATCTACCAGCCTTACACTGAAACTGATCTTCACTGCAGTTTCTGTTAGCTATAAATACAGAATAGTATAACAGGGTTCATACAGGCAAGTTTGAGTTGAATTCAAGGACTTTTCAAGGACTTCTAGTGACTATCCTACAGTTTTCAAGGACTAAAAGATTATGAAAAATCCTGATTTAAGTGCACAAAATTCTACTTCAGAAATGCTAGACTGTGAAATTGGAGAAACTAGTACTAGAAAATTAGTATTAAATTGTTGTGCCTTTATTTGGTGCAGGCACAACAGTTTTATTCTGATTTAGATCTCTACCAACAGTGTTAATTCCTACAGAAAATAGAATTCAAGGTTTTTTCAAGGCCTTTGTGTACTTTTCCAGTAATTTTCAAGGCATATTCAATTTTTAAGGACTTTTCAAGAAAGCCCTCTAAATGTGAGTACTTTTCAAGCCTGTGCGAACCCTGTATAATGAAGTATAGAGAGGTCTGCACAAAAAACCTTTGAGCATGAAATTTGGATCATTTTTTTATCCATCAGTTGTATTTTGTTTGATTTGATTCATTACTTACTAATGAGTTTCCAGGTTATACGTGACCCCCGTTTTTCTTTTTTTAAACAGCTTTAAATTGAACTTAGAAGAACGGCATTTAGCATGCGGATTTAAACGCACACCGCGTAACTAAAACTTATTTTTGGGAGACGCCCTTATTTGTAACTGAAGCCCCAGTCCCCTGTACAAAAGAATAACTTAGTTGTTTTTCCCTGAGAATATACCCATGTGTACCCCAATAGATACACGTGGTTTATTTGCATTGCTATGATGATATGTACTAGCCTACAGGACTATCTTTATCAGATGATTCAACGAAAATCTATTCAGCAAACCTCACTCGTCATCATTTTGACACACACACGCACGCACACACGCAATTGTATAAGTATATTGGCGTCCTAGACCGTGCCGTATTGAAAGCAGGCAAACATAAGGCTTAAGTATGAAACGTGCATGCACATATAGCACCTTTCATTTAAATTCATTGACTCTCTTTGTCTACCAGGTAATTTGTCATGGTTTTGTCGTCTGCTGATATTTTTTCCAAAATCAGTTTGTTTCTTGTTGTTTTTTTTCTAAAATGACCTTTCGGGAATATCAGTAGAGTGCCAAGCAGTTTGGATCCAGATCATGCCTGACGTTTTGTCGGGCCTGATCTGGGTCCAAATTGTTTGCAAAGGTAATCAGCAGACGACACTAGTAAGAAAAGAGTTTATGACGACAATTCAAGCAAATTAGAGAGTTGACGAGAAATAGCGAATTGGGGATATACATAAGCCTTAAAGAGCATCAAATATTTGCCTGCTAAAGCTATTTCGCTGATAATCTTTGTCAACAGCCGAAGGCAAGTTCAGGTTAAAATGTTAGGCATTATCTGGATCCATACTGTTTGATAACCTACTTGTATTCCGGAAAGACATATTTTCAGGAAACAAGTGTCTCGAAAGAAAATTCAGCCATTATTTAGGTTCAGACAATACTGTTGCTTGAATCGTTTTTTAACACAGGCCATTTCAATGCATCGACTTTAGATGTACAGTGAAGTTTATGAGTCAGTATAAGCAGTGAATCATAGCTTAATGCACGAAGATTGGGCCAGTTAAGCAATTTTAGCGTGAAGTTGCGATTGTCTTTATCAGTTTAAACACGTGTTTTGGGTGTTCAAAAGAACCATATCATCGAGACGGTTGTTTTGAGTACACACAACATACATTTTGGTTGAGAAATAGGAAAAATACATCTCTGTTACGCACTCTTATCTGTGGGACTGACAAATTACCTCCACTGACCTGTATAAGCCATGTTTTATTTATATCACTAGGTTCACTTGAGGACTAATTTAAAGAAGAGCAGCAAAAACACACCAAAATTCCATCTAATCCCAGCCTATACAAAAACTCATATTTATGTAGAAAAAATAAATTCAATTACGCGGTATATATCTAAATTCATTTCTCTAATTTATTTTTCAATTAAAGTCACCATTAAAGAATAATTAGCAAACAACGGGGGTCACTAAAGTCCTGGAAACACTATAGTTAACATTCTTCAGTCATATCGAGATCAGTCTTCCTGGGAGCATAGGATAAAGTGTCCTGCTCAATCACATTTCGCAGAGCCCCCAGTGAGGCTCAACCCACAACCCCTCTATCTCAAGTCAATCAGTCTACAACTGAGCCACTGCGCTACCCACCATCAGATTTAACATTGGTTTTGTGTGGTCATAAGAATTATCTCATTGAGACGGTTCTTTTGAGTACCCACAACATATACTTTCGTTGAGAAATAAGAAAATAATTTATCCATTTAATAAATTATCTGAAAAGCCTGTATAATATTGAGGTTCATACAAGGATCATTTACAACAACACAACTACCAGGTTAGCAAATAGGTAGTTTATGAAATAAAAAATTTGAGATTATAACATTCCACCATGAGTGTCCATGTAGGATAGAGTTTGACTGGAAAACACGATTAGCACATAAGTTAAGTTGCAAAATGCAAAATAAAATCCTGCTAGGCTCCCTGTGTAATTAGAGTCACATTGCCATTATCATCATGTGGTGCACGTTTGGTGATGTCTTTAACTTTATATGATGTCAGTAAGTGGTGCTAAACCTTGCTTGTTGCCTTTGGTTTACTAAGCCGCAATATATTGGTCCTTTGAAAACCTTTTTCTAGAAAAAGAAAAGAACTCTACAGTGGCACCACTCCATTCTACCAAGAATATTAAAAACATTTTACTTGACCAAGCCGATCGTATCCGTTATGCTTGCTAATGATCAGTAAAATGAATATAAAGTTTTCTCAGGTTACCAGCTAACTCGTGAAATATTTGTTAGAATAAAGCTAACTACGTAAGAGACGTTAAATTATAAACGAAGAAAAAAATAGAACTCATACAAACAGTTTCATATTTATTTGACAATTATAGAGCACAAAGTGTTATATCACAATTTTAACCAGGGACTCGGCCCCTAGGGTGATATTTCTCTATCCTACATGGACAGGCTAATGATTGATTGTTTTTGTCCCACTTTAGCAAGTTTGTTTGTGTCGGAACATAAAAATATTAACTTTTTCCTATTTGGATTTACATTATTTCCGAGTTCACAAGTAGTTTTATCGGGTATTACAATTGGTGTTAACATAGTTTGCACCTTGTTATTGACTGGAATTTTTACTCTGCCCATATGTTAGAAAGCAGTCACATATGGCCATGTAAGGTAGATTAAGAAATTTCTTACATGAGCTGACAGCCTATCTTAGCAAAGGTGGGAGAAATAGCTACCATGCAAACATAAACAATTTGTGGTAAAGCGACAGATATTTTAATACTGATTGGATGTTTGAGATGATTAAAAAAAAGCAAAAGCAATGGTCATGATACTTGGTAAGTGTATTTGGCTTATTTTCAGTAACACTTGTTGGTACACATTAAAATTCCCTCATAGAGGCATGATTCCAAGTTCATAACTGTTATCATCACAACCATTGTTGCCATCACAGACCCATCTGTCATTGATGCACAGTTTACAGTTTTGTTGCCATCACAGATCCTTCTAGACAACTACTATTGATACATAGTTTACTTGCCACAATCATACTCATCACAGCCAAATGTTGCCTAAAACCAATGTCATTTATACAAACCTATCTGTCATTAAACAGTGTACTTATCAAAATCTTTTTCTTCACTGTTATCATCACAGTCATTGTTGCCATCACAGACCCAACTGACATTGACATACTGTTAACTTACCGAAATCCTATTCATCACTGTTATCATCAGTCATCGTTGCCATCACAGGCCCATCTATTATTGATACATAGTTTACTTGCTACAATCATACTCATCACAGCCAATGTTTTCATAATAAACCAATGTCATTAATACATTTTACTTACCACAATCTTTTTCATCGCTGTTTTCATCACAGTCGTTGTTGCCATCACAGGCCCATCTATTATTGATACAGTATACTTGCCACTATCATATTTATCATGGGCGAATAACCTTTGAGCGGAAATGATACCATGACGGAGTATGAAATGAGCGGAGAACCATACAGTCAAAAGAGTGGATGGATAATTCATTCAAATGAGCAAATTTTCCAGGTAATGACCTTTAAATAAGTTTTACCTGTAATGGCCAATATTGCTCAGTGCTTAATAGGTGATTTGGGAGCGCATTACAGTGGCCGATCCAGAAGGGGGTTCACTCCCCCTCCTTGTTATTAAATATCCTATGAAAATGAAATAATTTGGTCTCATTGAGACCAAATTATTTCATTTTCATGGGATATTTAAGATAAATGAGATAAAACCAGCAAAGCAAAACCCAACACCTTTATACTTATGAACCCCTAATCCAGGAATCATTGATCCACCCCTGCATCTGGATGTTTACCTGGAAAATTTGCTCATTTAAATGATTCAAACATTTGCTCTTTTGCCTTACGGTTCTCTGCTCTTTCGTAAAAATAAATCTGCTCTTTCGTATTTCAGATCCGCTCAAACCTAAATCTCTCATTCATCACAGCTATTGTTGCCATCATAAATCAATGTCATTAATACATTTTACTTACCACAATCTTTTTCATCACTGTTATCATCACAGTCGTTGTTGCCATCACAGACCCATCTTTCATTTATGCAAATCTTACTCTCTCTACACATGAACTGTCCAGGTTTGCAAGTGTAGGCTGAAATATAATTAATTGCCAAAATTAATTTTAAACTTGAGATTGTGTTTTTAAACCTCTGTGTCCCCAACAATATACAGTCGAATCTTGTAAATTCGAAGTCCTATGGACTAGAGGCTTTATTTCTAAGTATCCTGAGTTCAAATTATAGGGAGGTAGTACCCCCAACCCCGTCCCCTGATCATTAAGTTTTTTTTCTGTCAAATATGTTTTGTGTGCGTAAAAGATACCTCTCAGAAAATATGAAATTTCGAGACTCTATCATAAATAGTTCCATGGGTTAAGAAAAAGAAATTTTTTTCAGCGTAAAATTGTAATTATTTTCTTGCCCATTATTACTAGCATATGTTTTGGGTGCTAAAAGAACCCTCTCAATGAGACGGTTCTTTTGAGTATCTGTAACATATATTTTGGATGAGAAATAAGAAAATTATTTTCCTGTTACGCACACTTAACTAAAGGCATGTGTTCCAAAGATGTTGAAGTCATAATGAAGATTACTGCTTTACACTTTTTAACCCATTTAAGCCAAGTTGAATTCCCCACTCTTTTGATTTGGGTCTGCACAGTTTGCCAGTATCAATATCCCACAAAATAGATGCTGGCAGTCTGTCCAAGAAATTCATTTATTTTGTCTTTCACCTTTTTCACCATGGGTAGCATCTTTAACAACTGTTAAGAAGGCTAACATCTTTCTGTCAAAACTATTATAGGGATTAAACCATGTCTTTCGTATATTAATAACATTTGCGAAGTACCGAGGGAGGTTTTGAGACAAAGGGCACATGCCTAATGTGGGACCTGGCCAATGATAAAGCATTGAAATAACAATTTTAGTCACCCATTTTACATTTATAAACATTATTAATAGTGGTTAATAAAAACATCCGGTATATGAAGAAAAAGCATTGATGACCACTAATTGTGTCTAGAATGTCACATTACCTGCAAGCATTTTGAAAATTATGCTCCTGAGTGCAAATTTGGCATCAGGTTTTGATAATGGCAACTACGTACGTGACCGGTGCTTACCTCACATTTTGTGATGGCCTAGAATGCCTGCCTAAAGTGAGGCTCCATCCTGCAATCCCTCAGTCTCGAGTCAAGCACTCTACCACTGAGCTACCTGTTTGGGCATTGTTATGCCATGACTCCTGATAATAATGTCTTATTGAAAATCATTCTTATTTCTCAACCAAAACATATGTTGTTGGTACTAAAAAAGAACTGTCTCAATGAGACGGTTCATTTGAGCACCCAAAACATATATTATGATTCATGGGTAAGAAAATATTTACAATTTTACGCTGCAATTTTTTATTTATCTAAACCTATGGGGTGAACATTGATAGGGCACTGTTAAGATTCCTCTTGATAAAAATGTCTTATTGAAAATCATTCTTATTTCTCAACCAAAACATATGTTGTGGGTACTCAAAAGAACCGTCTCAATGAGACGGTTCTTTTGAGCACACAAAACACATTGTTAAACTGATGGATAAGAAATTATTCGGGATTTTGCGCTCAAAATTTTGCCTGTCTGGACCTATGGTTTGTCACTTACTGCAGTTTTTCTCATCTGAGCCATCCGGGCAGTCTTTATCTTTGTCACATCTCCAGTACATGTAGATACAGTCTCCTTTTTCACACTCAAACATGTTCGGACCACACTTCATGGAAACTGCAAATATTTAGATAGGAAAAATGACCCAGAATGAAACCGCAACAAATTTCAAATTACAGTCGACTCTCGTTAACTCAACTATGCATAACTCAATATTATCCCTTATCTCGACCTGACGGCCCGGTCCCGGTATTTTCCCCTATATATTATTGCAATTCCACAACGTTTATCTCGACAACGGCTAAGTCAATAAAACTGATAACTCGTTACGAAAAACTGGTCCCTCTGATCAATTTTAGTGTATTTTACCACGCCTAACTCGATTCCGTTTCATAAGAAATTACCATTTTATCTTAATGTGTCTCCAATTAATCCACCGCTTTCAACGTTAATTATCCCAATTCAAACCACCAATTGTTTGATCACTTGGTCCACGTGTGTGACACATGCAGTTGTAAATGAGTGTGTTGTATATGTATAATTCATAATTGACTTCAGTCGCCGAATTCTATTGATCTATTGTGGTACAACTTCAAAGCGGCTACATGAGCTAATGTGTCATATTTGAGCAATCTCTGTCCGATGACTGCTCGTTTTAAATAAGGCCAAAGTATAATTTAATTGTTTCTCGGCCAATTTTTTTATTTTGAAAACAGACTTGTGCGTTTAAGGCTATTTTCGGACATTGGTCATGTCATGACAAAACAGATTAGGAAGGCATATGCACATCAAGCCGACGAAAATTAAAACGTGTATGTACACTGTTGGGGCTTAAATTATGACGACTTACGGAAGGGGCGGGACCAGTTGCCGACTAGGTTTATTTTATTTTGTCTTAGAAAGTGAAAAAAATAGTCATAATGTCAGGTCTGTAGCGGTACCTGAGAAATTTTAATGTTTCAATTTCAAATGTCAATTGATTCTTGGGTCAACTCATCCCGTAGTTTATTAATGAAATAGCTCTGTATAACGATCTATTAATGGACGAGTTAAACGCGAATTATTTCGCCCCAAAATGGTAGGTATGCGTCATGATTTGGTTACCTCGAACTACTGATAACTCGACATATTTTGCCCAGTCCCTTGAAATTCGAGGTATCGAGAGTAGACTGTATTTATTTACTTAAGACAAAAGCAGGAAGCAGTAGCTCATTTGGTAGAGCGTTAGACTGGGGATAAAAGATTTGCTAGTTTGAACCTCATTGCTGGTGGGGTGTTGTGTCCTTGAACAAGACACTTTACTCGATGATTACTTCGGGATCAACTGAGGAAGACGCGTCTCAACATGACTGAAAAATTATTGACTGGGACGTAAAGAATAAACATACATGTATTGTGTTTCTGGCCTAATGACTTTTTAAAAAGCTGATTTTTAAAGTTTCATTTATCATATGCATAGCAACCATATTTTTGTCAGACCTAAAAAAAGAAATTCAGGATTTGGGATAAAATTCTTTGGAACTTCTCAAAATCCTGATTTCAATTGTTATCCTGAAAACTTTTCACCCATGGAAATAATAAGCTCAGGGTTTCCACAGAAACTCAAAAACATGATTCCATGATTTTTCCACGATTTTCCATGATCAACAATGTAATTTCCATGACTATTTAATGCACAGCCTCAAACCTCCCCTTTTAGCAGCATCTTCACCTCACTGAGCATAAATGCAGAATGCAGCAACAACAGCATGCTTGTAGACCATGCATGCATTTTGAAATGATTAAAACTTGAAACCACCAGGTACTGTAGCCAGAAAACTAGCTGTCGTACACAACTAGTTTTCTGGCTACTGGTGATTTTGTCAAATTATTTCACAAAATTCCATGATTTTTCCATGATTATTCAGGTTTTTAAAAATTCCATGATTTTTCCATGCATGGAATTTATTTTAGTGATTTTCCAGGTTTTCCATGATTTCCAGGGCTTGTGGGAACTCAACCTACTCGGCTTATTCTGGCAGATGTCGAGTGATTCGTCACTTTTATCTCCGCAATCATTCCAGCCATCGCATGTCTTGTTCTTAGGTATACAGTCGAAGGAGCTCTTACACGCAAACTCATTGTCCTTGCATTGTCTCGGTTCTAAAATATACAAAATACATGTGACCTGCAATCTATGAATCAGGGCTGTGGAAATACCATGCCCGACTTGTCCGACCTGGTCCCAAAATTTCTATTTACTTGTCCCTTGGACAAGTACAAATGTATTAAGTTAATACAATTCTGTATTTCATATTTTGATGAATTATTATGAGCTCACATCTTGCATTGAAAACAGTGTTGATCCTGATCAGCTGGCTTCTTCAAAAGCCAGCTGATCTGAATCTACACTGTTTACAAGAGAAGACATCTGATCAGGATCCATACTGTTTACAAGAGTTGATATATATCTGGTTTCATACTGTTTTTGAAAGAATAAATAGTTTAAGAACTGTAAGGTATAAGCTAATTTGTTCTTTCAGACAAGTAACATTTTCTATGGACAAGTACATTTTGGCTCTTTACTTGTCCCTGGACAAAAATATTACTAAAATTAAATTAAAATTACTATTTCCACACTCCTGTATGAATTTTAAAAGACATAAATGAAAACATTATTCTGAATAAGTTACCCAAATTTAGAGTTTGAACAACAACTGAATCTAGGGCAAAGATTTGGCCAGTAGAATATATTAATCCTCTCCATTTTGGATACCCGTAAACACATAGAAAAAAAATATGCCCCTAGAATCATCGTTTGACATCAAAAGGCTAACAGAGTAAATGACAAACAGTGATCCCAAGGCATGGGGTTTTCTATCCCATCCTCACACAAATAATGGATTCTTTTTCATTAAAATCCACATTTTCATTACTAAAGAATGGCTGGAGAAAAATCCAGAATATGCCGGGATGTGAAATGATATGATGATTTCAGTAAGAATACCTGGGTAAGATAAGAATTTATTATCTCAAGTTAAAAGAATGGCATTTAAATCTCTCTGGTGTACAAGAACTGTTTTGCCTGTTTTGCCATATTTTTACCATTTGCTCCGTGTTTTTTTACCACATAAGTCCCACAATACTTTGAGTACAGAAGACATTTGTCCACCCCTTAGAATTTTATGGCAGAACACTGTGAGTGTTAATATTATTTAAGGGTTTTTATTAATGTAATTACTAGTTTGAAATGCAGTGTATTGGATTGGAATTAAAGGCTTTTATAATTTTTCTATTTTTTCTATTTCTCTCTATTCTATTTTCATCTGAGGGAGAAGATTTATTTTGAATATCAATCCAAAATGCAAACCAAAACTCTTCTGTAAAAGTAGGCAGGCCCCTGCATAGGAGTGCGTAATTAAAAACTATTTATTATTTCTCAACCATAACATATGTTGTGGGTACTCAAAAGAACCGTCTCAATGGGACGACGGTCCTTTTGTGCACCCAAAGCTAATGTTAAAACTGATGGATAAGAAAATATTCACAAATTTACGCAAAAATTTTATATTTATTTCGACCTACATGTATGTGTATGAACCTTCATGTGTCAGGCCCCAGATACACACTGGTAAATGTATACGTCAATTTGCTGGTATTTACGCGTATTGCCGGTATTTCATAGACCGTAAGTCGTAGATACTGGTGTTAATACTATATAGAAAAACATGTCATATGCCTAAAGGACTATAGACTTCAATCATTTTTAACTATTCAGTATGTGCATGGCGATTTATGTAAGCATTTAGGAATAGATTCGAGTACCGATCATCCAGATCGGTACTCAAATCTATTCCTAAATGCTTACATAAATCGCCAGGTTTTTCTATATTGTATTAACACCAATATCTACCACTTCCGGTCTATGAAGTACCGGCAATACACGTAAATACCAGCAAATCGACGTATACATTTACCAGTGTGAGATAAGTGTAATCAAAAAATTAATTTTCTTATTCCTCAACCATAACAGATGTTGTGGGTATTCGAATGAATCGTCTCAATGAGAACCCAAAACAAATGCTAAAACTGATAGATTAAAAAAAAAAATTTACGTGAAAATATTGTTTTTTATCTTCTTACAACATGATAGCCGTAACAAAGTAAAGTGTAGTAAAAGACCAATGCTCTAACCACTGAGCCAAAGAGTCGAATCCCTGAGGCAGTTGTCAGAGATTGATTATACTAGAAGCTATGCGAAATCTACCTTATGTAGATATATAGGTGAGAGTGCCTTTGCCCGTAACACTCCCCCTCTTTTTTGTATGATGACGGAAAGCCTTTTCAAGGGAAACAAAGGTCCAATCTCGGATGTGAGCCCCCATCTTACTACACAATAGCCTTAACAAAGTAAAGCATAGCTGAAAAATTTCCCGTGCCTCCGCTGGGAATCGATCCCAGGTTGCCCCGGTACAAGACCAATGCTCTAACAACTGAGCCAAAGAGTCGACTCTCTGACGCAGTTGTCAGAGATATATTATATACAAGAAGCTATGCGAAATCTACCTTATGTAGATATATAGGTGAGAGTGCCTGGCCCGTAACAATCCCCCTCTTCAAAGAAATCGTCATTTATGATGAGTGAAAGCCTTTTTAGGCGAAACTAATGTCCAATTTCCAAGTGAGCCCCCATTTTATGACATTAAAGCCGAAACAAAGTAAAGCATAGCTGAAAAATTTCCCGTGCCTTCGCTGGGAATTGATCCCGTGTCGCCCCGGTATAGCGACCCGGTACTAGACCAATGCTCTAACCACTGAGCCAAAGAGTCGACTCTGACGCAGTTGTCAGAGATTGATTATATACTAGATGTATGTGTATGAACCTTACCGCAATCAGTTTCATCCGAACCATCATAGCAATCCATATGGCCATTACAGTGATAAATTTCAGGAATGCAAACATCATTCTTGCACTTGAAGTGTCCTGGCGGGCAGGCGCAATTCTTCTCATCACTCCCGTCCTTACAGTCGTAGATTCCATCACATTTCTTCAACGATGGGATGCACTGTCCCATTGTTCGGTTTGCACATGGGAACATGGTTGCTGGAGGGCATGCTCGATTCGCTAGAAAGAAAGAAGAAAACAATATTTAACAAAGGACTGGAAAACATTTCTTCAACGATGGGATGCACTGTCCCATTGTCCGGTTTGCACATGGGAACATGTTTGCTGGAGGGCATGCTCGATTCGCTAGAAAGAAAGAAAAAAAACAATATCTAACAATTTCTTCAACGATGGGATGCACTGTCCCATTGTCCGGTTTGCACATGGGAACATGGTTGTTGGAGGGCATGCTCGATTCGCTAGAAAGAAAGAAAAACAAAACAATATCTAACCCTTAATGCACCAATCGCAGCAAAAGTCGTCTGCTTTTCTCGTCTGCTGAAATGTTTAAGAAGCCTGGATGGCAAGCAGTGTGGACCCAGATCAGACTGCTCCTATAGGAGCAGTCTGTTCTCGGTCCATGATGTTTGCTTCTATACCTGATTTGTCAGTAATGTTAGGCAATTATTTGCAGCAGATGACTTCGGCAGATGACATTTTCAGATGCATTTTTTTTTCTTGACACTTTAAGAGTTAACAAAGGGCTTGAACAGCTTATGATAACTGAGTCAGTTCATGAGAAACATTTAAACGCTTTGCACCCCGGGGAAAATTTTTCATCTTTTATTTTTCGTCTGCTGATTTTTTTTTTTTTCAAAATCAACATTTTCGAAAAACTCTTTCAGGACTACCATCTGAGTGTCAAACAGTTTGGACCCAGATCTAGGTCCAAACTGTTTGCAAAGGGTATCAGCAGACGACACTTGGGGGGGCAAAGAGTGTTTACCTGTTGGATTTCTTTTGCTCCGGTATTCAGTTTTATTTACTGTTGAGTCCTTATGTTTGCTTTATCTCCTTGTTATATCTTGATTTATGTGTTTTAGGAGATGATGCATTGATAAGCTAGGGGTCTTTCATGCATACAAAATATCTATGTGTCTTGATCCACATCTGAATTAAGGGTGAGGTTGGCGCGCCGTGAAATCGGTTTAAGCCCTCCAGTAAAATATTTTACTGACCGTTCCAAGGCGGTACTTCTTTTGTGGATCTTTTATGTTTTTGTTCTGTCATGTGTTTGCTATGTCTTTGTGCACGTCTGTTTATATGTGCTTAGTGGTCACCTGCTGGGAAAGGGCTGACCTCTTGGCTCTCGTTTGTGGTGTCTACTGTGAGTTTGTCACTTTCCCATTGGTATCTTGGGTCAGGTGTGGTACTTGATTGTATCGATTCCTGATCTTTGCACCCTTACTTACTTTGTAAAGCTAATACTTGTAACATAAATTTTACTCACCACAGACCAGTGGGGTCTCATCTGTGCCATCTAAACAGTCTTCGATGCCATCGCAGCTTTTCTCGAACCGTAGACAGAAACCATTGAGACATGTGAAGGCTTCGTATCCAACATTGCTGCAGTTGATTCCAGCTGAAAAAAACAACACAGGATATTGAAGGGAGCGGTCTGATCAGGGTTAATACTGTAAACTTGCTTCCATAATAAAATCTAGTCTGAAGTGCACTTGTAAATCCAACATTGCTGCAGTTGATTCCCGCTGAAAAAACAACACAGGATATTTAAGGGAGCGGTCTGATCGGGGTTCATACTGTAAACATGCTTCCATCATAAAATCTAGTCTGAAGTGCACTTGTAAATAAGCAGCAGACATGCAAAGCAGACAATATTTTCAGGAGAAAAAATATTGGTGGGATCAGGGTACATGTATATGCATTGTTGCTTTGTGTAAATCTGCTATAGACAATGTTCAGGATTCTACTCTGTCCAAGTAGCTGAGCAGACTGATTCAGGGCTTACCCTTGCTCAGAATTTGTTGTAGCCAACACTTTAGCCAAATGGAAAAAGTTGGAGCCAAATGAAATTAACTTTAGCCAAGGTTTTAGCCAGAAAGTATCAACAAGTTGTTTTGTATTTAACTCTTTGCCCGCGTTGTCTGCTGATAACCTTTGCAAACAGTTTGGACCCAGATCAGGCCCGACAAAAGGTCAGGCCTGATCTGGATCTAAACTTTTTGACACCGGAATGGTATTGAAAAAATACAGCATCTAAAGAGTAAAATATGGCACAATAATAAAGTGTGAAGGAATAAAAAAAAAAAGCAAATATGTAAATTTTGAACCACCTAGACTGTACTTTTTGCCAATGACATATTTGTAGCCACTCTAAATTTTAGTAGCAAATGGCTACAATGGCTAATGGCAGGGTGAGCCCTGCTGATTTGTATCTTCAATTTTCTTGTGGTGTTGCTGAGATAATAACAAAATTCACAGATGTATACAATTTCAGGAGTCATAGGTCCAGATAAGGAAATTTTATTTGCGTAAATTTTTAATTATTTTCTTATCCATTTACTTAAACACTTGTTTTGGGTGCTCATTGAGACGGTTCTTTTGAGTGCCCACAACATATGTTTTGGATGAGAAATAAAGAAAATAATTTTCCAATACGCACTCTTATATCTGGAGGCATGGGAGTTATTGAAAATAATGAAGTAGCAAATCTGTATACTGGTCCAGATTAGCAATATTTTGAACGGTGAAGTGATATAATTTTGCTTATCTTCTAATGTTTTGGGTGCTCAAAAAGAACCTTCTCAATGAGATGTTTCTTTTGAGCACCCACAACAAATGTTTTGGGTGAGATAAATGTAAAATAATATGTAATTTCACCCTCTTATCTGCAAGCCTGTTGTACTTTAAGTTTTCTTAATAAAGCCCCTGGGATGTTGCATTTGATAATTATAATAACGTCTGGTGGGCAAACAACATATTATTCATTAATTGTATTTTGTTTGGTTATTTGGGGAGAAACTCTGCCTGCTGATAACTTTTCCAATCAGTTATTACCAAGATCAAACTGAACAATTTGTTGGGCATGATCTGAATCCAAATTGTTTGACACTCCAATGGTATTCCTGAATGAATTTTTCTGAAAAAGTTTTTTTTTTGTTGTTTTTTTTAAGTTTCTCCATCTTTATTTTATATTATACAAATACAGAACATATTATTACAAATTTACAATTTCACAAAATAATGAAATACAATCATGCTTGCTACTTTCTCTCCCTTTTCCTTTCGCACACTAGTTTTCATTGTATATAAACATATATACTGTATGTTTTGGGTGAGAAATAAGAAAGTTAATGTTTTGGTAGGCATTCTAAACTAAATGCCTGTTGCATGCTGTGTAATTTAGCCTCTGCTGACCTTTTTTCAATATAAGGGTAACCTTTTCAAAAAATTCTTTCAGGACCCACACTATCAGTCTAAATGTCAAATGGTTTGGCTCCAGACCAGGACTGAACTGTTGCAAAGGTTATCAGCAGAAGACTAAAAAAGGAAATGGTTTACTACTCATCTGCTGACAGTTTGGACCCAGACTAGGCCCAACAAAGTTGAGTCTTATATGCCAAAACAGTTTGACTCTGACGGTATTCCTGAAATATTTTTTCGAAAAAGTTGATTTTGAAATTTGAAAAAACCAGCAGACTTCAAAAAAGCATGCAAAATTACCCAAATAGGAAAAAAGGCCAAGTAGATTCATATTTTAGCCAGTAACCTGAATCAGTGGAAGATAGAGAATAATCTCAAAAAATGTTATGTTGCCGATCAAGGGCTCAAATACCCCTAAAAAGCACCCAATCCATACCCTGTAGGAGCTTATTAATTACATTGGTAAAGGTTCAAAATTTCCAAAATCCTAAACTTTTGAAATTCAAATTTTAAAACTTGCAGGATGGCTACAAAAATGGATAATTTATAGCTAAAATGATTAATTGTGTTTAGATCATAGGAAAACTAATCAAAGAAGCTATTATAATCTCCTTAATTCTGCATTTTGAGGCTGACTTTCAATGAAAGCCTCGAAATTCTGAATTCAGGATTAATCCTGAAAACTTTCACCCATGTAGTTAGCTTATTGCCTACTGGGTGATTTTGTATGTTTTTTGCTGATCAGGCCCAACGTTTTGTCAGGCTGGATCTGGGTTCAAACGGTTGCAGACTTTATCAGCAGACAACACCAGTTCGGTCTGATTTTAAACTTGGTTCGGCGGTAAAGTTATCTAAGAATCTGTTTGACATATGTTCCTGTGTGATGATCAACAAATATATGGGCCTCGACGCGAGAAAACCTGTCTTCTGGGTTTTCGACAAAGCGAGTTTCAAACCAGTCTCCTCAGCTATATAGACTAGCTAGAAAATTGAAATTTTACCTGTAGCAAGTGTACATATGATGCTTTCCAAAAAGCGAATAACAAAGGCACTGATCAGACTACGCGGATGCGCAGGCTGGTCTGCGCCTGTGTTGTTCGCAAATCCCCGGAAGACAGGTTTTCTCGCAACGAGGCCCATAATTATATACATGCACCGATTAGAAATTGTCTGAAAGTGGCAGAGATAGACCGACACAAACACTTGGGGTACCACTAAATACTGAAACCACGCACCCTGTCATTTCAGCCCCAACAATATGAATTTTTTTCCTGTTCCAAGCAATCCCTGTTTGCAGTACAATGTATTCATTTTCAGAAAACTTTGTTACCCAGAAAAGGTGGGGCTGTACATTAAAATTACAGGGAATAAGCTAGGGGGCGACTAGGGCAAAATAGTTGCCCCAGGGGCTGAAATGGGACCCAGGGAGAAGTGGGAGTCTCCCTAAAATAAAAATAAGCTTTTCTTTTAAGGAGAATCATTTTCATTTTGTCACCACACAGGTTTTTTCCAGCAATTTTGGGAAAAGGCCCCTGTCCAAAATTGGGAAAAATTGATAGACTTAACATCAAAATTGGGAGGAATTAAAGACAGAACATAACAAGGGTAGCAAAATGAGCCCCGACACGCAGAAAGGGTCCTTAACATATTTTTTTTCGAAATTCAGTTTTCATCCAATGTCAAAAGAACTATTTATTCTTAACAACTTGTGAAAATATGGTTGCCGTATCCCTATTATAACAATTTCTAGAGCTCTTCAAAGTTATATACCCTAATAGACATTGGTACAAACTTATGACGTCACTTGACGACGTCAAAAATTTGATATGCTATTTTGTGGACGTATTTGGCCTTTGGGCTTGACAAGAAACACGGAGGTCTTTGACAGCCCTGTTTTTTTCATCTCTGTTTTTTTTAATTCCGTTACAGTTTATCTTGATTAGGTATCTAGGAATTCAGGGTTGCACAGAATGTCGGCCTTATGGAGCCATGGCATGGTTTGCGCGGGGGTTAGCGGACCAAAGCATTATGCAACTATCAGGCACTTTCAGCATGAAACACCAGACAGCCCCAGACACGCATCTTTGCATTTACATATCTGCACTATTTTCCATATCTCCAGAGAAAATGGTACTTAGCAACAAGGCTCGGGCGTGAGGTCTCAACTAGAATAGAAATAACTGGAAAGTCGGGAAATGCGATCAGCGATCTCTGTCTGACACGAGCTACACAATCAAGCACTCTCGCTAGAACCTCTGCTTTTTTCACTCAATAGTATAAAAGAAGATGGAGATCGACGTCTGCATTTCCATATTCATATGATTTCCAGGCGCGTTCCTGGGATATTTTATAGAGTACGCACTCTCGATGGGGTATGGGGGATCTTAATTTTAACACGGCCAGACAGGGATTACTCAAAGCGTAGGTGGTGCGTGAAAACTGGGCCTAGTATGCGCGCTCTATAGGCCTATGCCACAGGTGGTAGGCCACAGTACGTCGTTTTTCAAACTGAATTGTAACTAATCATATTATTTTAACACGGTCAGACGTGGATTACTCAAAGCGTTCGTGCGTGCGTGCATGCACACTCTATTGACCTATGTCATAGATCGTGGAATACACTACGCGGTCGTTCATCACATTATTATACTTTGATAAAAGTGCAAAACCCAATCTGCCGACTTTGAACAATTTTAAATGAAATTATATATGCCTTCAACGCGCGGGTGGTACTCCCGTACTACATATGTGAACATGTTTGTCAAATTAAGATAGCCCACTTTCATTATTGTAGGGCTTGATTCATTGAGACGGTGCTTTTGAGTACATCCAACATATATTAAAAAACGATCTGTTTAATGATCTTTTGTGTGTGTGTGTGTGTGTGGGGGGGGGGGTATCTTAGTCAAGTGAGAAAGTTGGTCTCACGCTTGCGAACACGTATTTTCAGTTTGTCACAAACTGAAACTTTCCGTTATTTTGAAACTTTAAAAATAGAAACGGCCATTTAAACCGGTTCCCGTAGCGCAGTCGGTAGTGAGTGCCTTCAGATCCCGGGGTCGCTAGTAAGATGAACTGACACCGTCTCGACGTGACCATATCTGTTTACTGAGACATATTAAACACCACCACCACACCCAACGAAGAAACGGCCATACGAGATTTACAGACGGTTGAGGGACCCAAGGCTGAGGAGCGCTAACCCCCAGCGGGAGGGGGTACCCATACGTAGGCTCGGGTAATTTTTGGTTAAAAATTTTAAATTTTAATATTTTTTGGGTTTTCTGAAAAAGGAATATTTTTGGGGGTTTGAAGACTTTGTGGATATTTTTTTGGGTCATCACAAAATTGGTCTATATTTAGGGGTCATTTCTATGCATTTTAGGGTCTATTCTTTAGGTCAAGACACGGAATGGGGTATACTTTTTTTTGGTTGCTAAAATTTCAAATATTTTTGGGGGTGCTTGAAATTCCTGATATTTTTTGGGGTGAATGGTAGATGCTGGGCCCGAATCTACGTATGAAGAAGAGAGTACCTCCCCCCCCCCCCCGGACACTAACCCTTTCCCTCAGGGCCGATATTTTGCATACAAATGTGAAATAGGACTTGTTCAGATAGGCAATATTGGCATTTCCATGCACCTAGAGGGTTGGGGCTAGGTTTCCCCGCGTTTTCCAACCCTCGATAAAACAACTGGAATACCTTCAATGTACACTCAATCAGTTACATTCGAGTGGCATTATACATTCATTTGTCGCGTCGTCTATATTTGACATTTTTGGCTACTTTTCCTTAAGTCAGTGTTGGATTTTTTGGTTGTTGGTTGGTTTTGTTGCTTTACGTCCCAAGTCAACAGCTATGGTCAATGCGGGATGCTCAGTTCACCTAACCACACTTTATCCTGGGCAGGCTTGAACAAGCGGTTAACCAGTAATTCGTGCACATACTTTCGCTCGTAACTGACAACAACCCTTCTTGAATGAATCAGCGGAAGGGAGGAGAATGACCATTGAAATCATTTCATGATCAATCTCCACGAAAGTTTGGGACCGGCCGGGATCGAACTTGCAACCCCTGGATCTGCAGTCAGACACGCAGCTGTAGCCAGACACGTTACCGACTGCGCAACGCGGCCCGGCAGTGTTGGATTTTGATACAAAAAAAAAATGCAATGCATTATAACTATAGCACAATATAAATCTGTTTATTGTGTAAATTTTGTTCTATTTTCATGATTGTAGCCTATATATATATATATTTTTTTTTTGTAATTCATTGTTTTAAAGGCGTCGGTCAAAAACCAAACGTGTCGGCTTTGTATTAGAGCGTTTGGTTAGCATGGAAAAAAAACATTGAGGCGTCATTTTTTTTTCGCTTTTCTTCGGGACCAAAAAGAGTTTGTTTATTCTTCATTTTATCATCAAACTTTGCACCTTTTTATGATTAAAAAACTAGCTTGAAACACCATACAAGGCACAAAGCCTTAAGCCTAGCAAAGATTCATATGAAGTTAAAAAGATTTCATTGCAAATAAAGACAACATTTCAAAGCTAAATGAAAGTTTGTAATATAGGGTCCGTGCCTTAACTTGATACTTAGGCAACATTCATAAACAATACATACATTTTTGCAACAACAACAACAACAGCACGGAACGCGCATATAGAAACAAACAGATACACGGCCGTCTCTGGAAACAAGAAAAAATAGTAAGATACGGAATTTTAAAAAAAAGTAACACTTACTCTCCGATTGAGTTATTTCCCTTGTAAGAAAAGCAAATAAAAGAAAAGAAAAGCTAATTGAATTTGACCAAAGAAGCTCATTACATGTAATTGTAAGATTAATCAGTCTGAAAGAAAACATATCTAAATGTTTGTCATCTTTATTTAGATGAGTGTTATTATTTATATTGTTTAATCTGTAAAATAAAAAGAATAGTAAATTAATTATGCGTTGTTAGAAAGCGTATATTTTTTAATCTTTCTTCTGTATGAATATTTTCTTTATTTTCAATTACGCCTATTTTTTAGATGACCGCTCAAAAACAAACAAGTTTCAAATACGCTTCCTAGGCTGAAATTAGCCGCACACCAGGGATCAAGCGCGGGTACAGTGCTTGACCCACTTTTAGATCACATAGGAAACGTACAAAATTGGACTGCAGAGGGTGTTCAATTCTTAATTCAGTTATGAAGGCCCTGCATGTCGACAAACAAACTTAAAATAATCGAATCAATTACGGCTTCGACTTGTGTCGTCGATCCCTGCGTGGTCGATGACATTTGTCAAAATTCTAACGACTAATGCCCCACACCTGGGGCGAGGATAACGGCAGGAAACAGCCAGAGAACCTTTCTCCAAACTTTAGTGTGTGCATAAAACTGGATGCAACGTGTGTGCTCTTGATATGTACATGTATTTGCGGAGGCCTCGGTAAACCTGAAATCGAATCATCGCTATCAGTGCTTTGACTTAACCGTGATTAAAGCAATTTGTAATATTAAATTCTGTAGATAGTTTTATTTGAACTGCGGTGATGCCACTATGGTCACTGTGTAAAAAATAGAAGGCAAAAACTAAATTCTATTCAGGAGACCGAAAACGTTAAACTTGAAAAAACAAAGAAAGCGCTAACGTCAATAATCGGCAACTAAATCATCGCGTAACATTGTCGTCCCTTCTGACGTTTATAACTCGTAACGTCATTAATTACATTAAGGACCCTTTCTGCGCGTCGCGGCTCAAATATATCCTCAAAAACCAAGTTATTTTAGATTGTATTATGCCAACCATATCACTTAAGCACAAGTCATAAGTGTTTAAGTACCATTCTGATATGGGTCATTGTTTCTCATAAGTAGTAGTGGTTTTAATCCTTAATGGGGGAAAACAGACATGGTATTGGGGAAAAAAGGTGGCTATTTTCAATTGGGAATGGGGCCAAAATTCGGCCCCTAGAGAAGGACAGAAAATGCCCTGCCACACAAACGCAAGTCACCTGTGGTGACAATCTATTACCACTGCATCCTATTTCTGCTTCCATTTAATGGCAATATAGTATGTGTAATGGCTAATTTGCTTCTAAACTGACAGAAAATGTCGTAATTTTGCGCTATAACCTATCTGAGTGTCACTTCTCCCTATGTTTCCTGGAAGGATAAGTCACTTCTCCCTACTGTCAGGGCCCAGCTTGAACCCTGAATTAGTTGCTAAAGGCGAGACAAGCCTTTTTTGTGAAAGCTTATACTTGTTGCATAATACTGGTAAAGTGATAATAGCAATAACCTAAGAGATGGCCACCTTGTCATGAAAATTTGATTACTAATTGATTTGCCTACTTTCTAAAATGCCTCTTGGCTAAAAACTCCATTTACTAATTGTTCTGCTGACAGCAAAGGAATATTACTTGTAACTGTTTCCTCGCTCGGTGGTGACTTTTGTCATCTGCTGATAATCTTTGCAAACAGTTTGGATCCAGTTCAGACCCGACATTTAGTCGGGCCTGATCTGGATCGAAACTTGTTTGACACACAAATGGTAATTCTGAAAGATTTTTTTTGAAACTTTTTTTTGAAAAATAATCAGCAGACAAATTTTTTTTAAATTACCAAGCATGCAAATTTTTAAGAGATTAAATTTGAGCAACATTACAAGAAGACTGAAATGGCAATTGGTATTCCTGAAACAATTTTTGAAAAAATCAGCAGACGGCAACAAAAAAAAAACATGCAAAATTACCCAAAACGCAAAGAGGAAATGATTTCTGCTGGAATGGTCATCTGACAAGATAAAGGCTAATGGATTATGATAGTAATTTGTTAGGAATTTCCTCAAATGGCAGCTTTTATCTTATTTTATAAAGACAAATATGAAAATCAATGGTTATCCTTGCCTCCAAGCTGACAGAATGCCATTATCCAATAATAAATAAGTAATATTTGCCTATTACCAGACAATTTGCAGACAGATATTAAAGATAACACCTCTGCTACATCCATCTTAACCCATTTTTTTGTACTAGTCAACAATTTTACAGTCATGTTGGGACTCTTCCTGGGTTGAAACTGTACTAAGGAGAGGATTTTACCTAGCGCACTATTTGCGGGTTTTAGGAAAAATCAGATGCCACAGCATGATGAAGGGCCGCACTGTTTCAACTTTGATTTGTTTGATTTGATTCTTTACGTCCCATCAACAATCTTTCAGTTATAAAGGGACGGGTCTTCCTGGGTTGAACCAGTACTAAGCTAGGATTAATGTTCTTGCTCAAGGACACAACACAGTGACGCCGGTGAGGCTCGAACCCGCGGCCCTTCGGTCTCGAGTCAAGCACTCTACCACTGAGCCACTGCGCTACCTTTTGTTTGTTGTAATTGATGTTTATTGTCCAATCAACAATTTTACATCATGTTGGGACGCTTCCTGGGTTGAAAACTCCTCCTAGCACACTATTTGCAGGTCTTGGGAAGATCACAGGCACTTAAATAAGAGTGTGTAACATAAAATTAATTTTCTTATTTCTCAACCAAAACATATGTTGTGGGTACTCAAAAGAACCATCTCAATGAGATGGTTCTTTTGAGCACCCAAAACGTATGTTAAACTGATGGGTAAAAAAATATTCACAGGGTGCCAGGGGGTTGTCTGCAGTTTGTGATTGTGGTATTTCCTGATCATACTCACTTACTATTTTTTAAGCTTAAAAATTTTGTTTATCTAAACTTATGAGATCAGATGCCACAGCATGATGACCACTGTTTGATTCCACATATTTGGAATTACATGTGTAAGATATTGTATGGTTTGTGCGTCTGTACGGGAGGATAATCAGCGAGCTTTAGCGAGTGGATTATCGTCCGTACAGACGCAAAACCAAACAATAACTTTCTTATTGCACCAACATGCATATTGAAAAATATTAGAGTTTAACATTGGAACATCACTCAATGGTACAGTCAGTAAAAATAATATACCTGGCAGGGCTCACCCTGCCATTAGCAATTGTAGCCATTTGCTACTAAAAATGTACATGTAGAGTGGCTACAAATATAAGCCATTGGCTAAAAGTAAAGTCTAGGTGGTTCAAAAATTACATAGTTTTTGATCAGCTTATTGCTTTATTATTCCTTCACACTTCATTATTGTGCCATATATTTATCTCTTTGGATTCTGGATTATTTCAATACCATTAGGGTGTCAAACAGTTTGGATCCAGCAGTGTTCAATCTAGAGGGGGTCATGGGGCCATTGGCCCCCCTTTTCATCAAATGGCCCCTTGGTAAACCTTGAGTGGGCCATCTTTTACATTATGTGAATGGGGAAAAATTGGGCTGCGTTTTATATTCATCTGAAATAAAATGAAAATGACCCCCTTAAAAAATTCCTAGATTGAACACTGATCCAGATCAGGTTGGACTTTTTCTCATACATATAATAATTAAATGCTTTCAGGAATACCATCAGAGTGAATGTGTCAAACAGTTTGGATCCAGATCAAGCCCAACATTTCACTTCTCAATCTCATGATTATACCATTAGACTACAGTGGTATGTTGAACTGTGTCAGGCTGTCAGCTGCATCATGACTTGTTACTCAACATTTCTCTCCATATCACTGCACTGGGGAGCATACATTTGTATTTGGTAGAATAATTGCCAGATTTGTGTCCAAGATGTCGATGTTCAAACCTCAACATGTGAGTGATGTTGTGTCCTTGAGCAAGACAGTTTTTGTTCAGTATTGGTTTTGACAAATATGACTGAAAAATTAAATGATGACTGGGACAAAACGCAATAAAAACTTGAAAAAAAAACAAAAAAAAAAAAACACTGCAGTGTACTATCAGATAGTGTATATTCTACTGATTGTATTGTGCAACCCACGGTACCATTTGTTGCCCTGATTGTTACATGCCAACTAAGTAGGGATCCTCTATTGAATGAACATAGGGAAACTCCGGGTGAGGTTATTACAGAGCTCTGCACATTACGGGCCAACTGTGATACATGATGAGCTGTACCTCTTTTACTACTTTAGCGCTTATACTGAAAGGATGTGTGTAACCTATTCCGAGTTTTCTCTGATGTTAAAGTGGCTTTTCTTTATTTTGATACAGTATTTGCCACTACCGTCGTTAGTGGCAAATATCAAAATATGGAAAAGCCACTAAAACAGCAGAGGAGGCTCGGATTAGTGTGTAACCCAACTGTACATACAATAACTTGAATAAGGTAAGCACTTGTATCACAATCACATTTTACAGCTCGGTGTACATAACAGTGCCTGGAGAAATTGAATAACTGAGACATTGCATCATCAATTACAATCTCAGTGCTAATAGAAGCTAGTAAACACACCAAAAATGAGAAATATCACATAGACTATTTACCTGAATTTGCCCCAGTTCCTGGAATCATGTTATTATCACTGCTGTCAGTGAAAGAAACAATCATCAGCATCCCAAGGAGGCTGGCAAAAAAATCTATTTTTTCCATTTCACCAGTGAAAAACAAGACAATAAATTAAAGCTAACAACTTAGAATAATGCACTTCACTTCCAAAACATTTTGAATAATAAGTGACTGTCGCTAGAAAAAACCTGCAGCTGTCTCTTTCAATCACAAAGCATCTTTCTTTCTCTGAGTACACATGTATTCAAACTGTCAATCAAGTCCCTCTTGTCGCTTACATCGCTGACAAAAATCATTAGAAAAGATAACTTTTTGGTGTGTTTTTTTTCTACATTGGTACATTAACACCATTAAAATTTGTGAAAATATAAATTTTGTATAAATATCTTTATTAATAAAACATGTTTTGAAAGCATTAATAGCATTTGATATAAAAGCCCCTTACAATGTAGAGAAAATTATATTGGTCAAAAAAAAAACCTGGATTATTTCCCTTGATGCACAGCTGTTTTGGCTTGATTGATTTTATCAGTGATGAATGATTGAATGGACAAAGAATTCAACTATTCACTCAAGCATGCATTCTTTTTTCCACCACTGGCATTCATAAGATGCTTTGCTCTCCCTAGTCAACTGATGAGTGAAAAAAGCCCTTTAAATTGTTCTGCAGCCCCAATACCGATTGAATCTCCCATCCAAATTTACAAAGAAGGGATAGGGACAGTCTTTCTTACTTTCTCTATATACTGCCAGACCCTCTTTCGAGTATTATCCGCAGGTGTACTTTGTACACTCCAGGTTGCAGGATGAAAGCCTACAAGTAACCATATCTAAATAGTCTCCCTATGATTTTTTGCATTAGGTGGTTATAATCACCCCGATCCCCAATGAATTTTACACTCGGCCACAGGTGAGTTATTTGATAGTTTGCTCAAGGGGGAGGGGGGGGGGGGGGGAGATTTTATCCTGAGTAACTCTGGGTCTCTGCTGATCATCAATGTTATACATCTGCAAACAATTTAGACCAAGATCTTGCCTGACAAAATGTCTGGCCTGATCTCAGAGTCCAAACTGACTGACATCTTGATGGTATCTGAAAGAGTTTTTCCAAAAAGTTAAGTTTAAAAAAATCAGCAGACGACAAAAAAAATCATGAAAAATTTCCCAGCATGCAAAGGGTTAATTAACCCTTAAAGCGCCAAGCACGACTGCAGCAGACGACACATTTTTGCAACATCTATCCTAGTTTTCAACAAAAATATTACAAGTTATGATATTTCATGAGAATTTTCTGCCAGCTGACGATTCTCATGAAATATCATGCCTTATTTGTTATTTTTGAAAAAGCATCAAAATTTGAAATTGTCGTCTGCTGCAAATTATAGGTGGCACTTTAAGGGTTAATACAAGGAACTGCATGCTGACATCAATATAATTTCCAAAGCTGCTGCACCCCTGAGGTGCATAGCTAATGGCTTAACCCTTTCCTTTATGAATATTCATGCTAAGTTCCACCAACTATGAATAATTATATAAAATAACTTTCGCTCTGTACATAGAACATAGAAATTATTTGTAGGTCCACTGTAGGATCATATCTAATCATATTTCCATAAGCAAACAGAGCAGACCCTGATCAGGCAGCTCTTACAAGAGCTGCCTGATCTTGGTCTACTCTGTTTGCAAAAGTGTTTAAAGGCGTCTCTATGAGATAAAGGGTTAATTGCTACCGGCATTGTGGGCACGTTATCATAAAATTTGCATAAAAATTCTAGACATTTTACCAAGAAAAAGAAAATGAAAAAATCTGTGTATGCTAGAATCTTAAAAATAGCAAAGTGTAGGGGGGCCTTTCTTTCTCTACTCAAGGATTATGTGTCCAGGGTCTTGTGAAATTGAGCTGTAAGGCTTTTTTGGGGATAATTATCTAAAAATCTAGATCTATCATGTAAAACAGATCTAGATTTTTAAGATTACCTAAGAAGGGATATAAATGGTCATGCAATCGTCACAAAATTATAACCAAATCTCGAGAACCAAATAAATATGAAAGAAAATTTAATGGTCCATCTTTCAACCTGTCTTATCCCATTTATTAACCCATTTATGCCAAATAAAACAATCCAGCATTTATGTTTAATCTAGCTAGAATTGTCCATTATTCAATTTAAAGGGGACAGCAACTCTGATGATTACTATTTTTTATATGAAAGATCGTAATAAACCATGAATTTTGATTCCAGTTTCATCTAAATCGGTTGAAAAATGTGGAAGTTGTGGGCGTTTGAATATTTGCAAATAGACTGTAATGGAAGCGGCCATATTGTGGTCTTAGTGACGTCACTCAGCCTAATTAAATATGCGTAATCAAAATAAAAGACAAATCAATGGATTATTTGCATTAATCTTTAATGAAACATTTTCCTTATGTATTAAGCTAGATATCTGCTGAAACACAGATGATGTGATAGTAGTGATAACAAAAAATTAAGCAGTTGCAAAAATTCTGAAAACTAATTATATATTCAAAATGGCGGCTAAATGGTGGCCTTATTGAATTCTTTAAATGCCCATAACTTGTCCATTTTTCAACCGATTTTGATGATACTTGTATCAAAATTCATGGTTCATAGAGCTCTTTCTGATAAAATATACTTATTATTAGGGTTGCTGTCCCCTTTAAGGGGTTGGTTGTGGTTAATATTTGCATGTGTGATTTCAGCTAGATAGCAAATGGCGCAGACCCAGATGGGATGCCAAATGCCATAGTGTGGCCTATATCTCATCCTGTTTGCTAGAACATTTTTTCCCAAAGAAAACCCATTCTAGTTTTGCAATATCTTGAGGGGGAAGGGAGAGCTGGTTGCTTTGCTTTGTCTGTCTTCCTGGTGTCTAATGATTATTGTGTGGCTCTTAATTCCTCACGATGCCACAGGTTTGTTTGCAATTTGTTCAGTCCACACTCTTCAGTTAATGGTACTATTGAGCCAAGATAGTGTGAATGAACTTTTTAGAAGATGAAACCTAACATTCCAGATGTTTGCATTTCTTGATGCTGTTTTCAATCTTCTATGCCCTCTGGTGACTTTGAAAATAGGGTCAAGGTCACCAAAATCGAATCAGTTCTTTCCCTTTGCCTAATTATGTATCTGTGCAAGTTGGGTCAAAATCCATCAATCCCTTTAAGTTTAGGTGATAAATTGCAGACAGAATACAACACAAATGCCGCGGGATCCGCACAAAAAAATATGTCCCCTGGTACTCCTACTCCCCCCACTAATGGTGGATGGCATGAAAGTACTTATCAGTTACCTTTCACATTAACTGCATTGTTGCCGGTTGCCTGATACATGGCATGTGCCTTTATCAGGTCATGATGGCGTTGCACTTTTTGAATGACATCGCTAATGAAGCTGAATCAACACAAAAATTGAAAATTACATCATAATCGCTAGTTTGAAGAGTGAATCAGTGGGTAAACTGATAAATAGAATACCAGGTTGGCGTCTTTTGATATCAAGTTTACCAGGCTCAGCTTTGAGAATGCATGTTGAATCGCTCGGCAAGCCTCGCGATGTCAACAAGCATTCTCAAAACCTTGCCTGGTAAACTTGATATAAAAACACACTCACCTAGTATTCTCTATATAACATGCTGCACTCTCTACTTGCTGAGAATGAGCTCAATGTCTCTGTATGTGTATGCTTGAAATATACTCTAGAGATGACAAAATAAGGAAGTCTGAAGTGACTATTAATTTCAAAAATATTGAGAAATGAGTAATTTAAATGATTACTGACTTCCTGTCTTAAGTGTCATGTCCCATATTAACCCTTAATGCGCCAATCACAACAAAAGTCGTCTGCTTTTTCCTCTGCTGAAATGTTTAAAAAGCCTCTACAGCAAACAGGGTGGACCCAGATCAGACTGCTCCTACAGGAGCAGTCTGTTCTGGGTTCACGCTGTTTCCTTCTATACTTAATCCCTCAGTAATGTTAGGCAATTATTTGCAGCAGACGACTTCAGCAGACGACAATTTCAGATGCATTTTTTTCTTGGCGCTTTAAGGGTTAAACTTAACACTTTGAATGCTGGAAACAAGTACTTGGACAAACAGTGAAAACCCAGATGAAATGTGGTAGAAATAGCACCATTTCATCAGAAATGCTGCAAAATGTGGCATGTTATCTGGGTCTGCACTGTTAGCTAGGATAAAAGACATAAAAACAGTCATCATGCAGGGGCAGAAATAAATCTGAGTTTGGAATTCTTGACTTTTGACACCTTTCACCCCCAGTCACAACAATTGTCGTCTGATCTCTCATCTGCTTATAACACTTTTGAAACCTATATTGCAAACAATATGTACCAAGATTAGACTGCTTGCTCAAGAGCGGTCTTATCCGGGTTCATATATATAGTGTTTAAATTGCTTCCATATCAAAAATAATTTTGAAATGCATTTGAATATATGAAAAAGCAGAGGGTATTTTCAGGACAAAACAGTATAAGTGTTAAACTAAATGTTAAACTTATAATAGACTATAACATCCTCATTGCATCAATCTGTATAGAAGAATGCATCAGTATAAAAAGTGCTAATCTTAAAAATATTTTTGCAAAGACAGATGGTAGCTTAATGAAGGTGGAAGTGATAATCAGTCTTGAAAACCAATTTTTGGTCTTCTTTTTGAGTGGTTTCTTAAGACAGGTTTTACTGTAGCTAGATTATACAAATCAGCTAAGGCACAGGCCTTCAGATTTATGGGGGGCCCGGGTCATTGTCCCACAATTTTAAAATATGGCTCATCACTTTCCAAGGCAGTGGACCCATCCTTTTTAGTTGTGTAAAAATCTCACTTTAATAAAAAATATTCATTTCTTACTGAGATAGACGTCAGACTTAAGCAATTCTGCTTCTGAGACGCCGACTGTCTAGTGGTGGAGGAAAGCCAGTGCGTTTCTCGGCGTTCGGCTGGGAAATACACTGTGAAACCACCGCAACCCGGAAGGTGACAGTCAAACCATTGAGATACATACCACTGCAGGAACAATTTGATAATTTGTCAATAATCGATATTTTTGCTAGCGACGCTAGCGGGTCGCTAGCGGGATTCGAACCTGCGTGGCAGAGGTATCCAGCTAGTCAGAGCTAAACACGCTACCGACTGAGCTATCCGGGCGCCCTGAGCAGCAAGTCTTACAGCAAGTCTACAAACTCCACAAAACAGTAAGTTCATGTAGGTAGTCAATACAGTAAAACATGTCTTAAGCAGCCACTCCAAAAATGAAAAAAACAAAGATCTTAATTACAAATGGTAGCTTAATGAAGGTCGAAAGGATTGCAGAATGCTCCTCTTGGAGCATTCTGCAATACTTTTGACCTGCATTAAGTCATAATTGGTCTTTTTTGAATGGCCGCTTAGGACAGGTTTTATTGTATAATCAGCAGGCAAAATACATATATGCCTACAAGTGTCTGTGTGTAGGTAAAGTATACTGCTCAAATGTCAACTGTGGTTAGTTTGATATGCTTGGGCCCATCATTTCAGAAAATGACCCACCATTTTTCGATCCATGGGTCACTTCGGCCCACTAATCTTGACAAAAATCTGAAGCCCTGAAGGCATGGAAGACTGGCAACTGCACACAGGCATATGACACTGCCAAGACATGTGGTGCACCATGCATGCCACAAAGATGACAAGGTGGTCTACAAGAGCAATGACAGGGTTGCCACTCAATATCCATTTCAAAATTCCCTGACTTTTCCCTGACTTTCAACCGTTTTCCAGACCTTTTTGGAAGGCCAATTTTAGCCATTTTCATCCATCGACTATTTGAAGATTTTGCACAAATATTTGAACTTGCTGATTTAATCTTTAAAGAAAAATCTTAAACCATAAATATTAGAAAAGGAATGTTTCTGAACATAAATTGCTTGCAATTTATGTTCAGAAACATTCCTTTCCTAATATTGCTTGCAAATTATGGAAACTAAAATTTCCAGAAGCCTGTTAACTAGCATCTTTTTAGGAAAATTTTTAATCCCTGACTTTTCCATGACTTTTTTCATTTTTTTTTTAAATTTCCCTGACTGAAAATGTAATTCCCTGACTTTTCCCTGACCTGGAAAATTTTTCATTTTCCAGAACTTTTTCCCTGACCGTGGCAACCCTGCAGGCATATGACACTGCCAAGACATGTGGTGCACCATGCATGCCACAAAGATGTCAAGGTGGTCTACAAGAGCAATGATCACAAGTTGTTTGATATCTTAAGCCTCACCTACCAGATGAGATACAGTACGCAATATTGTAGTGACAAGCCAGTGAATAACGACACTGTGAAAATGTCAATTAGCGAGGAGGCAAAGCAGAATGCGTGGGAAGGCTCTTCAACATTGAGTTCGCAAGGAACCCTGAACATGCATCTGTCAAATGAACCACTGCTAGGAGGCCCACCTATCACAATCATCAACATGGTGAAGAAGACCGTCGGACAAGGCTGCAGGTATCGTGACCATATACTTCCCAAAATTAATATTTTGAATATGATTATCCCCATTCTAATGCACTTCTGTGCTTGTTTACCGTCGAAATCTTTGTTTGTAGCATGCAACCCCCATAAAGCAGCATGTCTGTCATCCAACGAAATGTGACATAATTAATGATGTCAAAACTTTTGTGACAGTATGTCGCATTACAATAGCAAGTGCATTAGAATAGGACTCATCTGACTCTACATGCATTTTTTTCGTACACACAAGGTATAGAAACTGATGAACATTCAAACCAAATATAAGACATTTAGCCCCACTGGGTAGCTGACATGCACAGAGTGTACAAAGTACACCTGCCGATAATGCCTGTGAGGGCGTCATGCAGTATATATATAGAGATAGATAAAGTTGGGGAATAGCCAGAGGCTTTGTAATGTTGATGATGATGATTATGATTCCTTTCAAGGAATGTGGAGCATTAAGAGATATATCACCTCATTGAGAAGTGAAATAGGGGCAAAAAGCTATTAGACTTTTCGGAGAGCAAATAACAAAGGGTGCTGATAAGTCTGCGCAGATGCACAGGCTGGTCTCTGCCTCTGTTGTTCCCATGCAACAGTTAGGTTTTATTGTGTCAAGGCCTATATGTCAGAACCCAGGCTTCTTGGCCTCTGCCTGGCCACAGGCCTATAAATCAAATACCTCTCTTAGTGCTGATCCACGTAGCTCAGTAGATGGCGAGTCAGTTTTTTGTTTTGTTTTTGTTTATGCTTTACATCCCAGTGAACAATTTTTCAGTCATTTCCTGAGTTGAACCAGTATGAAGCAGAGGGTAAAGTGTCGGCATTGACTCTAAAGCCCCACATTCTACCGATGAGCCACTGCATGGGCTGCTCTGAGTCAGATTTGTAGTCAAACTTCTTTTGACTGTAGTAGTGGGATCCTTAGTTTGAACCCCAGTCAGGCCACTTATTTTCATTTATAACATTCTCTCAAGATTTACTTCTAATTCAACTAGGGCAGTTGTCAGTTACTGATGGAAGTATGAAATACATGAAGTACTGGTAAGTCGATGAATAGCCTGCCCAGTTACACTGTGAACAGATACTTAACTCTGTTAAAATGACTAAAAACTGTGGAAGTTGAAAGTAGACAGGAAAAGCATGCGCAAACAAAAGAGTCCTAGATCAGACTGCTCCTAGAGGAGCAGTCTGATCAGGGACTATTTGTTTGCTTTCTTCAGCAAATTATTGAGGATGGATTAGTCCGGACCATCATCTGCAAAATCTGCATGATTCAATATTAGAAAATCTTTTGTCGTGTGCCGTTGTTTTTTTTTCTTTCAAAATCAACTTTTTCGAAAAATTCTTTAAAAAATACCTTCAGTATGTAAAACGGTTTGGATCCATATCAGGCTCACTATTTTTTCATATTCTGGTCCTTCAGGAATAAATTATATTGGGTTCTGACGGAAAACAGTACTTGGGCTGGTGCTAGGGGGCATGAGAATTGCACTTTCCATTTGTTCTCATGAACAGACTCGATAAAACCAAGTCTACTGTTTTCTTATATTGTATGTTCTCTCTATTTCTGAAGGATCTGTTTTTTCAGATTATTTCAAGGTTTTGTCTGGCCTGATCTGGGTCCAAGCTGTTTGCAATGGTTAACAGCAGGTGACAAAAGTGGCCACTAGCGGGGAAAGAGCTATGGGAGGAAAAATGTACAGACTACAGTCCCTTTATAACACACCTAGTTATAACAAGTATTTGGATATAACACGATGTTGTGGCTCCCAATTTTTTTTCCATGGAATTAACAAAATAATTATAGGAAAATAACCACAATTTGTGATCATTTACCTATGATTCCTTAGAAAAATTGTCCCTTTTTTTTTATTTGATTCTTTATGTCCCAATCAACAATTTTTCAGTTATGTTGGGACGGGTCTGCCTGGGTTAAATCCGTACTATCAAAGCAAGGATAAATGTGTCTTGCTCAAGGACACATTACAGTGAAGCCTGTGAGGCTCGGACCTGCGGCCCCTCCGTCTTGAGTCAAGCACTCTACCATTGAGCCACTGTGCTCCCAAAATAGTCCCTTTACAACATGGTTCACTTATTACCCGGTCCATTCCATTCCTATGGACCCGAGCATAGCATTATAAAAGGACTAAACAGTACCACTCTCTCAATAATGACTGATGCTAAGAAAAGCTCCAACTTACCACTACATGTCTTCCCATCAGCGTTCAGTTTCCCGTGTCGGCATTCACAATACGGCGATCCAAACTCATTCGTAAAACACAGATCCTGGCATCCGAATTTTTTATCGTGACACTTATTAACACTACAATCCTGACTGTCATTAGCTACTGCGATAATCCCCATTGGTTGTCTTTCAAGATTTTTCCGAAGCCAATTAATCCCTGTTCCGTCGTATTTATCGGCGCGAATCACAGCACGTAACATCCAATCCGTCCAGAATAAACTGTCACCGTAAACAGCTAATCCAAATGAATGCTGGGGAATGGAGGTGATTATTACCTGGAAAAATAATTGGAAAGTTAAGAGCTCTAGGCAAGGGAGATAACTAGGATTTGGTTTGGCTTTTCATTCAGGTAGACAAGTTGAATGAAAAGTCCAAACACATTTTCTATATAAATTTAAGACTATGGCTGACTCTTTAACAAATTCAGAGTGTTATAGGTTTACTTATTTACATGCTTAGGCCCAAATAAATGTGTTGTTTCAGGAAACCCTACCGACCCTACTTTTTTGGGACCTACTCTAAAAATAAAAGCACCACAAGCACTGCATAATACCCCGCCACTGCTGGGGGCACCAAAAGTTATTTTGTGAGATATAAAATGCCTAAATAGCAACAGAACTGAGATAGACAGTGATATGACGTCCTTAGTCACAATATGTAACCTTTGATGGTCAACATATCTGTGAAGTTTCATTCAGATATTTCATATAGTAAAGGAACTCATCATCATCATAATCGGATTTTTGATTAACATGCAGGTGCAGGGGCATCATCCACATCAGTGGGCCCCTTTCCAGGTAACTGGCTAGCTGCACGCATAGCAGATCTCACACCTGATCTCCAGGTGCTCCTTTCTTGAGGGTCAACTGTGGTGAGCTTCCACTCACGGCAGTCTTTCTCTGTCAGTTTCTTCCATGTTTGCTTGGGCCTCCCTGCCCCCCGCTTGCCGTCAATCTGCATATCATATGCTGTTCTGATTGCACCACTGGAACGCGCCACATGCCCAAACCAGCGAAGCCTTCTCTCTCTCAAAATGAGGTCGAGGTCCTCAAGCTGAAGCTTTGCCAGTAGCTCGCTTGACCTTACCCTGGCCACATCCTCTGGCTTGATACTGCAGATCTGTCTGATCATGGCCCTATCATTGCGTTGCAAGCGCTGCAGGTTCGTCTTGGTAAGTGGCCAAGTTTCACTGGCATGGAGCATGGCGCTCCGCACGCAAGAGCTGTACACATGGCCACGGGTCTTGTAAGAGAGGTGGCGGGATGTGAGAACTGGTAGTAGCTCCCTGAACTTCTTCCAGGCAGTTTTCACACGAGTAGTGACCGCCATTTCACAGCCTCCACCAGCAGAAAGCATGTCACCTAGGTAGCAGAAGGAAGCTACCACCTCAAGCTTATCAGGTCCAACCTGGACTTCACTCTGTGGTCTGCCGTCAATAGGGCGAGCATTTCCCATGCACCGTGCACACCTATAATCAGGATTTGGTGTCAGTCTTTGTAGCCCACTGCATTTCTTATGCACCCAAAGTTTGCAGCCATTGCAGTAGATGCTGTTGTTGCCTACTCCTGTACGACAGACAGCGCATGGGTATTTGCCTGAACTCTGCAAGAGGTCCAGGCCTGTACCACAGATCATGACTTTTGTCTTTCCTGCATTCACCCTCAGTCCCTTCTCCATGGCTTCTTTCCATATCAAGAGCCTCCTGACACATTCCTCTAGGGAGTCAGCAATGATGACAAGATCATCTGCATATAGGTCCTCCCAGGGAACACCAGCCCGAAACTCACGT
Source organism: Loripinus fragilis (assembly GCA_964019695.1). NCBI lineage: Eukaryota > Metazoa > Mollusca > Bivalvia > Lucinida > Lucinidae > Loripinus > Loripinus fragilis. The sequence continues at coordinate 30,366,686 of OZ026531.1, forward strand.
GACAAGGCCTCCAGCACAATGATGAAGAGCAAGGGACTGAGTACGGATCCCTGATGGGCCCCGACCTTCACTTCAAACTCTTTGCTGAAACCCTCGCCAACACGAACCCGGCTTCGTGCATTAGCGTACATTCCCTGGACTAACCGAACAATCCATTCCTCAACTCCTAGCTTTCTCAGGGCCCACCAGATAACCTTCCGAGGGACACGGTCAAATGCTTTCTCTAGGTCCACGAAGGCCATATAAAGCCTCTTGTTCACTGCTAAGTATTTCTCCTGCAGCTGCCGTACCACAAAGATTGCATCTGTAGTGCCTCTTCCTGGGGCAAAGCCAAACTGGGAGTCGTCAATAGACACCACCTGTCTTATGAGACCATCGACAATCCTCTCTAGGATCTTCATGGCCTGCTCAGTCAGCTTGAGGCCTCGATAGTTGCCTCTATCCAAAGCATCACCCTTGCCCTTGTAAAGGCAGACAATGAAACTTTCCTCCCAGTCAGTTGGGACCTTGCCATCACGGATAATCGCAGTAGCAAGATCTCGGATCATGGTGGCCCCTGTATCACCTGCTGCCTTGATCATCTCCACCACTATGCCTGATGGACCTGCAGCTTTGCCCGACTTCATCTTTGAGATGGCCTTCTTCACCATGTCAATAGTGATTGGGATAGGCGGGCCTTCTAACGGAGGTTCATTGGACAGGTGATCAGGGTCCCAATCAAATTCAACGTTGAGAAGCCTTTCATAATGTTCAGCCCATGCATTCTGCTTTGCCTCCTCACTCATTGACATTTCCCCAGTGTCATTCTTCACTGGCTTGTCGCCTACAACATCAACATTCTCTTTCCTCATCTGGTTGGCGAGGCGGAAGATATCAGACGACTTGTGGTCAATGCCCTCATAGACCACCTTGTCTGCTTCGTGGCGTGCATGGTGCACCACACGTCTGGAGATGCGCTTGGCAGTGTTATATGATGCTCGTGTGCATTTGCCAGCCTTCCATGCTTTGAAAGCTTGGCGCTTGGCTGTGATGGCATCATCTACTTCCTTATTCCACCACCAAGTTTCCCGTCGCCATCGGTGGGGCTTTGTTGTGCCGCACACCTCCTCTGTTGTCTTCAGCAAACCTGTCTTGAGTTTCGCCCAGATTTCCTCAGTAGTAGTAGCCGCTTCAGTTTCCACAGCGGGCACATGTGCCTTGAAGACTTCCTGGAATCGGCTACACGTTTGAGGATCTCTGAGCTTCCACACTTTTGGACGTGGGGTGAATTTGCGCTTAATTTGGGGCGGCATATCAATCATCATGTCGCACACAAGGAGCTGATGCTGCAGAGCAACCTCCTCTCCAGGAATCGCCTTCACATCCATAACAAGTTTGCGCAGGCTCTTTCGAAATAACATGAAGTCTATCTGGGTTGCTGTATTACCGGACCTGTATGTGATGAGGTGACTGTCACGTTTCTTGAAACATGTGTTACCAAGGAACAGGTCATATGCTAGTGCATATTCCAGGATCCTCTCACCCTCACTATCAGGGTCTGGCTTGCCATACCCATAGCCTCCATGAACTTCTTTGTAACCGGAGCCTGTACTGCCTACATGGCCATTCCAATCACCACATGGGATGAGGAATTCCGATGCTGGGATCATTGCAGTCACGGCCCTAAGTTGGTCGTAGAATAGATCCTTTACAGAATCACTGAGACCACACTGTGGGGCATAGACAGACAGAAGACAAAGCACCCGATGACCGACTATGATCTTCACCAGGATGATCCGGTCGGAGAACTAGAACTACAGGTCAAAAACATTTTCCAGATTAATCAAGGGCGGATAACTCATGAACTGGAAAGGTAAGAGTGACGGTCCTTTGTTGTAATATGTAACCTTTGCTGTTCAACATATCTGTGAAGTTTCATTCAGATATCATAAACAGTAAAAGAATAACAGGCCAGAAACCATTTTTTAAAGGGAGAAAGGGCAGTAACTCCATCGAAAATGGTCGGATTTTGCCCATTAACAATCCCATACCACTCATCCCCAATAACAATATGTATGCAAAATTTGAAAAAATTCTGTGCATAAATACTCAAGTTATCGATCGGAAACAGTGAGCACGGACGGATGAAATGAACTACAGGTTAAAAACAAATTCTCAGATCAATCAAGGGTGGATAACTCACAATCTGGAAAGGTAAGAGTGACGATCCTTACCCACAATATGTAACCTTTGATGGTCAACATATCTGTGAAGTTTCATTCAGATACTCCATATAGTAAATGAACTACAGGTCAAAAACCATTTTTCAGATCAATCAAGGGCGGATAACTCATGAACTGGAAAGGTAAGGGTGACAGTCCTTACTAGAAATATGTAACCTTTGATGTTCAACATATCTGTGAAGGTTCATTCAGATATTCCATATAGTAAAAGAAACTACAGGCCAAAAACCAATTCTCAGATCAATCAAGGGTGGATAACTCACAATCTGGAAAGGTAAGAGTGACGATCCTTAGTCACAATATGTAACCTTTGATGATCAACATATCTCTGAAGTTTCAGATATTCCATATAGTAAATGAACTACAGGTCAAAAACCATTTTTCAGATCAATCAAGGGCAGATAACTCATGAACTGGAAAGGTAAGAGTGATGGTTCTTTGTCACAGTATGTAACCTTTGATGTGAAACATATCTGTAAAGTTTCATTTAAATATTCCACATAGTAAAGGAACTACTGGTAAAAAACATTTTTCAATTCAATCAAGGGCGGATAACTCACAAACGGGAAAGGTAAGAGTGATGGTTCTTAGTCACAATATGTTACCTTTGATGTGAAACATATCTGTGAAGTTATATTCAGATATTCCATATAGTAAAGGAACAATAGGTCAAAAACCTTTTTTCAGACCTATCAAGGGCGGATAACTCACAAACTGGGAAGGTCAGAGTGACGGTCCTTAGTCACAATATGTAACCTTTGATGTGCAACATATCTGTGAAGTTTCATTCAGATATCATGAACAGTAAAGGAATAACAGGCCAGAAACCATTTTTCCAATACGAAAAAGGGCAGTAACTCCGTTAAAAATGGACGGATTTTGCCCATTAACAATCCCATACCACTCATCGCCGATAACAATATGTATGCAAACTTTGAAAAAATTCCGTGAATAAATACTCAAGTTATCGATCGGAAATGGTGAGCACGGACGGACGGACAGACTGACAGACGGACAGACACCGAAAGGTATAACATAATACCCCGACACTAAAGTGTGGCGGGGTATAAAAATTGAGACATCTGAGATTTTTTTCTCTACCGGTATTTTTAGGGTATTTTGAATGATTTTCATGCTTTTCACATGTAAAAATAAATCTTTAAAAAAAAATTGCCTATCTACCGACCCTAAATAATATTCTGATGTTTCTGGAAACAAGACATTTATTTTTTTTGGCCTTAGTTATTCAATAACAGATTCATAATTACAAATCATGTATCAAGTATTTACTTAAAAAAAACTCGGCTAAGTTCAATATATTTTGCAAACTACTGGTATATGCCGAAATTTAATCAATTCTGGCGACAAAACTGGTCCTTTTCTAATTATTTATTTGGAAATAAATGTAATAAAATCAGTTTAAAGGTAAATACTAAACACTGTGCACACAACTAAATGCTTATCCTTAAGGGTGGTGCTTTTCTTTGAACAAGGGCCATAACTCTTGAAAGTTTTTTTTTGGAAATTTTATCAAAATCAGCCAATTAACTTCATCATCTACTATGTGCTGACCAAGATTCAAGGCTGTACCTCTACTAGCTAAAGATATGAATGCGGACAAGTCAGTTATGCGGGACATAATTAAAGGCAGGTAAACAAATTTCAAGGAGTTTTGAGGGCATAAATAGTTTGCCTAGGGGAAACAGAATGACTCACAATCCTATTTCGACCATCCATATCACATCTCTCAATTTTATCAAGTCTTGCGTCGGACCAATAGAGCTTCCGAGCAAAATGATCAATTGTCAGACCATTTGGCGTAAGAATATCTTTCGTGATGATGTCTTGACTTTCAAATCCCTTGAGATTGGAGCGCTGTATCCTCGGCTTTTCGTTGTTCCAGTTCGTCCAGAATAAAAACCTACAATAAAAATTACCATATTAACTGTAAATAATAGGAGGAAATGGGTCTAAGCCAAAAGTATCAGTAATGTTCTAAAATTTTGAACATTAGTTTCCTGCCAAAGAGGCCTAGAGACAAACAGCGCAGACCCAGAAGCAGTCTGATCTGGGTCTTCCCTGTTTGCTATTCTGACAAGCATTTTGTTCATTTCAGCCCTGAAAACAAACATTTTAATTGAGAACAGAAAGAGAAAAGTGTTCGAAAATTTTAGAATATTTTCTGAAAACCAAGATCAGACCACTCTGAAAGAGCAGTTTCAGAACAGTTTAATGAGGGTGTACACCACTTGCTATTCCATTAGTGGCTCAGTGTTATGGTGTTAGATTTGGGATCAAAGGGCTGCTTGTTTGAGACGCATCCAAGCACTGTGTTGTGTCCTTGAACAAGACACTTTATCACCTGCTCATTAATTAGTACTGGTTAAACCCAGAAAGACAGGAAAACATCCCAACATGACTGAAAAATTGTTGATGAGACCTAAAGCATCAACACAAACAAGCAAAACAACCTTTATTACATGACGTTGCATCTGGGAGTGATATAATGCCATGCAAGAAAATAGATTAACCACTAGTGGTTTATATATTTAGTAATATTAAACATTAAAGTATCCTTTTATTTACACGGGATTTTTCAAAACAAAATGGCTGTAAACTTACAAGCCCATTAAAACGTTGCATTTAAAATGGCAAAATCTTGACGTTTTCTTACTAAATTTGCAAATTCAAAGTAATTTTATTGCCTTGTTATGATCTAGGTCCAAACTGTTTACAAATGTTACCGCAGATGACACATATTAGTAGGAAAGGAGTTTTGAAATTCTCCTGCGGAACATATGACTGATTGTGCACTCATTAGATTGAATAAATAGTATTTTCTTTTTCCAAGAAATTTAGCATCATAATCAAAAATATTAATACTTCAACTTACTCCTGACAGCTGTCAACAACTACTGCCCTAGGGTGGTCCATCTTACTCATCTGTATTACTACATCAGGTTTGAGGGAACTATTTTTCAGGGCGCTCTCCACATGGATCTTGCTGATACAAGAGTTGGTGTAACTCGTCCAAAACAAGTCCCCTTCTACAGATTCATACGCTAACCCTTCTGCAGATCCTATTCCTGGAAACAATGGGACAAACTTACAAAAAGAGCATAGGTTTTGATAAACAAAAATGTTCAGCATAAAATTGTAAAGATTTTCTTACCTATAATTTTTAGCATATGTTTTGTGTGCTCAAAAGAACCGTCTCATTGAGAGGGTTCTTTTGAGTACCCATAACACATGTTTCGGTTGGGAAATAATAAAATTATTTTTCTGGTATGCACTCTTAACTAAAGGCATGTAACTCCTTACCAGGACAACTGCACTTTACCGGTTATGTTTAAAATTAGTTCCAACATTTTACAAATAATCGGGCTGCCGCCCCCACACCCCTACAGCATTGTAAATAAGTATGCCCTACTAAACATACAGAATTACAATATAAGCATATTTAGATGCATGCTCACTTATAAAACTTAGTCAAAGTCAGTAGAGACCGGTAAAATGCAGTCTAGCCCTCCTTACCTACCAGCATTGTCTGCTGGCCCAGTATTCAAACATCCCCCGAGGGACCTGGCAAGTGTCAATGCAATGAAAAACATGTGTAATCATTCTTGCATATTTTACCTGATTTTAATCCAAAATAGCACTGAAAATGTCGCTTAAACATTAAAATATCCTTTTATTTACACTGGATTCCTCTAAACAATATGGCTGTTAACTTACAAATGTCATCAAAACGTCATTGTGGTGCCCAACTTTTTCGCCAACAAAAAATTGGCAAAACGATCAGTCTAGGCCTCAACGCTTTATGTAAATGTCATGCAAATAACCCTGGGCTCATTTTAAGTAAGTTAAGTTAAAACCCAGCAGGTGAATCTCATGATTTGAACATGGATTTTTGTTGATTTGACAATGACTCCAAACAGCTGTGGGCACAGGTATTTATGCAAGAATTAAACATTTAATTATAAAAGTTTGAAATTTAACATAAGACTGACATATCTACAGAAAATAAAACTTTCCGCACAAAATTGTTTTTGCTTTTTGTCATTAAAATAAGACACATTGGCCTAAACTGCAAGTTATGAGATATTTAGTATTTAGACACTTTTATGACAATAAAAGTTGTTGCATTGTAAACATTACAGTTTTAATCAAACGATTATTGTTGATCTGACTTGAAGAAAAAATACGGAAGAAGAACAGAGCACCACCAAATTTTAAGTATTTTTTTTTAGTTTCATGAAATTCATATGAAATACAATGAGTCACTTTTTCCCTTTTCACAGTTGTTTTAAATCAGACATACCTTCAACAATGACATTAAAATTTTGACCATCAAAAGACACTGCCTGAATATCTCCCCTGTGTATATCACTGAAGAAGATTCTCTTTGCCTTATAATCAAACGACAGGCCAATCACATTTCTCAGGTGTGTGTCGTTGGCGATTGCTGCTATGGGTGGATTCTTGTCATCTTCGTTGTGGAGATTTATACTGCCCATTCCCGTGATCTTGGAGAAGAGAATAAAAGTGTCATATCCTGAAAATAAAGTAAAACTCTTTGCATGCTGGGAATTTTTTTGTTAAAAATCGTTGTCAGCTGATTTTTTTCAAAATCAACTTTTTCAAAAAATTCTTTCAAGAACACTATCAGCGTTTCAAACAGTTTGAATCCAGATCAGGACCGACATTCTGTCGGTCCTGGTCTGGGTCCTAACTGTTTGCAAAGGTTATCAGTGGACGACGAAAGTGGTTGATTTTTGTCATCTTCATTGGGGAGATTAGTACTGCCCATTGTTTGTTTGATTTTATTCTTTACGTCCCATCAACAATCTTTCAGTTATAAAGGGACATGTCTTCCTCGGTTGAACCAGTACTAAGCTAGGATTAATGTTCTTGCTCAAGAACTCAACACAGTGACGCCGGTGAGGCTTGAACCCGCGGCCCCTCGGTCTAAGCACTCTACCACTGAGCCACTGCGCTCCCTAATACTGCCCATAGCCCGTGATCTTGGAAAAGAGGATAAAAGTATCATATCCGGAAAAAAAGAAATACAAAAACTAAAGATGGTGTTTATGAAACCATGGTTTATGGTCCCAACATATGCTCGCCACTACAAAAGGCCTAGCAAACATGCTTGCTAACAAGAATAACCAGTCTCATTTTTATGCCCCGACTTTTAAAAATTGGGAGAATATTGGTTACAGCTTGTCCGTGGTGGGTTATGAAAAAAAAGATTAAGTTAGAGTTTTAAATTTCATATATGGATTCTGCATCAAAAATAGCTGACCTTTGTCTGAATTACCCCCCTTTGTGGCATTATTATGTTTAAAGGGTCAGAATGAAATTTTGCAATCAAGATAGCACGGAGCTTAAAACTTGGTCAAAATATAGCAAGAAGTGAGCAAAGCTCACATACTCCCGGCGGTAGCCATCAGAGGTTGTAACACTTTCAGAGAAAGACAAAATTGTTAAAGACGTCCTACTCCTAAATCATGTAGTTGCTGAGAAAACTCTGACGAAAAACGTCCATAAGTGTTATATAGGAGTGACAGAAGGAAAAATTGAAAAAGAAGGCAAAATGAGCTTTAGCATCTTTATTTTCATTTCATACTTACCAACACAAGTTTTCCCATCAGTATGTAGTTTTCCAAACGAGCAAGCACATCTCACTGGTTGTTCACGGTGGTAGAAACATAGCTCTTGGCATCCCCCATTGTTAATAGTGCATAGGTTGGTACCTAATAAACAGAACAAATAATGACAAACTTTTTGACTGTTTGCCTACTAGGTAGTTTTGGATGCTTTTTTGTCGACTGCTGATTTTTTTTCAAAATAAACTTTTTTCGAAAAAAATAAAAATCAGGAATACCATCAGTGTGGCAAACAGTTTGGATTCAGATCAGTTGTTGTGTTTAGTGTTTAACGTCCCAGCAACAGCTGTCATATGGAGACGGGGCCACGGCTTAAAGTCTCATCCGACAGACTGGAGAAGCCGGGAATCGAACCTGCGACCCCTGGTTTACAAGGCAAGTGGCTTATCCACTACACCACAGCGGCTCCTGGATTCAGATCAGGCCCGACATTTTGTCGGGCCTGATCTTGGTCCAAACTGTTTGCAAAGGTTATCAGCAGACCACACTAGTTGGTCCCTTCTATTGATTTTTTTTCAAAATTGACTTTTTTCGAAAAATTCTTTCAGGAATACCATCAGTGTGTCAAACAGTTTGGATTCAGATCAGGCCCGACATTTTGTCGGGCCTGATCTGGGTCCAAATTGTTTGCACAGGTTATCAGCAGACCACACTAGTTGGACACCCTTCTATTGATTTTTTTTTTTCAAAAAAAATTCTTTCTGGAATACCATCAGTGTCAAACAGTTTAGATCCAGATCAGGCGCAACATTTTGTCGGGCCTGATCTTGGTCCAAACTGTTTGCAGAGGTTATCAGCAGATGAAATAAACAAAAAATCAGCTAATTATTCACAACCTAAGGCATAGATCGAGATGCAGATTTGGCGTCCGTCCGCATTCAGAATGATAAAAACATAGTTCTTGGCATCCCCCATTGTTGATAGTGCAGAGGTTGGTCCCTAATAATCAGAACAAATAACTGTAAAACTATTGCTTATGAGATTGACAAAGAACACTAAATATTGAAACCTTGATTTCATTGAAGCAAAGAGCAGTGCAAAATTCAATTTGACATAGTTTTTTTTAATAGTTGAGTACAGTAGATAGTCAATTTTAAAAAGCCAATAAATCCCCTATTTCAATGCAAACTGTACAGATTTTATTTTTAATCAACCCTTTTCAACAGAAGAATCAATAAAAATGTGAACAAAGTTAAAATGAATAGCAGGAAACTAGTTATTCTGTTTATTCATATTTAATCAGGGCTATGTGACGTCACGCGTACAGCCTAGAAATGGCTGCCTCCAAAGCTTTCAATTCTCAAGATCCACTATACAAACACTGAGATCTATAAATTTCTTAATTTTCATTCGATTTTGATCGAGTTTGCGGCAGATCCCATGGTTCATAAGGCCTACGTTTCAAGTTCACTTGCTTTCAATGTTGTTGTCCCTTTCAAGCAATATAATCCATGTCATTTGACCAAACTTGTTCGCCCAATCTAAGGGGTCTCCATATGAATTTGATAGAAACTCTTCCAGTTGATTCAAAGATGCTTAAAAATGTTGATGGACAGACTTTAAATGCCTGACCATAACTCCAACAGCCCTTAAATTGGAAAAAAGAATTTTCCAACTGATAAGATTAGGAAAGTCTTTTCAGCTTAAATGGGTTACTATGTGTTTCATATATAGTAGTAATTTAAGACTCACCTTGTTGCCTGCTCCTGTCAAAGGCTTTGAGATCTTTGAGGTTGATGCCAAGGTTGGTCTGTACTGTGGTGATCTCAGTATTGTCTTTATTGGTGTCTGGGGTCTTTTTGGCTTTATGGATAGAGCCACCAGATATGCTGTAAGGGAAACAAGATTACCGTGTTCAACCTAATAAACTCACATGCTCATATAAGGGACATTGGTCCAGTTAACCGAACGTTTTGAGCGTCAAAATGTGATTATTTTCTTAGCTATCAGTTTAAACATGTATTTTGGGTGCTCAAAAGAACCGTCTCATTGAGACGGTTCTTTTGAGTACCCACAACATACGTTTTGGTCAAGAAATTAGAGACTTAATTATATCACATTGGGTCTTGGAGTGATATAACTCATTAGAGTCGATTAGCCACTAGTCGTTTACTTACCATATTTTGAAACATTATGAATGACGTCATCACAATTTTTTGTATATAATGACAAAATCTTAACATTTTCACGCCCAAAATTATATTCCAAAGTAATTTTAATGTCAAGATGTAAAGGGAATCCTGTGTTACTGAATTTACTTAACTCAATGGCAATAAAATGCTTGGCACACCTCACATTTTATCCCTTTTCCTCAATTGGTTGAAAAAAATGCAATAATACATGAGCACTATATGTAAGATCCTCTAATTCAATTAGGCACCATTTTTAGGAGGCCTGAGCGCTGATAAGATGTATTCTAGAGGGATGATAATAATTGCCAACAAGAGAAAAACACCTGTTTATATAAGATAATTCACTTTTCCATGCAGCTGAACAGATTTATTGTGAAAGCATAACTTAGTTCTATTTTTACAAATGATTTAAAAAGAAACATTTTTTTTTTTTTTGAAAATGTTCATAATTGCAGACTTAGTCACTTTAAAACAAAAAAACATAACACCTACCTATCGATCCAGTAGATGAAATCATCAAACACTGTCAGTGATGCAGGCTGGTCACCAGCAATGGCTACGACTGTCCATCTCTTATAAAGCCACACATCCACGGCCTCGATCCTCTTCAGGTCAACATCACACCAGTATAAGACATGATTCTGGTAGTCTATCGTCAGCCCCCAAGGTTTTGAGATGGTGTTGTAGATATACTGACCACGTTCAGAACCATCCAGGTTGGCCCGCTCGATTCTGGCTTCTTGCCCCCAGTCAGTCCAGTATATATATCTGGAACAGAAACAATTTTTAACAAAATTTCAGGACCCAGTTGGAGCAAAAGGTACCAAAACGGCATTAAATGAGTCTAAGAGAGGAAAATTCAGCTTAATTTTGCAAGTTATCAAAACTTACCCATATCCTGCCAATAAATTTTTGTCCTGAAAATATCATGTTTTTCCATCTACTGCATATTTTCAAATGCATTTCAGACTACTTTTGAACAAGTCCGTTCTCCCTACTGCTGATTTAAAAAGGGTAGTCGGTAATGCACAGACTATTCTCTGACATGATATTTCACCCTTATCCTGCCAATATTATTTTCTGAAAATGCTGTCTGCCTATTTTGTCTGCTGCATATATTTAAATGCTCTTCAGACTACTTTTGAACATGGAAACAGTTTGATCTGGATGCATTTTAGTTGCATTTTATGCTACCAAAGTACATAAACAGATGAGAGAGCAGACAACAACAATTGTTGTGAGTGGTGGAAAAGAATTCAAGAAACTGTTTTGTGTTTTTGATGCTGAATTACTTTTGTCATTAGATTTTATATGAACAAATATGTTTCAAAACATTCCAAAAGGATAAATATAGGTCTTTAAATAATGATTACTAAACTGTCCAAAACGTTTTTTTTTCCCACATAATTCCAAGAAGGAGCAGTCACAACTATTGCCAGAAGTAATGAGCTCATATTTTGCTATCGTTAAATTGTAAATATTTTCTTATCCATGTGTTTTGGGTGATCATTGATATGACATCATATGTTTACTTCATGTATGTCTAAATAAAACAATTGCATCAATTATGATGGATGTTGCCCTATTATACAAATAGATACATTTAATTTCTCTTATCTAGAGGCTTAGATTTACTAAATTTCCTTATTTAACCTATTAAGCACACTGTTCTTACCCAAGATCCGGATGTACTACAATAGATCGCGGTTTCTCCATGTTGCCACTAGCAACAATGTAGCGATAGGAACCATCCAACTTAGCCATCTCAATAGTACTGTGCCCAGCATCCGTCCAATATACATTTCCTACAAAATAAATACAACACTGGTACTAAAATTGTTACACCATTCTATATTAATTATTTTATTTTTTCTTTCATCTGGCTGGTTTTGCTTAGCATTACTTCTATTGTTGTCATTATTATTATTGTCATTATCAAATAACATAGTGTGCAATACATAGTAACACTCACTAGATACAATCACAAGGGTGGTCCTGGACTAGTTCTTAAGTTATTCTGTTCTATTTAGACATACATGAAGTAAACATATGATGTCATACAGTGGCTTGTACTCTTGTCAAAACATCTACAAACCAGCAGATAGATGCATTCCGTTTGAAATAGATATACCCCAAAGCATATAGGGAGGGCCTGGTGCGCCTTCCTATGTAAATTCTGTTCTATTCAAGTAAACAGGAAGTGAAAAATACATGACGTCATATATGACCTTGTACTGTCTTCTGCAACTTCCTTCAAAAACAAACAACCAGCAGACAGTTGTTTTCACTTAAAATAGACATTTTCAAAGCTAATTATTACCCAGATGGGGGATTAATACCTGGAATAATACTCTAATAATAGAAAGAAATGACAGACACCAGTGCGCAGCACTCCTAGCTTGATGCAAAAAACTGGGTTCCATTTTGGAATGTCACTATACACAAATATGTACAGGAACACCTTCGGGTAGTAAGCCTAAAGTAACGTAGAACCTGCAATATGCTGTAGACTGACAGACATTGTTCTTACTCTCAAATGTTATTTGTTAATAAAAAAGACCTCTTTTATACTATACGCTTTACCTAATATTGTGTACTAAACTTGTTACACCTTTCTATATTAATTATTTTATTTTTTCTTTCATCTGGTTGGTTTTGCTTAGCATTACTTCTATTGTTGCCATTATTATTATTGTCATTATCAATTAACATAGTGTGCAATACATAGTAACACTCACTAGATACAATCACATGGGTGGTCCTGGACTAGTTCTTAAGTAATTCTGTTCTATTCAGACATACAGAAGTAAACATATGATGTCATACAGTGGCTTGTACTCTTGTCAAAACATCTAAAAACCAGCAGAGAGATGCATTCCGTTTGAAATAGATATACCCCAAAACCAATGCTATCCCGGTTACTGGGACTTCACCAGGCTGCTTACTGAGAATCACAGTTACTGACTCAGTTATCCCCCCATTGCTGGGTCCTTCACTGAGTTGCTTGGTTGCGTTAGAGTTTCCTAGGATAAGTGAAGACACAAGGAAAAGGTGGGGGTTTTATGGAATTTGGTAGACAATGGTAGCTTATCAAAGGAGGCGCTTGGTGTGTTCGCTTAATGTAAACAGTGGTCAAGAATAAGTCAAAGGATGATAAACAATCAAATTGAAATCAATTTTATCTCATTTATGCCCCTAATTAGACATTTAAAAGCATCAAACATAACCATCATTGCAGACGACCTTAATTAAAGACACCATTTACTCACTTAATGGTTCATCGCGTAATAGTGTGATCCTTAATCCAGTGTCAATTACCTGTTGCAACTGTATTGGCTAAATCACTCGGATGTGTAAATGGAACTCGCCCAAACAAAGAAATCATGATCACCATGTGTGAAATTTGGACTACGAATCTTGAAGGGTAATTAAATAGCAATTTCATTAATCGCGACTGACGAATCACTTCGAAAAATTGAATTTTTCTGATAATCAAAATTCGAATAATCGGTAGTTTTATTGCAATAGATAATTGAAAAAAAAGTTGGGATTGTCCTTCGTCTTCAAATAACCCAGTAATTTCTGATAATTGACGTTCGGATAACCGAGATTTGACTGTAACATGCCTACCTCCCATCCAATCAACAGCCAGTCCTTCCACACTGTTAAGCCCATCCTTCACAATGACCTCTCTATTTGTCAAGTCACGTTTTATCCTAGAGATAGTATTAGCCTGGGTGTCCACCCAGTAGATGTAGTCAGACTCTGAAAACAAAGAAGCTTAGTTGAAGACATCTAATTTAATCATATTGCACTAAGAATGACTCTGAAAATGAACATAATGTTGACATTTGACTTAACTCTAAAACAATCAGAATGGTGAACAAGAGCTATGCAAGCAGAATACGATTGTAATTTTCTTAAAACATTACTTCTTGGGTAAATAGTGCAGTCCTTGATCAGATTGCACTACTATGAGATCTGGGACCACTGTTTGCCAAAGTACCCTTTTAATAACTTGGAAACTAAGAAAAGGGGCACAATCATTATTAGTTTAAGCATATTTTAATTCAGAAAGATAATTGTACAATTATAAATCATCTGTTAATACAAAGTATAGGTTTAGAACGAAAGTAATACTACTTATATAGTTCTTCTCATTATTGTGTGTGACACCTCACCTTCACCTAATACATATTCCTATAAAATTGCATGAAGATATCTTGAACATAATGAGTTCTGGAGTATACAAGAATGTATATAGCAACAACAAAAAATGATCAAAAGGAAAAAAAACTCTAAATTAAAGTGCAGAAAGCAACCATTATTATAGGCGAGGAGGTCCAGTAGATCTTGACCAGCTGGCTGCATCAGCACACATTCAGACAGACTGAAGTTTTAAGGATAGATTTCGACGGAGAAAAGCGAGCCTATACACATTTTTCATGCTCAACTCACATTAGTTATGAAATTTGTTATAGATATAAAATTTAAAAGCCGAATTTTGTTGGCATCTTAAAGTTTATTGCTAGAACAAATGGCATTTGTCCCCCTTTCATCTGAGCAAGAAAATTGCCTTAATTGTTGGTATTTTGAAATTTATGAAGGTTAACAATTCATACTTCACTGAGTTGAAAACACTAAAAGTTTTAAAACCTCAGGCCCAAGTCCCATGTTCAAAATCTCAGGACCAAGTCTCATGTTCAAATACATGTATGTTTAGGTTTCAAAACCTCTGGCCCAAGTCTCATGTTCAAATATTTTTAGGTTTCAAAACCTCTGGCCCAAGTTTCATGCTCAAATAAATTTAGGTTTCAAAACCACAGGCCCAAATCTCATGGTCAAATAATTTTTAAGGCCCAAGTCCCATAATTTCAAGTTTACTTCTCTAAATGGAAGACAGTGTAATTTTTTGGCTGGTACCATTATGTCTTACCTGCATGGAAATCTACAGCAGAGGCACTAAGAATCTTTGAGATGGGAGCCAGGGCTTGAGTACGTTCCTTGGTTTGAAATAGTTGACCACGGATCTCTGTTTCCTTAGCATACAGTAGAAATGACTTGATACCTGTTGATAGTGAAACATACATTGATCAGGACTTTAGTTAAGAGTACGTACCAGAAAAATAACTTTCTTATTTCTCTACCAAAACATGTTGTGGGTACTCAAAAGAACCGTCTCAATGAGACGGTTCTTTTGAGCACCCAAAACATATGCTAATAAAAGCACCGTAAGCACTGCATAATACCCCGCCCCTGCTGGGGGCACCAAAAGTTATTTTGTGAGATATATAATGCCTAAATAGCAACAGAACTGAGATAGACAGTGATATGGCGTCCTTAGTCACAATATGTAACCTTTGATGGTCAACATATAAAAACATTTTCCAGATTAATCAAGGGCGGATAACTCATGAACTGGAAAGGTAAGAGTGACGGTCCTTCGTTGTATTATGTAACCTTTGCTGTTCAACATATCTGTGAAGTTTCATTCAGATATCGTAAACAGTAAAAGAATAACAGGCCAGAAACCATTTTTTAAAGGGAGAAAGGGCAGTAACTCCATCGAAAATGGTCGGATTTTGCC
The DNA here is from genome assembly GCA_964019695.1 of Loripinus fragilis. Classification (NCBI taxonomy): domain Eukaryota; kingdom Metazoa; phylum Mollusca; class Bivalvia; order Lucinida; family Lucinidae; genus Loripinus; species Loripinus fragilis. The sequence continues at coordinate 30,382,296 of OZ026531.1, forward strand.
CATTAACAATCCCATACCACTCATCCCCAATAACAATATGTATGCAAAATTTGAAAAAATTCTGTACATAAATACTCAAGTTATCGATCGGAAACAGTGAGCACGGACGGATGAAATGAACTACAGGTCAAAAACCAATTCTCAGATCAATCAAGGGTGGATAACTCACAATCTGGAAAGGTAAGAGTGACGATCCTTAACCACAATATGTAACCTTTGATGGTCAACATATCTGTGAAGTTTCATTCAGATACTCCATATAGTAAATGAACTACAGGTCAAAAACCATTTTTCAGATCATTCAAGGGCGGATAACTCATGAACTGGAAAGGTAAGGGTGACGGTCCTTACTAAAAATATGTAACCTTTGATGTTCAACATATCTGTGAAGTTTCATTCAGATATTCCATATACTAAAAGAAACTATAGGCCAAAAACCAATTCTCAGATCAATCAAGGGTGGATAACTCACAATCTGGAAAGGTAAGAGTGACGATCCTTAGTCACAATATGCAACCTTTGATGATCAACATATCTGTGAAGTTTCATTCAGATATTCCATATAGTAAATGAACTACAGGTCAAAAACCATTTTTCAGATCAATCAAGGGCAGATAACTCATGAACTGGAAAGGTAAGAGTGATGGTTCTTTGTCACAGTATGTAACCTTTGATGTGAAACATATCTGTAAAGTTTCATTTAAATATTCCACATAGTAAAGGAACTACTGGTAAAACATTTTTTAATTCAATCAAGGGCGGATAACTCACAAACGGGAAAGGTAAGAGTGACGGTTCTTAGTCACAATATGTTACCTTTGATGTGAAACATATCTGTGAAGTTATATTCAGATATTCCATATAGTAAAGGAACAATAAGTCGAAAACCTTTTTTCAGACCTATCAAGGGCGGATAACTCACAAACTGGGAAGGTCAGAGTGACGGTCCTTAGTCACAATATGTAACCTTTGATGTGCAACATATCTGTGAAGTTTCATTCAGATATCATGAACAGTAAAGGAAAAACAGGCCAGAAACCATTTTTCCAATACGAAAAAGGGCAGTAACTCCGTTAAAAATGGACGGATTTTGCCCATTAACAATCCCATACCACTCATCGCCAATAACAATATGTATGCAAAATTTGAAAAAATTCCGTGAATAAATACTCAGGTTATCGATCGGAAATGATGAGCACGGACGGACGGACGGACAGACGGACAGACACCGAAAGGTATAACATAATACCCCGACACTAAAGTGTGGTGGGGTATAAAAATTATGGGTAAGAAAATATTTACAATTTCACGCTGAAATTTTTTGCTTATCTAAACCTATGATTGGTCCTTTAATTAATATGATAAAGTTTAACTGTTTCACAAATATAAATTAGTTGAGGAATGAGTAACAATTTTCTGATATTTACCAACCCTAAACTTTGACACTATCACATGACTTGCTGTCAGCATTGATCAAGCACACATCATGCAGTGAATTACATTGAAACTAATACTACCTTTATGACCTTGAACTTTGGCATGTCATCAGTATTGTACATACAACTCATTCACATCAAAATCAATTCTGGTGTTGTAACTTTAAACTCTGACCCTTGAAACATACTTTCATGGAACTTGCTGCCAGCAATGAGCAAATATATTGCAGCATATTTACAATAAGCTCTGTATGACCTTTCAATTTGACACACATCATCACATAACTGGGAGCAAGCGATGGTCATGTACTGAATATAATTTTTTTGCAACGGTGAAATTTTCACAAACATAACATGAAACCATATTTCTCAAAATTCAACATAACATGCCTTGCTGTCAACATTGAGCATTTAGCTAGCACTTAATTCAAACTGGGTTAAGTTGTTAAGTTCTCAATGCCAGTGAACTTGACCTCACACTGATAATGTGATCTTGAGCTCTAAAACTTACTATTATATGAGTTGCATATGACCCGCATTTACACTGGGCTAAGTTCTCAATGCCACTGACCTTCATCTCTCCTTGTATGACACTTATACACAGACCTTGACCTCTCACTGACACTGTGACCTTGACCTCTAAAATTTACCGTCATATGATTTGCTCTCTGTATTCAGCATATAACCAGCTGTACATTTACACTGAGCTAAATGATCATTGCCACTGACTTTAACCTTTAACTGACACCGTGACCTTGACCTCTGAAACTTACCATCACAAGACTTGCTGTCTGCATTGAGCATGTAACCTGCTGTACATTTACACTGAGCTTAGTTCTCAATGCCAGTGATTTTGACTCACTGACAGTGTGACCTTGACCTCTAAAACTTACCAACACATGATTTGCTCTCTGCATTCAGCATATAATCAGCTGTACATTTAAACAGAACTTAGTTCTCAATGCCAGTGACCTTGACCTCTCACTGACACAGTGACCTTGACCTCTGAAACTTACCATCACATGACTTGCTGTCTGCATTAAGCATATAGCCAGCTGTACATTTACACTGGGCTAAGTTTTCACTCTTTGGTAGACATAGCTGTGAGCAGTTACTCTTCATGGCAGCACATCCATTATCTAGAATAGAATAAAATACAGTAAAACCTGTCTTAAGCGGCCACTCATAAATAGACAGAACAAGATCTTAATAACAAATAGTAGCTTAATGAAGGTCGAAAGTATTGAAGAATGCTCCCCTTGAAGCATTCGGCAAAACTTTTGACCTGCATTAAGCAATAATCGGTCTTGAAAACCAATTTTGGTCTTGTTTTTGAGTGGCCACTTAAGACAGGTTCTACTGTACCATATTTGTTAAATGATTTATACTCTTGCTAACAAAAAGAAGGCCACCCCAATTCACGGCTTTGCTGAGATAAGTATAGACATGAACATGTTATGATAACTTAATAATACAGTCGAACTTTGGTCGCTCGAACTAGCCTGTCTCGAACACCAGGGATCACTCGAACTGGTTCGTCGGTCCCGGCAATTTTCCTATTCATTTAATGTTAAAATATACCCCAGGCTCGAACAGAGATGGCTCCAACTCTCGAACTCAAAGTACGGTCCGCAGGGCGATTTTTTCATGTAAAAACGCTATGATGGCTCGAACCAAATAATTCTTTTCATGAATCAGTCACACGCTTGATTTAAGTTCATTATTATTTCCATAAGCGCTCCGTGACAATGTTGATTTCACCCTTGGGTTACCTAACTTACGAGCGGAACGCGTGAAGCAATTAGCGGCAATTTATCAGATCAAAATTTGAGTAAGTTCTCACTTGTCACCACTTAGTAGAGCGGCCGAAAATGATTAAAAACAATTAATGAGATGTTTTGTAATCAAGAATTCGCGTGTCAAAATGAGTAAAACATGCCTGGCTGGATAAAGACAGGCATCAGATTGTGCGGCGGTACAGTCTGATCCGCGTCTTTCTTGTAAACATCCTGGGGAGTTTGTCATTTTTTCATGTTTTTATTCGTTGTTATTAAATGAAAGTTGCACATTGTGAATAAATAATAAGAAACAAACTTGTTTTTTTTCTTCTTTTATTGTTCGAAAGGAAACGATTAACAAACGAACATATTAAAACTGTAGCGACACATAAACAGGGTCTCACTAGAAGAAAAACAGTACAGCTTACTCTATTGCAAATGTATTGATCAGCCTGCGCATATGCGCATGCTGATAAATGTATTTACTTTCAACAGGTTCATATGCTAACACATGCGGCTTATCATTTTAACTCTAGCGTTGATATCTGTGACAGGTGTCACATGCGCTTTGCAACTAATGTCGACAAAAAACGTGGTGTCCGTGATGACATAAAGAACACATGAACCAACTTTAAAATTGTCAGGCTAGGTATCGCTCGAACACATGGATGGGTCGAACTCCCACCGATGGTCCCGACGAGTTCGAGCCATCGAAGGTCGACTGTATATCATAACTCATATCTTGTATCACCCCAACCTTTATCAATGCATCCTTTGAGCCTTTTGTGCATGCTTAGAAGAAGCCTGGGAATACATTTGTACACCCCACTCATTGCCAATGTTCAACCAGCTGGCTTACCGATTCCGGTAATAAGGCAGCTGGGAAGGGATACAAGTCATGTACCTGCCGGTGTCGAATATCCCAGAGCGGGTCGATTTGGAGATGGATCTGGACACAGAAGGCCAGTCAAGCGGTATGTATGACCAGCTTGCAAACAGTTCCTTGTCATATTACAGGTATGGGGCATTGTCTTCCTGGAAGAGAAAATTGTTTCCAGTGCGATAGATTGGCAGGACATGTTGGTGAAGGACCTCATCCACAAACCGTTGGCTTGTAAGTGCACTGCGAATTACATGTAAAAGGAACCTTTACATTACAGTATTATACAAAGCTCAGGGTGGCTTTTTTTTAGATTGAATATATTTTATTTGTAAAGATGAGTAGGAATACCCAGCCAGCAAAACTTGTATGCAATATGTCACTGACATCAGACAAATGCCGGTGGGACATAGACATCAGACAGTTTGCTGACGATAATGTTAATTCGCCTATAGGCTAGATCATGTGATCGTTCCATGTTTTGCATTGAGAAATTCAAACAGCTGTAATGTTGGGTTTTATTTGAGCCAACACTATAATGAAACTGTAAATACTTAAGGCCATTTCACATACACACCGAAACCAAACCGAAAAATTAAAATGCCTTAAACCCTATGGGCGCTTTCACATATGCGCCGAAACCGAAACCGAACCGAAACCGAATGCCGAACCGAAAACGTGCACGATTTTGATTTTATTTTTTCGGTTTCGGTGGCCGAATTTCAGCAAACACGACAGGTAATTTTAATAAAATCTGCACATACACAACCAAGTGCGTTGTACATGAAAACCATTGATGGATTGTCCAGCGAGACAATTGTGCAATTATTTTACTAGCTCAATACCGGTTACTACAGACTTTTGTGGGACAATACCCAGAGCGACTATAAAGACCACGAACTTAATGCAGTGATATGGAGCAATTTGTATTGTAAAGGTATTTCTGCTATCTGAGAGGGAAATAAGTCCAAATTATACAGACATTTTCTTAGATTTCGTCCACGGATTCGGTTCATATGTGAAAGGTCTGCCGAAAATGAAACGATGCAATTCGGTGGCCGTTACGGTTTCGGTTCGGTTTCGGTTCGGATTCGGTGTATATGTGAAACAGCCCTTACCGGTAAGTTTTCTTAAATTCTTGTCATACAGTAACAGCCCATGAACATCGGAGGTTGCATTCCTTAATTCTCGAAACTGGGAACCATCCTTGTTGACAAGAACAATCTTGTCCCTTTCGGAGATGTACAGGTGATTCTCGTAAACTGTCATCGCTGTCGGTTCGGTGATATTTGGCAGTGACAGCTGTACGATATTCTCACCGTTCAGGTCACATCTTATGATTGTGTTGTTGCGGCTATTGATGAAGTAGAGCTGCTCTTCTGTATAGTCGATTGATAAACCTGAACAAATAAGATACAGTCAAAAATCTTTATAACGTCACTCGTTATAACAGAATATTTAATATCCGACATAAAATTGCTGGGAACGGATCTGTTTCTATTAAAATTCCCTCTTTATAACAGAATATTCACATAACGACACTGACAGTAACTTCTGGGAACAGATATACAAATTATATAGAAAATAAATTCATTATAACAGAATTGTTACCACCTGTCAGACAATTTTGTGATCAGAAAAAGGTATTTTTGCATGAACAGGTTTCTGTCTCACTTGATAAGTGGGAAGCTTTGTGCATTTTGATGCAATATGAAATTGAACTGAGGTATACATTTGGAAAAATAGCATTTTAATTCATTTGTACAATATTTTCTTATACCAAATGATTATTATGTTGAAATCTGGTAATGGTAAGGATTTCTTTATAACAGCAAATTCACTTTAACGTCAAAGATATCTTGGAACAAACAGTGTTGTTATAAAGAGGGTTGACTGTAATTTTTTTAACGCTAAAAGTTTACTGTTTTTTGTCGTCTGCTGGTTTTCTTTCAAATTCATTTTTTTGAACAATTCTTTCAGAATAACCATTAGAGTGTCAAACTGTTTGGACCCAGATCAGGCCCGACATTCTGTCGGGCCTGCTCTGGGTCTAAACTGTTTGCAAAGGTCATCAGCAGATGAACTAGAAGGCAAGGATTTAATAAGATTTTAGATATTCGTAGGTTCAGATAGATAAAATTGTTGAGTGAAAAATTGTAAATTATTTTTAATCCATCAATTTTATCATTTGTTTTGGCTCTCAAAAGAATCATCTCATTGAGACAGTTCTTTTGAGTACCCACATCATATGTTTTGGTTGAGGAATAAGAAAAATAATATTGGTACAGATAAACAAATTTTTGAGCGAAAACTGTAAATATTTTGTTACCCATCAATTTTAACATTTGCAAAAAAGACAGCAATAAAAATTTAGTATACAGTTATTTTATGCCTGTTTGTAGTATAGTCAAACTATTACCCCTCGGTGCCGTGGACGCCCTGATGCACTATTGCACTTGGCCTTCGGCCTCGTATAGTCAAAACTATTACCCCGAGGTGCCGTGGACGACCTGATGCACTATTGCACGAGGCCGAAGGCCAAGTGCAATAGTGCATCAGGTCGTCCACGGCACGGAGGGGTAATAGTTTGACTATACTACAAACAGGCATGAAATAACTGTTTTATTACCCAACCCATTTGATGAAATACTTAGCAGCGTATCTTGCATGGAGTTGCTGTAGATGATGCGGTTTTGTTGCAAAACAGAAAATTTCACCAAATCTGCTCAATTTTGGTCTCAAAATGTTCCGCTTGTTCTAACTAAGCAAACGAGTACCCACACTTTATGTTATAAATGAACCGTGCGCGCATCGTCGTCGCGCACATTTTAAGTGCCTGTGTGTTTTTAACAGGGAAGCGGGTAACCAGGCCATGGTATAGTGCCATGGTATAGTCATATTTATTGACCGATGGAATAGTTCAGTGACTCATGACATACCAGAACTAGACAATTACTCCGTTTAGACGGTTGGGTAATAAACTTAAATATTAGATATTATGTAGAAAAAAATAAAAAGAATCATAGAATTGAAATGGTGCAGGATTCCAACTGTTAACATATACATTAGGCCACAGAGGAATCAATGATTTTTGCATGCAGATAAGTATATGTACAACAATCCAAAGTGTAGTTTTCATGGTGATTCCCAATGATGGAAGATCAATCTTGCCAGGTTATATAATGCTGCAACAAATTTTTGTTTGTTTTGTTTTTACATGAAATTTCTTTTCAATGCTTGTCATTTAAATTCTGTTGAAAAGACTCCACCGCAAATAAAAGAAACATTGATTTCATTAAGTATAAAATACCTTACATTAGGCCTTCCTTCAGGGGTATTTGTTTCCTTATTCCCCTGAAATAAATAAGCTTGTTCTCCTTTCCATCAGAAATAAAAGATAAAAGTTTTCTCATATTCCATGTTTCCTAATGTTTTTTTGTTCCCCTAAAAATTGCCTTTGTTCCCTTCTTCCCCTGAAATGTTACCCGGAATTCCCAGAGGTCCTCTTACATAGTTTTGTTTGTTTGATTTGATTCTTTACGTCCCATCAACAATCTTTCAGTTAAACAGGGACGAGTCTTCCTGGGTTGAACCAGTACTAAGCTAGGATAAATGTGTCTTACTCAAGGACCACAACGCAGTGACGCTGGTGAGGCTCCAACCCGCTGCCCTTCAGTCTCGAGTAAAGCACTCTACCACTGAGCCACTGCGCTCCCCCTCTTACATAACAACAACCATTTAAGAAATGAATTCGATTTTTGGAAGGTTCATGGAATCATGAATACTTCGGGTCTCTTGCAAAGTAAGTGAAGCCCAAAGGGCTTCATCTTAACTTTGCAAGATACCCGAAGTATTCATGATTCCATGAACCTTCCAAAAATTGAATTTATTGCTTATATTTACATTTTATATTATCAGTCAAGTATCAATTTTCAATTTTCACCTAACTTGGCTGGTTTTCCAGATATTTTGAATTAAATCAGACATAACGCAGGGTTTGGAATAGCCAAAACGCCAGATTTCCGCGCTTAAGTTAATGGTGGTACGTGTTCTACGTCACGCAAACGTCAGTAAACAAGCAACGTTATTGGATGGACTTGACGTTAGCCCGCTCAAATGGCGCGTATGTGGGTGTGGCTTAAATCGATTTGGTCATGAAGGTATGAACCACATCTCAAATGTAGAGGTTCATTTAAAGACTCGCAATGGAAATGTAAATATTGTTACTTACTGATGGGTTCATTTAAGCCATGAACAATATCAGTGAGCTCATTTCCATCCATCTTTGATCTACACAGTTTATGGTCGACTCCGTCCCTGTCCACAAAGAACATCAATCTGAAAGAAAATTATTGACAAGGATCAATACTAGTTCTGTTATACCTAGACTGGCTCCAGTCCTTAAAACAATTTTTCATCAACGTGTCATATACTTGTAGCTAGTCTATCTCTGATGGTTCTGTTTTAACCTTAAAACAATTTTTCATCAATGTGTCATATCATATTCTTGTAGTTTGTCTAACTCTGATGGCTCTGTATTATCCTTAAAACAATTTTTCACCAATGTGTTATATCATATACTTGTAGCCAGTCTAACTCTGATGGCTCTGTATTAACCTTAAAATAATTTTTTCACCAATGTGTTATATCATATACTTGTAGCCAGTCTAACTCTGATGGCTCTGTTTTAACCTTAAAACAATTTTTCATCAATGTGTCATATCATATTCTTGTAGCTAGTCTAACTCTGATGGCTCTGTTTTAAGCAGAGCCATCAGAGATAGACTAGCTACAAGTATAGTATATGATATGACACATTGATGAAAAATTGTTTTAAGGACTGGAGCCAGTCTATGTTATACCTTGTTCCAGAAGAGTTTTCAAACCCAAACTAGCAAATATAAGGATAAGAACAGTCGAACTTAGCCATCTCATGTGAAGAATTCTCCCATATACATAGGTCCAGATAAGGAAATTCTATTTGCATAAAATTTCAATTATTTTCTTACCCATTAATTTAAGATGTGTTTTGTGTGCTCAAAAGAACCGCCTCATTGAGACGGTTCATTTGAGTACCCACAACATATGTTTTGGATGAGAAATAACAAAAATAAATTTCCAATAAGCACTCTTATCTGGAGGCCTGCATATATACGGTAAATGTTCTAAAATTTTGAATACTGTTCTCTTTCTGTTCTAAAATAAAATGTGGGTTTTCAGGGCTGGAATTAACAAAATGGATGTCAGAATAGTTAAACAGGGTAGACCTTGATCAGACTGCTTCTTCATAAGCAGTCTGATCATGGTCTGCCCTATTTGGCTAGGCTGTTTAGAATATTTACCAGATAATGGTACTATAAGGATGAGATGAGCCATTATTTGTTTGATTTGGTTCTTTACATCCCAGTCAACAATTTTTCAGTTATGTCGGGACAGGTCTTCCTGGGTGGAACCAGTACTAAACAAGGATAAATATGTCTTGCTCAAGGACACAACACAGTGACGCTGGTGAGGCTCAAACCAATGGCCCCTAGGTCTCGAGTCAAGCACTCTATCACTGAGCCACTGTGCTACCAGGTGAGCCATTATATTATATACATGTATATGGTATTGGGGGCAAGGTCACAGCATAATTACCAAATAAAATTTCAATGCAGTCCCTTTATAACACACCTCATTATACCACAGATTTGGATATAACATGGTCATGTTGGGGCTCCCAAGTCTTTTTTTCATGGAACTTTATAAAAATGGTCATTTTCCTCTAACTCCTATTATTACTTATAACATGGTCCACCGGGCCGCGTAGTGCAGTCGGTAAAGTGTCTGGCTACAGATGCGTGTCTGACTGCAGATCCAGGGGTCGCGAGTTTGATCCCGGTCCGGTCCCATCATGAAATAATTTCTACGGTCATTCTCCTCCCTTCCGCTGATTTATTCAAGAAGGATTGTTGTCAGTTACAAGCAAAAGTATGTGCACGAATTACTGGTTAACCGCTTGTTCAAGCCTGCCCAGGAAAAGTGTGGTTAGGTGAACTGACCGTCCCGCAATAACCATAGCTGTTGACTTCGGACGTAAAGCAACAAAACCAACCAACCAACAATAACATGGTCCAGTCCTGTGGACCCTATTCAAAGCAATATAACGGGACTGCACTATATATCTCTGTCCATAAAGTTTGTTTTGTGAAATTTCATCTGGGCCTTCACTGTTTTCTAGAGTACCCATTTTATGACTTCATGTACAGTATACAGGATTTTGATACTTATTGCAAAGGTGATCAGCCATGGCTCAGACGATTCTGGGCAATGATACAAAGTAATTAAAAAAAAATGTTGTCTGTTTCAAATTTTACAGTTAACCCTTAAAGCGCCACCTATAATTTGCAGCAGACGACAATTAAAAATTTTGCCGCTTTTTCAAAAATAACAAATAAGGCATGATATTTCAAGACGATTCTCATGAAATATCATGCCTTATTTTTTTCAAAAATTGGGAAAGATGTCTCAAAATTTGTCGTCTGCTGCAGTTGTGATTGGGTTAAAACAAAATACATACCCTTTCTCAGGATGAAGAGCAATTGACTTGGGTTCTGTAATGTTTCTGATGATTAACTCCGTGCGAAATGATCCACTGAGTGTTGCCACGGATATAGATGCCGTCTTTGCCGTCAGGTGGTAAGATGAGAAATACATGTTGCCAGACAACCAGTCTATAGCAAATCCCTCTGGATTACTGAGACCTGAAAAAAACACAAAGTACAGAAAAGTTCCTTTATAAAACACCTCATTATAACACAGATTCCAATAAAACTTGGTCATGTTGTGGCTCCCAAATTTGTTTGTCATGGAATTTTACAAAGGAATTATAGGAAAATGACCATAAAATGGTCATTTTTCTTTAAAATTTTACAAAGGAATTATAGGAAAATGACCATAAAATGGTCATTTTCCTATAACTCCTTTGTAAAATTGTCCATTTATAACATGATTCACATATAACATGGTTCATTCTTATGGACCCCAGACATAGCGCTATAAAGGGATTGCACTGTATGTCAAAAGAACATGAGCTTAAATATATTTTACTGGCTAAATCTTTGCCCTAGATTCTGCTGTTGTTAAAAGTGGCATTTTGTCAAGTGTAGATTCAGACGAGCCTGTGCAACCTCCTTTTAAGCTAAGAAACTCCAAATGATGTTCAGTCAGTAGCATAAAACTCATAGAAAATTCAAGTGACTAGCAAAGGCTCTGACAAGACTGTGTGTATGCTCAGGCTGATCTGAGTCTTTGCTGGTCGCACATTTCACATTGTTGGAAATCTCATGTCGCGGCTCCTTTCAAAGGCGCGACAATGCGCGTGGCAGTTGGCGTTTGGCTCATCACGTCGTGACGTAACGATAAAAGAATTGTGACGTCACGTCATAAGAATCACACAGCCTGAAAGAGCTATCAATACCGTTCAAGCTCCTGGTGATCGAAAAAATCACTCAGTCTTATGGCTAAAATATAACTTTAATATCAACAAACTGGCATCTTCGCGATTCACTTTTACTTTTTGTATTATTCAATGTTAATGATAATCACGGCACATTTTTCAGTGGTAGAATAAAGTTCTTAGTTCGATCGAATCGACTCCGTATAGATATCGGAACTCGTTTTTGACAGAATGGAAATCAGGCATTTGTATAGCAGATGAATAGAACAGAACATAGCCTCTAATCGTAACAGCAACCAACCCTCTTTGTTGCCGCTTTGGGGCAACAACTCGTTGGTTGGTTGCTATTAATTAATATTCATATCTGGGCTTGGTTAGGCTATTTCATCTGCTAAACAAGGGAAATCAGTTCTATTTAGAATTAATAAGTTGTGCATGCATTTCATGAAAATTCTACCCATAATACACACTAAACTCACATTTATTAACCCTTAAAGCGCACAATCTCAAAATGTATGTTTTTTTTGTCGTCCACTAAAATATTTGAAGCCTCATAGACAAAAAGTGCGGACTTAGATCAGGATGCTCCTGTAGGAGCAGTCTGCTCTGGGTCAAAAATGTTTGCCTCTATGCTTATTTTAAATAGACATTTTCAGATGCAATTATTTTGCTGCAATTTTAAGGACTTAATAATGTGTTTTGCATCTATTCTGAGGTAATGGCACAAGATGATACAGTTACTTTTGAATAAAAGCACGCCTCATTTTCAGCTTTTACCTGTGTCCAAGGTAGACCAGTCCTAATTACGCATTCATGAGATGCTGCCTTTACAGTTACCAAAAAGTCCTATAATACTTTTATCAGCAAAATCAGGACACTTTCCCTCAACAACAACTCCTTACATGCATGCTTCTCTTACCTGTATCAATAAGGGTCTCCACAGAGGACCCGTCCGCAATACTGGCCCTGTTGATCACCTTGAGCCCTTTATCAGCCCAGTAGAGAGTATCTGTTCTTACGTCATAATCTATTGACGTTGGCTTGTCCACGTGGGGAACAGTAATGACTGGGATCACATTGAAATGAGCCTTCTCCAGGTCTACACCTCTAATCTCATTATTTTTTATGAATAACAGGAATTTCACATCATCTGAAATGATAAAATAGATTGCTGAATACAGGGTTCCGACAGAAATTCCAAAACACAATTCCATGATTTATCCATGATTTTCCATGTTCAACAATGTAATTTCCATGACTATTTAATGCACGATCAGGGGGTACTCTGATATTTTTATATATACGTAGGCTAGGCCCATTTTTTGGGAGTCAAAATTTTGAATTTCAATATTTTGGGGTGTTTCAGAAAAATAAATATTTTTTAGGGTGTGATGATTTTTGTGGATTTTTTTTTTTTTTGGGGGGGGGGGGGGAGGGGTCACAACTTAATTGGGACTATAGTGGGGGCTACAAGGTAAATGTACAGAATGGGAATATTTTTGGGGTATGCTAAAATTTCAAATAAATTTGGGGGGAAGCCTGATATTTTGGGGGGCAAACAGCAGTTTGCTGATCCATCATGTATTATAATTGGCCCTGCAAGATGAGTAGGGACTGAAAGCGTCCAGTCATGTGTTGAATGTGCAATGATTACAAAATATAGTTCCATATTTTTCGCAAAAAGTGAGGAAAATTTCATTATTTTATGCAATAATAGTGATCAAACATGATTTTTCAATACATTAACATTTGCCAGGTCCTTTGGAAGAGGTTAAAAATCTTGGGCTTCACCCTTGGTTTTTAACAGCTGCTCCCTCGGGATTTGGTGAATGTTAATGCATATAAAGCCATGTTTGAACCCTATCATAAATAGAGGATCTTACATGAGTGGTCATGTTAAACAAGCTGGGGAAAAGCAATAAAATACCAGACTTACCAATTATTTTATCTCTTTTTCGCAACAAGTTTAATAAATTCACTAATACAGGAGCATGAATGTTATATCCTATTTATCACATAACATTAAATTTACTTAAAAATCACATTTTTGGCGTGAAAAAGTCAAGATTATGCCATCTTCTATGCAGCGTTATAATAAACATCATTACGCAACGTGACTACATTTGTAAACCACTAGTGGTTTCTCCATTTATTATGGCATACGTTACATCACTCTCAGAAGTGATGTCATGTGAATATTGATTTACAGTATTTGACCTTATAATCAATCACACACACATGCATGGTTCATATTTGGCACAAAAGGTCTAGGATCTTTGTTTTTAATAGATGCAAGTCAGAGCAGCTACAGTTATTCATGTTTAAAAATAGATAATATCAAAGGAGATAACTCTTACCGATACATGTCTTATTATCACTGTCAAGTCTTTTACGGTGTGGACATCTACAGCCAATGGTTTGATTGTAACTTAATAGACACAAGTCAGAACAGCCACCATTATTTACAGCACACAAGTTATTCCCCTTGTACATGGGTTGTCTCTTCGGATGGATGATCTGTAGGTCAAATGGCTGAGTGAGCGTCTGCTGAACAATCTGAACATTGGAGCCGTTGAATTTGTTTGCCTGTCAAGAAAATATTATTAGTATAGGTCATAGATCATATACAGTAAAACCTGTCTTAAGCGCCACTCAAAAAGAAGACCAAAACTTGGTTTTCAAGCCCAATTATCGCTTAATGCAGGTAAAAAGTATTGCAGAATGCTCCAAGGGGAGCTTTCTGCAATACTTTCCACCTTCATTTAGCTATACCATTTGTCATTAAGATCTTTATTTTGTCTTTTTTGGGGGGCCGCTTAGGACAGCTGTTACTGTATTACAATCATAAAGGAATTAAACGATCGCTACACTCATTCCCACTAAATTCCTTTATAATTGTAGTATGTGAGCTATGACCTACTTATAGTTTTCTCCTCCACTTTCTGACTGCTCCTTTTGAAATGGTCACATTGATCACTTAACGGATTTACTTAATGATTTTACTTGATAGATATTACAAATATTGACAAAATATGTGATTAAGTTGGCCATAAATTTAAATTTCTGTGCAAACTGATTGGTTGTGAAGCACAGGAAGGGGCGGAGTGGACTATAATGTAAGTAAGAACATCCATCACTTACAGTTAATTTTTTGCATGCTGAAAATTTTTGTAGCATTTGCAAAAGTACTTAAATTCAAAAGTAACTATCATTGCCTGCTAAGCGTAAGATGCAGATTTATCATATGACGTTACTGTTATTCATGCAGTGGATAATGTCAAGTCATAAATAATGGTATGACCACATGTTACATAACACTTTGGCGGGAACAAGTACCGTCATGGCAACAACCTTACAACAATGCAAACAAATTTTCATTGAAATAAACAAACTTTGAAGGTAACAAAGTCACATTTAAAAGGTCATATGATAAACAGAATCTTACACTCGTGATCATTTCATATTAAATTTATTAAACGAGCGAAAAGCTCGTTTAATAAATTTCATATGAAATGATCACCAGTGTAAGATTGGAGTTGGTTCATCTGTTAGGGTGTCATTATGACATTCTGCACAAAATAGTGGGGAAAAAACATTATAAGTAATTTCCAGGGGGCCCTTATAGTTTGCATTGTGTTGTGTCCTTGAGCAAAATACTTTACTCTCACAACTTAATACGTACTGATTAAACCTAGGAAATGCCCTGACATCACTGAATAATTGTTGACTAAGACTTAAAGCATCAAGAATGAAATGATTACATAAAATGGGCCTTGACGGGAGAACACCTGTCTTCAGGGGTTTACGAACAACAAAGGAGCAGACCAACCTGTTCATCTGTCCAGTCTGATCAGCTCCTTTGTTGTTTGCTGATTGGAAAGTATCAGATCTAGACTTGTTAAGAGCAAAAAATTCAATTTTCTAATTAGTCTCTGATGCTGAGCAGGCTGGTTTGAATCTCACTTTGTTGAAAACCCAGAATTTAAGACAGTTTTTCTCGAGCCGCAGCCCAAATAACAAGAGTTTAGGATTAGGATGGATTTTCATTTGGTTTTGGGGTTTAAAACTGCTTTAAACAGCATTTCAGTTATAGTATTTACTGATTCAGTCAAAGTTTTGTATACCTACCCTCACAACTGAGTTGGTACTCCAATCAGTCCAGTAAACATAGTTCCCAAACAGCGAGAGAGCAAATGGATGTGACATGTCTTTATGACCTCGAAGAATAACTCTGTGATCTTGACCTTGATAGTCTATCGAATGTATAGATTCAGATCTGAAATTTAAACATATATGGGCTTGTATGGTAAATGTTCTAAAATTTCGAACACTAGTTGCCTGCAAAAAGGCCTATACAAACAGTGCAGACCCAGATCAGACTGCTTCTGAAGAAGCAGTCTGATCAAGGTCTTCCCTGTTTGCTATCCTGACAAGAATTTTGTGAAATCCAGTCCTGTAAAACAAAATTTTATATGAGAACTGAAAGAAAAAAGTGTTCGAAATTTTAGAACATTTAACGTACACAATATTTTGGTTTTTATTATCCTATATGTGCAAAAGCCTCCTTTAAACTCTCATGCTAACACATCCAGTCGGGCTAGAAGTCTAACTTTCCGTCCTGTTTTCATCTACATCCATACTTTGTATATGAGAACAATAAAGGCTCTGGCCAGCCTGTGCATTTGCACATGCTCACCTGAGCCTTCATTGCTTGATAATATGATAAATACCAAAATCTCATTTGCTGGTTCATAATTATATACAGTATCGTAAGAATGAAGCTGCAAGAAACATCATTTCAAGAAATAGCAGACAAGGTAACAGAGATAAAACTCGCACATGATTGCACACATAGCTTGGAAAAGGCCTTCATTGCCTGCCTGTATACAATTGGGTCTGCATCATTACATGTGGGTCCTTGCTAATCAATGTCTGGGTGATTGTCATCACTGATATGAAAGTTGTTCTTGCTCATTTGTGATATGGAACTTATTAACTGAAAAAAATATCATGAATTATTACATTTTTGAGGTCACAAGACATTGGATATCGATTGATTAGGGTTGGTCAGGCATTTTCAATCCTACTATCTACAGTGGCAATGGCTTATCTAACAGTCATGACTAACAGGGGTAGGGCTGGCTTATCGAAGCCACAATGCTAATCGATAATCGGTCTTTGCATTTCGATATAAAACTGATGAGTAATCGCTCAAACTTGACAGAGGGTCTCGGAACGTTTTGACAACTCTTGCATGACAATGATTTCCCCATCATTTCGCTAAACAACACTTAGTAGCATGTGTTATATATTCAAAAGAATAAAAAGTGGCACCTTTGCTATAAACAAGTCGTCATCCACTCTGTTGGAAGAAAATTGACTTGCTAATTGGCAAAGTCGGTAATTAAACTCGCAGTCGGCCATTGTTGTTGTTAAATTCACGTTGCGTGACGTCATACAAAAGGAAGTCAAGTATGCATGACACGAACACCTTTGTGTAAAATAAGACCCGCTGTAAACGTCGGTAAAATTGAAACCTTCTAAACTCAAATTTAACCGCAGAGAAAACAACTTTTATGCTGGATTATTCATCTGATGAACATTTTGTGATTCTGTACTACTTTAAAAAAGAGAAGCGCAAGTATAACTTTTCTAACAATCAGTTGTTGAGTTAGCCTGCAGAGTACAACGTTTTACTACTTCGTTACAGCAATTTATACACATCTACTGTTTATGACAATGCACTTCAGGGCACTTCCGGTATAAGCAAAAAATAACACGAGGCAATTACGCTTGGAATTTAATAGAATAAATAGACAGAATATCCATTAAAAGTAACCCATTTTTGAATTTTCATATCGATAATCGTTTTTCTTTTGTTTATCGACCGATGAACCGATATTTCAATTAATCGTGCCAGCCCTAAACAGGGGCGGATCCAGGTTTTTTGGAAAGGGGGTTCGTATGTATAAAGGTGTGGGGTTTGCTTGGCTGATTTTTCTCATTTTTTCTTAAATATCCCAAGAAAATGCAATAATTTGGTCTCACTGAGACCAAATTATTTCATTTTCAAAGGATATTTAAAAACTGGGGGTGGGTAGTGGGGTTCGAGCTAACCCCCTGAACCCACTCTGGATCAGGCCACTGCCTAACCCTTTGTAGATAGGAAACCCTTGCAATCAGTGAAGACCCAGATGCAATGCCACAGAACGAGGCATTTCATCAGGAACTGCCCTGTTTGCTAAGACAAAATCGATCTTCAGAGAATGAAAAACAATATTTTTGGAAATTTTATCCTGTAACCCCTCAATATATACAATGAACCATCCAGACTTAACAGTGTCAAACTTTATGGAAAAGTCCACTGGTGTACATAGGGTTAAAGGTTGAAGTCTCCCTTAGGTCCCCTACCTGGCATCAATCCAGTACAGGCGCTTGAAATCATAATCTACTGTCAAACCATTTGGCCAGCCACCACCCTCGGATGGCCTGATCTGATGAATAACTTTACGTTCCTCGCCACTCATTGAACAGCCCTCAATTCTTGGATTATGGCCATCCCAGTCTGTCCAGAATAATGCCCTGAAAAATTGAATAATATCATTTATCATATGACATCCCCTCTGGGAGTGAAATAACGCCATGCAATAAAAATGGATAAACCACTAGTGGTTTATAGATTTTCCAGATACGTTATGACGGCCATAACAATGTTGTGCTTATAATGACAAAATTATAATGTTTTTAAGGCAAAATGAGATTTCAAAGTAATCTTAACGTAATATGATAAATAGAATCTAGCATACATCCCCTTGTATTATTGAATTTATATAACTTGTTGGGAAAAAGAGATAAAATGCTTGGCAAGCCTCGCATTTTATCTCTTTCCCCCAACTTGTTTAATAAATTCAATAAAACATGAGCACTCATGTAAGATCCACAATATTCAACACATAGAACCAGATCAGCTGGCTTCATTAGATAATTCTCTTAATTAAGTGTAATTATCATACGATCTAGAGCCACTATCTGCCCACCAGACTACCCTTTGGTTGAAAGGATACGCCAAAGATTCTCTTTCGTCTCTAAAAGAAAAACTCTAACCACTCAGTGGCGATTTTGACAACTTAACTTGTCAAGAATTTTGTATCCCCTAACAATATTAGTTTTCGATGCACCTTATATATGCTTAACGACTCATGAAATCATTGATTTTCATGTGACTTGAGAAAGCACTAATTTACATGTTGTTTGTGATAAATTGCAATGGTCGTGTTTCTCAATTATAGGATGAGCCATCCGCAAACTGCCTTACAACTGTAAAGGTCCCTTCTTGAGCACAGCAAATCAGCTGGACATGCATACATGCTCATGCTAATGCTGATCAAAAAGTGGGAGTGTTCTTAGTTTGTAACACAGACAGACAGATAGACACAGACAGACAATTTGTTTTGAAGTTTTAAGTCTTTCAGTTGTGTTGGGACATTTTTGGGTTGATCCAGTACTAAACAGAGGAAGGGACAGAGCGATTTAGCGGTAGAGGGTGAGTTTGTTTGTTTGATTTGATTCTTTACGTCCCATCAACAATCTTTTAGTTATAAAAAGGACGTGTCTTCCTGGGTTGAACCAGTACTAAGCTAGGATTAATGTTCTTGCTCAAGGACACAATGCAGTGTGGCCGTTGAGGCTCTAACCGCGGCCCCTCGGTCTCGAGTCAAGCACTTTACCACTGAGCCACTGCGCTCCCAGGTAGAGTGTTAGATTTGGGATCAAATTTTATCTCATTTTTTTTAAATATCCCATAAAAATGAAATAATTTGGTCTCAGTGAGATCAAATTATTTCATTTTCATGAGATATTTGCAAACTGGGGGCGGGGTGGGGGGATCGAGCAAACCCCTTGAACCCCCTCGGGATCCCCCACTGCTGTAAGTGTTGGATGTTTTTACTTACATAATAAAATTTTCTCTACAGGCAAACAAGTTCAACGGCTCTAATGTTTGAGATTTACCAGAGGCACTGTGTTGTGCCCTTGAGCAGGTCACTTTATTCTCTGCTTTATACCCGTTCAACCCAGGAAAACAGGATTATGTCCTGACATGACTGAAAATTGTTGAACAGGACATAAAACATAAACACAATTACTTTGGTCTGTCTTGAACCAGTGACCCCTACATCTCAAGTCTAGCACTCAACCACTGAGCAACTGTCCTACAGACAGACTAACTGGGCCTCGTAACGCAGTCGGTAATGTGTCTGGCTACAGATGCGAGTCTGACTGCAGATTCAGGGGTCCCAAGTTGGATCCTAGCCCGGTCCCATACTTTCGTGGAGTTTGATTATGAAATAATTTCTACGGTCATTCTCCTCCGTTCCCTTGAATCATTCAAGAAGGATTGTTGTCAGTTACAAGCGAAAGTATGTGCACAAAGTACTGGTTAACTGCTTGTTCCAGCTTTCGATGACCATAGCTGTTGACTTGGGATGTAAAGCAACAAAACAAACAGACAGACAAACAGAAGAGATGGCAAGCCAGACAATGGACAGACAGACAGACATTACTTACCCCTCCCTGGGATCCACCACAATAGCTCTGGGACTGACCATACTACCAGCAATCAGTGTTGTTCTCTTTGAGCCATCCAGCTTGGCCACCTCGATTTGATCTAAGTTGCTCTCCACCCAGTAGATGTTCTTGCCTACCCAGTCTATTGCCAGGCCCTCTGTAGTTGCTAGCCCTGCTTCTATCACTGGGTCTATATTGATCATATCTAAAGAAGGTTATAAGGATATATTTACATTTTCAAAGCAAGCCTTTAATGGCTCTTTAGATTTTTGCAACCGTTCATAACCTCATGAAAGACATATATATGATTGACAGCTGCCAAGCTCACTTGCCCTGTGCAATACGCTTGAACATCAAATTCATTCACAAGAAGTGACACTGTTGTGATTGACAGCAAGCTTTACCAATTTCACATGTGCAAAACATGCAGCTTGTTTGCTTCATTGGCTGTCAGCGTTCACATTGGCTGTTCCGCTTTTCCAAGTAACACTTATATGATTACATATTAAATAAATAAAACTATTTTGTTTCTTAAATTATAAATAATTTCTATATACTAGGACTTTACAATTAAATGTAAACTTAAGTAATAAATTGGATTTTAGGTCTGTTCGTGGAATCAGATGTTGCCTTTCTCCAATTCAGTATGTAGAATTTGTCATCTGCTGATAACCTTTGCAAACAGTTTGGACAGAATGTCTGTCCTGATCTGGATCCAAAACGTTTGACACTCTGATAGTGTTCCTGAAAGAATTTTTTGAAAAAGTAGATTCTGAAAATAGACAGCAGACGACAAAAGCATGAAAAATTTACCCAGCTTGCAAAAAAGTTAAATGATCATACCATATGAAATATGCCAAAAGGAGTATATATATATTTTTACAGATTTAGGATTTTTTTTCTATTCCAGATTATTAGACTCTTTCCTTGCTATAGCAGGGACTTTTGTCATCTGCTGACAGCCTTTGCAAACAGTTTGGACCCAGATCAGGACCGACATAAAGTCGGTTCAGATTTGGATCCAAACTGGTTGACACTCTGATAGTGCTGCTGAAAGAATTTTTTCGAAAAAGTTAATTTTGAAAATAGTCAGCAGACGACAAAAGCATGAAAAATTACCCAGCATGCAACAAGTTAAAAATAGAACTTACTATTTCCCACCATTGTTCCACTGTATATCTTGTCCTCCATAACATCAGTCCAGAACAAGACCGGATTCCCATTCTCATAGTAAAAGTCCAGGGCAATAGTGTTTCTCAGGCCTGTGAGCAGGGACACAGCATTCAGTGACATCACATCCACACGTCGTATCTCATGGCGGTTTGAAAATATGACATAAACTGGATTGCTTTCTGAGGAACAAATAAATACAAAAGAACTACTAGATCGCTTTCAATATTTTTATTGATACTGAGAAAGCTCATTTCATTTAAAGGTACATAACCGTGTGAAATGTCAAAATATCACATGGTTTTTAAGGAGTTTATTTTTGTCCCTACAGAAGTACAATTCTACCACTATTTTAAGGGAAACGGCTATTAGGCAATTTTGAACTAAGGCCTAATTTTAAAACGTCAAAAGAATAACTAATTGCCTAATATTCATATTAGCTTTGTGTGCATTTTATTGATTCTTCTATTGAAAATAGTTAATTCAAAAACAAATACGTACATTTTGCAATGAAATAGGCAATTTTATTGTTTCAACCTTTAATATTCAAAATGGTGGCATTCACTGGCTTATAAGACCTCAGATTTTTAATTTTTTTAATTGTTATATCTTTATTTTATGTTTTTTTAATTGTTATATCTTTATTTTATGTCCAATTTCGACTTAATCTACAGCAAAATATGTGCTCTAAATAGCCTTTTATCTTATGTATACTGTTATGAATATTGCATTACCATTTAATTGAAAATTGTACTTACCAAGAGGTTTACATGTAAAGTGGTCTACATCAAGGCATATTAGAAATAAAAAAAAACATTGGACCCCTCAGTGAAATAAGTTGAGGACTAGAACTTTTTTCTGTCAGTTGGGCCACCTGACGAAAATTACTGGATCCCCTCATGTGTACCCTACATTGTTAATGAATAAGTGTTCCCCTTTATTTAACTGAAAATTCTACTTACCAAGAGGTTTACATGTAAAGCGGTCTGGTTCAAGGAAATACCCGTCAAAGCACTGGCATCTGTATCCATGAGGCTGTAACTTGTCAAGTGCGCAATCCTGGCCGCAGATACCCCACTGGCCACACACGCTCACTACCTCTGCAATATGGTTCATGAAACAAAGCAGTTAGCAGCTACGGTAAATGTTCAAAATTTCCTAACCAGTTGCCTGCCAAAAAGGTCCCCACAAGCAGGGAATACCCAGACCAGACTGCTTCTGACCAAGCAGTGAAGAAGCAGTCTGATCAGGGTCTTCCATGTGTGTTATTCTAAAATGCATTTTGTGAATTTCAGCCCTGATAAACAACATTTTGTTTGAGAAAGAGGAAATAAATGTCCCAAATTTTAGAGCATTTACCGTACATAAAATTCAAGGATTTTTCAAAGGACATGAGAGGGACATCAAACA
Organism: Loripinus fragilis; assembly: GCA_964019695.1. Classification (NCBI taxonomy): domain Eukaryota; kingdom Metazoa; phylum Mollusca; class Bivalvia; order Lucinida; family Lucinidae; genus Loripinus; species Loripinus fragilis. The sequence goes on from OZ026531.1 coordinate 30,404,973, forward strand.
GTTGTCAAGAATTGACCTAATAAAAAATTCTGACTTACATTTTTCAATTTGACTAAAATACTAGGCCAAGAAAATGCTTATGAATTAGCATAAATGTTTTGCTATTATTTGGTGCAAAATCACTCGTAGACCTAGTAAAGTACTTGAAGTTGACCATTTTCTGTAATGATGAACCCTGTTAATGAAAAGCAGGGTCAGTATAAACTGTTTTGCCATTATTTGGTGCAGCATATGCTGCACCAAATAATGGCAAAGCATTTAATTCGGACCTTATTTTGTCATTAAAAGGGTTTTTTTAGCAGAAAATAGTTAAATTCAAGTACTTTTAAATTACTATGGGTCTTTGAGTGATTTTCTGGCACTTTTCAAGGCAAATTTAATTTCAAGAAAGCCCTCAATATTCAAGTTCTTCTCAAGCATGTGAGAACCTTGTGTAAGGAAAATTGAAAAAGCACCAATTTTTTTTTGCGTTTGGGGTCTTGCGTCCAAGCCAACACCTATGGTCATGTCGAGACGGTTAGTAACTGTTCATCTAACTGTTCATCTAACCACACTTTTTCCTGGACTAGCTTGACTAAGCTTGACTGCAACCTGCAGTATGGTAGCATTGGCTAAGTGGTGTAGCATGAGATAGCCCTTTCTGTGAAAAGTACCTGTATGTATTGTCTCACTACAATGACAGACCCAGCTCAATGCCATATGCGCAAGCAGAGATTGCGATGAGGTGGGTGTGTCAATTAATAAATCATCACTTTCCTTTAATAAATCATCACTTTCTTTAATAAATCATCACTTTCCTTTGACACAGCTACTGAAATTACACTTTCAAATTATACTCCACTTCTAAGGTACCGCGCCTTCGCGGCTTCCGCGTTATTTGCATTTTGCGCGAGATTTTTGTACAGCGCCGACTTCCCGGATGTTGACATAATCGCTGAGGTAACCCGGAAGCTGACCTTTTGACTGCTGCAAAATTTTGCTAAAATGTCGAGATTATTGGTGAGTAAATTTCAGATTTATTATAAAACAGTTAAAACATGACTTCCTACCTTTCCTCTCCACCCCCTACCTCTTAAAACCCTCCCTCCAACAAATTTGATGTGTCAGAAATTTTTGTTTACACCGCTTAAGGCATCGTCTGGAAACGCCCCATCAACCACTACGTCATAGGTTACGTTTGCCATATTTGGAAGTGGTTTCCCGCCAGTCAAAGTATGGGCCGCCGTTAAGCCAATATTTTCAATTATTATTAAGAAATGAAAGTTGTGAAAACTTGCTTCTTAGGAACTCGTTTTATTTTCTGTTTTCAAGCACAACAGTGTATTTCATTACCACAGGCAACTGCTTGGGTATTGTTGCCAAGATCTGGACTGCTAAAAACCACATGACTGGTCATTTTCAATATAATTATATTAATATTTCAACAGTAGTAAGTAGGTGTTCTGTTTGTGTGGCAACTTTCTAATTGGGCCATCTCTTCAGGAAGCTGTAAAAGCAGTAAGATAGCTGGCATCCCATACAACTATCTTACTATTTTTACAGGATGTTCCAGAGAAGAGGAGAAAATTGCAGTATGACAGACTTAATTTGCAAAGGGCATTTGAAGCAACACAGAGAGGTGTGTCTGTATACAGAGCATCCAGAGACTATTCTGTTCCTGAATCAACACTCCGTGACAGAACCAGAGGGCTGGTGGATCTTGATGTCAAGATAGGTTTTGACAAGATTTTCAGTACAGAGGAGGAAGAAAAACTTGTTGGTCACGTCAGTTACATGGCTGAGATTGGATATGGGTATGGTGTATCAGGAATAAGATATATGGCAAAGAACTATGCTGAATCTTTAGGTAAACCTGTAAAAGCTAAAGATGCTTTAAGCAACTGCTGGTTTTACAGCTTTCTCAAGAGATGGCCCAATTTGAAAGTTGCCAAGCCACAGAAACTCACAATTGTAAGGGCAAAGTCTGCATCACGAGATACTCTGGACAAATATTATAAAGAACTTGGGACAATATTAACCAATCATAATTTGAGAGACAAGCCCCAGAACATTTACAATGTTGATGAGTCAGGAGTTTCGACAGAACACAGTCCACCAAAAATTGTATGTTCTACGAATACTAAGCCACAAAACATCACATCAACCAGGTCTTCAAATGTGACCATCATAGCAGCTGGAAATGCCTTAGGCAATAGTGTCGCCCAGTACTATATTTTTCCAGGTCAGCGATGGAACCCTGATTTCCTCAATGGAGCATGTCCTGGTGCTGCTGGTGAGATGTCAAAGAAAGGGTGGTCAAATTCTGAAACTTTTCATAATTACATCACCAAACATTTTGCCACATTTGTAAAATTGTCTGATGAGAAAGCAAGTGATCACACTCTTATTTTATATGATGGACACAAGTCACACATCTCACTTACCTTATCTGATTGGGCAAAAAAACACAACGTGACATTATTTGTTTTGCCTCCCCATTCCAGTCACCTGACCCAGCCTCTGGACGTTGCAGTGTTTGGCCCATTTAAGGCCATATATAATTCTGAGTGTCAAGCATACATGAAGAAGTTTCCTGGTGCAAATATCACTAGTTATCAAATTGCAGAGCTCACCAATAAACCTTACCTGAAAGCTTTGTCTGCCGAAAACCTTATATCCGCCTTTCGTCGTACAGGAATACACCCATTTGATAACAAAGCTATTTCTGACTCAGAAGTTGCTCCTTCTCAGATCTACAGAAATGCACCAAGTGAGATTAGCCAGGAATCCAAGGATGGGAATTCTACTCAAGAGCAGAACTTTGAAAGTAACCAGCAGGATACTGTAAACGGAACAGAGCAGCAGGAAGAAGGCAGCGAACATCAAGATATAGAACAAGACCAACAAGACCAACAAGAACTTGAGATTTGTAATGAGTCAGAAATTAATCACACACCAAAGAAAACAATGGAATCTGATTTTTTTGAAAAGAGAACCATAACAACAGTTGTTCAACCAAGGAAGAAAAGGAAGTTTGTTCCACCATACATTGCTGGTAGTCTCCTCAAGAAGACCAATGAACAGATTCTTAAAGACTCGGCTCAAAAAACACTCACTAAGAAAAAGCATGCCATTCAGAACCAAAAGGGTACATCTAAGGTAAAATGTTCAAAGACAGCTATACAAAAAACTGAATCTGGAAACTTAACTCATGACCCTAGACCCAGTACATCAGGTACCATCAAAGTTGGTGGGCCCATTAATCTCTCACAGAGCAGTGAAGACAGTGAATCTACAGACATAGCAGAGGACGAGAAATGTTGCGTTTGTCACACATACGAAGCAGGATATTTAAAACAGTGTGTCTATGTTTCCTTTGTAAGCTGGGGCAAGTGTGACTTTTGCCCTCACTGGACCCATCTAAAATCATGCAGTGAGACGAGGGTTGTGAGGAGGGGTGATGTATTCCGTTGCCCCCATTGCCTCACTAATTAATTTTCACAAGCATACATGAAAATACTGTAAATATGTTTAGTTTGAAAGTTTTCAAATTGTTTTGAGTTAAATATTCAACAAAAAGTTCGTTTTTGACTTTTTTTTGTCATTAAGTAAAGACTGTCTGTTCAACTTGCCCAAAATACACTATTTCCACTTAAAGCATAACTGGCTTCCCATACTTTGACAATTTTCTAATTAACGCGGTACCATCAGAGGCATTCCAAATGAACTCAAAATCAACATGGAGTCGAAAATGTGTCAGTGTAAATACGGAGGAAAGAGAAGCTAGCGATGGCATGCACTAATGTGGAGAGGAGATACTACGGCAAATAATTAAAACTACAGTTTCAGGTGAGTTTCTTTTTGTATTCCGTTATGTCCGCTAAACATTAACTACCGCGGTACCTTAGAGGACAGGGCTACTACTGTACTTTCAGTCAGTAGACAACAACCCACTTTAGTTAAAGACCTACATTCTTAGACAATATCAATGGTACCACTGCCTGAGGGCGATTCCAGACAGACCACAGGCTAATCTTTGTGAGGTGATTATAACTTTCTTACAGGGGGCAATTCAGTGGTCCCATGAAGGGTTTTGTTTGATTTTATTCTTTACATCCCATCAACAATCTTTCAGTTATGGAGGAACGGGTCTTCCTGGGTTGAACCAGTACTAAGCTAGGATTAATGTGTCTTGCTCAAGGACACAACTCAGTGACGCCAGTGAGGCTCGAACCCGCGGCCCTCGGTCTTGAGTCAAGCACTCTACCACTGCGCTCTCTCATGAAGGGTTAGGTACCTTCTGATAAAATATTGATATTTATTTTAGTGAAAGAAACTGTGTTGAATACAGGTAAGTCCCCTCTTGATGCCCCTTTAATCCTGTGGGATACTGAAACAGTCCCTTATCAGTTAATCCTTTACCAATCTCCATTGGACAGGAATATTGTTTTTTAAGTGCTCTTAAATGGCAAGCTTTTTTTAAAAAAAACTAATACTTGTTTTCACTCTAAACTTACCGACACAATTGGTATTATTATTTAGTTTAGTGCCGATAGGGCACTCACAGATATAACCAGGTTCAAACGGTGAATTGTAGCATATATCGCTGCAAGGATTCTGCGAACAGGCATCACCTGAAAAGAGATGTAAATTTTATGAGATCTAGATTTACAAAAGATTTCAGCGTAAAACTGTAAATGTTTTCTAACCCATCAAATTTCGCTTTTGCTTTGGGTGCTCAAAACAACCGTCTCATTGAGACGGTTATTTTGAGTACCCACAACATATGTTTTGGTTGAGAAATAAGAAAATCATTTTCTTGTAACACAATCTTAACCCTTAAAGTGCAAAGAAAAAATGCATCTGAAAATGTCGTCTGCTGAAGTCGTCTGCTGCAAATAATTGCCTAATATTACTGTCAAATTAAGTATAGAAGCAAACAGGGTGGACCTAGAACAGGAGTAGTCTGATCTGGGTCCACACTGTTTGCCATAGAGGCTTCTTAAACATTTCAGCAGACGAGAAAAGCAGACGACTTTTGTTGCGATTGGAAAGGATTCTGCAAACAGGCATCAGCTGGAAAGAGATGCAAATTTTATGAGGTTTCCTGAAAACTCTGAAAAAATTTAAAGGTTAACCCTCCACAGGTTTAGTTAAAAATTTTCTGCAAAAAATTGGTAATATTTTCTTACCCATCCGATTTCACTTTTGTTTTGGGTGCACAAAAGAACGTTCTCATTGAGACAGATCTTTTGAGTACCCACAACATAAGTTTTGATTAAGAAATAAGAAAATTATTTCCTGCTATGCACTCTTAACTAATGGCCTCTCACTCATCAATTAATAAATAGTGTTAAAAGACAGAAGTTCCCAATCAAACAATATTGCTACAAATTTTATCAAAATTCTGCCAAAAAAGTATATAAAGAAGTTACATTTGCGCATTTGAAGATGCCAATATATGTAAATAGAAAGTTGTTAATATAGCAGACCTTTGTGAACAGAGCACACAAAAAAAAGAATTTTCTGATTTCTCAACCAAAACATATGTTGTTGGTACTCAATAGAACCATCTCAATGTGACAGTTCTTTTGAGCACCCAAAACATAAGTTAAAACTGATGGGTAAGAAAATATTTACAATTTTACGCCAAAAAAGTTTGTATATCTAAACATGTGATATATGCTCCTAAATGGAAACATGCAAGTTAGTATGATATAAAATGGGGAAGAGTGTAGAATATAAAAATATCCAGCATATGGCAAGGATTAATACAGATATTGTTTAACATTACCTACAAGTGACATCTTTTCTTGTCTAATGATGAACTTTGCAAACAGTTTGAACCCAAATCAGGCTCGACAGAATGTCGGGCCTCATCTGGATCCAAACAATTTGACATGCTGATTGCATCCCTCAAAGAACTTTTTTTCAAAAAAGATCAGCAGATGATAAAAACACATGAAAAATATCCCAGCCTGCAAAGGGATGAAATAGTTTGGACTATACTTACTGTCACACAAGCTCCCCTCGTCACTTTTGTCTGTGCAATCAAAGTTCCCGTCACACAGCTCCTTCGGCTTCAGACATAAGCGAACAGAATCATGTTCGCACTTGTAGTTTGGCGCGGAACAGGTGTAATTGGCTTCTAAAATTATACAACAGTGAACGTATAAGTATAAGCTTTTCAAAAAAAGCTTGCCATCTTTCAGCACTTAACATCTACTGACTGAAAGTACAGAAGCCATTTGAAAGCTGTCTCAGAGGAAAGTGATGAATTTATCAAATGGCACACCCATCTCATCCCCATCTCCGTGAACGGAGATGGGGATGAGCTGGGTATGTCATTTTAATTGTGTGACACCATTAAACAAAACATACAGGTAATTTTTAATTAATTTTCAATGCTACACGACTTAACCAGTGCTACCATACAGGTTGCAAACTTAGTCAATTTAAAATGCCATCCTCAAGTGGATGAGTTAGTGAGTTAACCCTTAAAGCGCCAATCAAAACAAAAGTCCTCTTCTTTTGTTGTCTTCTGAAATGTTTCAGAAGCTTTTTTCAATAAACAGTGTAGACCCAGATCAGACTGCTCCTGTTAGCAGCTATCCTTACATTCCTCAAATAATGTTAGCTAAGATATGCATTATACGACTTTAAGCAGATGACATTTTCAGATGGATTTTTGCAGGCCCTTTTAGGGTTAAAAAACCAATTTGTACTTCTGTAAAACATCTATATTTGGTGGTAATTTAAATTTGGTGCTATATGCTACAGTAAAACCTGTCTTAAGCGGCCACTTAAAAATAGACAAAACAAAGGTCTTGAAGACAGTAGCTTAATGCAGGTCAAAAGTATTGCAGAATACTCCAAGGGCTTAATGCAGGTCAAAAATATTGCAGAATGCTCCCCTTAGACAATTCTGCAATACTTTTGACCTGCATTAGGCGAAAACCAATAATTTTGGTCTTCTTTTGAGTGGCCCCTAAAGACAGGTTTCACTGTATATAAATGAAAATTCAGTGATCAGTTACACAATATGCAATGATTTGACACTCACAAACATCCATGTTGTATTTGTATCAATAAATAAAAGTTGAAGCAGTAGTGTTTGAAGAAAACCCTCCTTTAAAGGGACTTCTCTAAAGAAAAGAATTTGCTCCAAGGTAGGAGTGGAGTGAATTCTTTTCTTGAAGAGTAACCCCTATGAGAATCGAAAATAAATAAAGGTGTTCATATCAAATCTTGATTATAACATTATAGTCATTTATAATCATGTGAAGTTATAACGAATTTGGCCTACCCTTTTAGGAGATATAGCCTGGACACAGAACCCATGATTAGAGTGTGACTGACAGACTTTGAGTCAAAGTTGTGACCTTGACCTAGGGAGTAGTACATGGCTACATGTTTTGCCTCACACACCTGCATGCTATTGGTAATAATCATGTGAAATTATAATGAATTTGGTCTACCCCTGTAGGAGATATGGCGTGACTGATGGATGGAAGGACCGACAGAGAGAATTGAGCAAACCTATAGTTGACTGGTAGGGGAGTATTAACCCTTTACTCCATAGGCTATTTTTAGATCATGACATCTTTTTTCTATTCTTAGACAACATTGAAAAAAATCAAGAAAAATTTAAGTTACATTTTGAATACTTTTAAAAATATTATGGAAAATGGAGCATTTGCTCCAAAAAAGCAAATGCTCCATTTTCCATAATATTTTCAAATACATGACATGATACTCAAAGGAGTTATTATGGAGTAAGGGGTTAAACTGATATTCTAACACATCTCGCCTATAGAGTCAATGCTAAAAGAAAGGTGAAATATCAAACAATAATTCACAGTTTTGAAATGGCGAGAAAAGCGGGTGCTAGCTAATGTCATTTGTTGCTGAAAATGACGTCATTCATGGCGTTAAGATGGTGTAACATCGTTTTTACTCTTGAAAGATGTTACAAATACACGTATACGAATGCGACATAGTCTAAGTATTGGCCGGAGTTCTTCAGTGCAATGGCGGAAAGTTGGAAGAAACTGAATACTTCAAATGTGTTTTTGTCGTTTATTGTGTGTTAGAATCAAAATAGATCAGCTCCAGTGTGTGAATTGTTGAGTAATAATTTACTGTTTATCGGTCAGTTGTACGAAGATAAATCACATGCGCTACGCGCTCCTTATTTGATCTTCTTTACAACTGACCTCCAAACAGTGAATTATTACTCAACAATTCACTGCTAGAGCTGATCTATTTCTTAAATATCTTACCTGGGCAGTTCTTTTCCGACTCATCGGACCAATCCAAGCAGTCTGGTTCCCCGTCACAGAACCAATCTTCAGGTATACATCGTTTACCCTTGTCACATGGTCTCTCCTGAGCCTGACATGCAGTCTTATCTGGATCTACAAGACATTAAGCATATTCTATTGTTAAGTCATACGGGTATTTTAGGCTTTATGTAACCTCACGCTGAAGAGCTCCGCTGAGATACTCAATGAAAATAATGCCAGACGCTTATCAAAAAGGGTTCAAAATCCTGATATTTTAATAAACAATATGTCTGTGAATATGTCCGATTATTTTATAAGCACTTTCCGAATCGAAAGAAAATGATATTTCTAATCCATACTGAAAATTTCAACACAAAATTTTGAGTATTTTTGAAGATATTGCAAGCTATAAATTCAACAAAATACCTTTGGATAAGGGAAAATTACCTGTGTATTTATCGAGCGCGTAAAGCGCCTCGATGATCCAGCGCGGGATATGACGTAGCACTGTCTAAGAGAATTCTCATATATTGTTTGTTTATATTGATGTGTTACATCCCATTTAACAATTTTCCAGTCATGTCAGGACATTTTCCTGTCTTCCTGTGTTTAACCAGTATATACTTAGTAGAGGATAAAGTGTTTTGCTCAAGGACACAACACAGTGACTCCTGATGCAGTGAGTTCACGCTATCAAAGTCGACAAACCTCTAGATGATTACATATTTTGGTAATGTTATGAAATGACGACAATAATAATGTCATGTTTATATGGTAAAGTTTTGACGCTTTACACCAAAAGCACGATTTCAAAATAAGTTTAGTGTAATAATTGATAAATAGAATCTAACTTTTGCGCTCTTGTTTTATAGAATTTATCAAACTTGTTGCGAAAAAGTGATAAAATGCTCAGGAGCCAAGCATTTATCTCTTTTCCCCCACTTGCTTAATAAATTCTTGGGTTTACTCGTAGGTCCAGGTCTGAATATTGTTTTTGAATAATCACAAGTACCACATGAACCCTATTACACCCAGGTGAACCGCATGTCTAGATCTTGGAGGGTGTTGGCTATCGGAGGTAAACAAAGGATTTTGAGGTTGGACATGGTCTGTATTGAGACGATTTTATTTCATTTAGATTCGCTTTGAGGGATAAGAACAACATATAGGTCGATAGTATACAGAATGATGATAACTCTGAAAACAATACATCTTTTTGAGGTGAATCTGTTCGAGTTTAAATCGCATTTGAATTCGGAAATGCAGTAATTTGGACCAATATTTCGAATTCATCAGTTAATATTCATATCTTTTATTTTATTTTTACTTGATTCACAGCCACCGCTGGAATGTATAACCTCTCTTTGGAATGAATCAGTCAAATACAATTCAAAAATACTTGTAAAACACTTATTTATTTGCAATTTTATGACGGTGGTATCATGTTTATGGGTAGCTTTCCGTTCGGAGGTATGTTGGGTAGCTGTCGGAGGGAAGGCATGTGCATGTTAACATTGATTTCGGAGAAGGGCAAATTGATTATGCTCATTAAACTAGCTATCGCATACGGAAACAAAAGTGTAACACTCAAACACTTTCAAAAACAAGTGGTTCGATTGGCGAGGAACATATCAAGGGAGAAACAAGCTTAAACAAACCAATTTGTTAGAGTTTTTGTTCAACATTGAAGGAGTGTTTTTGTGCATAAGTTTGTTTTGTTTGTTTTGGCCTACCATATCTATTTAGCCCTTTGCATCACATTAAAGAAACAATCTGGCAGAAACATAACATGCAAAAGCATTATACTATGAAATGGGCACATACCTTTTGTGAAGGTGACAGATCAAGTAGCAATGCAATTAGTATACCAGATGTTTAGACAGCACCTATACGGTCTAATCAGTCTTCACTAATTGCATAAATTTAACTACATGTAGGTGTTTTCGCATTTACACAACATAAGTTAACGCACTTTAAAGAAACGGCCTTTGGGTTAAAACAAGTGTAAATGACCAGGAAATGCCACAACCCCAGACAGACACATGGCACCAAGAGACAGGGACACTGGAACACAGACAAATAAGGAATACGCACAAAGTCAGAATACAATAAGCAAAGCATTCAGCTGCCTTTATCTCAGTGAGAGAATTGCCAAACTAGAAATGACACAATATAAGCGTTTAACACGAAGTGCTAAACACGAACCCCCAGCAAATACAACAAAAATAGTAAGTGAGTATGGTCAGGTAATTCCACAATCACAAGCTTCAAACAAACCCATGGCACTGGGAGGAAGAGCCACACAGCAATCACGAGGCACTAGGAAAACAAACTAAGCAAAGCAACCAGATCTCTCTTCCCCATCTACTCGCCCTCTCTATCTCTCTCTCCATTCTCTCTACTCGCTCACCTATCTACTCTCTACCCCCTCTCTCTCTCTCTCTCTCTCTCTCTCTCTCTCTGTGTCCCTCTCTACTCTCTACTCTATTCTCTTTGTCGTTCTCCACTCTCTATTCTCTTTGTCTCTCTCTACTCTGTCTCTCTCTATGTCTCTCTACTCTGTCTCCCTCTCTACCTCTGTCTCTAATCTCTCTCTCTCTCTCTCTCTCTCTCTCTCTCTCTCTCTCTCTCTCTCTCTCTCTACTCTGTCTCTGTCTCTCTACTCTCTCTCTATACTTTATTCTCTACTTGCACTCCTCTCTACTCTCTCTATACTAAATGGTCTACTCGCAATCCTCTCTACTCTCTTTTTCTCTACTCGCACTCCTTCTCTAATCGCACTCCTTCTCTATTCTATCTTTCTCTACTCGCACTCCTTTTCTACTCGCACTCCTTCTCTGCTCTCTCCTTCTCTACTGGCACACCTTCTCTACTCTCTCTTTCTCTACTCGCACTCCTTCCCTACTCGCGCTCCTTCTCTAATAGCACTCATTCTCTCTACTCTCTTCTTCTCTAATCGCACTCCATCTCTACTGGCATTCCTTCTCTACTCGCACTCCTTCTCTACTCTCTCTTTCTCTACTCGCACTCCTTCTCTACTCTCTTTTTCTCTACTCACACTCCTTCTCTACCTGCACTCTTTCTCTACTCGCACTCCTTCTCTACTAGCACTCCTTCTCTACTCTCTCCTTCTCTACTCGCACTCCATCTAAGTTCGCATTCCTTCTCTACTCCCACTCCTTCTAACTTCGCATTCCTTCTCTACTCGCACTCCTTCTCTACTCTCTCTTTCTCTACTCGCTTTCCTTATCTACTCGCACTCCTTCTCTACTCGCACTCCTTCTCTTCTCTCTCTTTCTCCCTTCTCGCACTCCTTCTCTAGTCTCTCTTTCTCTGCTCACACTTCTTATCTACTCGCACTCCTTCCCTACTCGCACTCCTTCTCTACTAGCACTCCTTCTCTACTCTCTCCTTCTCTACTCGCAACCCGTCTCTACTCGCACTCCTTCTCTACTCGAACTCCTTCTCTACTCGCACTCCTTCTCAACTCACACCCCTTCTCTACTCGCACTCCTTCTTTACTCTCTTACTCTACTCGCACTCCTTTTCTACTCGCACTCCTTCTCTACTCGCACTCCTTCTCTACTCACACTCCTTCTCTACTGGCACTCCTTCTTTACTCTCTGTTACTCTACTCGCACTCCTTTTCTACTCTCACTTCTTCTCTACTCGCACTTCTCTACTCGAACTCCTTCTCTACTCGCACTCCTTCTCTACTCGCACTCCTTCTATGCTCGCACGTCATTCTACTCGCACTCTTTCTCTACTCTCTCTTTCTCTACTCGCACTCCTTCTCTACTCACAATCCTTCTCTACTTGCACTCCTTCTCTACTCTTTCTTTCTCTACTCTCTCTCTTTTTCTTCTCGCACTCCTTTCTCTACTCGCACTCCTCTATACTCTCTCTTTCTCTTCTCGCACTCCTTCTCTACTCTCTTTCTCTACTCGCACTGCTTCTCTCGTAGCACTCCTCCTCTACTCGCCTTCCTTCTCTACTCGCACTCCTTTTCTAGTCTCACTCCTTCTCAACTTGCATTCCTTCTCTACTCGCACTCCTTCTCTACTTACACTCCATCTCTTCTCGCTCTTCTTCTCTACTCGCACTCCCTCTACTCTCTCTCTCTCTCTCTCTCTCTCTCTCTCTCTCTCTCTCTCTCTCTCTCTCTCTCTCTCTCTCTCTCTCTCTCTCTCTCTCTCTCTCTCTCTCTCTCTCTCTCTCTCTCTCTCTCTCTCTCTCTCTCTCTCTCTCTCTCTCTCTCTCTCTCTCTCTCTCTCTCTCTCTCTCTCTCTCTCTCTCTCTCTCTCTCTCTCTCTCTCTCTCTCTCTCTCTCTCTCTCTCTCTCTCTCTCTCTCTCTCTCTCTCTCTCTCTCTCTCTCTCTCTCTCTCATGTATTAAAATATCATGAGCAAAACGAGAATTTAATGAAATGATAGCGAGTGTTCGACTCCCATGTTCAGTCCTCCTCTGTCAAATTCCAAGTACGTCACCCGATCATCGGGTAATGGGTAAAGAACTGTTATAACGTGCTAACAGGGAACATTTTTATCATGGAATTGAGAGAGGAGTTCTCTGTATGCCTTAATAATGAAGCCCTCTCACCAGTTAGGGTGTATTTGTACAAGCCATTTTATTCTAGGGAAAGGGAAAATGCCAAACTGAGGGGAACAATATTGTCAGAGAATGGGGAAATAAATAAAACATGAAACATGGAGACAAGTCAATATTTAAGAAGAACAATGGAATATGTACCTCCTGGGAGGGCCTCTATTATAGATAATAGAACAAACATCACAACTATAAAACTACTAAACTTGATATGATTAAAAATATTGTACCCAAACTCTAAACTTTACAATCCGATTGTCCATCTCTTTCTGAAAAGGACGTCACCCAGGTACATTTATTGAACTAAAGATAATTTAAAGTCGTACTGCGAACGGTTGCATAAAAATCTAATTAAACATTCGATTTTTATAGAAATTTTGATTGCCATTTGTCGCCAGTCGAGCGACACATGGCAATCGAAAAATCGGGCGACAAATAGCAATAGAAAACCCTGTTTCCAACGATTTTTGATCTACGTTCGTCGATAGAATTAACGTTTTCGATTGCCGCATATCCGGTGTGAAACTTTTAAAAATATCTTAAAGATATACAACCCATCTTTATTGCTTCTTATAGAATGACAAATGAGCCGCGACATGTGATTTCCAACAATGTGGCATTTTGAAATGAATAGACTCAGACGAGCCTGTGTAGCCTTCTTTTCTTATGATCGTTCAGTAGCTTAATATTCATATAATACTCAAGCGACAAGCAAAGGCTCTGATCAGACTGCGCGTATGCGCAATCTGGTCTGAGCCTTTGCTGGTCGCACATACCACATTGTTGGAAATCTCATGTTGCGGCTGCTGTTACCGGAATATGAGGACCTGGGCCCGGAATTACAATGCCTCCTTAAAGTTAAGGAAGACTTACTGAGTTAAGTATTGATTTATTAGGATGCCAAAAATGACGTTTTAAACTGATTAAAATCAAAATTGTTTCACTTTTCTGTAGATCACAATGATATCTTTGACCACAAGTACTGCATCGATCCAGGCAATTTATTTAGCATGTTGAAATATCAATACTTAACTTAAGTCGTCCTTAACTTTAAGGAACCATTGTAATTACGGGCCCTGTACTACTATGTAAAGTTTAAAAACGTTAAAAGATAAAATAGCAGAACGGATTACCACTGAAACTGCAATATTTTCAATATTTTTATGGGTATTGTTATATGGATTACTTTGTCCACCTATACAAATATGCAGTGAAGATCCAGATAAGCTTACATGTATACTAATACTTTTAAGAATGAACTGACAACAGACCAAAAACATAAATTGCTTTTTAATACGTGTGGTATTTTATTTTACTGTCGCAATGGCGAAAGGGTACAGCTTTAAAACGTATGCAAACTGTACAGGGTTCATTATTATGTTTTTTTATTTTGTTTGATTTTATTCTTAACATCCCAGTCAACAATTTTTCGGTTATGTCGGGATGGGTCTTCCTGGGTTGAACCAGTACTAAGCTATGATTAATATGTTTTACTCAAGGGCATATAACACAGTGACGCCGGAGAGGCCAGAAATTCGAACGCTCACGTTACTCGATAGCTGCGCATTCAACAAAGAGTAAGATGCGCGGATCCAGAGAGGGGGCGGCAGAGGGTCCTGACCCCCACGCTTGAAAATCGGAAACCTTTGGGGCTCTTTAGCAATACTGGTCCAGATCCCCTGGAAAATCAAAAGCTACCAAGCCAGCATTCCATATTGGGTAATCATCGGCCCGCCAGCGTTTTGCTGTTGGGCTGACGATGGCCCGCTTTTAGTGGTATTTTAATTCCTCACTCCATTCATCTAAAAAAAGTGTGTCAGAGTTAAGTTGGACTTCGTCTGACAAAATTTCTGGATCCATGCATGATTAAGCATCGCATGGGATGTTTTGTTGCATTTTTCTCACTAATATTTTACAAAACCGAAGAAAGCGTATCAGTGCAACGCTACTAGATGACGGTACAAGACATGGACATACCCTATCCCAGCCAGCACACATTGTCGGGCAACCATCGGCCCGCCAGCGAAATGCCATTCAAAATGTTTTAGATGTTGCATAGCAAAAAAGGAAGAAAGGAAGGCGGGAGGGGGTGGTTAGGGACCGGCTTGAGAGCCCCGTTGAAACCCGTTCAATGTTTGTGGTGTTTTTATGCATGTGTTGTTGTTGTTTTTTACGGTTTGGGGGGGGGGGGGTAAATTGTTGATATAGTTTGTTTCATTGAATAGAATCCTAAAGGGCGGTGCAACAGGAGGGTGTTTCAGTGGACTAGGTGAGTTGCATGTTTCAATGGATTTGATCAGGGTATTTCAGTGAACTGAGTGGTCTGAGTGCTTCCCTGGGCTGGGCGGTTTGGGTGTATCAGTTGCCTAGGGAGTTTGGGAGTTTCAATGGGTTGGCTGTTTTGTGCATTTCAGTGGACTGTGTGCGTTTGGGTGTTCTGTGGCGATTCAGTAGACTGGTGGTTATGGGTGTTTCAATTGTCTGGATGGCATACATGAATATATTTTTGGATCAAAGATTTACTAATCATGCACACGTGGCATCTTAACCAACAGTTTCCTTGCATTTTGACACTCCATTTACACAACAAGATGCGCCTCAATGTGAACCTGCATTTTGTAACCCTGTTCACGTTGTTAATATACTGCATTGCCAGGCAGGATAATGAGTATAAGTATGGCACATGTTCTTGCCTTCTTTCAGGGACCATACCCTCACCCCCATCCCACCCAGCCATCATATCCCCTTCCTATATCAAGCATACTGGTTTCACCAAAAATGAATCAGTGCATAATTTAAATAAATATGTTTTCCCAGACTCACTAGACAAAAACATGCATAATGGCACCGACTGAAGATGAGCGCTTTTCACAACACACCACAACTGTAAAGCGTCTCAAATTCCCTTCTGTATTTCGCCCCCCCTCCCCCTGATAGTCTTCCATTTGTAGCATTACATATTTTTTTTTGTATCAAGACATGCTTAAAATATATCAGATTCAGGCACTAATTGTGCGGCAGTTTGTATCAATCTCCGAAATCAAAACCACTGTCACTCTGATAGCAAGGATGCCAGCTGTCAAGTTACCTCTGCACATTTTGCTAACCACCAAAGCGATATCAACGTAAGCAAATTTCAAATATTGATGTTTTAATAGCATTTTGAGATACGACTCTTATAAATCATGCAGGAGAATGATATAGAATTGTGGCGACACACGCAAATTGTGTCAAAGGTTGATGTAAATCCAGCTATGATCAAACGAATAGCATTTTTTCATTGAAAATTTCACAATCGTCGTTTGAAAGGTCGCCCAGGGTCCTACGGACATGGATCAAAAGCATTTAACACATTCCGAGTCCTTATCATTCATTATAGAAGCAACCTGTTTGCTGCTTTCGTCTCCAAGAAACTTTCTATAGGACATAAAAATGGATAAATACAGACCCTGTCCATCCATAATCGCAATGTTTACCTCCGATAGCCAACACCCTCCGAGATCTAAACGTGCGGTTTACCTGGGTGTATTATGCTCTTGATACAGGCCTTCAGATTTATGGTGGACCCAGGTCATTGCCCCATGATTTCAAAATATGGCCCATCTCTTTCCAAGGCAGTCGGCCCAGTGGACCCATCTTTTAAGTTGTAAACAAATCTCACTTTATTAGAAAATATTCATCTTACAGCGAGCCTACTAACTCCACAAAACAGAAAGTATATGTAGGTAGTCCAATACAGTAAAACATGTCCTAAGTAGCCACTCAAGAAAAACAATAACAAATGGAAGCTTAATGAAGGTAGAAAGGATTGCAGAATGCTCCCCTTGGAGCATTCTGCAATACTTTTGACCTGCATTAAGCGATAATTGGTCTTTTTTTGAGTGGCCACTTAAGACAGGTTTTACTGTATAATTAGCAGTCAATATATATACATGTATATGCATACAAGTGTCTGTGTCAGTGTGTAGGTAAAGTTTACTACCCAAATGTCACATGTGGTTAGTTTGATATACTTGGGCCCATCATTTCAGAAAATGACCCACCATTTTTGCTCCATGGGTCACTTCGGCCCACCAATCTTGAAAAAATTCTGAAGCCCTGTTGATACAGTAAAACCTGTCTTTGGCGGCCACTCAAAAATAGACAAAACAAAGGTCTTTACCTGTCAACCCTCTTTAGAACGACATTGTTTGTCCCCAAATAATTTGACATTGAACTTTCTTTCTTTTGTAATGAACTTAAATTAGGGCTAAACTGGTACATTAATTTTGTGCAAATAATACCGACGTTGTAAAGAATTTTGCTGTTATAAAGAGTGTCAGTTTAAGGAGTTTTCACTGTATAATGCTGGAAAATTAATGGGTTGTCCAGAGAGATAGATTAGAAGAGAAAATAGCTGGATTTGGGTTTAGACTTTTACCCTTTGTATACCTATGGGTTCTTCCTACTGGTTTGATGCAATAAACTTGGGATGGTCCATTGTATATATCAAGGGTTGTCAAGTTATATTTTTTTTGTTTTGTCTGAATAACACTTTTAGCATAACAAACAGTGTAGACCCAGATGAAATGCCGCACTATGCAGCATTTCATCTGGGTCTCCACTGTTTGTAAAGTACCCTTTAAAGGAGCGGCATTTCATCTGGGTCTCCACTGTTTGTAAAGTACCCATTAAAGGTCTTGTTAACCTTCAATTGAAAAGCCAGTAAGGAGAGAAACAGCTTGTCCAAAGCCCCATCAAAAAATTCAAAATAGTTACCAAGTTATGAAGGTTTCAAAATTTAATTAGATGAAGATATGCAAGAGGCTCATATGACGTCATTTGAGCTTTTTTAAATATTAAATTTTATATATTTCATTTATTTTAACTTTATTTAATATTTTATTTGCTGAAAATGATTCATTTGCTGAAAATGTAAAAGCTTAATTGTGCTGTTTTAATTGCATAGAAATCTCACTACCTAAAATATGACATTTTGAAAAAATCATCTTAAAACAATAATGTGGGCGGGGCTTATATGCTAATTTGCATAATTTTAGACTTACATAACTTTTGACTAGGTAGGAATTTTAAGATGGGGTTTTCAGCATTTTGGTTTTCTCATCACTGTCATTTAAATCATGAAGAGTTTCAAAAATGTTTTTGAAGGTTCACAATACCTTTATGGGGTTTCTCGAATACAAAGGGTTAAGGTGCATTAACCAACGTACCACAGTCCAATTCATCTGACTTATCACCACAATCTTCCTCTCCGTCACATTTCCACGCAGCAGCGATACATTCTCCGTTACGACACATGAACTCCACATCCTTGTGACAGGTGTCAATCACTGTAAATGTAAATTTCAAATGGTTAGGCATAACTAGAAAATAGTCTTGTTTCCGATTTCATCTTTTTCTTTTTTAGAGAATCGGTAAGGTTCACACAAATAGTTTAACTCATTTTTTTCTCTTCATGCAGTTGTATTGGCATTTTTTTTGTTTTTTGGGGTTTTTATTCTAAATTTTCAACAAAAGAAAATCATCAATTTTTTTTTCTAAAAGATTATCATTTTACGAAAGAAATTTTAAAAAGTTGAGTTTGAAAAAAAACCAGGGGATAACAAAAAAGCATGAAAAAATGGGTCCCTAGACTTACCGGAAAGACCCGAATTACCGGAAAGACCACCGAAATACCGGAAAGACCAAAGAATAATAGGGGGTTATTTCCTGTATTGATTTAACTTTAATCTTTTTTATTGAAAGGACTAATTGCTTGGATTAAGGCCTAATTGAAGGGCCCTTGTTAACACCTAGAACTAATCAGTGTGTCAATGAGGTGGAACTAACTAGCTTTATTAAAGGACCATTGTTAACACAAGGAACAAACCCAATCAACGAACATGTTTCAGAAAAAGGGAACACATCCATCCATCCAATAAAAGAATGTTTAAATGTATTTTCTCGTATTTATATCTTTTAATGTCCTTTAGTTTGAACTTTGAAGCTCAGTTTATGATTCTTATATTTTAAACTTTGGTCAATGATTCTTATATATCCGCATATGTTATGCCTTTTTGGTATTTTAACTTTCGAGCTTCAGTTTCAGGAAGTCGATGTATGGTTATGCCATGTATATGCCAGCTTTATTTTCTCACAAATCACATTTTGCCAAACACACAACTATTCTATAATATGATTTTGACGTATTTAATTTAAGCCGTACATTTTCGGTAATTTGGAAAGGGAAATCTTCTTATCTTTTTTTCAACTCATGTTTTCAAGACAAAATGATCATAAAAAATGAATTAAAAATATCCAAAAATATATAACAAATTATAAAATATATACTAAAAATATACTAGATACTCAAATATTAACAATATTCAATAATCAATAATAGCCTTCTTAATTGGCGAAGGGCATATCAATATTTCTCTATTATTCTTTGGTCTTTCCGGTATTTCGGTGGTCTTTCCGGTAATTCGAGTCTTTCCGGTAAATCTAGGGACCGTGAAAAAGTACTCAGTAGGGATGAGAAATACTGGTCAACTCTTTGCTTTTGGCAACACATTGGACTTGCTCCCTTAAGTGAATATAAATTTATTTTTGTTGTGATGAATTGCAAGCAAAAAAATTTAAAAACAGTCTACCTGTACAGTTGACTTAATTCATCCGAGCCATGTTCACAAACTTATGACTTACAAGCCAACAATAGTAGAAACATGCCTGTACAGTTGACTTCATCCAAGCCGTCTTCACAATCTGATGACCCATCACAGACATACACATCCCAGATACACTGTGTCTTGGAACTCTGTGATGACTAAACTTAGAAACATACCTGTACAGTTGACTTCATCAGAGCCATCTTCACAGTCTGATGACCCATCACAGATGTACAAATTCCAGATACACTGTGTCTTGGAGCTCTGTGATGTCTTGCAGACAAATAAATTTAGAAACATACCTGTACAAGTTTACTTCATCAGAGCCATCTTAACAGTCTGATGACCCATCACAGACATACACATTGAAGATACACTGTGTCTTGGAGCTCTGTGATGTCTTGCAAGCAAACAAATTAAGAAACAAAACTGTACAGTTAACTTCATCCGAGCTGTCTTCACAATCTGATGACCCATCACAGACATACATATTCCAGATACACTGTGTCTTGGAGCTCTGTGATGACTAGCAAGCAAACAAATTTAGAAACATACCTGTACAGTTGACTTCATCAGAGCCATCTTCACAATCTGTTGACCCATCACAGACATACACATCCCAGATACGCTGTGTCTTGGAGCTCTGTGATGACTAATGCAGGCAGACAACCTTATGACTTACAAGCCAACATATTTAGAAACTTATCTGTACAGTTTTCTTCATCCAAGCCATCTTCATAGAGTTGTGACCCATCACAGACATACATATTCCAGATACACTGTGTCCTGGAACTCTGTGATGTCTTGCTAGCAAACAAATTTAGGCACATACCTGTACAGTTAACTTCATCAGAGCCATCTTCACACAGTCTGGTGACCCATCACAGATGTAAATGCAACAAATTTAGAAACATACCTGTACAGATGACTTCATCAGAGCCATCTTCACACAGTCTGCTACCATCACAGATGTAAATGCAAGCAAATTTAGAAACATACCTGTACAGATGACTTCATCCAAGCCATCTTCACAGTTTGGTGCCCATCACAGACATACACATCCCAGATACACTGTGTCTTGGAGCTCTGTGATGACTAATGTAAGCAAACAGATATAGAAACATACCTGTACAGTTGACTTCATCCGAACCATCTTCACAATTTGGTGACCCATCACAGACAAACATATTCTAGATACACTGTGTCTTGGAGCCCTGTAATGACTAATGCAGGCAAACAAACGTATGACTTGCAAGCAAACAAATTTAGAAACATACCTGTACAGTTTACTTCATCCAAGCCATTTTCATAGAGTTGTGACCCATCACAGACATACACATCCCAGATACACTGTGTCTTGGAGCTCTGTGATGACTTACTAGCAAACAAATTAAGAAACATACGTGTACAGTTAACTTCATCAGAGCCATCTTCCCAATCTGATGACCCATCGCAGACATACACATCCCAGATACACTGTGTCTTGGAACTCTGTGATGTCTTGCAGGCAACAAATTTAGATACATACCTGTACAGTTAACTTCATCCAAGCCATCTTCACAATCTGATGACCCATCACAGACATACATGTTCCAATTACACTGTGACTTGGAACTCTGTGATGACTTGCAAGCAAACAAATTTAGAAACATACCTGTACAGTTGACTTCATAAGAGCCATCTTCACAATCTGATGACCCATCACAGACATTCATATTCCAGATACACTGTGTCTTGGACCTCTGTGATGACTTACAAGCCAACAAATTTAGAAACATACCTGTACAGTTAACTTCACCCGAGCCATCTTCACAATCTGATGACCCATCACAGACATACATGTCCAAGATACACTGTGTCTTGGACCTCTGTGATGACTTGCTAGCAAACAAATTTAGAAACTAACAGTACAGTTAACTTCATCCGAGCCATCTTCACAATCTGATGACCCATCACAGACATACATTTTCCAGATACACTGTGTCTTGGAGTTATGTGATGTCTTGCTAGCAAACAAATTTAGAAACATACCTGTACAGTTAATTTCATCTGATCCATCTTCATAGAGTTGTGACCCATCGCAGACATACACATCCCAGATACACTGTGTCTTGGAGTTATGTGATGTCTGGCAAGCAAACAAATTAAGAAACATACCTGTACATTTCACCTCATCAGAGCCATCTTCACAATCTGTTGACCCATTGCAGACATACACATCCCAGATACACTGTGTCTTGGACCTCTGTGATGACTTGCTAGCAAACAAATTTAGAAACATACCAGTACAATTAACTTCATCAGAGCCGTCTTCACAATCTGATGACCCATCACATACATACACGTTCCAAATACCCTGTGTCTTGGAGCTCTGTGATGACTAATGCAGGCAAACAAACTTATGACTTACAAGCCAACAAATTTAGAAACATACCTGTACAATTGACTTCATCAGAGCCATCTTCACAATCTGTTGACCCATCACAGACATACACATCCCAGATACACTGTGTCTTGGAGCTCTGTGATGTCTTGCAAGCAAACAGATTTTCTTCATCGCAGTCAGACTTTTGTTCACAGTTGACCTGTAAAACAATAGAATATATAGGATTATTCTTTTAGATTAACCCTTGCCGTGCTGAATATTTTATCTACTATTATACTTCTTCCCAATTTTCATCCTGTTAACCTACAGCATTGCAGTTTCAATGATACATTGAAATAGTGAGGAACCCTCCATGCAAGCTTAATATTTTTTGTGCTTTAACAACTGCAGAATCTAAGACGAGGATTTGGTACCAGCCACGGGTTTGTCTGTAGTTTGTGATTGTAGTATTTCCTGATCATACTCACTATTTCTGAGTTTCACTAGCTCAAGCAAATGCTCTCCTACCAAATTTAGCATTTTGAAATTGATGGATCATGTGATCACTTAGGCTCCACCCACTCAACCTTTAGAATTCTTACTATACCTCATCAGAATTATCATGTTCTCCACAGTCCTTGATTCCGTCACACACTGAGGATAGATCAATACACCGGCCTGACCCACAGGTGAATTCTGTCTCTAAACACTCTTCATAACCTGTCAAAATTAATAATCACATAAGTATAACATATCACACTCTAAGGTTATAGTTAACTCGCATTTTTGACATAAAAAGTTAAGATTTTGTTATAATCCATGCAACGGTTGTTATAGACACCATTACTAATTAACATAACTTTACTAAACATGTAAACCACTAGCGGTTTATCTATTTTAATACATGGTGTTATAACACTCCAAGAAGTGACATCGTCTGAAAAAGATTTTTATATTCTCTCGCAAAGGATCAGGATATTTGAGATTTTTATATTCTCGCAAAGGATCAGGATATTTGAGATTTTTATATTCTCGCAAAGGATCAGGATATTTGAGATTTTTCCTTGGTTTAAAAATTCTGAGCCCCTGTTATCTCACCCAGGATGTTACCTGATGTCTGTACATCGTATTGAAAGTCATGCACATTACACATACAGTTGCATGTATAAACAAGGCATTTCACATGCTGTTAATGCAAGGATGTGGTACTTTAAATACACTTGCTCTGGGCCACTACATTTTATAACAGCTGGTCTATTTCTTTCTCTTTTACAGTAAAACCTGTGTAAAGCAGCCACTCTCAAAAAGACCACAAATTGGTTTTCAAGACCAATTATCCCTTAATGCAGGTCAAAACTTTTGCAGAATGCTCCAAGGGGAGTATTCTGCAATACTTTTGACCTTCATTAAGCTACCTTTTGTCATTATGATCTTTGTTTTGTCTATTTTAAGTGGCATTTTACACAGGTTTTACTGTATATGGCTTGGCCCTAACACACAAATATTAATATTTACATTTCCACTGTGAGTCTTTAAATAAACTTTATATTTGAGATGTTGTTCATAGCTTCATGAACAGATCTATTTAAGACACGCCTACACACGCACTGTTTGGGCGGACCATCGTCAACGCCATCCAATAACCTTGTTTGTTAACTGACGTTTGTCTGACGTCGAGGGTGTATCGTCATGATGTTGAACAAGGGAATTGGGCTTTTTGGCTGTTCCCGTCCAGTATATTTTAAAATATCCAGAAAACCAGCCAAGTTATATGAAAATTGATACTTGACAGACAATATAAAATATAAATATAAGTAATAAATTCCAATTTTGTCTATTCATGAGATCATGAACACTTCGGGACTCTTGCAAAGTTAACGTGAAGCACTTTGTGCTTCATTACTTTGCATGAGACCCGAAGTGTTCATGATCTCATGAACAGACAAAAAAATCAAGTTTATTTCTTAAATGAACATGTCCAACCACCTGTTGACTAGGAAATGGCAACAAACTATAATGCCATACTTTTAGAATATATTGTTGAATTTATGCAAAAATAGCGATCAAAAATTGGTTTTCAATGCATTAACGTTCGCCATTTCCCAAGGGAGATGTTAAAAACCTAGGCTTCCCCCTCCATTTTAAACATCTCCCTAGGGATATGGGGAACATTAATGCATGAAAAACCATTGTTTGATCCCTTTATCATCACATGAGCTGTCCCAAATATCTTGTCCACTTACGACAGTATATTCCCTCGTCTTCTCCGGCTGAGCAATCAGCTTTACCATCACACCACCAGCTTGATGGTAGACATGTTTCATCTGACGGACAGTAGGAGTAGTTTGCAGGACATAGCTCTGTAGAAAACAAACATTCTGTCTATATGACATCAAGGAAACATATACTCACACCAAAAATCCGTCTCATTCATACCTTATTATCAATACTGTGCTATGAAGAAGGGGGCCAGTGAGTGTTTCCTATGAAAGAGATGGACCTCAAATTTAAAGAAAACAAACATTCTTTATATCAAACATCAAAGAAACATATTCACATATACTTCTACCTAATAAACTTAACTCTTTGCATGCTGAGTAATTTTTCATGCTTTTGTTTTGGTTTGGTTTGATGCTGAACGTCCCAGTCAACAGCTATTGTCATATCGGGATGGTCAGTTCACCTAACTTACACCTTTTTCCTGGGCAAGCTTGTGCACATACTTTTGCTTGTAACTGACAACAACCCTTCTAGAATGAAAGGAAGAGAGGAGATTGGCCGTAGAAATTATTTCATGATCTCCATGAAAGCATGAGACTGGGCTGGGATCGAACTCCCGGCCCCTGGATCTGCAGACATACACATATCTGCAGTCAGACATGTTACCGACTGCGCTATGTGGCCCGGTCATGCTTTTGTTGTCCTCTGTTGACTTATTTCAAAATTAACTTTTAAAAAAAAAATCTTTCATAAATTTTATCTGAGTGTCAAATTGTTTGTCCAAACTGTTTGCAAAGGCTATCAGCAGATGACAAAAGGGGGGGGGGGGTGTCTTAACTATTTGCCAAATTGCACATTTAGGCGTCACTGTTATGAAGAAGGGTTATTGGGAAAGTCTATCGGTCTACAAAGGATTAGTTGTATCAGACTATAAATACAGGCCTCTACAGTAGAATGCATTAATAATAATTAGTTTTCTTATTTCTCTACCAAATCATATGTTGTGGGTACTCAAAAGAACCGTCTCACTGAGACGGTTCTTTTGAGCACCCAAAACAAATGTTTAAAGTTATGGGTAAGAAAATATTTACAATTTGACCCTCAAATTTTTTGTTAATTCATCTTGACCTATGGAATACATACCAAGAGTGCAAAGTGGGTTACACTGTCTGTCCCCTGGTTGAAACTCACAGGTGTAGTCTCCATCTCCACATACTTTCATGGCCTCTTTTGTTCCTACAAGAAATAAGGGAAAAAAGCATGTGTACCAAGGCCTTTGCTAACTCTTTGCTAATACAAACCAACCAAGACATGAAAGTGTTTGCTATTTCAGTGGCTGATCAAGAGGGGGTTCAAGTGGTTCACTCAAACTTCCCTTTGAGACAAAAATATTTCATTTTCATGGAGAATTATTAGAAAATCAGGAAAATGAGTAAATAATCAGGTTGAATTAACAAATCAAACCCCCCCCCCCCTTTGTAAATATGAAGCCCCATCAAGGAATCCTGGATCTGTCCCTGTATTTCTTTGGCCAACCCAAACACAAAGAACCTTTATTATTACATTGACCAACCAACACAAGACCCTTTGCAATCCCTTTACTATTACATGTGCATTGACAAACCCAGACACTATGTCTTTGGTATTATCTGCTATTGCCTAAAAGTTACAAACCCACACATTGAAAGCCAAATTTGCTATCAACACAATTATTGCTAAATGTGTTATTAACCTTAACAATCGCGTAGCCAGAAGGCTAAAACAGTTACACACATCAAAGAGAGACTACTGTATCAAGCAATGATTCTCTACAATTGCACTCCTTTTTAAAATGGGAACTTCTCTTAAAGGAAAGAATTTGCTCCCCGAGGGAGCGAATGCTTTCCTTTAAGAGCGCAGTTCCTTAAGGTATGGAAAATCACTATTATCACATTAGGTAAGCACCCTTGAGTGCTACTATTTTTATTACGCACATACGTATATTGCGTAATGGGAGCTACGCCAATACTTTATAAACCCAAACAATGAGCCAAATTTGCTAGTTACACAATGATTGCTGAATGTGTTTTTACCTTTACCAACCCACAAAATAAGAGAAAAATTTACTATTAACACAATGACTTTTACCACACAATGGGAACCAAATTTGCTATTTACACAATGATTGCTGAAGTTATCTGTTCATACCTTCAAAAACTCACATGTAATGAGAGTCAAATTTGCTTTTGACACTCCTCACCAATTTTTATCCTGTTAACCTGCAGCATTCCAATTGTAAGCATGAATTTTAGCCCTGCCCACTGTCTTCTTCATAACAAGATGGTTGAAATATAAAAAATTTATTCTTAATTATTACTATTTTGAGGCATACTGTAAATACTGGACTGGCCCCTGTGGACTAAGGTTAAGTGGTTAAAGCAAAATTACTTACTTGCACATTTCTTGTCATCCTTTAACTGGTACCCCACTGCACACAGACATTTGGGCAGTAAATTCTTGTCCAGGGTACAGATATGGTCACACCCAGCACTAGTACAAGGGTCACCCCCTGAAGCTACAAAAATATATTGGAAGACATTACAACCACGCAACTAGCAATCCCGTGAAATATCTCAAGAAAAGCTGCCAGAAGCATACAATAGACAGTCTATTATTGTCATCCAGATGCATGACAAACTACATGAAAAGTTGTTCATTTCTACATGCTCATTTCTTTGAATAAATGAAAGTGGTTGAAAATTTGTTTAAAAAAGACTTATGGTGAAAAACTCATTTCTTGAAAAGATATATGTTGTAGGTACACATTGGAATCGCCTCATAGAGGCGATTCCAATGACTGAAAATAAGGAAGAAAATTATTTGGAAATTTACATCTTCCAAGTATCATGTCCATTGTCTTTACCTCTTTTAAACATCCAAAACTGCCAATCAGTATTAAAATTCCTGTCATTGTTTATATTTGCATGACAGCTATATCTCCAAATTGGAGTCCATGAGCTACCTCTTTGCTAACCTGCTAGTTGCCTGGTTGTAATACTTGCATGCTGGGTAATTTTTCATGATTTTTTATCTTCTGCTGATTATATAGAGGATCTAACATGAGTGCTCATGTTTTATTGAATCTATTAATCCAGTTAAGGAAAAGGGATAAGATGCAAGGCTTGCAAAGCATTTTATCACTTTTTCTCAACGAGTTTTATAAATTCAATAATACAGAAGCATGAATGTTAAGATTCTATTTATCACATGACATTTAAATTACTTAAAAATCATACTTATGGTGTGAAAACGTCAAGGTTTTGCCATCTTCTGCTCAACGATATAATGGAAGTACATGTAATTACGGAATGTTATGAAATCTGTATACTTTAAGTGGTTTATCGATTTTATTGCATTGTGTTTTATCACTCCCTGATGCGTTGTAATGTGATAAATATGTTTCAAAACTTCTTTCAGTAATAACATTAGGCCAGAATGTTTTTATAAGTTGATTTACGGGAAATTTTTTCAGATTTAGGGTCAGGGGCAAAGAAAAAAAAATAAATAAAAAAGTTAACTGGTCATTTTCAGAGCTTTTTTTTGTTTTGTTTTTTTAATATTTTCAGCTTTTTTTCATATCTCCAGAAACAATTAAACTAGTATTAGGTAAACAAACAGTCTGTATTAAATCTTTAAATATTTTATCATTTTCCAAAAAATCTAGACAGGACAATCACTTTTAACAGTGTCACTCTCAAAAAAAACACAGACAAAACCTCAAAAATATATTATCTTTTTCACGAAACAAATAATATTTAGAGTCGGCGGATAAAATATAAAAAAAAAATTAGAAATTAAATTTTTTTTTTTTTTTTTCTACTTTTCAGAAAATTACAGTAGGAGGGTTTGTAAATCAAAAAATAAAAAAATTCTGGCCTTAGAGTGTCAAACAGTTTGGATCATGATTAGGCACAATGTCTGTTTAAAGTTTCATAAAAATATCTCAAATATTTTTTGAGTCACATAGCAGACATATTATTAAGTATACTTCAGAAATTGCTATTTTAATTTATAAGCGACATTACTCCAAATATATGCCCTCCAAATTCATGGGTTCTGCATTCTGCATCTTAACCCTTTACTCCATAAGCTATTTTTAGACCATGACATCATTTTCTATTTTTAGATAACATTGAAAAAATTCAAGAAAAAAATCAGTTAAGTTTTGAATACTTTGAAAACATTATGGAAAATGGAGCATTTGCTACAAAAGAGCAAATGCTCCATTTTCAATAATATTTTCAAATACATGTACATGATATGAGCCTTGGCATGGGATTTCCAACAATGTGGTATGTGCGACCAGCAAAGCCTCAGATCAGCCTGCGCATATGTGCAGTCTGGTCAGAGCCTTTGCTAGTCACTTGAATATTCTATAAGTGTTAAGCTACTGACTGAACATAATTTGGAGTTTCTAAGCTTAAAAGGAGGCTGCACAGGCTCATCTGAGTCTACACTTGTCAAAATGCCAAATTGTTGGAAATCTTAAGTCACGGCTCATATTTCAAAAGCGTCAAAAGGAGCTAGTATGTAGTAAAAGGTTAAAGAGGCTAAGTCTGCAACTATGAAAATTTTTCGATTTTTTTTATTTTCTTTTTAAATCATTTGTAAAAGTAGAATTAAGTTATGTTTTCACAATAAATCTTACACTAAAGCTGAAAACTGTGCGGAAAAGTGAATTATCTTATAAAAACAGGTGTGTTGGTAATTATTTGCATCCCTCCAATAATTATAGACAGTTAATTTTAACATAAATGCTGTTGTTTTGATTTCTGATAATTTGTTAAGATTTACGATATTGGTAAAAGGTATACCTGAATTTTAGTTTTTTTACTGTGTTCTTGAAAAATAGACACATAAGTTCTAAAATTAAAAGATCAAAAGTTACAGACTATGCAGCTTTAAGAAATTATCTGAAGCAATCTTTGAGCTACAGAACAAACATGACCATATCAAAAAATCTTTAGAAGTCAATTGCAAATGGCCATAACCAGGACTCCCACAGGAATTCCAAAACACAATTCCATGATTTTTCCATGATTTTCCATGATCAACAGTGTCATTTCCATGACTATTGAATGCACGGCCTCCAACCTCTTGTTTTAGCAGCATCTTCACCAACCTGAGCATAAATGTGGAATGCAACAACAACAGCATGCATGTAGACCATGCATGCATTTTGATATAATTAAAACTTGAAACCACCAGTAGCCAGAAAACAGCTGTCAGACACACAAGTGTCCGACAGCTAGTTTTCTGGCTACTGGTGGTTTCGTCAAATTATTTCACAAAATTCCATGATTTTTCCATGATTATTCAGGTTTTATTCAAATTCCATGATTTTTCCATGCATGGAACTTTTTGATTTTTCAGGTTTTCCATGATTTCCAGAGCTTGTGGGAACCCTGCATAACCCATCTTAATATGCAATTTAGAGTTTATGGCTCATCTGCTCTGTGCCTGCATATGGTCTCATGAAATGTAATATTTTTAAAATAGTAAAAAGTTTCATGTTAACATTTTAAACAGTTTTCAAGCTACAGAGCAGACACTTCTCTAAAACTAAAATTGCTATTTTCTGTGCTTACAGGGCTAGAACTCAAAAGGACGGGAAAAATTGTGTTCTGAATGTCATCCCCCGCTGCTTTACATTTGTGTAAGGTTAAACAAAAATATCTCAATCCTTTTTTGAGCTACTGAGCCGACCGAAAGACTTTAACGTTTACTCAGCAGGGACCAAGCTGGCCCAGAATTTAAGGGAGAAGTGACTTCTCCCTGCAGGAAAATTAGGGAGAAGTGACAGTCAGATAGGGAGTCAGAAGTTATAGTGCAAAATTACGGCATTTTCTGTCAATTTAGAAGCAAATTAGCAATTACACGTACTATTGCCATTTAATTGAAGGAGAAACACGATGCAGTAGTAGTAGATTGTCTGATAATATCAAGTGGTGACAGGAGGATATTGAGTCTCCCTAAAAAAAAAAAAAAAAAAAAAAAATTTTTTTTTTTAGGGAGACTTCATTTGGTCTAGGGGCCAAATCTCAAATTTTAAGTTCTGTTGCACCCCCCAGGAAGAAAAAGTTGGTTACTATTTTCAGTCAGGGACATGTCTGGGGGCCTCAGAAACCCATGTTTTACTAAGTTTTCTGTGGTCAATTATCTGTAAATGTCCTGTAATCACCGTTACCCCGCGAACATTGAAAAAAGCAGTACACAAAATACAAGACTAATAATATATTTCATGATAGTATCAATGCATTTATTTGAGGTCTAAATGTTTAACATAGTCATAAACATCAATTGCAGACATCTGTGAGATGTATTGCAGCTCATTAGCGTAACATATGTTACGTTTTATACGAAATTGCAGATAATGACTTTATAGATTGCATATAAGAATGAAACCTGTTCCCTAGCCACAGGAAGAGAAACTTGGTTACTATTTTCAGTCTGGGACATGTCTTGGGGTATTTGAAACCCATGTTTTAATATGTTTTCTTTGGTCATTTTTCTGTAAATGGCCTGTAATTAATGTTACCCTACTAACATTGAAAATAGCAGTACACAAAATACAAGACTAATATGATATTTTCAAAAGTATCATAATTGAAATTATTTGAACTTTATATGTTTGAACTAGTCATAAACATCAATTGCATACATGTGTGAGATGTATTCTTGCTTGTCAGAGTTACTTATGTTATTTTTTTTACGAAACTGCAGATAATGACTTTATAGATTGCATATTAGAATAAACCATTTTCCCCAATCTTAAATGTGTATTAAAGATCTCTATTCTAATGATGAATTTCCATTTTTACATATTTTAGGCTATTTACAACTTGTAACTGGCAATAGAGGTTGAAAAATAAATATTTAAGTATGCTTATGACCATGCCACTTCTAAGATTGGCGTAGAGATTTTCTGTCTGACAATTTACATTGCATTGGAATGTACAATGTCTTCTTCACCACTTTCACAATGAAACAAAATAACAACTAAAAACAAATTCAACTACGTAGATAGTTTGTTGCTGTCAATATATATCAGGTAACGTAGGTAACAACATTGTCCCTTGCATAAATGGATAAAAATACTAATTTAAAAAGTGTGGAAAGTAGACTTAAATTTTACCTGGGCCTGACAACAAGCCAGGCTCAGAATATATTTGAGTCTTCTCTCCACATATAATTTAAATATATTTCAATTATGGACAAATTATTCTAAATAAACACTTATTTAAGAAAGTTTTGTAATTTTGATTGATTATTTTACATGACAGTTTACAGGTTTAAAGCAATGGTACATGACAATATGTATAATGTCTACTTCATAATTCAAACATTGGACTGTCTGGTTTACTACGTTTCCTGTGGTCTGTTTCACTACATTTCCTATTGTCAAAGTTTCATAGTAGGCCTGTAAACTACGTTACCTAACAAATGAGGATAGAAAATGCTTAAGCCAGTACAAAGTACATGCTAATAAGCATATTTATAAATTAATTTCACTACAGTTACAAGTTAACAGCTTCAAATATGTAAAAATGGAAATTTACCATTAGAATAGACATCTGCATTATAAATTTAAGGTTGGAGAATATGTTTTTTTCTAAAATGCAATCTATACAGTTATTATCTGCAATTTAGTATACAACGTAACATTAGTACCGCTGACAAGCAGGAACATATCTCACAGATGCCTGCAATTGATGTTTATGTCTAGCTCAAACAAGTAAAGCTAAAATAAGTTCATGATACTATTGAAAATATCATATTAGGTAAGTGTGTCTTGGTTGGCCTTTTGGTGACTAAGGCTCTTAACAAGGTTTTTCAATGATAGATAAACATTCTATGCAAGAATCTGTCATTCACCATATTGCAGCAGCTAATAGCTTGAGTGTACACCCAGTCTATCATCAGTTTATCTGAGGTCATGTCTAATGCTAGGAGAAATTACATCACGTAATGTTTATCTAATAGAAATTTACAAACATAATCAATTGGTTTAATGTCTGATTTGCTTGATGTAGAAAAAATCCCTAAGGTGGGAAACTCGCCTGTCCTTACATATAAAAATGTATCTATGTTTTAACCATATTAGTTTGCTGAAACAGTGATTCGTTGCATATAATGTTGGTTTTTACATTAAAGTTATCTACTGCATGTATAAAACAGTGCAATATACGATATTAGCTTGCACTTGCAATTTGTAACATAATATTTTTAATCTTAATATGGCATTACACTTAAAATAAAACTAAAAAACTTTCCTTTAACCAGAAACAACCCTCAAACAATGTTAGTATTACCAAATATATATAAGGATATGGGTGCAAGAATGAGTCAGTTTATGACTAAAATTATGTTTTGATGGTTTTGCATACAATAAGGCTAATACAGTAAATCTTTGAAAACCAACACACTGATCTAAGTCTCTTACTCCTCACGTGTAGACATGTATCAGTGTTACAAATAGCTCAACATGACCCAAAGGTGCGAATAAGAAAGAAAAAAGAACTTCCTTGTGAATAATGTAAGAAAGCTAACAGCTGCGCGTGAGTCGTGGCACTACTTTTCAACAGATACTCATTCGACACTTTGATCTGTGAGTTTCAGAAATTAAAGCCATGTTGTTGAATTACAGTGAGTCATGTTTATGATTAAAGCTTTAGAATAACTCCTCAAAATGGAGTTTAGATAAAGCTTCACTAACAGACAAAACATTTGCAATTAATGTTAACATGAAATAGCTTTGTAATCAATGTTACCATGTAATATTCTTTAAATCTATGCGTATCGCTCAGGTTGCTTTACCTCAAACTTGCTTGGTAACCAAACAAAATGATTTCTTTCGAAATTGCTGTATGATATAATAAGATAATAAGCATTTCTCAATATGATATAATGAAATCGTGTTTAACAAGAGAATAGACGATTGCAATTGTGACAGGTCTAGGTATAAATTGATTTATCAAAATGTAACTGTCAACAGTGAAAATTAATGTATTAAGCAAGAAATAAAAGTAAATGCTAGATCTACAAAGAATCAGGTACATTTTGGTATAAGCCATGCTATTTTTTTACTAATAAGTACTTTGATTGATATCATATTTGTATTTTTTAAAAACAATAGAGGAATTTTAGATTATAACAAAATGCAGCCAAGACCTAAAATTTTCTTTGTTTCTTCCTCACGGTACCTTTGTTTGGTCTACAGTCTGCGATTGTGACATTTCATGGTCATTCTCACTTTTTAGCAAACATAGTTTTTTAGGCATGATAAAATACTTCTACTGTCAAAAAAGGAGCAAGTTGTCGCAGGAAAACATATTTAAGGTAAAATAATGACAGTGTGCTGTTACATATGTTATAGGCTTGACAAATATATGCATATAGTGTAAAGGGTTAAAATATTGTAAAACAGGGAATCGTCAAATTAGACCAATTTGTTACCCATTCAAAGAAGGTTCAGTTGGAACTTTATTAGTTTTAAGATGTGTCCTCTGTGTAAAGTCGACAGAAAGCCCCTGCTCTGGAAGACACCCACACTATCCTCATGGCTTGCCACCAGACGCAGGAAATATTATTTTTTCTATTTGAATTTATGTATTGAGGTACGGTATATTCAGTCCAATATTTAAATCATAAAGTAAATATCATGTTTATTGCTATGAACCATTGATTAAAAATCTGCAAATTACCATACATGTATCAAAGTAACAGGATCAAACAAAATTACAAAACTCTTAGATTAGTGTTTATTTTAAATAATTTGTCTATTATTGAAGTTATTAAATATGTAGAGAGTAGACTCTGCGTGTCGTCAGGTCTAGGTAAAAAGATGAGTCTACTCTCAACAATTTTTAGTTAATCAATTTATGGCAAACACCAGTGTTGTTACCTACGTTACCTTATTTATATATTGACAGAAATTTAATGTCCATGGTAGTAAAACTTTTTTTTTATTGCTGTTATTTAATTTCATTGTGACAGAGATGAAAGAAGACACTGTCGATTTCAATGCAATGTATATGGTTGAAATAGAAAATCTGTATGCCAGTAGAAATGATATGCTTATAAGCATATTTTAAAATTTATTTTACTACAAATTATCTCCAGTTACAAGTTATAAATAGATTCAAATATGGAAAAAGGGAAATTCATCATTAGAATAGGGATCTTTATCGCACATTTAAGGTTGGGAACATGGTTTATTATAATATGCAATCTATACAGTTATTATCTGCAATTTCGTAAAACAATGTAACGTACGTAACTCTGACAAGCAGAAATACATATTACAGATGTCTGCAATTGATGTTTATGTCCAGCTAAAACATAAAAAAACTCAAATCATTCCATTAATACTATTGTAAACTATCCTATTAGTCTTGTATTTTGTGTACTGCTATTTTCAAAATTAGGGTAACATTGATTACAGTTCACTTACAGAAAACTTACCAGAGAAAAGTTACTAAATTAAGCGTTTCTATATCCCCAAGACATGTCCCAAACTGAAAATAGTAACCAAGTTTCTCTTCCTGTGGCCGGGGAACATGGTTCATTCTTACATGCAATCTATAAAGTCATTATCTGCAATTTCGTATAAAATGTAACATACGTAACGCTGATGAGCGGTTAAACATCTCAAAGATGTCTGCAATTAATGTTTATGACTAGATCAAACATTTAAACCTCAAATAAATTCATTGATACTATTATAAAATATATTTTTATTCTTGTATTTTGTGTACTGCTTTTTTTTCAATGTTTGTGGGGTAACGGTGATTACAGGCCATTTACAGAAAATTGACCACAGAAAGCTTAGTAAAACATGGGTTTCTAAGGCCCCCAGACATGTCCCTGACTGAAAATAGTAACAAACTTTTTCTTCCTGGGGGGTGCAACAAACTCGCAAAATAGCCCATATATCTCAGTTTTGCCCCTACACCAACTTCTCCCTGGGACCCATTTAGGGTGAAATTTCGACCCCTAGGGCGACTATTTCGCCCTAGTCGCCCCCTAGCTTGATCCCTGACTCAGGCACTGAGGGGACTCTAAGACGCCATGGTGAAAGCAGTCAAGTGCTCTTCTTTAATTGAATATTATTTATTCAATGACATAAGAATTATAAGGAACTTACAAGTGGGTACCGGCTGTCGCTGTCGGTGATATACATGTATCTGTCCTGGACGTGAAAAATTCCCGGCAAGTATCTTCGGATGGATGGTGTAATTGTAGCGGTGCATTTTCACAATCGTGTTCTCGTGTCGATCTGTTATGTACAAGTAGTTTTCCAGAATAGAGATGCCAAAGATATACTCAACCTTAAACAGATAATAAAAACCAGAGCTAAAAAACATAAGGCTGATGACAGCATAAACTCTGTAAAACATTTTAACCCTTTATTCCATAATAACGTCAGAGGCGGATGATACATCCGCCTCTGATATCGTCTATTGGCACATTTGAAATATCACATAAACTAATTGAAAATATTATGGAAAATAGAGCATTTTCAAAAGTATTCAAAACGTAACATAAATTTTTCTTGAATTTTTACAATGTCTAAAAATAGAGAATGATGTAATGATCTAAAAATAGCATATGGAGTAAAGGGTTAAATTTTTTACCTATCACTCTTATTAACTCTTTGCAAGCTGGGCAATTTTCATGCTTTGTTGTTGCCAACTGGGTTTTTTTTTGTTTTGTTTTTTTCAAAAGTAAACTTTATCAAAAAATTATTTCAGATTGTCAAACAGTTTGGATCCAGACCAGGATTGACAGGTCCAAACTGTTTGCAAATGTTATCATCAATCAACAAAGTCTACGCTAGCAAAGAAACATACTGTTCTTATCTATTGCAGTTGTCCTACAAGGGGATTTTCCGCCCTTCTCTATGGGCCAAATTTCTACCCCATTCCAAATCTAAAATAGCCACCCTTTTTCTTAATACCATGCCGATTTTTCCCAATTAAGAAAAGTAAAAAAAGAGGAAAAGTAAAAAAACTTTTTTTTTTTTTTTTTTTACTTTTTTTGGAGATCACTACTACTTATGAGAAACAATGACCCATATCAGAATAATACTGATACACTTGTGCTAAAGTGGTATGCTTGGCATAATACAATCAAAAATAACTTGATCTTAAGGATATATTTTGCTACCCTTATGTTGTATGTCGATAATTTCTCCCAATTTTGATGTTAAGTAGATCATTTTTTCCCAATTTTGGCCAGGTGCCTTTTCCGAAAATTGCTGGAAAAAAGCCCTGTGTAAAAATTTGGCGATTTTGAAAGACTGACATATTAAGGTAGTTTCATTTTGGCAGTTTCTCAATTTAATGCCATTTAAGGTTATTTTCTAGTCTAACAATTGGACTACTCTTAAAGGAAAGAACATGCTTCGTATCGGGGAGCATATTCTTTCCTTTAACCCTTTCCTTCATGATCATTCGTGCTAAGCTCCACCCACTATGAATAATTATAAAAATAAACTTTCATGTTGTACATAGAACATAGAAAATATTTGTCAGTTCCACTTGTGTAGGTAGATTGGTTTCCCTCGTTGATAAAGCTCCTCTTCCGCTACGCATATAACGTTTGGTAACTAGTAATTTTTTACAAGTAGAGAATCCTACTCATCCGACTGCGCATGCTCTAGAAAAGATTTTTCAACACAAACTTCAGTATTTTTTCAGTTACTGTAATTTGATAATTAAGTAAAAGAAAAAAATATAAACTCCCAGAACAAAATAAACTTAATAAAATGGTTTGTTTAAAAAATGCACTTTTTGTCAAGGGTATTTTCCAATAAATGTCACTCATGACGTCAGTGTCTATGCGATACGTAGGCGCAATGGCGGCTAGTAGTTACCTGTCTTTATATGCTGACAAGCTATTAAAGGGAGAGAACCAGTCTACTTGTGTAGGATCAGATGTAACATATTTTTATAGCAAACAGAGTAGACTCTGATCAGGCAGCTCTTACAAGTAAGAGCTGCCTGATCTGGTTCTGCTCTGTTTGCAAAATCATTAAAAGAGTCTCTATGAGATAAAGGGTTAATAGTAAGCCCCTTTTAAGACATGGTTTCCTCTATGTTGAAACAAACTAAACCATTCAAAATGTGTTTATGAGGATACAGACACTAAAACCCCCATTCCACTGGACGGGGATTCCGCTACGATACAAAAATGACACGAATCGTAGCAGAAACGGCAAGAGCGCAGTAGAAGCGCCTAGGTCGTAGTAGAAGCATATCAGAATTTCAGATTCTATATAGAAAGGATACAAAAGCCCAACGAAAGCGTAGCTCCATCACCAAGGTCGTAGCAAGGTCGCAGCTACAGCGCCATCAGCATAGACTAAGCGTAGCCAGATCTTCATTGTCGTTGTGGGATCGTAGCAGCAGCATAACGAAAGCGTAGTAGAAGCGTAGTGGAAGCGTAGTAGAAGGGTAGTGGAATCGTAGTGGAAGTGTACTGGAAGCGTAAAGTGCCCAAATCGTCTGGCTGTCTACGCTTACGCGGCGATTTGGAATAATTGTAGTGAAAAATCTAGATCGCCATGAGCGTAGCTGAATCGTTGTCCAGTGGAATGGGGGGTTAACATATTAAGGGGCTAGGTGTGTTCATTTATTGCCTACTGTATGACTGAAATTGAAACTGTATTTGGCAAATTCATATTTTGGAGATTTTTGTTTTTACCGCCAATAGCGGCAAATAATTACCGCCAATAGCATCAAATAAATTTACACCAAATACTTGTTGCTATTCTGACAAGTATTTTGCGAGTTTTAGCCCTGAAAACCAACATTTTATTTGAGAACATAAGGAGAATGTGTTCGAAATTTTAGAACATTTACAGTATACGTAAGAACCAACAGGGTTCATACAAGCAAGTATGAGTAAAATTCAAGGGCTTCTAAAAGCCTCTCCAACAGTTTTCAAGGACTTAGAATTAATGAAAAATACTGATCTAAGTGTTAAAATTCTACTTCAGAAATGCTAGACTGAGATAATGGAGATATTAGTACTTGAAAATTAGTATAAATTGCTGCGCCTATATTTGGTGCAGCATATGCTGCACCAAATAACGGCATAACAATTTTATACTGATTAAGGTCTTATCAACAGTGCTAAGTTCTACAGAAAATAGTAGAATTCAAGGACTTTTCAAGGCTTTTGAGTGATTTTCCAGTACTTTTCAAGGCAGATTTCATTTTCAAGGACTTTTCAAGAAAGCCCTCTGAATTCAAGTACTTTTCAAGCCTGTGTGAACCCTGACCAATGGACTTACTGCAAGACCAATTGCGATAAGTCTCCTGTTTGACCCGTCAAGGTTGACCCGTTCTATGACGTTGAGGCTCATGTCGGCGAAATACAGATGATCATTAGCAAAGTCTACACAGAGTGCTCCAGGTTTGATGATCTTTTCGCTGACAACAGCTTGCATTTCACTGCCATCCATGTTTGCCATGTAAATTTTGCTGTTCTTGTTGCCATCTTCTTGGTCCCAATCCGCAAAGTAAAAATTGCTGCAAAAAATATCAGAAATATTATTTACAAAAACAAATTTATGCAGTAACTGTGCTATCTGGTTGGTTGCCCATTAGGTGCGCCTATTTCATATTAATATTTTTTCAAAATTCATTCAAAAGCTTATCTTGTTAACTCTAATACCATGTTTCAAGGCTGCTTCTAAGCTCCAGGGTCCAGGCCTTTAGTTAAGAGTGCATAACAAAAAAATATTTTCTTATTTCTCAACCAAAACATATGCTGTGGATACTCAAAAGAACCGTCTCAATGAGATGGTTCTTTTGAGCACCCAAAACATATGCTAAAATTTATGTGTATGAAATTATTTACAATTTAATGCTGATAATTTTTGTTTATCTAAACCTGTGAAGTTCTCTCTACTTTATGAGATATGCTTATGTCTGACGAAAGTAATGTATATTCTGAAATTTTCGCGAGAATTTTATTTTCGCCATCGCGAATAGCATTAAAAGACAGATTTGTGACGTTAAAAATTCGTGACTAGGTCATGATTTACCTTCATCAGTAAACGACAGAATGATCACGCTATTTCGCCCTCATAAAATATTTCCAAATTTACAGTACAGATGAATGAACAGACACACAGAAACAAATATAAGGGGAATAACTCAAGAAAGTTGTATAAATAAGTGAAAACCTACCTCTTATAAGGGTTGAGAGCAATCGTTTAAGGTCCGTAAATTTTTGTGTCTCTCTGATTGGTCACAATGGCTGAACAGAGGGAACCATCGGCCGAACATACAGATACACAAATATAGGGGGGATAACTCAAGAAAGTTGTATAAATAAGTGAAAACCTACCTCTTATAAGGGTTGAGAGCAATCGTTTAAGGTCCGTTAATTTTTGTGTCTCTCTGATTGGTCACAATGGCTGAACAGAGGGAACCATCAGCCGAACATACAGATACACAAATATAGGGGGGATAACTCCATAAAGTTGTATAAATAAGTGAAAACCTACCTCTTATAAGGGTTGAGAGCAATCATTTTAGGTCCGTAAATTTTTGTGTCTCCCTGATTGGTCACAATGGCAGAACAGAGGGAACCGTCAGCTGAACATACAGATACACAAATATAGGGGGGATAACTCAAGAAAGTTGTATAAATAAGTAAAAACCTACCTCTTATAAGGGTTGAGAGCAATTGTTTTTGGTCCATAAAGTTTTGTGTCTCCCTGATTGGTCACAATGGCAGAACAGAGGGAACCTTCAGCTGAACATACAGATACCCGTTTGATTAAGAAATCGGTGAAATACCAGTTCCACGTCAACCAGTCTATGGCGAAGGAATCAACAGCTGAAAAATAAAATAAAAAGTATGTATTTGGTACCATAGGTTTAGATAAACAAAAATTTTGAGCGTAAAATTATTAATATTTTCTTACCCATCAGTTTTAACATTATGTTATGGGTGCTCATAAGAACCGTCTCATTGAGAAGGTTCTTTTGAGTACCCACAACATATGTTTTGGCTGAGAAATAAAAAAATTATTATTTTGATATGCACTCTTAACTAAAGGCCTGGGTACCTTAACTCTTTGCATGCTCGGTCATTTTTCATGCTTTTGTTGTCGTCTGCTGACTTTTTTCACAATTAACTTTTTCAAAAAAAAACTTTCAGGAACACTATCAGAGGAACACTATCAGAGTGTCAAACAGTTTTGATCCAGATCAGGACTGACATTGTGTCAGTCCTGGCCTGGGTCCAAACTGTTAGCAAAAGTTATCAGCAGGCGACACAAGGAAAACTGAAAATGCAGCTCAAAATGTTGTCTGCTGATGTCGTCTGCTGCAATGTTTGCTTTAAAAAAGATTAATCCTAACTTGCATGCAAGCAGAATGGACCAAGATTTATTGCCACAAATAACAGCAATGGGGTTGGTTCACAATTTCTCGCAACATCAGTTACGACCCTCCCCCTACATAAACAAATCTAAATCTAAACTCTAAGCACGTAAACATGGCTATAAAACATATCTTCAACAATAAATACATTGGACCAAGATCAGACTTCTCCATATATGCAAAAATCTGATCTCAGTTCACACTGAGTGCTATAAAAACCCAAAATAACAGACTGATGATAAAGCAGACAACATACTGTCCTGCCAGCCAAGAGTGACAGTGAAGTCATGTTTTGTTTACAAAGTAATCAGGGACTTAGAATCAATATTAATCCTATCCACAGGATAGGATTAATACTCAAGTGATATATCGATTTGCGTTAGCTCAAGTGGAGTGTACAAGTTAATGTTTTACTTATCATTGTAAACAAAACATGATGTCACTGTCACTCTTGGCTGGCAGGACAGTAGATTGTGACTGGTTGTTTGTTTGTCTTCTTGATTTTTAATTGTTTATTCATATTCATATCATTCTCAGTAACTTCAATAATTGAATTTTAACCCTTTGTATACTAATGGATTGTTCCCTCTGGTTTGATACAATAATCTTGGGATAGTCCATTGTCCAAAGATAGATCCCCAGGGGTACAACCTAAGATAGATCCCCAGAGGTACTACTCGAGACAGATCCTCTTGTGTGGGCGGCTTCTGTTCGCTCACATTTGTCGAAATCGATATTTGCCAGGGGCTTTAACCATTTTGCCCTTATATATATTCTCATATATAATTTCACCAAGGCATTTGATAAATAAATGCCCTTTAACAACAACCTGTGCTTCTTATCATTTCGCCAAACTAGCTTCGCTCCACAACAAGCGGCCCCTTCACACCATAAATATAGATTATAACTTTAACATAAGGAGTCAACAGTAAACATGGTCAAGCTTCCAGTACTAAAGACATAAACTTCTGAGGCCAAATAAAAAAAATAAGTGTTTTGACTAAATTTAGGTAGGGTAGGCACACATATTTTTTTAGCTTCGCTCCACAACAAGTGGCCCCTTCACACCATAAATATAGATTATAACTTTAACATAAGGAGTCAACAGTAAACATGGTCAAGCTTCCAGTACTAAAGACATAAACTTCTGAGGCCAAATAAAAAAAAATAAGTGTTTTGACTAAATTTAGGTAGGGTAGGCACACATATTTTTTTAAATTATTTTTCAGTATCTGAATTGTTTTCATTTTTTTTTTTATACATAAAATCATATTTTTTCCAGAAAACCTGAAAAAAATTCTAGGTTTCACCAGTAAATTTAGGTAGGGTCGGGTTAGCCTAAACTTGGGTACTTTTTTATTTGGCCTGATTTCAGTGCATAGTGATGCTGTGATGAAGCAATCACCCCTTTTTGCTATTGAGACGAGTATTTTGTGGATCTCAGCACCGATAACTACTTTTTTTAGAACTGTAAGAGAAAAGTGTTCTAAATTTTAAAAACATTTACACACGCGGATCCATAAAGTTTTATCAGAGTAGGCCCAACTCTGATAACTTTTTTTTTATAGTTTGATGAGGGAGGAAGGATCCAAATATCACTATTAGTGGGCAATCATCAGCCCGCCAGCTAAACACCATTTAAATGGCGTTTCGCTGGCATGCTGATGATGGCCCAACATTGAATGCTGACTTTGTAGCTTTGTGATTTTTAGGGGATCATGATCAGTCACTGTGTTGTGTCCTTGAGCAAGAACATTAATCCTAGCTTAGTACTGGTTCAACCCAGGAAGACCCGTCCCTTTATAACTGAAAGATTGTTGATGGGACATAAAGAATCAAGTCAAACAAACAAATCATGATCAGTATTGCTAAGAAACCCTATATTTTTGTGATTTTCCAGGGGGGGGGGAGGTCTGCATCCCCTGTCCCCCCTTCTGGATCCAGGCATGATTTACCATACTCACTTACTTGCAAGATGTATTTTAACTGGAATGTTTCTAGGAATGTTAGCTTTAGGGTCTGGTTTCCTCTCTGTTGGAGCACAACGCAGTGACCCCGTACCCTGATTCCCATTGTATGTGACCTAGAAAAATAAAATTGGGTCATGCTAGCACAACACTAGTAAGGGTAATAGGTGTTAGAGTTAAACAATCAAACATTCAAAGCCATGTTAAGGGGTTAAGAACACAGATTTAGATAAACAAAAATGTTCAGCGTAAAATTGTAAATATTTTCTTACCCATAATTTTTAGCATATGTTTTGGGTGCTCAAAATAATCGACTCGAGACTCTTCTTTTGAGTACCCATAACATATGTTTTGGTTGAGAAATAAGACATGAACTCTGCGGACGTCGATATCTCACCTGCATTGGGCAAAATAATCACGTTTGAGGTCAAGGACACTGTGCCATTTAAGTACATGCTGAAATAAAACTCCATATAAAATTTTAACATTTTAAAATTTAAACACACTTCAGTAAAATTTTGACAAAGTCAATGGAGCATGATATATAGTTCAAGGGTAACAGGTCAAGATGCGTGCTTGTAGACTATGTGAAGGGCACTTACTATGCAAGGTTTCATAATCCTAGCTATCATAGGTAGAGAGAAAAACACTTAATCATTTTACTCAAGGTAAAATTCTGAAAAAGTCAATGGAGCATAAAATGTAGGTCAGGATACTGGGTCAAGGTGCATGCTTGTAGAGTATGTCACAAATGAGTACTATGCAAGGTTTCATAATCCTAGCTATCATAGGTATAGAGAAACACACTTTAGTATTTTGCTAGACGTAAAATTATGACAAAGTCAGTGGAGTGTGAAATGTAGGTCAAGGGTACCAGGTCAAGGTACATGCTTGTAGAGTATTTCATGAATAAGTACTATGCAAGGTTTCATATCGTAGCTACCATAGGTAGAGAAACGGACTGTAGTATTTTACTCGACGTTTAATTAAAGTCAATGGAGTGTGAAATGTAGGTCAGGGGTACTGGGTCAAGGTGCGTGCTTGTAGAGTATGTCACAATTGATTACTATGCAAGGTTTTATAATCCTAGCTATCATAGCTACAGAGAAACACACTGTAGTATTTTACTCGACGTCGCGACGTAAAATTCTGACAAAGTCAAATTGTGAAATGTAGATCAAGGGTTCCATGTTAATGTGCATGCATGTAGAACATGTCAAGGACAATTACTATGCAAGGTTTCATAATCCTAGCCATCATAGGTACTTAGAAATTAATTGTGACAGAAGTTGACGGACGGGTTGACGGACGGACTGACAGTTAAACTTCGATATCGCACCTTGCTATAAGCAGGTGTGATAAAAATTATTTCCCTGTTATGCACTCTTAAATAAAGTTGCTCTGGACAAAGGTTGGAAAGCATAAGATGAAAAAAGGACAATTACTCAGAGTTATGACTCTTGTGTACTTCACTTCTCAATTTC
Organism: Loripinus fragilis; assembly: GCA_964019695.1. Lineage (NCBI taxonomy): Eukaryota > Metazoa > Mollusca > Bivalvia > Lucinida > Lucinidae > Loripinus > Loripinus fragilis. The sequence continues at coordinate 30,448,967 of OZ026531.1, forward strand.
TCAATAAGATCTATCTGTCTTTAAAGTTTCATGTCAATGTTTAAGGGTTGAGGAGTTATGTTCAAGACAACGGTTCCAGAAAGACAAATGAATGCATGCATGGATTGACACAGAGTTTTACCAATAGCCACTACCCCCTCCCCAACAAAATGTGTTTATAAGGCAAATTTAAAGACATACGCAGCTAGTTTCTACGTGCAGATTTCCTGCTTCGGGAAACAAAGAAAGTTGTCTGGGTCCTGTCGTTTGACCATTTAGGATTTCCAATCAATGCAGCTTTCAGACACTCTAATGTCATATGGATATTTCCATATTTTCTTGACAAAATAAAGTGACTAAAACGTGTCCAAAATATCTATTGACCCTTTATCAGAGCTGATCGTCATTGTACCAAATACAGATAAATAGATCAGGCAAAATCAAACAATGAAAAAAAATCCCATTTTTACCTTGCATGCGAATAGGAATATGGCCGATACTCGGATTATCTGTCCTATATGTATGGTTATTTCTTGCCATGCACAACCTGACCTCATAGCCTAGTGGTTAGCATGTCGGACTTTGGAACCAGAGGACCAGGGTTGATACATGGATGGGCACCTATTATACCTCGTTTTCTTTTTCTTCTTTTTTTAGCGTTATAATGCGGAGTTTCTTCATACAAGTAATATGTGATATATATTAATGACAAAACAAATCACCCCATAACGTTTTATATTGAATTATCCTCGAAATCTGTGGGGGTGGGCGTAAATTTGGCCCTCCTGAGAGATAATTAGCACAGTGACCCCTGATTTTTTTTCTTTTTTCTAAAAGGTAAAATGATAGTCCATGAAATAAAAACAAAAAAAAGAGACTTTAAGGTCACTGCCCATAGTAATAACCGTAATTCTAAATCATCAAGGGAGGTAATACTTGGTAGCGTTCGATTATGACAAAGAATGATTTTACGCAACTATGAGATGTTTTCTACAGACAGTAATGCCCGTTACACTGCACGTTGATATCATATTAAAAATGCAAACGAAATTTTAAGTTTAATGAACAACAAAAGTTGGCATTCTTTACGGATACTAAACGATGGACGCTCAGCTCTGTGAGAAGAAAAAAATCAGTCAGTGTAATGGAACACGCATTTTACCAGGGAAATGTCAGTCGACTGTTCGCGTTTTTTTGACAGTCCACAACAACAATAATGATATAACTACTTGTATATAGATCTATATATGATTTTCTGGTTTTATTTTACCTGCATTAAAATTTTACCAAGACAGACTATCTCGTCACGTTCTCTAGCGTCTACTTTGAACCTGACGTGTGCTAATGACGTCACTTGCTCTTATGACGTCATTATGCGTAAATGACAAGTTTTGAACTTGACGTTAACGTTGAGAGTCCCTCGCTTTAGTTTGCGTCCAAAGTAATTTGCCTTATGTCAAATGTGTTCAAATATTTAGCAACAAGGGCTATCTTGGGCTAAGGCTGACCGAAGTAAAGTCGTGAGTCTAAATTACAGTAGGCCTACTCTAAATTTACTAAAGGTACGCAAAGAATTCTGCCATCGGGGTCTGCAAACAACAAAGGCGCAGACCAGCTTGCGCATCCGTACAGTCTGATCAGCATCTTTGCTATTCACAAATTGAACAGAATCGTATTTAAACTTGCTCCAAGCGAGATTTCACTATTCTATCTAGTATCTGTGGCTGAGAAGGCTGGTTTTTGTATGATCTTATCGGAAGCCCTAAAGACAGGTTTTGTCGCATCGATGCTCATCTATATTCATGTAAATGCGGACCCAGTCCACAAACCTGGTTCATGTGATATGCACATAGAAAATGTCTAGCCCCTCTAGACTACTCGTGTCAAATTCTGCCCATGACCAACGCTGACGGGATCCGTACAAAAAATAATACCCCCTCCCCCTCTGCGCCACTGAATACCCCCTTCAGTAGCGGGAAGTGTGTGGCCATAAAAAAAAAACTTTTTCATATAAATGCGGGTCCAACCAAAGCATAGGTAAGTTATAGGTACTCAGTGAGACGGTTCTTTTGAGCACCCAAACCAAATATAAAATTAATGAGCAATAACATATAAACAATTTTACGCTAAATTTTTTGCTAATCTCCAAGTTTACTCTACATTTGACATGTTTCAACCGAAAGATGTCTGTCAGGGAATATATTGATCTTATAGGAATAAAACCCCTCTGGTCAAGTGTTAAGGTCTCGCTTTGCTTCACAATCGGGCATAAGTATGGCGTCCGAGGCCTCAACAGTTTAAAAACATACCAAATTCTTGGATGAGTACATGTAGTATATGCATCGATCAATTGAAGCAATGCATATTAAAACAGCACATTTTTTACCTAAATTAGACATGCAGAGTTACCCCGTGACCTTGAAAAACGGTAAATGTCCCCAAAACATTATATCTCTATCCTAATGATGTATCTATGCAAATTTGGTCAAAATATATCGACTAGGTGTTCAGGCAAAATGCAGATAAGCTTCTTTTTACTGTGGGTGGGGTATTTTGGTATCGTTTTTGGTATTGAAAAGTTTTCTCATATATGCATATAAATGTTCCAAGTATTTGGAGTACATATAGTTTCATTTGGAAGTTCACAGTGAGGTATTTCAATCAATAGTGTTTGGTTCGTAAGGTTTTAACATGCTTAGAAATAAGAAAAGCCTGCTTAGTTCATCATTTTGCAGTTTAGGGGGTAGGGATAATTATTTGGTAATATCTCACTAATTAGACAATGATTTTTTTTTAAATCCTGCCATAATGCATCTTATATAATGATCACTTTCCTAAATAAAAATTAGAAAACTTTATTTTTTTAAAGTATGTTTAACTATTGAATTATCAGTCAGTAATTGCTGAAAATGAATGCATAAATATCGGTGAATGCTGGTTTGAAAGAGTGATATGAAGAAAAATACTTGTATAGCTACAAAATAATGGTTTGAGAAAAAGGTCTTAATTATTAATGGTCTCGCATGCTTGTTTGAAATAACGATTTTCAAATAGAAAATTGAGTTACTTGTCTTAATGAGTTTCCAAAAAACTGCGTGAAAAAGCCAATATAGGCCATATAATGAAGGGCTGTAACTTTTTAACTGGTTGGTAAATTTTCTTTATTTTGCGTTATTTTTCTTAATATATGATGTACTACAGAATATCAAAAAATGAAAAAATTCTATTTTTTGGAAAAAAAAAATCCCCCAGGTGTGGGCAGTGACCTTAAATGTCAGATTTTTTAATATATATTTGCTCTAAATTTGAAATCTTATTTTGGGGAAATTACCAAAATATAGCATGCAGTATCTTGTTACCGCTTGGGAAAACAAATGATTTTTCACATTTTCTATAAAGCTTGAGGTCATGAACAATAATTAAGATTAAAATGTAGAAGCTGGATGACGATTAGAACTATTTTGGCTTAACATTCAAGACTTAGGTTATGTTCAGAAAACTGGCAAAATGCTGAAAACTTCCATATGCGATTATGAAAAAATGAGCATGGTGACATATCCTTTTTATTTCATAAATTGACAGTGCAAGCATGAAAGAAACTGTATGCAAAATATTGAAAAGTTTTCAAAATGGGAAGTATTTAGTAGCATTATGTCCTTCGGGTTGTATGCAAACCTGACTGGTTTGAAACTCGCTTTGACGGAAACCCCGAAGACAGGTTTTCTCGCGACGAGGCCCATATATTACACACATACCCAACAAACTTTCTTTTCCCTGTGATCAAAGTCAATGGAGGTAACTCTTTCACCAACATAGGCGTATGGAGGTCTGAGACTTGAACCATCTATCTTTAATTGCCGTATATCCCAGTGATTGGCGACAAAAATTGTTGGTTCTAGTCCTTCTGGGTCTGAAATGATTTAAAACATGGTTTCTAACCCTTAATGCCCCAATTGCAACAAAAGACATCTGCTTTTCTGGTCTGCTGAAATGTTTAAGAAGCCTCTATGGCAAACAGTGTGGACCCAGATCAGACTGCTCCTATAGGAGCAGTCTATTCTGGGTCCATGCTGTTTGATTCTATACTTAAATCGTCAGTGATGTTCCGCAATTATTTGCAGTAGACGACTTCAGCAGACAACATTTTCAGATGCATTTTTTTCTTGGCGCTTTAAAGTTAAAACTAGAATTGTGTCACAGTCAGTATTACATGGATAACCTCCGCCTTAAAATATTCGAGTTAAAAAGGGGCAATAACTCTCATAATTTTTTCCAATTGTAATCAAAATAAAATTTTACCTGTATTTTGACAAGTGTAATGATATATATGTGTACAGAGTATTAAACCCTCACACTCAATCATTCAAGGAATGTTTGCATATATCTAGATTTCAGATATGGTAGGTATGTAAGAACACATAGTTACTATTTTTACATTTACATGTATTTTTTTTCTGAAGTTCATAACCCTCTATACATAAACAAGTGTAGCTATCTTCTGTGTTAGATGATCACAAAGCTGGTCATAATTTTAATTGTCTAAATCTAGATTTCATATACTCTATTTGTATTCTTGATTGCATATACCATATACGGCTATTCCCTGAAGTTCATAACCCTCTATACATGAACATGTGTAAAGGCATGTTCTGCATTGGTACACCTCGATGGTTTATCACAAAACTGGTCATAATTTTATTTGTCTGAATCAAGAACTAGGTATGTTTGCATTATGACGCACATATATAGTTACCAACTTACCATTTATGGCTTTGCAAGCAGTTTTTCCCTGAAGTTCATAACCCTCTCTACATGAACAAGTGTAGCCATGTTCTGTATTAGTACACATGGATGGTTGATCAAAAACGGGTGAATAAAGATGTCATATACGGTAGGTAAAGTAAAATCTGTCTTACGTGGCCACTCAAAAAGAAGACCAAACATTTGGTTTCAAGACCGATTATCGCTTCATGCAGGTCACAAGTATTGCAGAATGCTCCTAGGGGAGCATTCTGCAATACTTTCCACCTTCATTAAGCTACCATTTGCCTTTAAGACATTTGATTTGTCTAGTTTTGAGTGGCCGTGTAAGACATGTTTTACTGTATGTTTTGCATTATGGAGTGCATAGTTACCATTTTTGGCTTTGCATGTATTTTTTCCCTGAAGTTCATAGCCCTCTCTACATGAACAAGTGTAGCCAGGTTCTGTATTGATACACCTCGATGGTTGATCACAAAACTGGTCAATCAAGATTTCATATAAAGTAGGTACAGTAAAACCTATCTTAAGCTGCCACTCAAAAAGAAGAATAACTAGAGCAGAAGTCGATGGTACACCATCGCAAATACCCGCTTTTTGACCTATAACATTTACCTTGGGGTCAAGGTCACACAAATGTTGCTCAGTACCTTCAACATAATATGACCTATGCACCTGTAAAGTTTGAAGTTGCTATGTCCAATGGTTAAGGAGAAGAAGCATTTACAAAAAATACACTATATGACCTTGACCTATGGGTCAAGGTCACACCAAATGTTGTCTAGTGCCCTCCAAATCATATGACCTTTGCACCTGCAAAGTTTGAAGTTGCTACGTCCAACAGTTTAGGAGAAGATGCATTTACAAGAAAGTACATTATTTTACCTTGACCTTCAGGTCAAGGTCACACTAAATGTTGCCCAGTGCCCTCTACATCATGTGACCTATGCACTTACAGAGTTTGAAGTTACTACATCAAAAGCTTTAGGAGGAGAAGGATTTACAAGAAAATTCAATATTTGATCTTTGACCTTGACCTTGGGGTCAAGGTCACACAAGATGTTGCCCAGTACCCTCTACATCATGTGACCTATCCAGCTACAAAGTTTGAAGTTGCTAGGTCTAACCTTTTAGGAGGAGATACATTTACAAGAAAATACATTATTTGATCTTTGACTTTGACCTTGGGGTCAAGGTCACACAAAATGTTTCCCAGTACCCTCAACATCATGTGACCTATGCACTTACAGAGTTTGAAGTTACTACATCAAAAGCCTTAGGAGGAGAAGGATTTACAAGAAAATTCAATATTTAATCTTTGACCTTGATCTTGGGGTCAAGGTCACACAAAATGTTGCCCAGTACCCTCTACATTATGTAACCTATTCAGCTACAAAGTTTGAAGTTACTACGTCTAACCGTTTAGGAGGAGATACAATTACAAGAAAATACAATATTTGATCTTTGACCTTGACCTTGGGGTCAAGGTCACACGAAATGTTGCCCAGTTCCCTCTACATCATGTGACCTATTCAACTACAAAGTTTGAAGTTGCTACCTCTAACGGTTTAGGAGGAGATACATTTACAAGAAACGTGACGGACTGACGTACGCACGGACGGACAGACGGACGACGGACCGACTTTGACACGAAATTAATATACCCTTTTTTTCTAAAGAAAAAAGCGGGTATAAAAATGCAGGTCAAAAGTATTGCAGAATGCTCCAAGAGAGCATTCTGCAATACTTTCCACCTTCATTAAGCTACCATTTGTCTTTAAGATCATTGTTTTGTCTATTTTGAGTGGCCCCTGAAGACATGTTTTACTGCATGTGTTCATAATGGAGTGCATAGTTACCATTTATGGCTTTGCATGTATTTATTCCCTGAAGTTCATAACCATCTCTACATGAACAAGTGTGGCCACGTTCTGTATTAGTACACCCGGATGGTTGATCACAAAACTGGTCATATTTACATTCTACTAAATCTAGATTTCAGATATGGTACAAATTATGTTTGCATTACTGATTACATAGTTACCATTTTTGGCTTTGCATGTATTTTTTCCCTGAAGTTCATAACCCTCTCTACATGAACAAGTATAGCCATGTTCTGTATTAGTACACCCGGATGGTTGATCACAAAACTGGTCATATTAACATTTATCTAAATCTAGATTTCAGATATGGTACAAATTATGTTTGCATTACTGATTACATAGTTACCATTTTTGGCTTTGCATGTTTTTTTTCCTTGAAGTTCATAACCCTCTCTACATGAACAAGTATAGCCATGTTCTGTATTAGTACACCTGGATGGTTGATCACAAAACTGGTCATATTTACATTCATCTAAATCTGAAACGAAAAATGAATTATTTCAGAAATAAATTAGATATTTAATCTGTTCATGGAATCATGAATACTTTTGGCATGTGCGGATCCTGAGGGGGGGACAGGGGGACCAGACCCCCTCTGAAAAACCATAAATTTATAGGGTTTCCTAGTAATAATGGTCTGGAACCCCTGAAAAATCACAAATAATGTTAGGTCATCATCGGCCCGTCAGCGAAACCCTATTCAAATGGTGTTTCACTGGCAGGCCGATGATGGCCCATTTATACCAGTATTTGGATCCTTTACCCCCTCATCAACTAAAAAAAAAAAAATAATCAATACTTATATTTACATTATATATTATAAGCCAAGTATAAATTTTCAATTTTCGACTAACTTAATTGGCTAAATTTTCAGATATTTTGAATTAAACCAGACATAATGGAGGCTTCAAATTAGCCAAAACACAAACATCATGGCAAAAAGTGTTCAAGGTCACACAAACGTCAGTAAACAAAACAATCTTATTGGATGGTGTTGATGTTGGTCCGCCCAAATGGTGTGTATGTGGGCATGGTTTAAATTGTTCTGTTCATGAAGGTACGAATGATATCTCATTTAAACACTTGCATATCACTGCATGAAGCTATCTTGAAACATATCTTATATGAGGCTTAAAACAAGCTTAGATTTCGATCAGAATTTTTTGTTTATTCCAAATTCTACTCATTCTAGGCCAAAAGAACCAACCCAGTTGTGAAAGTCCTTAGACAAGTTTCATTCTGTGTAACACAGTATTTAGCTCAGCCAGTCTATCTTTAAACTGAAGCCAACCATCTGAGAGAGCATTATATTGTGGCTAGCAGGCAGTGAGTGGGTTGTGTAAGTTAAGCAAATCTGTTTCCATTCTGATTGAAAATACATGCATACAACTGGAAAGCTGCAGGTTATCAGGATAAAAAGTGGGGAGGAGTGTAGTACAAAAATTTTGTAATTATGCAGCATTACAGGAGTGCCATACCATATAGTCCGTGCTCGATAAGAGTAGGGTGACGACACAGATTTACAGTTAGAAGTATGAAAGAAAACCCTATATTTGTCCAATCAGGTGAATAAAGCAACTACTGTTGTGCCAACCAAGAGTGGCAGTGACATAAATTTTTGTTTACAATTTTTAAGTAAACATTAACACCCAACTTGCGCTACACAAGTGATCAATCAATCATAAGTCCCTGATAACTTTGAAAACAAAAAATGACGTCACTGTCATTCTTGGCTGGCAGGACAGTATATATATAGGTAACTATTCTCTTATCGAGCATGGACTCTACTCACCTATACATGTTGATGTATTATTATCCCATTGTTCCCCTGAATCACAGTAACACACAGGACCGTCTATAGTCCCAGCACAATGCCTACATATGGATACTAATTTTGTACCTGGAAATAAAGAAATAAAGGGATGACCTAAAACCTGTGATTACGTAAATCTGTGACATTCTAATATGCTTTCATCACATAATATTTACATTTTGACAGATTGTCAACACGGTTTTAGAGCCAGACGTAGCTGCGAGACTCAGTTGTTGACACTAGTGCATGAGCTTGCTGAGACAGTGGATACAGGAGGGCAGATGGACCTTGTGATCCTCGACTTCTCCAAGGCCTTTGATCGCGTCCCACATCAAAGACTTCTGGAGAAGCTCAACCACTACGGAATTAGGGGTCAGACACATGGATGGATCAAGTCTTTCCTATCCGGCCGAACACAGCAAGTCATCGTAGATGGAGCAACATCAGAGAAAGCCCCTGTCATAAGCGGTGTCCCTCAAGGCACCGTGCTTGGCCCTCTTCTCTTCCTGTTGTTCATCAACGACCTGCCTGACTGCGTCACATCAAGAACCAGACTATTCGTAGATGACTGCATAGTATATCGGAATATACAAACTCCAGAAGATTGCAGAAAACTTCAGCGGGACCTTGTTAGCCTAGCACAATGGGAATCAAAATGGGGTATGTCCTTCCACCCAGATAAATGCAACGTGCTATGAGTAACCAAGAAGCGGGCTCCACTCAACTCCACCTACAAACTCAAAGGCCAGGAACTAGAAGAACTATCCACGTCCAAGTATTTGGGGGTGGACCTTTCAAGCAACCTGGACTGGAAAGAGCACATTGACCGGACAGTGAAGAAAGCAAACAGTGTTTTGGGTTTTCTGAGAAGAAATCCACCCATAAATAATCGTGAGACCAAATCATCTGCCTATGTCACACTTGTCCGTCCACACCTGGAATATTGTGCCTCTATTTGGAGTTCTCATACAGACCAATCCAAGCAGAAACTGGAGATGGTTCAAAGGAGATCAGCTAGGTACTGCACCAATAGATACCACAATACAAGTAGTGTCACAGATATGCTACAAGATCTAAATTGGGAGACGCTAGAGTCGAGAAGGACCAAACTCCAGCTTGTTATGATATACAAGATCATGAACGACCTAGTTGACATACCTGCTGATACCTATTTGACACCAGCAACAACCCGAACAAGAGCAATCCACTCAAAGAAGCTGCGACAGTACCCCACAAGGACGGATACCTTCAAGTACAGCTTCTTCCCAAGGACCATACCTGTGTGGAACTCACTACCAGCCTCAGTTGCTGAGGCCCCTGACTTGGCACTCTTCAAACAGGGGCTGACATCTCTCTCATTCTAAGCTAGGTAGGGGCCAGTCTGCAAGTAGGGTCAGAGGGTTTTAGAGCTGTGCCGGTTGGGCGACCATACCCAGGGGCAGTTACTGTAGCCGGATTGGTCTACTACCCAATGAAGAACTGAAAACGCAGGCTGGAAACTTTCCTTTCTTTCTTACTTTTCTATCCACTTTATTTCTATCTTTCCTATTTTTCCAATTTTTTCTTTTCTCAATCGCCACCAGAGACGTAATGTTCAAGCATGAATGAAGTCTCTTAACGAACAGAAACAGAAACAGAAACAGAAACATTTTCAAAGCAAGCCTTTAATGAATCTTTAGAATTTTGCAAAAGCTCATAGCCTCATGGAAGACACAAAATTTGATCGACAGCTGCCAAACTCACTTGCCCATGCAATTTGCTTCAAACATCAAATTCATTTGCCAGATATGTCACTGGTGTTGTTATCGACAGCGAGCCACACCTGTCAGAGTTGCATGTGCAAAACAAGCTTCTTGTTTGCTCCATTGGCTGTCCCTGTTCACACTGGCTGTTCCGCTTGTCCCCTTTGCACCCCAACAAAACCGTTAATATGATTAAATATAAAATACAAAATTGTTTTATCATTTCTATATAATGGTTATTTAAAATAAAATGTAAATATAAGCAATAAATTCAATTTTGGAAGGTTCATGCATCACTTACTTTGCAAGAGACCTGAAGTATTCATGATTCCATGAGCCTTCCAAAAATAGAATTCATTTCTTAAATACCTGTGACAAATATTTCCTGTGACGTTTTCGTGGGTTGATCTGTGATTGTGGTATTACCAGTTCATATTCCCTCTTTTAATTTACACAGCTTTGCATTTATCTGAACAAGACAGCAGTCTGAAGGAAAGCCATATCCCCCGCCGCAGAATCATGTGACTTTGAGTTTGCATAGCTGAGTCATGGGTTCTGCACACCAACTCACTGAGATGGACATTTGAGTGATGTTTAATGAAAATCCAACAAATGGTTAAGGAGATTTGAAGGACACAAAATTCAAGGGTAATCCCATGACCTTGAAGTGTGACCTTGACCTCAAGTCTGTGTAGCTGACTCATTGGTTCTGCACACCCCTAACATTTGGGTTAAGTTTATGAAAATCGTTTGAAGGGTTCAGGAGATATGGAGTGGACACAAACTGAAGGGTTAATCCCATGACCTTGAAGTGTGACCTTGACCTTAAGTCTGTGTATACAGCTGACTCTCACTGGTTCTGCACACCGCCTCACTTAGAGGAATGAGATATGGAGTTGACACAAACTGTAGCGTAAATGACATGACCTTTTAGTGTGACCCCTGCAAAGGGTTCAGGAGATATGGAGCAGACACGGAATTCAAGGATAAACCCCAGTGAGTGAGTGTCCACATATAACCACCAAGCTCAGGCTGGAGGTTATAAAACTTTTACTATGCTCAACTCAACTGAGCACGAAATTTCAACTGCTTATAAAATCTAAAATGCCGACAAATAAACTAGAAGTGTATTGCTTTAAGTCTCTCAGATATCATATTTATCCTGCTAATAAATGTTAAAATGCCACAGTTGTTGGCATTTTAACATTTATGAGTAGAATAAATTTCGTGCTCAGCTGAGTTGAGCATGGAAGAAGTTTTATAACCTTGGGGCCAGGAACGTGTGAATGGCATCGATGAACTCATTGCTGCTGTCCCATGCTATGGCATAAACAATTGTTGGCATTTTAACATTTATGAGCAGAATAAATTTCGTGCTCATGCAAGTTGAGCATGGAAGAAGTTTTATAACTTTGGGGCCAGGAACGTGTGAATGGCATGGATGAACTCATTGCTGCTGTCCCATGCTATGGTGTTAACAATTGTTGGCATTTTAACATTTATGAGCAGAATAAATTTCGTCATGGAAAGTTTTATAACCTTGGGGCCAGGAACGTGTGAATGGCATGGATGAACTCATTGCTGCTGTCCCGTGCTATGGCGTAAATGTTGTATAAAGCATCTCTATTTTCTCATTTCATTGTTTCCTTTATATTGGACATTACTAAAACATGGGACGTTTGGATGATTCATTACCCCTGTGAACCCAAAATTAGCAGAGAAATTTCCGCGATATTCCCATGATGGTATCAACAACACCTTGTAACCATTTCTACTAAATTATTTTTGATTCTGACAATTGGTTCTAGAGATGAAGCTGGCTCCCCTGCGGTGCCATCAACTTTATACTTACATTTATCATCTATACAGCTAATTTCATCGGTTCCTGAATCACAATCTTCTTTATTATCACAGATATTGCTTAATGGAATGCATTTGCGGGTACCAGGACACTGGTACTCATTTGGCAAACATGGAATAAGGTTTTTCAGATGTGTACCTGAAATCAGAGTGAAAACGAGTTGAAAATGTTAATCAAATATTAAATAATTAATAAGCTTAGTTGAATGAAAATATACTTATCATATGACGTCTTGTCTGGGAGTTTAATAACGCCATGCATTAAAATCGATAAACCACTAGTGGTTTACAGATTTACGAGAGACGTTATAGTACTCCCCTGCCAGGATGCCTGCCTTTTTAACAGCACAACTTCATATCAATATTTGACCTTCTTACCTCACAACAGAGGTAATTAAGATGTGTGTATATTTCTCTCATATTGTTTTAATCTTCACTCCCTTCAATTTAATATGCAACATGACCACTTTCAAGTAACAATTATAGCTTTAGTTTGACTCCTGGCCAATTCCAGGGATGAAGAGTGTGCATAAAATCTTTGCTTGCATCTTGCTCTATGCTTCACTTCCTTTACTTAAAAATGTCGATTTTGGCCTCTGCCCTACTCCCTACCTGCACCCAGGACATTCGACCCAGGCCTTTCAAACATAATACCATTTTCTAAGTGTTAAATCTTTTGTTCCTTTGTCTGCTGCAACTTTTTGATTACAAATATTGACAAGAAAAGATATGGCATTAAGTGCCATATCAATGAACTCGGCTTTAGCAGATAAAGAGTTCGTTCTTTCATTACATCACAAGCTACATGTGAGTACATTTATCAACAAATCAAATGATGTACACAAACACAATCAATCAATTATTCACTCAATCAATCAATCATTTTTACATAAACAACAATGAAACCTCCCTCTGTGATGAAACTATCTCCAGGTAGTTATTCAAAGAAGGAGTCTTGTAAGACAGAATCGCATAAGGCAAATCTTACCGTTTAAGTTTAGGCCTTTAACAGTTACTGCTCATATACGCATGTAAGGAACTTATAGAGCATGTTTTTTGGCTCTGTATTTGAAAACAGAATAGATTGAGATTACCGAAATTTGCTTTATTTACCAGACGCCTATATAATGTTTAAAGCCGCGAGAACCCCGACTTTGTTAAAAGCAGGGACCACTCTATCAGAGCGCCCGCGCAGTCCCATCGGCGCCTTTGTTTTTACATGTAGATTCAAATGTATGATAAAAGAAGTCAGGAAAACCGTCAGGTTGGATCAATTTTAAACTCTTTGTCAGACCAGATCTGGGACCAAACTTTCTGCTTATGTTATCAGCAGAGGCTGCTGATAGCAATGTTTAAGATCAAAGAAGCCGCTATTGGTTCTGTTGCACGACGTGGTAGCAATGACCAGTGACCTATATATCGGTCACTGCCTTGACGCGGAAAGCGGATGTAGCACATTCATTAAACATAGGTTTCTGGCCATGGGTAGTTTCGGCTGGGTCGTTTTCGGCCTGGTTTTAGGGTGGGTCGTTTTGGCATATTCTGATAGGATCTGATTGTTTTATAAACTTGCCAAAGTTCCGACTGCATTGATTTATCCAAGAAATCGTACATGCGCGCATTCTCGCAAGAGCGTTCACTAGTACAAAATAACCAAACAAAACTGGGCTCTTTTCTGAAATAATAATTGTGTACACAAATAGGTGCTGACTTTCTTTTATTTATTTATTTTTTATATAAATTTCCAAAGATCCGTCTGCATTAAACGCTATCCAGGCCGAGTACCGAAAGCTCAAGAACAGACTGCACATGCGTGCATACTAGCAAGAACACTTACACGGAAATAACTAACAACAGTCGGGCAAATAATGTTTGTGGACAAAAATATGTACTGAAAACTGAGCATTCCAGATCCGACTCTATTAAACACTTGAACACTTGGAGTTTGCCTCTGTACTAACATAAGCAAATAAAGTTATCAACTATGTGCAGCAGACGACTTAAGCAGGCACCATTTGGACGAACATATGGGCCGAAAATTAGGTGCATAGACCCACTTGATGGCTGTGCATGCATGATTACTTCACGCATGTTAAATGCATTACGGTATCTGCCGCATTTATGTTTATATGAACAGCGTACACGCAGGAAGAATACAGAGACCGAAATATAGTGGATGGCTGCACTTTCATGTTTAAAGGGTGTGATAAATTAAATGAGCTGGCCCAAATACTAAAACATTTACAAGAAATCTAATCAAGGAACGATGTGAAAGCGCCAGGTCATTCAGTTTACGACATGTATGCGTGACTGAGATATATCCTTATGCAATGACCAGCACGTGCACACTGCTGTTGGTTATGCATGTAAGGTATGATAGCTCAACTTGCGACATCTAATTTCTGAGAACTAACTATAGCCCCTGTATTAAACAGAGTAGTCTTTTAAAGTTTTATCATGAAACGGCTTATTTCCATTCATTGGAATACACTACGAGGCGTGGTTGACCTGATTAACAGCAATATTCATACGCGCATCACGCTGGTATGCAGTGTCCATTCATAGAAAACAATTAAATAAGAGTTACTGTTCCTGAAATGACCGAATAACCGTTAATAAGTGACACAGGAGCTTCCCAGTTTGCAAAAACACCATTAACTCAGTAAAAGTACAACTTTCGAATGGAAATCGGCAACAAAAGACATATTTTTGAACAACTGCACTGTGGTTTATGTTTCACTCACTATCATTTCGAAGCAAACAGCCATTTTAACACGAACTATTTCTTCAAAGTGTAGAAATTTCGAAACCAGATATAACTCTCTAGAATAGCTGATATTGAACAGATCCCGAGTTCCAAAAACTGACTGTTTCAGTTAAGGGTCTAAAAATTTTAGGTAGGGTAGGCACACATATTTTTTATTTGTTTTTGCTGTAAAAAAAATATAATTTTATGCATTTTGAAAGGCATTTCACCTTTCAAAATCCATAAAATTATATTTTTTCTAGAAAACCTGAAAAAAGTTCTAGGTTTCACCAGAAAATTTAGGTAGGGTCGGGTTACCCTAAACACAGGTATTTTTTGGACCATGTCAAAGAATTACAACCAATGAATTTTACAGAAAATCAGCAGTTTATATAGTAACATGGATGAGCAATTGTTAGATTGATAGAGTTTTTTTTAAAAATAGAACTACTGTTAGGCCAGAATTTTTTTATTAGTTGAATTACAAACTCTCCTACTGTAATATTCCAGAAAGTAGAAAAAAAAAATTTCTAAAATATTTTTTTATTAATGCAGGAGAATAATAAAATATTTAAAGATTTCATACAGACTGTTGGTTTACTTTACAAGTTTTACTTTTTGATCTGGAGATATTAAAAAAAAGCTATGAAAATGACCAGTCAACTTGTCATTTTCAGAGCTTTTTTTTTCGTCATAAATCGTCCAAATCTGAAAAAAAAATCCTGTAAATCAACTAATAAATAATTCTGGCCTAATGTACTCACAGTTTCTCTCATCACTGCCATCTTCACAGTCGAGATCACCATCACACACCCAAGAGTCAGGAATGCACACGCTTGGATCATTGGCACAATGCAGCTGATCCTTGTCACATAGGTCAGCTAGAAAAGATAGGAGTATTAAAGGCCATTAACAAGTTTAGTAATTGATGGTTAGCCATCACAGTCAAGATCACCATCACACACCCAAGAGTCAGGAATGCACACGCTCGGATCATTGGCACAATGCAGCTGATCCTTGTCACATAGGTCAGCTAGAAAAGATAGGAGTATTAGAGGCCATTAACAAGTTCAGTAAATGATGGCTAGCCATGGACACCACACACCCAAGAGTCAGGAATGCACACGCTCGGATCATTGGCACAATGCAGCTGATCCTTGTCACATAGGTTTGTGTCAGCTGGAAAAGATATATAGGAGTATGAGAGGCCATTAACAAGTTCAGTTAATGATGGTTAGCCATCATTATACTTCAGTCCAGTAATGTACATGCTTAGATCATTGGCACAATGGAGCTGATCCTTGTCACATAGGTTTGTGTCAGCTGGAAAGATAGGAGTATGAGAGGCCATTAACAAGTTCAATAACTGATGGTTAGCCATCACAGACGAGATCACCATCACACACCCGAGAGTCAGGAATGCATACTCTCGGATCATTGGCACAATGCAGCTGATCCTTGTCACATAGGTCAGCTAGAAAAGATAGGCGTATGTGAGGCCGTTAACAAGTCCAGTAATTGATGGTTAGCCATCATTATACTTCAGTCCAGTAATGCACATGGTTAGATCATTGGCACAATGGAGCTGATCCTTATCACATAGGATTGTGTCAGCTGGAAAAGATATATAGGAGTATGAGAGGCCAT
Source organism: Loripinus fragilis (assembly GCA_964019695.1). Lineage (NCBI taxonomy): Eukaryota > Metazoa > Mollusca > Bivalvia > Lucinida > Lucinidae > Loripinus > Loripinus fragilis. The sequence goes on from OZ026531.1 coordinate 30,465,398, forward strand.
TAACAAGTTCAGTAATGATGGCTAGCCATCGACATCACACACCCAAGAGTCAGGAATGCACACGCTTCGATCATTGGTACAATGGAGCTGATCCTTGTCACATAGGTCAGCTAGAAAAGATAGGACATTAACAAGTTCAGTAATTGATGGTTAGAGATCACTATCACACACCCAAGAGTCAGGAATGCCCACACTTAAATCAGTGGCACAAAGGAGCTAATCCTTGTCACATAGGTCAGCTAGAAAAGATGGGACATAAACAAGTTCAGTAATTGATGGTTAGCCATCACCATCACACACCCAAGAGTCAGGAATGTACAAGCTCGGATCATTGGCACAGTGGAGCTGATCCTTGTCAAATAGGTCAGCTAAAAAAGATAGGAGTATTAGAGGCCATTAACAAGTTCAGTAATTGATGGTTAGCCATCACCATCACACACCCAAGAGTCAGGAATGCCCACGCTTGGATCATTGGCACAATGGAGCTGATCCTTGTCACATAGGTCAGCTAGAAAAGATAGGACATTAACAAGTTCAGTAATTGATGGTTAGAGATCACCATCACACACCCAAGAGTCAGGAATGCATACGCTTAAATCAGTGGCACAATGGAGCTGATCCTTGTCACATAGGTCAGCTAGAAAAGATGGGACATAAACAAGTTCAGTAATTGATGGTTAGCCATCACCATCACACACCCAAGAGTCAGGAATGCCCACGCTTGGATCATTGGCACAATACAGCTGATCCTTGTCACATAGGTCAGCTAGAAAAGATAGGACATTAACAAGTTCAGTAATTGATGATTAGAGATCACCATCACACACCCAAGAGTCAGGAATGCACACGCTTGGATCATTGGCACAATGGAGCTGATCCTTGTCACATAGGTCATCTAGAAAAGTTAGGAGTATGAAAGGCCGTAACAAGTTAGCTGTTCTAAAGTAGTCAAATATGTATTTTGAAGTTAAACATGATTCCTTCAATGCATATTTATGCATAAGTGTATACACAGTTTCTGGCAATATTGCCAGAATAGCTGCAATTTTGCCAGAATTACAGCAATATTGCAAGCATTACGGCAATACTAATTTGCATGCCAAATCCAGTATTGCTTCAACGTTGCAGCGATATTGCCGCAATGTTGCAGCAATATTGCTGCAATATTGCCAGAAATTGTTGCTGCAATATTGCGGCAGGCTTGTATTTCAATAAGGGTAGCTATCATTATTTCAGTACAGTTAGTGATGGTTAGCCATCATTAATATTTTAGTCCACTAAGTGGTGGTAAGCCTGTATTAGTATTTCAGTCAAGTGATGGTTGGACATCATTAATTTTTCAGCCCAGTTTGTGATGGTTAGCCATCATTAATATTTCAGTCCAGTAAGTGATGGTCAGCCATCATTTATATTTCATATTTCGGTCCAGTAAGTGATGGTTAGCCAGAATTAATATTGCAGTCCAGTTTGTGACGGTTAGCCATCTTTAATATTTCAGTTCAGTTAGTATTGTTTAACCATCATTTATATTTCAGTCCAGTAAGTGATGGTCAGCCATCATTTATATTTCAGCCCAGTTAGTGATGGTCAGCCATCATTTATATTTCAGTCCAGTTGGTGATAGTCAGTCATCATTTATATTTCAGTCCAGTTAGTGATGGTCAGCCATCATTTATATTTCAGTCCAGTAAGTTATGGTTAGCCATCATTAATATTTCAGTCCAGTTAGTGATGGCTAGCCATCATTCATATTTCAGTCAAGTGATGGTTAACCATCATTAGTAAATTCAGTCCAGTAAGTGATAGTTAGCCATCAATAATATTTCGGTCCAGTAAGTGATACATGTAGTTAGCCATCACTATTTCAGTCAAGTAAGTGATGGTCACCCATCATTAATATTTCAGTCCAATAAATGGTGGTTTTAACTAGTATTAATATTTCAGTCAAGTAAGTGATGGTTAGCCATCATTAATATTTCAGTCAAGTAAGTGATGGTTAGCCATCATTAATATTTCAGTCCAGTTAGTGATTGTTAGCCATCATTAATATTTCAGTCAAGTTAGTGATGGTTAGCCATCATTAATATTTCAATCCAGTTAGTGATGGTTACCCATAGTTAATATTTCAGTCCAGTAAGTGATAGTTAGCCATCAATAATATTTCGGTCCAGTGAGTGATGGTTAGCCAGAATCTATATTTCAGTCCAGTGAGTGATGGTTAGCCATCATTAATATTTCAGTCCAATAAATTGTGGTTTAACTAGAATTATTATTTCAGTCAAGTAAGTGATGGTTAGCCATCATTAATATTTCAGTCAAGTTAGTGATTGTTAGCCATCATTAATATTTCAGTCAAGTTAGTGATTGTTAGCCATCATTAATATTTCAGTCAAGTTAGTGATGGTTAGCCATCATTAATATTTCAATCCAGTTTGTGATGGTTACCCATCATTAATATTTCAGTCCAGTGAGTGATGGTTAGCAATCATTAGTTAGTGATGGTCAGCCATCGTAAATATTTCAGTTAAGTAATTGATGGTTAGCCATCATTAATATTTCAGTCAAGTTAGTGATGGTTAGCCATCATTAATATTTCAGTCCAGTTAGTGATGGTCAGCCATCATTTATATTTCAGTCCAGTGAGTGATGGTTAGCCATCATTAATATTTCAGTCAAGTTAGGGATGGTTAGCCATCATTAATATTTCAATCAAGTTAGTGATGGTTAGCCATCATTAATATTTCAGTCCAGTTAGTGATGGTCAGCCATCATTTTTATTTCAGTCCAGTTAGTGATGGTTGGCCATCATTAATATTTCAGTTCAGTGAGTGATGGTAAGCCATCATTAATATTTCAGTCCAGTAAGTAATGGTTTGCCATCATCAATATTTCAGTCCAGTAAGTGGTGGTTGCCAGTCCAGTAAGTGGTGGTTAACCATCATTAATTTTTCATTCCAGTAAGTGGTGCTTAATCATCATTGATATTTCAGTGCAGAAAATGAGAAAGCATTAATATTTATTTCAGTCCAGTAAGTGATGGTTATCATCAATATTTTGGTCCAGTAAGTGGTGGTTTTGACATCATTAATATTTCAGTCCAGTGAGTGATGGTTAGCCATTATTGACATTTCAGTCCAGTTAGTGATGGTTCGCAATCATTAATATTTCAGTCCAGTCAGTGATGGTTAGCCATCATTAATATTTTAGTCCAGTAAGTGGTTGTTAACCATCAATGATATGGATAGTGGACCTATGTGGAATCCTGCCTTATAAGAGGATGTATCCATACAAATGTGGTATCAAAATAAACTTTGACATCTTAACTACACAGAAAGACCAATAATAATAGCTATATCCTCGTATAAAGTGATTATCGAGGCCTTTAAACTTCATAAGGGTCAACGCAATTTTCGCTTCATCGCGCATCAGTGTACATGATCATTTCCAACACTTGTGCAAGCCTCTGGGATTATGCACTTTGGAAATTAGATCTTGGAACGATTGGGCAATGATTATAAATGATACCCATTCCGTGTTTTCTGCAATAAAAAGGTTCTCGAAGCATCAAATGCATAAATCCTTCACTCCGGTGAATCTTGTTGACAAGTCGGCCATTTTGGTAGAAAAGTAGATAAAAAGCGCCTGGATAACACTTGCTATTGTCGCGAACTCCCCAGTATCTCTCACAAGATTAAAGGGTGCCGAGTCAAAGAGGGGCATCGATAACAGAAATGCCGTTCATTCCGTATAAGTTATATTGAGGGAAAAAACGCATTTTGATATAAAAACATTGTATTCTTAAGAAATGTGGAATCATCTCTATATAGAGATGCAACCAGATTTTTGGCAAAGACTGAATAATTGTTTTCTCAAGAAATGTGGATGCATTTCAATCTAGAGATGTGACCAGATTTTTGGCCCAGACTGAATGATTGTTTTCTTAAGAAATGTGGAATCGTTTCTATATAGGGATGTAACCAGATTTTGGCCAAGACTGAATAATTGTTTTCTCAAGAAATGTGGAAGCATATCTATATAGGAATGATTCCACATTTCCTAAGAAAACAATTATTTAGTCTGGACCAAAAATCTGGTTGCATCTCTATATAGAGATGATTCCACATTTCTTAAGAAAACAATGTTTTCATATAAAATGCGTTTTATTCCGTCAATGTAACCAATATGGAATAAACAGCATTTCTGTTATAGATGCCTGTCTATGGATACATCTTCAAGAAGACGAATAATTGTTGGGGAGTTTTACAGCATAACTCCCCAAGACATGATCGATGTTTGAAAGACGCTTGCATTTTCATTGAGAAATTGAAATCGCCGACATCAACCGTGAAAAAACACTGACCCTTGCCTGATTTAACTGATCATTACAAACGATATTTGGACCCAGGCGTATTGATTGTAGTATAAAAATGGAGATGAGATACAGTTGTATATAATTCGACCACACAAGTGTGGACACATCCTCTTATATGGCAGGATTCCACATAGGTCCACTATATTAAAGTATTTCCAATGATATTTCAGTCCAGTAAGTGATGGTTAGCCATCATTAATATTTCTGTCCAGTCAGTGATGTTTAGCCATCATTAATATTTTAGTCCAGTAAGTGGTCGTTCAGCCATCAGTAATATTTCAGTCCAGTAAGTGATGGTTAGCCATCATTAATATTTCAGTCAAGTCAGTAATGGTTAGCCATTATTAATATTTTAGTCCAGTAAGTGGTCGTTAGCCATCAATACTATTTCAGTCCAGTAAGTCATGGTTAGCCATCAATAATATTTCAGTCCAGAAAGTGATGGTTAGCCATCATTAATATTCCTGTCCAGATAGTTATGGTGAGCCATCATTAATATTTCAGTACAGTAAGTGGTGGTTTAAGCCATAACTAATAGTTCAGTCCAGTCCAGTAATTGATGGTTAGCCATCATTAATAGTTCAGTCCAGTTAGTGATTCAGCTCAGTTAGTGGTGGTTAGCCACCATTAATATTTCAGTCCAGAAAGCGATGGTTAGCCATCACTAATATTTCAGTCAAGAAAGTGATGGTTAGCCATTATTAACATTTATATCCAGTTAGTGATGGTTAGCCATAATTACTCTTTAGTACAGTTTTGTTTGATTTGATTCTTTATGTCCCATCAACAACCCTTCAGTTATGTAGGGATGGGTCTTCCTGGGTTGAACCAGTACTAAGCTAGGATTAATGTGTCTTGCTAAAGGACACAACACAGTGATGCCGGTGAGGCTCAACCTGCTGCCTCTCGGTCTCGAGTCAAGCCCTCTACCACTAAGCCCCTGTGCTCTTCGGGGTTTCTGACAAAACGAGTTTCAAACCAGTCCTCTCAGCAACATAGACTAGCTAGAAAAATGGAAATTAGTACAGTTAACTGATGGTTAGCCATCATTAATATTTCAGTCCAGTAAGTGATGGTTAGCAAATATTAATATTTAAGTCCAGTTAGTTATGGTTAGCCATCATTAATATTTCAGTCCAGTAAGTGATGGTTAGCCAATATTAATATTTAAGTCCAGTTAATTATGGTTAGTCATCATTAATATTTCAGTCCAGCATAAGTGATGGTTAGCAATCTTTAGTCAGTGATGGCTAGCCTTCATTAGTATTTCAGTCCAGTAAGTGATGTGTGACAGTGTGCTATTTAGTTACAAAATGCTTATAGGTATGTTGGTTATTTCCCTTGATGAAAAATGCACAATTCCAGAGAATTAAGGGACTTCATTTTATTTTTCATTTTTTTTGTCTTTAATAAAATTTGATTAATTTTGGCTTGCAAAAGCAAGATTTTGAAGTTTAGAGAAACAGGATATTCACACACCTGACAGGTGGTCACTAAAAGGTCTTAATCACTATAATCAGCTTTCATGTACAAACAGTTTTCTCAGTTTGCTTGTTCTGCATATAAAACTTTTAATATTTTCACACCTTATCAAGTTGAGAAAACATACTTCGAGCCAAAACAGGAAATCAGTTTGGGATTAATTTAAGATGCTTTCACAGGTGTTTAATTTTCAACTCGGCAAGCATCTTAAGTAACTCATTTCATCTCATGTCTAAAAGTTTTGGATCATTTTAGATCAACCAATTATCAAAAAGTTAACATATTTTGATTGACAGGTCGGCATGAGTGAGCCTTGCTGGTTTCCATTTTGGTAATTTTCTGGGAGTTCAATTTAGGCAGTCGAAGCGTAAACATCTAATTTTTGCTAGTTATGGTGAAATGCTAGTGCACTGGTCAACTACAGACCTTAAACTTAAGTGCCTAGTTGTAGCTATCTCGAGTTCTGAAACCTAGGAATATATCTTAAACTATAGAACTTAGTATTAAGAAGAATTTATATAGAACTTTGTATTGTGGAGAATAAGTTAGAACTTTATGATAATTATTGTGGAGAATAACTATATGCTTGTTATCTGTTATTAATTTGGAAAGCTAGAAGAAAATAAGAAACAAAATAAATTAGGAAATAGACACCAACAGACTTGTGTTTCTATGGCCTATGATCAGGCCCGACTTACAACTCAAACCGAAAATCTGTCGATCAGCCTGCTCGCAGTTCAAGGGAAAGTAACTGCAAGCTAGTAGGCAGAAGAGCAATGATTAGTGATCAGTGGTTGCCGATTTCAGAGCAACGAAGCAAAATTTATAGCACTTAATCAGAGGTTATAGTACTCAATAAGAAGTTTTATATATTAATCTGATTTAGTAGTCTATAAGTTACATAGTTATATGGATCCATGTTGTATATATGTATATGTGATATAATTAGTCATAAGTTCAGTCATATGTGGTTTTATTAGTCATAAGTTCAGTCATATATGATCTTATTTGTCATAAGTTCAGTCATATGTGATATAATTAGTCATCATTAGGCATTCGGGTTCAAGTGTTTGTATTCAGGTGCCACTGCCTTATTCTGAGATATGTGTATGTACCTCAACTATAGCAGTGCATGCTTACTTGTTTGCTAAATAAAGTTACAATATTTATCAAGAAAAACAAAATACAACACTTGCCTTATAATGCAATCAGGCTATTTCATGTATTAGAATTTATAGTATATTGGTTATGAACATATGGAAAAGGTATAGAAAAAAAAAATTCATTTGCATTAGAATTCAGGTGTTCGCATTAAGTGCCACTGCTACTATTTGAAGAAATTGATTCAAATACAGCAGTGTCACCTTAACATTGTAGGCTAAATCTTAGTATGGTTTTAATATTATAAAAACAACATCAATAGAACAACACCTGATTCAGATGCAAATTAAGTTGACAAATATACAGGGACTTGTTTTCGTGTGTTATAATAACCATAGAATCTAGTAGAATTAAAAGCTTTGATAAGTTTAGTTGAATTTACTAGCTATGATAAGTTTAGTTTTTTTAAGTCATTAATGTGGTTGTTGTGACATCCAGCTTCGGCATGAAATGTTGCTGTATGTCAATTTATATGTTCATGTATATAGATAAAAACAAAACAAAAAATATGTGTGAATCTGGTGTGAGTGATTGGCGCCAATCTGTGAGTTGAGTGTATGTGGAATAAAAAAAAATGTGTTAATAGTTATGTATTGATAAGATTATTTTGTCAATATTACTCTTCTCATTATAAGATTTCAAGATTGAGGACAATCTTATTTGAAGGAGGGGTAATATGTGACAGTGTGCTATTTAGTTACAAAATGCTTATAGGTATGTTGGTTATTTCCCTTGATGAAAAATGCACAATTCCAGAGAATTAAGGGACTTCATTTTATTTTTCATTTTTTTCGTCTTTAATAAAATTTGATTAATTTTGGCTTGCAAAAGCAAGATTTTGAAGTTTAGAGAAACAGGATATTCACACTCAGGTGGTCACTAAAAGGTCTTAATCACTATAATCAGCTTTCATGTACAAACAGTTTTCTCAGTTTGCTTGTTCTGCATATAAAACTTTTAATATTTTCACACCTTATCAAGTTGAGAAAACATACTTCGAGCCAAAACAGGAAATCAGTTTGGGATTAATTTAAGATGCTTTCACAGGTGTTTAATTTTCAACTCGGCAAGCATCTTAAGTAACTCATTTCATCTCATGTCTAAAAGTTTTGGATCATTTTAGATCAACCAATTATCAAAAAGTTAACATATTTTGATTGACAGGTCGGCATGAGTGAGCCTTGCTAGTTTCCATTTTGGTAATTTTCTGGGAGTTCAATTTAGGCAGTCGAAGCGTAAACATCTAATTTCTAGTTATGGTGAAATGCTAGTGCACTGGTCAGCTACAGACCTTAAACTTTAGTGCTTGTTGTGGCTATTTCGAGTTCAAAATCAGAGTTCATTATCATAAGCTTACTATAGAACTTAGTATAAGAAGAATTTGAATAGAACTTTGTATTGTGGAGAACCTTAAAATAATTATTGTAGAGAACTTGTTATTTGTTATTGGAAGAGCTAGAGAAAATAAGAAACAAAATAAATTAAGAAATAGACATCAACAGACTTGTGTTTCTATGGCCTATGATCAGGCCCGACTTCACACTTAAACCGAAAATCTGTCGATCAGCCTGCTCGCAGTTCAAGGGAAAGTAACTGCGAGCTAGTGGGATCAGTGTGGCCTGCGCGAGCTTAATTCCCCATTTTGTGCAAAAGCGGGCCGCCCCCACGAATCCCTGGTCACAGATGTGTAGCCATCATTAATATTTCAGTCCAGTTAGTGGTGGGAAGCCATCATTAATATTTCAGTCCAGTTAGTGATGGTTAGCCATCATTAATATTCAGTCCAGTAAGGGAATATTCAGTCCAGTAAGGGATGGTAAGCCATCATTAATATTTCAGTCCAGTAAGTGATCGTTAGCCATCATTATTAGTTCAGTCCAGTAAGTAATGGTTAGCCATCATTGATATTTCAACTAGTCCAGTAAGTGATATCATTATTCTTGGGTCCAGTAAATCAAAATAAGACATCGTTATTTATCAGTCCAGTCTACATTACAGTGTTGCAGGTTAGCCATCATTATTCTTAAGTACAATACCAGACAGTGAGCCTTTTTTTTCAGTCCACAAACTGATGGTAAACCATCTAGTTATTGATGGTTAGCCATCATTATACTGAAGGCTAGCAATCACTATTCAACATGCAGTCATGTAAGTGATGCTTTAGTCATTATAGAGATTGAAAAGGCATAAAAGCAGCGGGATACATTTGTGGATTTTTTCTTTCTGATTTTGTCATTTTACACAAGTGGTTATTTTATATAAAAATGTATAAAGCAATTAAGTTACACTTAAATAATATTTCATAAATTTCATATGAAATGACCCCCATTGTAAAATTCTGACTATTATAATAAAAGAAGACCAATTTTAAACAGGATTTTAGCGTTTTTTAAGAAATCTTTATTTCATGAGAAAACATAAAGTCGCAAACATAGCTATGATTACATTTACATGGAAAAGTTAAAAAGGTGGACTTTTAATTTTCTAAAAAATTCATACATTTAGATGAAAGTGTGTTTGTATACTAATTGAAAATCAATTTTCTTAAATTACCAACTATAATATATTTTTGAGCACCAAAATAATAGGAATTTAAATTATGGACCTTAAATAATACAGACAAAAATGACACAAAGAGACCATCACTACATCTAGAAAAAACAGCCCTATATCATATTTGACCTAATAAACGAACACATATCAGGCCCCCAGATAAGAGCTTAATATAAGAATCTATCATGAGTGTGAGGGTAGGATAGAAAAATCAGTCCCGAGGATCACCGTTTGGCATCACGAGGCTTGCAGAGTGATGACAAACGGTGATCCCGAGGGACGGATTTTTCTATCCTACTCTCACCCGAATAATAGATTCTTTTTCTTGCTCACCATCAAATACCATATTTTATTCTTAAGAAAAGGCTCCCAGAAGTTCCTGAATACGCCGAGATGTGACATGTTATGATGACGTCACTTTGACTTAACAATGACGTCACTTGACGACCATGTGTTCGAGTTCCAATACAACCAAGGTATTTAGCCCTCATGTGACAGCCTGGGTAAGATAGCATGGGTTAGATAAGATTTTCTATCCCAAGGTAAAATCTCAGATATCCATATCCGGTGTGCAAGAATTATGTTTCTTTTTCCTCAACCAAAACATTATGGTGTGGGTACTCGAAAGAATTGTCTCAATGACACGACCCTTTGAGCCCTCAAAACAAAATGTTAAAATTGATGTGAAAGAAAATATACAAAAATTTACACTCAAAAATGTTGTAAACCCATATAAGCCTAGCAAACTCTTTGTGGGACAAAAACAGACACAGATCAGATGCTGCTGAATGAGATGTCTGATCATGGTCTCCACTTTGCCATAGCCTAACTTTGGTGAGTGCATGGGCACAGTCTATCTTTGAAGAGCAGAAGAAATACATGTAGCCCAAATTTGGATGTGCATGGATATATACAGTTGGAGATTGGAGGGAAAAGCCTATTTTTGGTGAGTGCATGGACACAGCCTAGCTTTGAAGTGCGGAGGAAATAGCCTAAATTTGGGTGTGCATATGGACACTTACTACATTTCATGGGTGCATGAATATATGCAGCCTAAAGTTTGGAGCTTTGGTGGGTGGACTAAGCATCACCATGAACATATTTCCATATTTGATTAGCTATAAGACTATACAGTTTTTTATTTGTATTTCATTTAAGAAGATTTTCACATTCTAGAGGAAGGGATCCAGACAAGATTGTGTATTTGAAAATTATTTTTGTTATTTCTCAACCAAAACATATGTTGTGGGTACTTAATAGAACCTTCTTAACAAAACAGTTCTTTTGAGCACCCAAAACACATGTTTAATTTACTTTTGTTTGTTTGATTTGATTCTTTACATCCCTGTCAACAATTTTTCAGTTATGGCGGGACTGGTCTTCCTGGATTGAACCAGTACTAAGCAAGAATTAATGTGCCTTTCTCAAGGACACAATGCAGTGACGCTGGTGAGGCTTCAACCCACAACACTCTATCTCAAGATAAGCACTCTACCACTGGGCCACTGCGCTTCCTTACATGTTTAAACTGATGGATAAGAAAATAATTACAAAGGGGTACATGCATTAAAAGGCTATTTTGGCCCCCCTTTGAGGTCAAAAAACAAAAACTGCTCTTCACAAGTTTCTTCGTATTAGTTTATTAGAACAATAGCCAAAGTGTTAAAGTCTGGCATTGATCTGACTTTTACGGTTGCTATGGTAACAAAAATGGCCGCCAAAATAGGCTGAAAATAGGAAAATGACCATTTTGGAGCAAATTTGAGACATGTAACAGAGGAATTAATATAGAGCACAAGCAAATACCAAAAACATATTTTAACAGATGATGAGCATTATCACAGCACACAATATATTAAAAGGTTTTTATGGTATCTGCTTGTGCTGATATCTAATTCTTAAAAAAAGGTCTCCAAAAGCCTCAAATTTGGCCTAAAATGACAATTTCGATATTTTAAGCCTATTTTGTCAGCCATTTTGGTTACCATAGCAACCGATAAAAGTATAATAAATGCCAGAATTTTACACTTGGGCTATTCTTCTAATAAACCAATAAGATGAAATTGGTGAAAAGCAATTTTCAGTTTTTGGCTCTAGAGGGGGCCAAAATAGCCCCTTAATGCACGTACCCCTTTATTACTGGACTTATAGAATGTCTTAAAGCTAAGAAAATACAATAGATGGATAAGGAGGAGCCGCTGTGGTGTAATGGATAAACCACTCGCCTTGTAAACCAGGGGTTGCGGGTTCGATAACCAGCTTCGCAAGTCGTTGGATAATTTTGTTTGATTTGATTCTTTAGGTCCCATCAACAATCTTTCAGTTATAAAGGGACAGGTTTTCCTGGGTTGAACCAGTACTAATTAAGCTAGGATTAATGTTCTTGCTCAAGAACACAATGCAGTGCCGCCGGTGAGGCTGGATCCCCGGCCCCTCGGTCTCGAGTCAAGCACTCTACCACTGAGCCACTGTGCTCCCAGTCGTTGGATGAGACTTTATAAGCTATGACCCCGTCTCTATATGACCTTAGCTGTTGGTGGGACTTTAACCCTTTACTCCACACAGCCCCTTTGGACACCTTCAAAATGTAAGATTTTTTTAAAATATTATGAAAAATGGAACATTTGCTCCTCAGAGGAGCAAATGTTCCATTTTCCATAATATTTTCCAAAAAAAAAAATTTGGAAAATATTTGAAAATTTGAATTATTTATAGAAATGATGCAATGTTCTAAATATAGCATATGGGGTAAAGGGTTAAACACAAACACAAACAGATGGATAAGGAGAATAATTATAGAGACTACCTCTTTTAATCCTCACAAAAGTTGCTATAAAAAAGAAAAACAATGGACGTTAAAGACAAAAAGGTGGGTTTCTGCAAACTTGCGGTTGATCAATAAGTTAGAGTTCAAACCTTTTCCTGCCATTCACAGTAAATGTTGTCTGCTTCCTTTACGGTTGATGTATGTTGGATTGTCTATAATTGGCAAACAATTATCTTCCTTTATTTTTTATTTCTCAACCAAAACATATGTTGTGGGTGCTCAAAAGAAATGTCTCAATGGGATGGTTCTTCTGAGGACCCAAAACAGATGCTAAAATTTATGGGTAAGAAAATATTTGCAATTTTACACTGAACATTTTTGTTTACTGTCACTTGCTTTTGTACTTTGATAGTCTATCTATATTGCAAACTTAATCAGGAACAGACTGATCAGGGCTGATATTGGTAGCTAAATTACAGATAAAAGTTGTCCAACATGCATTTGAACATATTGCATGCAGGTGTGATGACAGCTATAAGCAGAAAACATTTTCAGGAGAGAAAACTTAGGCTGGACAATTCATATGTATATTGTACACTTTTTTGATTCTGAAATCTTTAATATTGTAGAAAATTCAACAGATGACATATCTGAATGGGTTATTTTAAGAAACACTAAAGTTAATTTAACTTCAAATTAGGTGGACACCCAATTTTTCAGTATTCCGTTCTATTTCAAAAATGTTGTAAAAAAGGAAATTGAAATTTTCATTCTATTTTAAGAATTCTATTTTTAGAAAATGGGACACTTTTAGAAAATTATATTTTTTCAGAAGTCTTCTGAAAAAAATACAATTTTCTAAAAGTCTCCCTGTATTCCTGAAGTCCACCAGGACAAAAATGCTGGATGATAATTACTCCAGGACTCTATTTCTAGAAATTTTCTTTCTATTTTAAGAATTCTAATTTTAGAAAATGGGAGTTATTTTTAGAAATGTCAACTCACCACAGTCCTCTTCGTCTTCTCCATCAGGACAGTCATTGTCTTGATCACAGACCCATGATTTATGAATACATATTAAATTTGGAATTGAACTGCTCCGGGAACATGCAAATTGCCAGTCTGAATTTATTGGGCACTTGTGCAAACCGTGCATGGGAACCGGATCAACTGAAAGAAAAAACAAAACGGTATACGGTAACTGTTCTAAAATTTCGAACACTCTAAAATTACGAACACCTAAAATTATCGTCGTAAATAATTTTTAAAACATCCTAAAAAAAGGAACACTGCCCTTTTATGGAAAAAAGAATTTCTAAAATTACGAAAACAATTTATTTTCGGCGGAAAATCTATGTCAGTTTATCTGTTTGTCCCATCTGTGTTCAATTTACTTTTACCATACAGTAAAACCTGTCTTAAGGGCCACTCAAAAATAGACAAAACAAAGATGTTAATGACAAATGGTAGCTAAATGAAGGTCAAAAGTATTGCAGAATGCTCCCCTTGGAGCAATCTGCAATACTTTTGACCTGCATTAAGCAATAATCTGTCTTGAAAAACCAATTTTGGTCTTCTTTTTGAGTGCCCGCTTAAGACAGGTTATACTGTAGTCAATAAAGCCCACAGAATAGAAGTTTCCGAACCATGCCCAGAACACCACTCAAAAGTCACCTGACAGTGTATAACTGACATATGCAACGACATCTTAGCATGTGACATTATAGTCCCGCAAACAAAATGCTCAGTCTCCCACAAATAAGCGAGGTTTACCTTACAGTAACTGGATTTAACTCTTTGCATGCTGGGTAATTTTTCTACTGATATCAAATATTTCGAAAAATTCTTCAAGAATACCATCAGTTTCAACCAGTTTGGATCCAGATCAGGCTCTACATCTTTGTTGGGCCTGATCTGGGTCCTTTTTTCAGCATAAGACACCAACAGAAGGCATGGTGTGTGAGGTGTACATAAGGGAAATAACAATAGATATTTAAGAGATCTAGTCGAAACAGATTATACTCCCTTAGCATAATTACTCTATTTACCCTTATATGGGCACTGTACACAAGAATAGAACCAGATAAGATGGTTTCTGATGAAGCAAGTTATTCAAGATCCACAAAGATTTTCATCAACACAACGTATAGATCTGTATTATAACCAAAAGGTGGAGCAGACGACTTGATCCGACTGAGCAATGACTTATTTTACTTTGAGTAGGTAGTGATGTTAACCTTTGCAAAGAGTTTGGACTCAGATCAGGAATGACAGGACATCTGATAGTGTTCCTGAAAGAATTTTTTTAAAAAGATAATTTAAAAAAAAGTTAGGAGGCGACAAAAAATTTGCCATGTAAAATTACCCCCAGCATGCAAAGAGTTAATTCTGCTGCTAACATGTATTGTTAAACTTATTTTTCCAAGATTCGGATCATGGACAATCTTGGATTCCAAATTCCCCCCCGCACCATTCTAATCAAATGTCGTCTGCTCAGTATGTTTATGTACTTTGGTAGCCTATATTGCAAACAATATAGACCCAGGTCAGACTGCTCCTGAGAACTTCGTGGGTTGTCAACACTATATGAACTGTGGAGCACCATCACCACCGTCGCCCGACAGTGAGTGGCTCAGTTGGTAGAACATTAGACTTGGGATTGAATGGTTGCTGGTTCAAGTGTCACCACCGGTGGAGCCACTGTGTTGTGGTCCTTGTGTTGTGTACTTGGTTCAACGAGGAAGACCCATCCCAACATGCCAGAAAAATTGTTGAATGGAATGTAAAGAATCAAGCCAAACAAACAAATAAAAACTATATGAATGATTTCCAGTCAGAGGACAGCTGGTCTGATTCTACACTATTTTTGGAAGATCTGAAAATGTTATACTGTG
Source organism: Loripinus fragilis (assembly GCA_964019695.1). NCBI lineage: Eukaryota > Metazoa > Mollusca > Bivalvia > Lucinida > Lucinidae > Loripinus > Loripinus fragilis. The sequence goes on from OZ026531.1 coordinate 30,480,627, forward strand.
GTGGATAAACCACTCGCCATGTAAACCAGGGGTAATTGCAGGTTTGATCCCCAGTTTCATCAGTCTGTTGGACGATACTTTTTTAAGCTGCTTCCACATGACCTTAAACAAGGTGGCCAATCACGTGGCCTGCCTGATTGGGTTCACAGACTTTACGAACCAGTAATCGGACATCACAGGTAAGGAAAATCGTTCATAACTTTAGTTATACTAAGTCAAATTCCATGCGGTAAAGTGCAAAAAAAAAAATCATATTTTTCTGCACAAGACTGTGTAAAACTTTCTCCTGGGTTCGCTGCAGTTTTTCAGATTACCTCGAACAACTGAAGTGTGTACCCATTCGCGGAGATTTTTCCGTTTTTTCTCAGTTGTTTGTGTTGGTGGGACCTTAAAAAGTGTTAACACAAAGACACACAGTTGAAAATTGTATGCATACTTAATGTGCTTATCAGGGTGAATACGGTATTCTGGGTATTTACTGTGTGCATTGAGAAAATAATTTAATGCAATGGCGTGGCCAGAATGCTGAAAAAGTTACGCACATCAAAGGGAAACTACTGGATCAAGCAGTGATTCTCTTCATTTGTGTCCCTTTTTAAAATGGGAACTTCCCTTAAAGGAAAGAATTTGCTCCCAGTGGGAGCGAATTCTTTCCTTTTAGAGCAGTTCCTTATGGTATGGAAAATCACTTTTACCACAATGGGTGACCTCCCTTGAATGTTGCTGTTTTTATTAAGCATGTGCGTAAGTGTGAAATGGGAGCTACGCCAATGTAATGGCATTCCAGCAGAATTCTACTACTGTCCTGCCAGCCAAAAGGGACAGTGATGTCATGTTTTGTTTACAAAGTAATCAGCGACTTATAATTGATAGGTCACTTGTGTATTAATCCTATCCACAGGATAGGATTAATACACATGTGATCTATCGATTCACATTAGCTCAAGTGGAGTGTGCAAGTTATTGTTTTACTTAACAATATTGTAAACAAAATATTACGTCCTTGCCACTCTTGGTTGGCACGACAGTAGACATGTGCAGCTTTATGCCATTCCACTGGATAACTTTTATGGTATTCCACTATTTTCCACTGTATTACACTGGTATACCAGTGGTATTCTTCTGATTTCCACTGGTATATTATGTGGTATTCTGGTGGAATAATAGAGAAATTCCACTGGAATACTGGTACTTCTTTAAAATTGTCCAGCTGAAATATAGTTATACCAGTCTTTTCAGTGGTATTCCATTAATGTTCAGTGATATACCACTCAATTCCAGTGGTAATCCACTTCTCTTCAACTGGTATACCAGAGTAATTGGATGCTCAAAAGAACCATCTTTTATGGAGAAAAAAGAAGACAATTATCTGAGCTTTTGATTGCCTAAAAAATATGTACTTTCTCGGGCAATCAAATCAGCTGTTATTGAAATGTGTCACTGTAACAGTTGCCTGGAATTTGTCACAGTTCCTTGGAATTTCTACTCTCAGTAAATCAGGTTTATTGCTGAAGAAGTGTGGAATAAATCTTTGGAGACTTTCTGCAGAAATCCTGCCACTCTTGTCTGACAGAATTCCGATATCTCCTAATTATAAGTGTAAATTTCTCGTGCCTTTGGGGACATGATTCAGGCTCTGTTGAGCAGCCTTTGACTGCATATAGGCAGTTTTGCATAAATCTTAATTCCTTGAACAGAACATATTACCATATATAGGCCAGGGCTCTGAAAAGAGCATTCTTCTTCATGACTTATGAGGGTGAGATTGGTACTATCAAACATGTCTAAAGCCCTCCAGTAATTTGTCATACTGCATGGCCGTTCCAAGGCGGTGCTTCTTTTGTGGATCCTTTTTTTTTATTTGTGTTTTGTGTTTGTCTGTCATACTGTCTTGTCTGTTCCTTGCAGCCTTGTGGTCAACTGCTGGGAAAGGGCTGACCTCTTTGCTCTCTTGTATGTGATGTTTTCGTGTGTTTTGTCACTTCTGGGTCAGGTTTGGTATTTGATTGTATTGATTCCTGATCTTTGCCTTCTTCCTTACTTTTACCAATACTGTAGGTTTTCTCTAATTTTCATAGGTCTAGATAAATATGATTTTAAGCTTAAAACTAGAAATATTTTTATTACCCATCAGTTTAACAAATGTTTTGAGTGCTCAAAAAACAATCTCATTGCATGAGACGGCTCTTTTGAGTGCTCAAAAGATTCATCTCATTGAGAAGGTTCTTTTGAGGACCAACAACGTATGTTTTGAAAAATAAGAAAAATGATTTTCGATTTCGCACTCTTATCTAAGAGGCCTTCTGAAAATTAAGAGAATTTTTCATTTTCTTGAATCACTGATCGTTTTCCGTCATTTTTTCTTTCTTGTATAATAACTTGCATAACCATTTTGTTTAAAATTTCTTTATACCTCTATTGGTATCAAATGGCCTGTCAACTTTTTAAATCTGGCATTTTTGTATACAATAAAAAAAATTGTTTAGATTTCACTGCAGATGAGAAAAAAGATGATATAATAAAGAAATAAGAAATTTTATGTATTTTTAACCAGGTGTTTATAACTGAATCACATAAACAAAAAAATTCAGCGTAAAATTGGAATTATTTTCTTACCCATAATATTTAGCATATATTTTGTGTGCTCAAATGAACCGTCTCATTCAGATGGTTTTTTGGAGTACCCACAACATATGTTTGGGTTGAGAAATAAGAAAATTATTTTCTCTTATGCACATACAGTCTTAACTGTAAAGGCCTGTGTATTACACTGGAGCATTGATATATCCTGGTATTGGGGTTCCATGATCAATGACTAGCACTGCATGGCCCCACAGCATGAGCAATCAGACCATTTCTGTATTTCTATATTTACATTTCCACTGCGAGTCTTAAAATTAACCTTTACATTTGAGATGTTGTTCATAGCTTCATGAACGGATCTATTTAAGCCACGCCAAGACACACGCTGTTTGGGCGGACCAACGTCAACGCCATCCAATAACGTTGTTTGTTTATTGATGTTTGTCTGACGTCCAGCGCGTATCGTCATGACGTTAAACGCGGGAATTTGGCGTTTTGGCTGTTCCCAACCCTCCATTATGTCTAGTATAATTTAAAATATCCAGAAAACCAGCCAAGTTATATGAAAATTGAAAATTGATACTTGACAGACAATAAAAAATATAAATATAAGTAATAAATTCCATTTTTTTTCTGTTCCTGAGATCATGAACACTTCGAATCTCTTGCAAAGTTAACGTATCATGAGATCCGAAGTGGTCATGATCTCATGAACAGATGAAAAATCGAATTTATTTCTTAAATGTCTCTTAATTTTAAGTACTGCTGATCCCCCTACCCACAAACTTAATGTGGCACTGGTCATTTGCTTACCTCAGCAGCGACTTTTATCACTTACTGCATGGTATTGCCTTTGCAAACAGTTTAGGTCCAGATCCAGATCAGGCCTGGCAAAATATTCTAAACTGTTATAGTTTGGTTTGACATGCTGATGGTATTCCTAGAAGAATTATTTTTAAAATTCTAAATTTTGAAAAAATCAGTAGAGCATGAAAAAAATTAAGCAGCTGCAGATGGTTAAAAGATGCATACTATTTTTCATAGAAACAGGTAAATTACGGTGTATAATTTACTGCAGTAAATGATATATATACCTGTGTAAAGTACCCATTACCTGGATTAGTTTATATTTTTTGTTTACAACTATTCTCATGTATCTTTGAATCCACAGTACAGCTCTGTATCAGAGCATAAATATGTAGATCCTGATGCATATGCTTTTGATTTCAATCCAGATAAAAGTCTCTGTTTTCAAATGGAGATATACACAGGTTTAGCAGGCTAAGGGTTAACAGCTGATGTTGTTTAGGATAAGGATGAAATCATAAAAATTGCTCAAAATTATTCTTCCAATTGGCCATAGTGGCAAAAAGGCAGTAAATAGCACTAAAGCTGCTAGTTTATTCATGTTGTTAAATATAATATAAACTAAATTAGTCAATATTATGGGAAGCAGGGCAATAAAATGTCATGGTAACACATTAAATGTGGTGGAAATTGACATCTGCATGACAGCCACTGTGATGAGAATGTGAAATTACTTTTTTTGCCATTTCATTATGCTTTTTAAGTAAAATATTGGCCTTGAGGAGAGATGCATGGATGAAAGCTCAATGTATAGGGACATGGATGGATCCTGAAAAATGCATCAGGTGTGGAGGGGGTGGTTCTTGACAACTTTACTTTTAGTTATCAACGTATTTCACCGAGGGCTATCGAGAAGCACTTGGACCCAATTGAAAAATATATGTCAATCATCTACCCAGGATCAAGGGACTTTTTTCCACTAATTATATATGATCAAGAAAGATAATTGGAAAGTCAAAATCAACCCCAACTGCAAGTGTTGTCTCCCTTACAACCACAAAATTCCCTATATTAACATAGGAAAAATAGGCCACATCCTCTGGTGGCCATGTTTTTCACCCAATCAAAATAATTTGAACAACTTTGGTAGAGGGTCACCCAAAGTCCATTTGTATCAAAACAAGAAGTTTTTCCTTTCAGTTGCCATGGCAACCAGAGTTCTGCATAGAATGGAATTCCTTGAACAACTTTGAAAGGGCTGGACCACCCAAGTATCTTTCCTGTGAAGTTTTGTGACAATCCACCAATGGAGTTAGGAGATGTTGTTTAAAGCAAATTGTTGACTTATGAAGTATGACCGACAACAGACGATGGACATCAAAGGATCACAACTCTCATGAGCTAACAGCTAACAACATTTTTAGAACTATATACAGATTTACGAAACCTCATGAACTGTTCTTGAACAAATGATTAGTTTTTGAACTTTTTTTGCAGAGGTTTAGCGGCCTGGGGTTAGCAGCTGATGACACTGAGTCAGCATGCCACTTGCAGAAGGAAATAGTAAGTGCTTCCAGTTTTATTCTTTGACTTCAGATTCTGGGGTCAGATTCCAGACAAAAGCCACTCTAGCCAACAATTACTTCAGCCAACAATAATGTTAGGGAATAATCCAAGGGAACTGTATAATTACCAGTAATGGCACACCAGGAGAAAAGGGTTTCTTGAACAAAATGTAAAGAAAATATAATACTTGCTTTTATTCAATCAAAGCATCTACAACAAATATTTTCATAGATTTTGGAAACATTCCCTGGTTTTTGTCTCCACTAGCTACTAAATTATAAAGGTCTTCTCATTAGCCGTAATATTTGTGCACTCAATATTACAGTGTGCAATTGTGCATAGATTTTTTTAAAATTCTATTATACCGTACCTGCTTTTAAAAAACTGTTACATCCAGAACAGCTGCCATCTGATGAAGCCAGCTGATCAGGATCCACATGTTATTTTATCACTCAATGAATTCATATCGCAGGGGCGGATCCAGGGTTTCTGGAAAGGGGGTTCATATATGTATAAAGGGGTGGGGGATTCGCTTTGCTGATTTTATCTCATTTTTCTTAAATATCCCATGAAAATGAAATAATATGGTCTCACTGAGACCAAATTATTTCATTTTCATGGGATATTTAAAAACGGGGGTCAGTAAGGGGGGTTCGAGCGAACCCCCTCTGGATCAGCCACTGTATCAATACTAAGACTTGGGAGCGCAGTGGCTCAGCGGTAGAGTGCTTGACTCGAGACCTAGGGGTCGCGGGTTTGAGCCTCACCGCTGTCACTGCGTTGTGGTCCTTGAGCAAGACACATTTATCCTAGCTCATATATATATTCCTGGTTCAACCCAGGAAGACCCGTCCCTGTTTAACTGAAAGATTGTTGATGGGACGTAAAGAATCAATTCAAACAAAACAAATACTAAGACTTGACCCAACCTGAGTGCCTAAAAAACATTGTATGTTTTCTATTTGAGGTCATACTAATAGTATTCATATAAACCATGCATTGCACATCTCAATATCAAATTCATATATTAACTCAGGTTTTGGTCCTTTAATTAATAAGGATTGTGACGAGGCAATATTATTACAGGGCTAATCATTAAGATGGAGAGTATATTTCGGTTAACAACTTTTTTGTGCCACACGGTTCAAATAAGGCAGGATCTTGTGCCTCGTAAGTCGTTGTCATTTCCTTGAAATCTAATTAAGCTCCCTGGTTCTTCGAAGCATTATATGGAAGAGATTGGTATCCATTTTGTAAATTGCTTTAAGAAATTAGAGGAAACGGTAATGGGCTTTCCCAAGAAGAAATTTTAAATGCTTGTTAGCTAGCATATAATGAGCAGGGCTATTGGGACTGCAGTTATACAGGGGCGGATCCAGGATTTATGGATAGGGGGTTCGCATGTTTAAAGGTGTGAGGGGTTCGCTTTGCTGATTTTATCTCATTTTTCTTAAAATGGGGGGGGGGGGTCAAAATTTTAATCATTATATGAGCAATTAAAAGTTAATGCTTGAGTTGAGCATGAAAAACATATTATAACTGGTCAGGTCTGTTTTGTAGCAATCAGGGATGAGATACTAGACAATCTTCCGATGATAGTATGACATTAGCTGATATGTCATTTTCATTCCAATAAAGAAAAACTCCCATGCAGTCTGTCAAATGAGGAATTGTCATGGTTTTCCCAATCTCAGGAGATGTAAATCAGATTAACTGATGACAGAATTGTTAAGAATCTTAAATGCCCAGGCTCCTACATTATATTGGTTTCAATGAAACAAGAGGGCCCTCACTGAAGCAAAATTATAAATGAACACATTATATTGAAAGCAAAAATTTGTCATACAAAATTTTAATTCTATATTTAAATAAAACAAGGCTGTGAGGAATCTCGATCTACAACTCATGTCATTTCAAATTTACTTGCTCGTTGTACACAGATGAAATCCCAGTAAAGGTACCCTCATTTCAAAAATTAACACTTTTCACAACAATATTAAATATTCCAGAAACATTAACCACTTTAATTGTTTGATTGTTTGAAGATGTAACTGACTGCAATGATCTAAGATGAATAAGAATCAAAAGTTTTGACACAATCAGACTCGTTTCTTTTCCGTAGTAACATGAAGACAGGCGCTATCAGCAGCTTAATCAAAGAAATTCGGCTTAAGCATGCGCTTATAGGTACAAAATTTGTACTGCTCTGTACACTTTATTATCTGCTGCATGGCATTTACATTTTTAGGGATTATTCATTTTTACTAGAATTCACTGTTCTTCTTTTGAAAGGTTAAACATCTTTGATTGATTGTTAAAATTTCACAATAAAACCTGAAGTGAGGAATAGTCTTGGAAGATTTACCGCCGCAGAATGGACTGATCAAGTTCTTTGGAGTTTTGTCTACCATGTTCAGATAAAATAAAACACATACATGTAAGAGGGTTAGTCAAAAAAAACTGAGCCCTACCTTATAACATTTAATTCAAGTAAAATGGACACATATTTAAATGATATTTCATTGCAGTTAAATGTCATCTATTCAATAATCTAATTTATATCTGTTGGTTGGCTTTATATACTGGTTGCTAGGCAACCGAACATGACCTGTCGAACGGATGCGTTCACGCTGTAATATATCGATATCTAAGCGTTGCCATGGAAACGATAATGCCAATGTAATGCTGCATTCAATGTCGTTTGATACCTATGACATGTAACTACTCAGTGCCACAGAAAAGAAAACAGCTGACCCCAAAATTTCGATGCTGTGGTAGTTTGATTTCAGAATTTAGCAAAATTTTACGTGCCTCAAGTCCTATAATTTACCCCACCCACATTCATATTAACACAATTTTAATAGAAAACATAAAATAATAGCCTATTAATGCTTTTGCAGTACTGCATACACAAGCAGACCCTCAGAAGTATTAAATTCCTTGTTTGGAATAAGTGATTCTGTTTCCATGGCAACACAATAATCATGTATTTGAAAATTAGTGAAATTTTGACTTATTTTGTTACTAGGCAACGCATGCAATCAGTGTTTACCTAAACATTTACAAACCAAGTAAAATGAAAAGACAATATGACAAATGTTATTCAAATAAATGTCAAATATGTCTTTCTCAAAACCTATGAAGCCCACAAGCTTTTTTAAGACACACTGTATAATCCTGGTGGCGGAGATCGTGAACGCATCGCTCTGACTGACTATCTTTAGTTGCCTAGCAACCAAAACAGAGGATTCACCTGGGTAATTATTTTGGGTTAAAACGTCTATGACATGTTATACTTATAAAAGATAGTCACATTTCTTGTCTACAATGTGAGGCTTAGATATAATGAGGTAGGGCTCAGGTATTTTTGACTAACCCTCGTACTACAATTTTAACATGTGCTACTGACGATTTTCAGAAATCTCGAAAAATGTGATTTTTACAATTTTTTTTAAAGATGTGTAAAAATCCTAGCCATTATCCTAAATGCAGCCGTATATCAAATTTCTAATATTTGGTGTTTTTTTACCCACCTGGACCAGTTCTTAGCCACCTTGCTGCACTTCAATTTTGAAAAAAATGCATCAAAAAGCATTTTCCCCCACCAAAAATGTTGATTTTGACATTTTTGAGCCCCAAAAATGTAAAGTGAATGAAAACTGTCCAGAAACACCTCTAAACTTTGATTCATTGAAAGCTTAGAATTCATTCAATATTATTGGTGCCTTAGTCAGAAAAAAATAGGTTTGGAAAATTTTCATTTATAAGCTTGCTTATGTTTGATTTGATTTGATTTGATTATTTAAGTACCATCAACAATCTTTCAGTTATATAGGGATGGATCTTCCTGGGTTGAACAAGTACTAGGCTAGGATGAATGTGTCTTGCTCAAGGAACACCACTCAGTGACGCCAGTTAGGCTCCAACCCGCGGCCCTTCGGTCGCAAGTCAAGCACTCTACCACTGAGCCACTGCGCTCCCAGCTTGCTTAAGTGTATATCCCCGGGTGTATGTATATCCTGCCAAAGTTCGCATGTACGTACATATCAGCAGGTGAGAAGGCACAGTTAATTGTGGGAACCGGACAAAGGACAAATGTAAAACAACTGTTTATGTATCTGGTGCACTGTTTTTAAAATGACAGAAACCAACTTTCAAGTGCATGAAAAAATGCATCTTTATTTGATAAGAATACAACCTTGGGTTATCTACACTACAATAGGGCCATGCCTGTCTGTCTGCTAAAGATAATAAATTATCAAAGGGCGGATGCACTGGTTTTGTTTATTGTAGTTGTTGCTTTAATATATGTTAGAGTCAACAATTTTTCAGTAATCCTGGGTTGAAGCAGAGGATAAAGCGTTTACACGCTACCTAGATTAAAATTTGATGTAAAAATCTTTATCCAGTAAAATGTTATGATGAAACTAACATGAAAGTTTTTGCATTAAGTCCAAGGCAAAACTTCAGCTGGGGTTTAACTAATTAGTTTACGGTATAACTATTACGTTATTCAGCTTTGGGGTCTCATCCATCCTTCTTTTGGGTCTTTCTATCTCACACAGGATAGCAGGATAGGCGGCAATCGAAAACATCAATACTATCGACGAAAGTAGATCAAAAATAGCTCGGAACTGAGTTTTTGATTGCCATTTGTCACCCAACTGGCGACAAATGGCAATGGAAAACACTGTTTATAGTGATTTTTGATCCATGTTCGTCAATTGTTAAGAGCGTTTTCGATTGCCGCCTACCCGATGTGTTTCCGTAATTTGTGTAGCTCAGCTATGAGTATAATAATGCAGGGTTTAATTCCTCTTCCATGTTTAATAGTATAAGCATTGGGGGAAGGGGTTCAATTCCAGACCACTTGTTTAATTCACTATACATGTATTTATAATTGTTTGTATTCCTGGACCATGCGTGATATTCACTTTTTGTATTTCAACCGCAAAAAGTTGCAACTAGCAGGGAAAAGAGTTGATATGGTATTTGCATGCAATATAGTTGAATATGACATTTTGTTAAAGGTTAAAATGACATGTCATTTAATCACACAACAGCAAAGTAATCACCAAACAACATTACCATAGATACAGTAATATTTTAACTCCTAGGCTGCTATAATGCCTTCAATGTTTACTGTCGTGAGTTGGCTCCCGGTACCGTTAGTTTAACAGGTGACAGGGCCCAAGGCGACGACAGTAAACATTGGGCTTACAGTAATCTCAACTATGTCACAGATTCTGTACATTTACCAGTAAAGGCAGTGGTTCTGTTGTTGTTGAATTTTTGTTTATTGTTACTCCCATTGTGGAAGTCTCTAATGTTCCATTCTAGTTTTGTAATCATCTTGAAGGGGAAGAGAGAGCTGGTTGCTTTGCTTAGTTTGTCTTCCTGGTGTCTCGTGATTGTTGTGGTGCTCTACCTTGCGGTGCCATGGGTTTGTCTGCAGTTTGTGATTGTGGTATTTACTGATCATACTCACTATTTTCTTGTGAGCTGGCACTTTTGAGGGTATGATAGGGTTACATCTAAACAACCACCTACTCTCATGACAGTCAAAAGATTTATGCATTATATAAGGGCTGTTCAAAAATTCTCTTCATTTGAGTGTGCCTCTAATATAGTGATTGGCATTGTGTAAAACATGGAATGGAATTATGGATTGGAACAGAATGGAATGGATTGGATTGGAATAGATTGGCTTGGACTGGAATGGAATGGAATGGAACTATTTGTCATGAGATCTTGAACAGAATACATTCTTTTTTTTTCCTTCAGAGATTTATTTGTGATTTGCAAAAATGTCTACTAGTCCTGTAACATGAATATCGATTAGTGTAAATATGGTACTTGTATCATCTTAGCTAAAATGTGGTGGTATTAACAGTGGTTTCCAGCGGTATAGCACTGGAATATCAGTGGTATTACCAGTTATGAATTATGCAAGTTTGTCTGTCCTATTATGTAAATTTACATTTTGCTATGTACATTATTTCTCCGGAGATCAATTAACAAACTATTCGATAGGCGAGTGCACGCTGAATAATATTGCATCTTTTTTGCCGATGACAAAAAGCATGCAAAATTGTCCAGCATGCAAAGAACTAGGAAAAATTTATTCTGAAACTTGTGATAAAGCATGCCAAGTTTTAGGGATAATACTCTAATGAGTATTATGTAATATCGTCACAAATAAACTTACATTACAAAACGTTTCTTGTGTTAAGAGTGACTTATAGGCCCATGTGGCCGGGTGTATAGTTAGACAATTTCTGTTTTGTACTTTTGTTTATACATGTTACACAAGTCACTATAATAAAAGATTACTTACTTACTTACTTACTTACTTACTTACTTACTTACTTACTTACTTACTTACTTACTTACTTACTTACTTACTTACTTACTTACTTACTTTTACTTACTTACTTACTTACTTACTTACTTACTTACTTACTTACTTACTTACTTACTTTCTTACTTACTTACTTACTTACTTACTTACTTACCAGTGATATCAGTGGAAATCAGCAGTAAAATTTGGTAATAATACAAGTGGTATACCAGTAGAATATCATGTGTATTGCCTGTGGTATATACCAGTGGAATATCAGTGGTATACCAGTGGAAATCAGTGGTAACATTTGGTTGTATTACCACTGTTATCCACTGATAGAACAAAGGAAATCATTGGTATTATACCACTGTTTTACCACTGAAATCCACTTTTTTACTAGTGGTAATACCACCAAATTTTACAGCTAATTTCCACTGCATACCACTGGTAATTCCAGGGGCATTTATTAGTTAAGAGGCCTCTACTGTATATTAGATAAATAATATACCATACAACAAATAAGTAATGTCTGGCATTTGTTAGGCATTGTCCTGTTAGCAACACATAAATCGCTTAGAGAACCAACTGAACATGACAAAAAACTTGACCCCATTGTAGTTATATATATAAAGTTAAAAACAATCTGTATAGGTAAATTTTCCCATCAGACGGATCAAAGATTAAATGCATTTACTTTAGCACCTGAAAGGTTACTCAGAAGTGTTTTTCAACCAAAAATCTGTTTTTGCTATTGCCTTTGAAATTAAAACTGAAAGGATATTCTGTTAATTCGGAAATGTTCACAAGAACTTTGTTTTCGAGAATAGCATACATATTTGCCACATTAAAAATTGGTGACTTTATATATAGAACATGATTTACCAGTGCATGTGCATCAGTAAATGACAAGAGTGATTTTGCCTTTTTGCCAGGGTTTTATTTATTTCACGAATCCGTGAATTTTCATGAAAATAAACCCCTCCCAAAAATGTTCTAATTTACAGTACCATTAAATTTTTTTCCTGATTCCATTTAATACACTACACAATGGGCTCTCCTGACATGCACAGACCCAGAAAGTTTTAAAGTTTTGTCAGAGGGGGTCAAACACGACAACGATGTTTTTTTTAGATGATATGACAGGAGAGAGGATCCAAATACTACTTAAAGTGGGCCATCATCAGCCTACCAGTGAAACACCATTTAAATTGCGTTTCCCTGGCGTGTCGATAATGGCCAAACATTGAATACTGGCTTGGTAGCTTTGTGATTTTCCAGGTGATCCGGACCAGTATTACTAAAGAACCCTATTGCTTTGTGTTTTTCCAGGGGGTTCTGGACCCCCGCTCACCCCTCTGGATCCGTGCTTGTCTGACTTTTGGTCCATCTAAGGTTAAAATTTGCCAATATCTGAATTAGCTTTTTCTCAGAGAGGTTATTAAGTACAAACTTAATGTATGACCCTTGTTAAAAATCCATTATACCTGACTAAATGACACCTTAAGGTTAGAGGTCATTGACCTTGACTTGACATTAATTTATCACTTGGGCACACTTATTACCTGTGTATTGAGATACGAAATATATGCCAAAGAAACCTGTTATTTTACTATAATTTATTGTAAAATACTACATACCGTATTTTATGTTTTCCCTACTTTAAAAGTGACCACTTTTGTCTTCTACTGCCATGGTATCCATACCAACAGTTTGGGCCTTAGATCAGGCCCAACATCACGATTAAATGCCAGGCCTGACATGGATCCAAACTATTTGACACTTGTATGTGCTTGTATGCTTGTTTTTTTCTTTAAAAAATTGATTTTGAAAAAAAATCAGAAGATTGTAAAAATCATGAAAAATTTCTCAGATCTGCAAAGAGTTTAATTAACGTCACACCAACAGCAAAGGTTATATGGGATTACTGAGCCACAGCTTGAAGGGATTCATCTGATAGACTAGAGAATCCAGGGATCGAACCCGCAACCCCTGGTTTACAAAGTGAGTGATTTATTCGCTACACCATAGCAGCTCCTGTGTAAAGAGTTAAATTGGCTAGAAAACATCAGACCTGCATTTGACAGCAGGACAAAATGGTAGCTGAAACCCTGACAAATTTCATCTAAATAATGCTGGCTGAAAATTGTAAGGATATTTGTGAGCTTTAATTTCCATCAGCATTGATCAGGTCCCTGCAGGGATTCAGCCTGAATGCCTCAACGTTATTAGTGAATGGAATGTTTTAGATTGACCTTTTAAAGTAAGTATCGGTTGCATTAAACCGCTTATTACACAGTCTGTTGGCTTTTATCCCAAATGAATTGAATTTCTGTGTAGCAAGCATCCACTTTAAATACTGGAGGGGCATGGGAAATAATTAATTGTCCTATTTCTTGGGTCTGGAACGTTAGGTTCTCAGCATTTTCAGTGGGGGGGGGGGGGGGGGGGGGGCTCGTGATGGCCCCAGGGATCCATAATCTGAGTGTGCGTAACTTTTTCAAAATTACCCTCTTTTGTTTGTTTTTTTATTTGGTTCGATTCTTTATGTCCCAGTCAACAATTTTTAAGTCATGTCAGGACATATATTCGTCAGTTAAAGCAGTACTACATAAGCAGCTGATAAAGCGTCTTGTTCAAGGACACCACACAATGACTCGGATGGCCAGCAACCCTCCTATCCCAAATCTAATGCTCTACCAACTGCATGAGCCTCTGCGCTCTGCTACCCTCTTTTGAAATTGAGCAGTGTTGGACTATAAGTCTGTACATATAAGAAAATATGCGCTTAATATGTAATTCACCAAAGCATTGGTCATTCCTATGTATTACTGCTGGACTACTTTAAGAACTGTATAGAAATTCTGCCTCTCTGATACCACATAGGATATCAGCAGCCAATTCTGCAATTATATTAATACCAGGAAGCAATAATTCTCTTGTTATCTCAAGTCAATATAAGAGCATCAATTAATCAATACAATATCTGATAGAGTCAGATAGAGCAATATAAAGAAACATACAGTGAAGTCCCTTTATAAGCACCAATGGAATAACGGTTCAGGTGGATGGATCTAGAGGGGGGACAGGGGGTCAGGACACCCCTGAAAAATCACAAAAATATAGGGTTTCTTAGCAATACTGGGTCCGATCCCCTGAAAAATCACAAAGCTACCAAGCCAGCATTCAATGTGGGACCATCGTCAGCACGTCAGCGAAACGCCATTTAAATGGCGTTTTGCTGGCGGGTTGATGATGGCCCACTTATAGTGGTATTTGGATCCTCCCTCCCCTCATCAACTAAAAAAAAAGTTGGACCCCCTCTGACAACATTTTCTGGATCCGCACAAGAGGTGATTTGGATGACATGGGTGGATCTTGAGGGGAACAGGGGGGTCATGAACCCATCCTCGAATATCATAAGTGGCTATAGGTTAAAATTTTCCTTAGAAATTCTGGTACACGTACTGACCCCCTCCAGAAGCAATTGGACCCTGGTCCAATTGCTTCTCGAAGGAGGTCTATACAGCCCTAAGACTGTGAAATATGTTGATGACTTAAACAGGAAAAAAACTATCAGGACGCCCTTGACAGGATCCGTGCATGGAAGAATTACAAGATCTTGAATATCTCAACGATTTAAGGATTTCCAAATGTCCATCACATGTTGCCCTGATCATTCCCACCAAGTTTCAGCATAATCTGACTAACTATAATAATAGTAACAGTTCTGAAGATGACTCATTTAAGGTGGGCATCTTGGAATTCACAACACAGTTATTTTAGCAATTCTTTTTGCCCGTCTGATGCCCTCCACCAAGTTTCAGCATAATTTGACAACTAGCGGAAGGAGATGTCATTTAAAGAATTTCAAGATGACTGCCAAGGTGGCCATCTTGGATATCACCACATAGTTATTTTAGCTGATGCCTCCCACCAAGTTTCAACATAATTTGACTACTAGCTAAAGTAACAGTTGTGAAGGAGATGCCATTTGAAGAATTTCAAGATGACTGTCAAGATGGCCAACTTGGATATCACCACACAATTATTTTAGCTGATGCCTCCCACCAAGTTTCAACATAATTTGACTACTAGCTACAGTACTGTTCTGAAGATGTCATTTCAAGAATTTCAAAATGGCTGCCATGGTGGCCATCTTGGATATCACAACACAGTTATTTTAGCTGATGCCTCCCAGCAAGTTTCAGCATAATTTGACTTTGCTAACTAAAGTAACAGTTCTAAAGGAGATGTCATTTGAAGAATTTCAAGATAGCTGCCATGGTGGCCATCTTGGATATCACAATGCAGTTATTTTGTCTGATGCCTCCCGCCAAGTTTCAACATAATCTGACTACTAGTTAAAGTAACAGTTCTGAAGGAGATGTCATGACTGAAAAAATGTTGACTGGAACGTAAAGAATCAAAATAAAGCATAGACAGGTTTCTTTTCGGTACGGTTCAATTTGTTAGTTTATTAAATTTATTTTGGAGTCCTGATGTTCTGAAGACATTCCACTATGCTAAAATAGAAAATCAGAATTATTTATGAGAAAGCAATTGCATTATTGCGCAGAATGACAGAAATGTGCATCTGAAAATGTATAACATATTTATTTGACAGAGTGCCTAGACTGCAATGTTCAATCATTTTTTTTAATGCCAATTTTTTTATTATATCAGGGTTTGTACAGACTTCAAAAGTACTTGGATTTAGAAGGCTTGCTTGAAAGTCCTTGAAAATTAAATCTGCCTTGAAAAGTACTGGAAAATCACTTGGAGGCCTTGAAAAGTCCTTGAATTCTACTATATTCTGTAAGACTCAACACTGTTGATAGGAATCTATTGTACTTTCAAAGATAGATGAGAATTGTTGTAAACAAACATTGGCGAGTTTACCTTGATTTTGGGCGCGCAGGTAGTCTCAGTTTACAGTTATAGTGAACCTACCACGGATTACTGCATATGTAGTGAATAGTCATGTTTTACCTACTGTACCTGTTTATAAGAAAAATAGAATTGCCTCATTACTATGCATCTTTGAAACTATTATAAATCAGTATAAAATTGTTATGCCTTGATTTTGTGTGGCATATATGCTGCACCAAATAAAAGCACAACAATTTTATACTAATGTTCTAGTACTACATAATTTCTCCATTATCTCAGTCTAGCATTTCTGAAGTAGAATTTAACAATTAAATTAGAATTTTTCATAAACTTTTAGTCCTTGAAAACTGTATGATAGTCTTTAGAAATCCTTGAAAAGTCCTTGAATTTCACTCAAACTTGCCTGTATGAACCCTGTATAATATATTCACCCTAATAAGCACACTGCATTAGGAGCATCAAATTAACAGGGAATCTGACTTTCTTGCATACAAACACCATATAGGCGCAGACAAGCCTGCGCATCCGCGCAGTCTGATCAGCACCTTTGTTATCGTTATCTTGAACTAAAGTATGATAAAGCTACACACTAGTATTCTAGCTATAGTCACAGTATAGCTGGCAGTAGCTCAGTAGCTTCAGGCCTTGCATACCAGAAAAATATTTTTTTCTTATTTCGCGTCCAAAACATATGTTTTTGGGCACTCAAAAGAACTGCCTCCATGAGACGGTTCTTTTGAGCACCCAAAACATATGCTAAAAGTTATGGGTAAGAAAATATTTGAGCCAAGATCTGACTGAAGGGACCTTCTGGCAATACAATTCAAAAGTGAGAGAAAGACCCAGCTGTTGTGAACAATTACAGAAAATTTGAAGAGATTATCTTTACAAATAACAAAGATATGAGCGTTTGAAATTGTATACATGATACGTTTTAAACATGACGTCACTTAACGTTGTTAATGACATTCTGACTTCAACACCATTGTGTTAACATATGACGCTAATACAAAGACGCTAGGAGCAATATTTCAAGAATGCTCCATGTTTCTGTAAGTTTGATGTGTATGCAATTGCATAGACTGCACAAATAGCCCACATACACACATCCCCTGTTTACAAAAGCATTTAAGATGAGGTACCCTGTTTTAAAGAAAGTGTGCAGTCCATATGCACAGCTGTTGCCATGGAAACATACATTATACCTATTTCTTCATTTTATCAGAACTGTTTGCGCCTTTGATTGTATTACATGTTAGAAGCAATTTCTGACTCTATTGTAAGAACATGCAAAATCTTTAAAATTAAGACGTTTTTGAAATTTTGATTACACAAAAACTGCTAAAATGCCCGTAGGACCCTTTTGTCAGAGAACTGCGCTCATTTACTATTTTACCCTGAACATTTTGTTTATCTAAACCTATGGCCTTACCTGTACACCAGGCCGCAAACCTCAAAGGCAGGTTTTCTTGTGACATAGGCCCAAATAAATGAAATATACATATGCAAAAGAAATTGTGTTAGTAGCGGAAAAAATTTGCTTCGTTCAACTTCAGCACTAGGAATAAATTGCAGAATATTTGTCAATTTTGAAATGTAAGAATAAGGCTTTAACGCCATTTGATTACTTTGCCTTTATTTGGTTCAATTCAAGACAAACTCTTTTTAATGGGGTTTTCTGTTATTCAATTTCCATACAGAAAATATCTATTTTCTAAAAGAGAATTCACTTATTGATTAAAATAGAACCATATTCTATCAAAACTGCACGTAAGACCAGGCAATTCACTTTATTAACACTACATGTACTTTATTTGTATCCAATTTCTGCAATGTTCCCAGCGCTTTTTTGTTTGTTTGATTTGATTCTTTACGTCCCATCAACAATCTTTCAGTTAAACAGGGATGGGGGTATTTCTGGGTTGAACCAGTACTAAGCTAGGATAAAAGTGTTTTGCTCAAGGACCACAACGCAGTGACGCTGGTGAGGCTCGAACCTGCGGCCCCTCGATCTCAAGTCAAACACTCTACCACTGAGCCACTGCGATCCCTATGTTCCCAGTGCAAAGCTGATATTATTTATTTACATGTATTTTCAAAAGTAGGTCAAAGATCAAGGACACACTTTTTGTTAAACTTGACAAGATATTGTCAATCAGTTAAAGTTTGTTGCTCGCGGATGTTCAGCCTGTGTTCTGGCTGGGCTTTTAAATTTGTTGTTTTACGTGCAACCAAAATCAGGTTTTCTCGTGACAATGCTAACATGTGACATTCTACTGTTTCTGAAAGCCTAGAACTTCTTGCAATCTCTTGGAAAACATTTGAAATGGAGAGGAAAAAATTCACTGAGATATCTGGTTTAGATTTCGCTTAGTTTTCAAAATCTCATTAGTTTGTGTTTCACTTTATTGAATTCTGCTGGTTTTGTCGTTCTTAAGCTCTTTCCCCGCCAGCGGCAACTTTTGTCGTCAGCTGATAAGCTTTGCAAACAGTTTGGACCCAGGTCAGGCCCGACATGCTGACGGGCCTGATCTGGCTCCAAACTATTTGATAGTCTGATGATATTCCTGAAAGAATTTTTTTAAAAAAGTAATTTTGAAAAAAATCAGCAGACGACAAAAAAGCATGCAAAATAACCCAGCAAGTAATGAGTTTGAGCTTGAGGCTTCAGCTGCGGCGTGGAAGTGAGTGAGTGGCAAGAAAAATGAGCCAGCATGAAACTTTTGGTGATTAATTTTCAAAACAAAGTCTCAGCCGAGCCTGTGCAAACGCGCATTCTAGCCAGAGCCTTCACTGCCGGTGGGGGATGAAGGCTCATGCAGTCCAAAATTAGATCTCCTAGGCGTAATATATTGGTTCTTTGATTTTACATCTGAAAATGTCATCTACTGAAGTCATCTGCTGCATGTAAATGCTCATGTCAAGGATTATAACTTTGACATCCAGACAAACATCAGACTTCTCCCAACAGAATAGTCTGATCTGGGTCCACATTAATTGTTGGCTACAGCAACATTTTAACCCTTAATGCGCCAATCACAACAAAAGTTGTCTGCTTTTTTTCGTCTGCTGGAATGTTTAAGAAGCCTCTATAGCAAACAGTGTGGACCCACTGTTCTGCAGTCTGTTCTGGGTCCACGCTGTTTGCTTCTATACTTAATTCGTCAGTAATGTTAGGCAATGATTTGCAGCAGACCAGTTCAGCAGATGACATTTTCAGATGCGTTTTTTTCTTGGCGCTTTAAGGGTTAATATACTAGCAGAAGTTACAGCAGATGATATTTAGTCACGATTAGCAGCCCAAGAGTTATAAATGTTTGAGAGCTTTGTCTACGAGACCTTTTGTGGCAAAAGCTTCAGCGCACCAAATGTCATCTGAAGGATGCTTAAGTCTGGTGCGAAAAGGTCAAGTAATTATCTTAATCCCTTAGCTTCCAATAATAGAAAGTTACAATGGTCATGTTGGGACACTCATATACTCTTTGTGCATGTGCAGGGTAATTTGTTGTCTGCTGACTTTTTCCAAAATCATAAAACTTTCTAAAAATTCTTTCAGGATTTGTCAAATTGGTTTGGATCCTGACTGTTGGTCCTAATCTGGGTTCAAACCCTTTGCAAATGTTATATCAACAGAATGACAAATACGAATTCCCTGCTAAAAAGTGGCAACTATTGTCGTCTGCTGATATACTTTTACATTCAATTTGGACCAGGATCAGACCTAATTAAACGTTTCATCGGAGCCTGATCTAGATCCAAACTGTTCACTGCATGCTCTGTTGGTATTCCTAAAGTTTACTTTTGAAAAAGTTATAAGCAGACAACAAGAGCATGAACAATTACCCAGCATGCAAAGTTAGGCCAGAATTTTTTTATTAGTTGATTTACGAACCCTCCTACTGTAATTTTCCAGAAAGTAGAAAAAAAAAAATTCTAAAATTATTTTCATATTTTATCCCCCGACTCTAAATATTATTTGTTTCGTTGAAGAGAAATAATATATTTTTGAGGTTCTGTCTGTGTATTTTTGAGAGTGACACTGTTAGAAGTGAATGTCCTGCCCAGATTTTTAGAAAAATGATGAAATAACAGACTGTTGGTTTACCTTACTAGTTTTACTGTTTTTTTCTGGAGATATTAAAAAAAGCTCGGAAAAAAAAGCTCTCGGAAAAAAAGCTCTGAAAATGACTAGTTAACGTGTCATTTTCAGAGCTTTTTTATTTTTATTTTTTTCGTCCTCCACCCCCCCTGACACTAAATCTGAAAAAAATTCCTGTAAATCAACTAATAAAAAAATTCTGGCCTTAAAACACGGCCTCCAATCTCGGCCTCCTTCTCCAAAAAGAGCAGAACGTAAAGTGAGGCGAAGGCCCTTCCGGGAAGCAGGCAGTGGGCAAAACAATGGAACACGGTAAGTTGTGTTGACACATTTTCAATCATAAGTAAATTTTCAGCGCAAAACTCGAAAATCTAAGAATGCTATGCTTCGGGCAATTGTTCAAGCTATCCGTGGAGCATGCTGTTTGCACATTTGAACTTAGTTTGTAAGCGTGAGAGTTTTTCTCCCGTTGCACAGTTGTCCAAGAAACGGTGGTTCCCGCATGGTTTTGCCTTCTTACCAAACGTATAGTAGCGTTTGGACCCTTATTCATACTACCGAGGCCCCTCCACACCCATGTTGTCCCAAATGCAATTTTTCGAGATATTTCAATGATAATTGAGTGATTTAGAGCCAAATTTCTTTAGGAGCAGGAGGCGAAGGGCAGGAGAAGCAGGCTGGGAGAGGAGGAGCAGGCGGCGATGAAATCAAAATTTGCATTGATTTTGCTTATTTTTAATAATATACTTATCCAATCTATATCAAACTTGCATGTATGAATATTTCAAACCATTTAAATAAATCGAAATTACTTCGCTTTAAATGCCACCACCAACGTAATGTGTGGTTCACTTTTTTTCTCATTGGAATCATGTAATGCTCACAGATTAGTGATACTTGTGAATTTCTCCCTAAGTTCTTGGGAAAAGGATTATCAAAAATCTCAGACTGGGTCGAACCTCTGTTTTATACCCACCCCCTCTCAAGCTTTGATTCAGAGCAACAATTACTGATGGTGCGAAAGACTTAGACGCAGAAAAAAAGGAATTCAAACCAAGTGTATTAAGGAAGTTACCGCCTACATCGCTGTTTAACTAAAATTGGAAGTTAGAGTACGGTTTTAAGCTCCTCCTTCGTCGTTATTCTAGGGTGTCTGATTTAAACATCAGCAAAGATCAAATAAAAAAAGCATCAGCCATACTACAGTGTATAAAAAAGTGTACTTTTTGAAAATACCCATGCTGTACGAATACCTTGCACATCATATAACTGATATAACAACTCGTGTATAAGAGCAGTCTCAAAAGATGTTAACTTAATTATTGCAAATCTGATAATGTCCGTACACGCATTATAAAGGAAACAAAAGCGTTTCGCTTATTCTCCCATTGTGTTGTTTGTTTAACCCAGAATGTCATGAGCTTGCTAGAGGTATATATATTATAAGAGAGGTATATATAGCAATGATTGTGATCAGAATAATTCAGTTAACAATAGCGTTTAATCATTCGTATCATACATGCAAGTTTGATATAGATTGGATAAGTATATTATTAAAAATAAGCAAAATCAATGCAAATTTTGATTTCATCGCCGCCTGCTCCTCCTCTCCCAGCCTGCTTCTCCTGCCCTTCGCCTCCTGCTCCTAAAGAAATTTGGCTCTAAATCACTCAATTATCATTGAAATATCTCGAAAAATTGCATTTGGAACAACATGGGTGTGGAGGGGCCTCGGTAGTATGAATAAGGGTCCAAACGCTACTATACGTTTGGTTAGAAGGCAAAACCATGCGGGAACCACCGTTTCTTGGACAACTGTGCAACGGGAGAAAAGCTCTCACGCTTACAAACTAAGTTCAAATGTGCAAACAGCATGCTCTACGGATAGCTTGAACAATTGCCCGAAGCATAGCATTCTTAGATTTTCGAGTTTTGCGCTGAAAATTTACTTATGATTGAAAATGTGTCAACACAACTTACCGTGTTCCATTGTTTTGCCCACTGCCTGCTTCCCGGAAGGGCCTTCGCCTCACTTTACGTTCTGCTCTTTTTGGAGAAGGAGGCCGAGATTGGAGGCCGTGTAAAAGAGAGAGAATAATGGCCCTAAGAGCATTGTCACATCATCTCCGAATGCCCTAATTATCAAGATAAATCAGCTTGTCAATGATAGTGTTACAAGTCCTTTAGTTAAGAGTGGTATCAAAAAAATATTTTTCTTATTTCTCAACCAAAACATAGGTTGTGGGTACTCAAAAGAACCGTCTCAATGAGACGGTTCTCTTGAGCACCACAAACATGTGTTAAAATTGATGGGTAAGAAAATATTTACAAATGTACGCTGAA
This sequence comes from Loripinus fragilis, assembly GCA_964019695.1. Lineage (NCBI taxonomy): Eukaryota > Metazoa > Mollusca > Bivalvia > Lucinida > Lucinidae > Loripinus > Loripinus fragilis. The sequence continues at coordinate 30,503,258 of OZ026531.1, forward strand.
AAATTGTGTTTATCTAAACCTATGGTTACAGACTATATGAATCTATCATCATGAGTCGTGAGATCCGACCCGAGTATCATCGTTTGGCATCACCAGGCTTACCCGAGTGATGACGTGTGTGTGTGGGGGGGGGGGGGGGGGGGATTTTCTATTCCAACCTCATACAAGTAATAGCTAGCTTTTATACAGCATTTTGATGTAATAAAATAATGCTCCCAGGAGTTCTTGCATTATATCCTGAGATATGTGACGTAACATGATGAAGTCACTTTAATGTGACAATGATGTCACTTCACTTTCGACATACTGCTGTTCTGTATATAAGATAGACTTTTCTCAAATAGTTGGAAATAGCGGAAACCCTGGTCTGGTGTGCAAGAAACAGCAGTATTCCTACAATAGAAGATGGATGGATGCATGCATGCATGTGAATCTTGAACAGTTCCTGATGGTTCTAGTTCTAGAACTGTTCTTAAACATTAAATGCCTTTCTAGAACTGCAAAGTTCCCCTGCCAGGAATTCAAGAAATCAGCGAATCTTGAAAGTTCCTGAAATTGTTCTAGAACTGTTCTTGAACATTAAATGGCCCTTCTAGAACTTTCAAATTCATGAACTAGCTTATGAAATGCTGTAAATCATACACTTCCCCTGCCAGGAATAAAAGAATTCAGTGAATCTTGAACAGTTCCTGGACATTTTCTAGAACTGTTCTTGAACATAAAATGGTCCTTCTAGAACTTTCAAGCTTATGAACTTGTTGTAACTCATCCACTTCCCCTGCCAGGAATTAAACAAATCAGTGAGTCTTGAAGAGTTCGTAGTTCTAGAGCTGTTTTTGAACATTAAATGGCCTTTCTAGAACTTTCAAGTTTATGAACTTGTGGTTACTCATCCACTTCCCCTGCCAGGAATTAAACAAATCAGTGTGTCTTGAAGAGTTCCTGAACTAGTTCTAGAACTGCTCTTGAACATTAAATGACTCTTCTAGAACTTTAAAATTCATGAATTAGCTTATGATTTGCTGTAACTCATAAACTACCCCTTCCAAGAATTCAAGAAATCAGTGAATCCTGAACAGTTCCTGGACTATTTCTAGAACTGTTCTTGAACATTAAATAGTCTTTCTAGAACTTTCAAGCTTATGAACTGCTGTAACTCATACACTTCCCCTGCCAGGAATCCAAGAAATCAGTGAATCTTGAACAATTCCTGAACTACTTCTGGAACTGTTCTTGAACATTAAATGGTCCTTCTAGAACTATCAAGTTTATGAACTTGTGCAGGTAACTCATACACTTCCCCTGCCAGGAATTCAAGAAATCAGTGAAATCTTGAACAGATCCTGGACTATTTATAGAACTGTTCTGGAACATTAAATGACTATTCTAGAACTTTTAAGTTCATCAACTGTAACTTATACACTACCACTGCAAGGCATTCAAGAAATCAGTGAATCTTGAACAGTTCCAGGACTGGTTCTAGAACTGTTATTATCATATGACGTCATGTCTGGGAGTGAAATAACGCCATGCAATAAAATTGATAGACCACTAGTGTTTTATAGATTTTCGGGAAACGTTATGACGTCCATGACAACGTTGCGTACATAATGACAAAATGATGATGTTTTTACGTCAGAAATGAAAGTAATCTTAATGTCATATGATAAATAGAACCTTAACTTAGGCTCTTGTATTATTTAATTTATTAAACTTGTTGCGAAAAAGAGATAAAATGCTCGGCAAGCCTCGCATTTTATCTCTTATCCCCAACTCGTTTAATTCAATAAAACATTAGCACTCATGTAAGATCCTCTAATCAAACAATAAATGGCCCTTCTAGAACTTAAAGTTCAAGAACTATACAGTCATGAACTTCATGAAATATTTGTGTGCATGCATCTGCAGTCAATTTTAAGCCTATTCGTTGCCTCTTTGATAACAAAAATGAAAGGGAGACTCCAATATTAAACCAACAAAAGAACGTCTCTGAATCTGATTTGAAATTATTAATCAATATCAAAAGTAAACAGTTGCTAACAAATTTAGGACCTTTTATTGGAAAAGACATGCGCCCGCTATGTTGCCGCTACGGCGGTGAGCTACAATTACTGATAGAGCATCACCCTATTACATTGATACAAACTGTATGTCATTTGTTAGTTGGACTCACCACTGTGAATGAATCAACTGAAGTCCTTAATATGAGCCCTGCAAAGCGCCACCTATAATTTGCAGCAGACAACAATTTTAAATTTTGCAGCTTTTTCAAAAATAACAAATAAGGCATGATATTTCATGAGAATTGTCTGCTGGCAGACAATTCTCGTGTAATATCAATTGTTTTATTTTTTTCGGAAAACAAGAAAAGATGTCGCAAGATTTGACGTCTGCTGCAGTTATGATTGGTGCTTTAAGGGTTAATATGACGACTGGAAACCCTAAAAGCGTGTACTTTTGCAAACCACGAAAATCCAAATGAAATTTAATTAGGGTCTGCTCTGTTTACTAATATAAAATGGATTTTCAGAGAAAGAATTACAATATAAGTTTGAGAAATATTATTCTGTGATGGGGGGGGGGATCAAGGTCAACAAGGTCACAATGACCAAAAAAAGGTACGCGACACTCCACCATCCCAAGACGCATCTACAAACCAAATTTTTAATTCCTACCTTAAATAATGAAGGAGATATGCTCCAGACATATTTATTTTAGAAACAAGGTCGGACGTCACAGTGTCCCTAAAATGGTATGTGACACTCCGCCATACAAAGATGCATCCTCACACCAAATTTGGGATTCCTACCTCAAATAATATAGGAGATATGGCACAGACATGAAAACTTGAATGACACACTGTGACAAACGGGGACAGACAGATGGAATCGAGCGAGCAAACCTTATTTTAATAGTCTAAAAAAATATATAGACCCCCAAACCGGGTCGAGACGGGTAGGGGACTAATAATGATCAAAATGAAAAAGTCAATAAGCAATGCTTATTAGATACCCCCCGCACAGTAAGAGTCAGTGAAAAAACTTGGCAAGTTATAGTTCGAACAAGAAGACCTTAGTTTTGATAAGAAGATTTCAGTAGAATCTGTGCAAACAAAAATTATAAACTCCTTCATGCATATGTTCAATGTGTCTACATTGTATCCGCAAAGTATCAAATTGCTCCATCAAAAGCTGTAGTAGGAGTTGATCGACCCATAAAGGCACTATCTATGCATATACAAAAGCCATATAAGGGAATAATTGTCTAAGTTCTCACAGTTGTCATTTTGTCAAAATTATTTTTTGTGAACCAAACTCCTTCATGCATATGTTCAATGTGTCTGCATTGTATCGGCAAAGTATCAAATTGTTCCATCAAAAGCTGTAGTAGGAGTTCATCAGCCCATGAAGGCACCATCTATGCATATACAAAAGCCTAATAAGGGAAAAATTGTCTAAGTTCTCACAGCTGTCATTTCTTCAAAAATTATTTTTTCTGAACAAAACTCCTTCATGCATATGTTCAATGTGTTTAAATTGTATAGGCAAAGTCTCAAATTGTTCCATCAAAAGCTGTGGTAGGAGATGATCGGCCCATGAAGGCACCATCTATGCATATACAAAAGCCTTATTAGGGAGAATTGTCTAAGTTCTCACAGCTGTCATTTTGTAAAAAAATATTTTTTTCGAAACCAAACTTCTTCATGCATATGTTAAATGTGTCTACATTGTATAGGCAAAGTATCAAATTGCTCCATGAAAAGCTGTGGTAGGAGTTGATCGGCCCATAAAGGCACTGTCTATGCATATACAAACACCTTATTAGGGAAAATTTTTTCTAAGTTCTCACAGCTGTCATTTTGTCAAAAATTATCTTTTCTGAACTAAACTCCTTCATGCATATGTTCAATGTGTCTACATTGTATAGGCAAAGTATCAAATTGTTCCATCAAAAGCTGTGGTAGGAGTTGATCAGCCTGTATATGGCCTATAATAGCATAAGCAAAAAGCACTATATTAAAAGCCATTTAGAACTACAAAGGGAAATAACTTTAATAGAATTGGCCCCTAGCCCTTACTTTTTTGTCTCAAGTATTTGTCTTGCATATATGAACATGTTTGCAAGGTTTGATGAAAATCCAGCAATGACTCTTGAGTTATTAAGGAAAAAGCACTATATTAAAAGCCATTTAGAACTACAAAGGGAAATAACTCTAATAGAATTGGCCCCTAGCCCTTACTTTTTTGTCTAAAGTATTTGTCTTGCATATATGAACATGTTTGCAAGGTTTGATGAAAATCCAGCGATGACTCTTCGAGTTATTAAGGAAACAAAGCGTTACGGACGGACGGACAGACGGACGGACGCACGGACGGACGGACAACGTGAAAACAGTATACCCCCTACAAACAAAGTTTGCGGGGGGTATAATTACTTGATTAAGAGACCAAACATCATAGAAATAGTCATTTTTCATCAATAAAGGACAATAACTCATGATGGCATATGGCGATATAGACCTTTATCGAATAGACCTTTATCGATCTAGAGAAAGACATTTTGATATTAAATATTGTGACCAAGTGTCATAAAGTACATGTGATCAAAAATTTCTGGACTTAGAGACTGGACACCATCAAAAATGATGAATTTGCCTGAACAATAAAGGACAATTACTCCTGAAGGTATGGTGTGATATAAATCATAATTAAACTTAAAGAAGCCATTATGGTATTAAACAATGTAACCTGTGAAGTTTCATAAAATTCCGATCAAAACTATTCAACTTAGAGAGAGGACGTTGTTGTACATACAGACGGATGGAAAGGGGTTAAACACTTAAAACACCAGCCATTGCCATGATGGGGCATAAAAATCAACATGCTAACTAATCTGTGCAGCTAATAGAAGGACTAAGCAATACACAATCACTGAGGCCAAACTGTGTCCAGATTTTTTTTTCTGCAGTTCAATGACTAAATGTTTGCTGCTTTAGTTGAGTGAATGGCATCAATGGGCATATGTGCAGGCTCTTAATTATAAGCATTCTTTCCTCTGCTCCTCAATGTGATAATAACCATTGAAAGTCAAAACTCAAATAAAATGATACTTGTATAGGTACAGACAGGGAGCGCAGTGGCTCAGTGGTAGAATGCTTGACTCGAGACCGAGGGGCCGCGGGTTCGAGCCTCACCGGCGTCACTGCATTGTGTCCTTGAGTTAGAAGATTAATCCTAGCTAAGAACTGGTTCAAACCAGGAAGACCAGTCCCTGTTTAACTGAAAGATTGTTGATGGGACATAAAGAATCAAACAAACAAACAAATATGGGTGCAGACAAAAGAAACATTTCAGTGCATGGCTATTTTGAGTGCCATTATTCACCATATTCTGGTCATTAATTGATCAAATGCCAATTATAACAAACCTCTCCAATGCTTCGACTTTGCCATCATATGACAGTCATACCACAGGAGAACTTAAAATCTCTCTCTCTGAAGGCTGTGACTTTGTAGACTGCTGTTAATCTTTGAAACAGTTTGGACCCAGATCAGGCCCGACAAACTGTATCATACTCTGATAGTGTCGATTATTATTATGACAAGAGTCATTGCTTGCAAGGAAAAAGTTAATTAATTAGTTTGCAGCCTTAGCTGCGTCTTTATTCCAATATGGCACAATAGAGTTTCTCCTGACGTGGCTCGTATGATTCTCGCTGACAATATCATTTGGTCGCCTTCTGATTTATAACAGCTGAGGCCACTTGTGTCATCGATTATTCAGGAATTTCCAAACTGGACATTCGAAAGCCTATCTTGACAGATTGCATGGGGAGAATATTCTATCCGAGACAAGATGGTTTCGTCTTCATCCGAAAAATTTTGATGTTTTTCTTATTTCTCCACATAACAATATGTAGTGGTGCTCATAGGAAGTGTCGCGTGGAGACGCTTCAAATGAGTACATGTACCCACTACATATGTTTAGGCGGGCAAATATATATGGTCAACATAGTTTTAGATAAACAAAATATTCCTGCATTAAATTGTAAATATTTTCTTATCCAAAAGTTTTAGCATATGTTTTGGGTGCTCAAAAGAACCGTCTCATTGAGAGGGTCCTTTTGAGTACCCACAACATACGTTTAGGTAGAGAAATAAGACAATTATGTTCCTGTTAAGCACTCCTAACTAAAAGGCCTGTATTTTTTGGATGCTCACAGCTCTTGTTAGATGTGATGGGGGAGAATTTTGATGCATTGTTCTTCAAGAATCAATATTTCCAGAATTTCCAAATTGGGTTTTCTGAGTGATAAATATAGTTCCAGCAGAACAGGATGTAATTCATCAATCAGAAAGACAAAATAATCCCTAAAAGTAGTCCGTCACATGGAAATGACAGGTCTAGATTTAGTGAATCAAGATAAATTAAGTCGGCTAACACTTCAGAATTTCTGAGACCATTAATTTGACGAAAGTGGTTTGTTATCCTAGGGCTTGGTTTCGGGGATATTGTTATCCTTCTGTCCGCTGTCTCCTCCTAACTGCTTGTCCGAATAGGTTACACAAGTGTGGTGTGGTTGGGGGGAGGGGGGGTTATGTGCTGCATTGATTGAAATTCACTACAGGAAGCTCTGACTTCAGTGCTCGTAAAGGGGTCCATATTGTTTGCAATATAGGCTTAAACAGTACATAAGCAGACGAGATTGTCGTGAATAGAGGAAAAACATGCGCGGATCCAGAAAGTTTTTTCAAAGGGGGTCCAACTTTGAGAATGTTTTTTTTTTTAGTTCGTTTTTTAATAATTGAATCAAAATACCACTAAAATCAGGCCATCATAGGCCCGCCAGCCAAACGTCATTAAATGCTGTTTCACTAGTTTGCCGATGATGGCCCAACATGGAATACTGGCTTGGTAGCTTTGTGATTTTCCAGGGGATCCGGACCTGTATTGCTAAGAAACCCTATATTTTTGTGATTTTTCAGGGGGGGGGGGGCCGGACACCCTGTCCTGCCCCCCTCTGGATCCGCACATGAAAAAGGGTTATAAACTGCTTTTTTTCAATGGGGCATGCCCTATATATATACATATATAGATCAGCTTCAGTCTGAAACAGTGAACCAACCAGCATTCAACTGTTAGAAAATCCACATATGAGCCGAGACATGTGACTTCCAATTTTAACAATGTGGTATTTTGACAAGTGTAGACTCAGATGAGCCTGTGCAACCTCCTTTTAAGCTTAGGAACTCCAGATGATGTTCAGTCAGTAGCTCACTTAACACTCATAGAATATTCAAGTAACTAGCAAAGGCTCTGATCAGACTGCACGTATGTGCAGGCTGATTTGATGCTTTGCTGGTTGCACATACCACATTGTTGGAAATCTCATGTCACGGCTCATATTTATAAGTACATGCACATACATAATTTTACATTCATGAAAAAAAAATTCTTCAAAAATCTTCAAACATTTTGTATAATGATCTGAAGATATTTTTTTTTTTGAAAAAGATTACTTTCAAGAATAAAATGTTATTTTCTGACATATTAATATTTCTGACTGGAGCCAGTCTACTTGACAAAATAATTGTGATGAGCAATTATATCCTTATCCAGGGAGCACTGATAATTACAATAAGGCCCCTAAATCAATCCTTTATTACAATCCAGACACTTATTAATGGACCTTATCTGCCCTTTGAGACATATGATTACAGATTAATGGCTAAGGTGAAGGGTTATCTCCCCTGGAGGACCATAGCTACCAGAAATGGATACCTTATCTAAACTTACTTTTATTATCATTTTTATACTGGCTTTTTTCTTTAGAAAAAAGGGTATATTAATTTCGTACCATCCATCTGTCCGTGTGTGTGTGTGTGCGTGTGTGCCTGCCGTTTATTGTAATTATATCGCCTCCTAAACTGTTGGCCATAGCAACTTCAAGATGTAGAAGGTACTCAGGGCAACATTTTGTATAAGCATGACCCCAAGGTCAAGGTCAAAGGTCAAATAATGTTCATTGTATTTTCTAGTAAATGCATCTCCTAAATCTTTAAGTGAAGCAACTGCAGACTTCGCAGCTGCATAGGTCACATGATGTAGAGGGTACTGAGCAACATTTTGTGTGACATTGACCAAAGGTCAAATAATGAATTTTCTTGTAAATGCATCTTCTCCTAAACCGTTGGAGGTAACAACTTCAAAATTTGCAGGTGCATAGGTCACATGATGTAGAGGGTACTGGGCAACATCTCATGTGACATTGACCCCAAGGTCAAGGTCAAAGGTAAAATCATGTATTTTCTTGTAAATGCATCTTCTCCTAAGCTGTTGGACGTAGCAACTTCACTCTTTGCAGGTACATAGGTCACATGATGTAGAGGGTACTAGGCAACACCTCATGTGACATTGACCCCAAGGTCAAGGTCAAAGAGTGTATTTTCTTGCAAATGCATATCCTCCTTAACTGTTGGACATAGCAACTTCACACTTTGCAGGTACATAGGTCACATGATGTAGAGGAAACTGGACAAAAGCTGGTGTGACCTTGACTCCATGGTTAAGGTCAAAAGTCAAATACTGTGTTTTCTTGTAAATGTATCTACTCCTAAACCTAAAATTGGACATAGCAACTTCAAACCTTGCATGTGCATAGGTCACATGTTGTTTAGGGTACTGGGCAATATTTAAAGTGGCCTTGATGCCAAGGTCAAGGTCAAATACTGTATTTCTTGTAAAATACACCTCTACCTAAACGCTTGGACGTAGCAACTTCAAACATTGCAGGTAGAGCTTGATGTAGAGGGTACTGGGCAACATTTTGTGTAACCTTGACCTCAAGGTCATGGTCAAAGGTAAAAGAGTGGGTATTTGCGATGGTATACCATCAATGGAGACTAGTTTGTCTTTATTTTGTTACACAGGTATGTTTTCCCCTGAACTCCATGAATTTAAAAGTACACTTCAAGTTTATGGCACATTATTCATCTTTCAACATAATTTTAATGTTATATCTATCAACACAACATTCTAATAATGAAGATTTTTTTTTAAATCTTGCATACCAAGCTAAAATTTATGCCACATTCCACCAGGAAAAACTATTAAGCAGAAGGGGTCAGAAGTGGTCCCTATGCAATTACCTGTGTGAGTTTGTGGTAATAATGAAAAGATACATAGATTTTGTGGTCAGTTTTGTGCTCAGTTTTTGAATTATCTCCCTTTGTATTAAGTCGTGGTGCGGACCAGACATCGTGCATTGTGCGTTTTGTCGTGGAGAATACATCTCTATCCGTCAGCTAGTATGATATTTAATATAGTGCAAAATAATATCACAAACAAAAAAGGTCACTCTCTCTGCTTCATTTTTTTAATTATCTCCTTTGGTCCGAAATGAACATTTTTTATCAATCAATTTTTACATGTGATTTGGGTGCTTAGAAGAACCTTCCCATTGAGATGGTTCTTTTGGGTATAATTACATATTCACAACATATGTTTTGTATTAGATTTAATACGGAAAAGATCAAATTTCTAATTACGCACTTTTATAACTAAAGGGCTGACCCCATACATTGGCCTTGACGTGAGAAAACCTGTCTTCGAGGTTTGCGAACAACAAAGGCACAGACCAGCTTAGCGAACTGATCAGCACCTTTTTTATTCAATTGTTGGGAAGTATGTCAATATTCTAGCTAGTCTCTTTGGTTGTGGAGACTGATTTTAGTCTCACTTTGGCGGAAACCCTGAAGACAGGTTTTGTCGTGTTGCGGCCCACATCATTACCAGCATAGACAGTGGCTTAACATACTTTTTAGGCCAAGAGGGTCAATGGTCTTAATCAGTAGATAATGTAAAAGAAATGGATCATAATTAAGCACTCATCATAAAAGAAATTACAGAAAATTTCCTATATGACCTAGTCATAGATATAATTATACAAATATCTTAAAAGATGAAACAGCAAAAGTATCTTTCATTTTCTAGGAAATTTTGTCTGGAAGGGTCTCTGACATATATCGTGAGGCTGACATCAAATGGGCCTTGACGCCAGAAAACCTGTCTTCGGGGGGTTGGGAACAACACAGACGCAGATCAGCCTGCACATCCGCACAGACTGATCAGCACCTTTGTTCTTCACTTTTTGGAAAGTATCATCTGTCAACTTGACAGTGGTTAAATTTCAATTTCCCAACTAGTCTCTGTAGCTGGGACGACTGGTTTGAAACTCGCTTTGTCGGAAACCCCAAAGACAGGTTTTCTTGTGATGATCGAGGCCTAAATAATGTCAGTGACTGAAAGGATACAAAAAAGGCAGTTTTTTTGCTTACCCTCTTCTCAAGACCGATTATCGCTTAATGCATGTCAAAAGTATTGCAGAATGCTCCAAGAGAGCATTCTGCATTCTGCAATACTTTCGACCTTCATTAAGCTACCATTTGTCTTTAAGACATTTGTTTTGTCTATTTTTGAGCGACCGCTTAAGACAGGTTTTAGTATATGTATGGGCAAATAATTTGCCCAAGAGATTTTCGTACTTATCACCTTTGCAAACGTCACTGTTTAACGTATGTGTATGCGGATAGAGGATTAGATTTATGCCTTTCATTCCTACTATGCAAGTGCAGACAGCCAATGCGCTAGAAAGACTGCACATTCTAATACACTTGCTTTTGTAACGTGACGTCTGATTGGATAATGTCAAACATTTGCTACAGTATATCATGCAATATACTGTCGGAAATAGTTTGCATCTAATAGTTTGACGTCATTAATTAAGACAAACGGCTTAAAGCGGCCTAAAACGCTTCAATTTGAAACTGCCTAAACTGCAGAGGAATAACCATATTAAAAATTTTCCTTTGGGGAGGCATAACGTCGGATATACTGTCGGAAATCACGTTTTACGGCTCCGCTTGCATGTCGCCGTAAAACTCAATTTCCGACCGTATACCTCCCCAAATGATACCTCCCCAAAATGAATATTTTGAATATAGTTATCCCCTAATTATGTGCGGGTTTGTCCAAGCCTTCACTGTTTCCTATGACTAATGAGCTTTCTCCTCACTCTTCATTGTCGTCTGCTGATTTTTTTTCAAAATCAACTTTTTCGGAAAATTCTTTCAGGAATATCATCAGAGTGTCAAATGTTTGGATCCAGGTCAGGCCCGACATTTTGTTGGGCCTGATTTGGGTCCAAACTGTTTGCAAGGGTTATCAGCAGACGACAGTAGTATCTGATAAAGAGGGAGCGCAGTGGCTCAGTGGTAGAGTGCTTGGCTCGAGACCGAGGGGCCCCGGGTTCGAGTCTCACCAGCGTCACTGTGTTGTGTCCTTGAACAAGAATATTAATTCTAGCTTACGTAGTACTGGTTCAACCCAGGAAGACCTAGCTGTCCCTTTATAACTGAAAGATTGTTGACGGGATGTATGGAATCAAATCAAACAAAACAAGTATCTGGTAAAGAGATAAAAAATATATAGCCATCTTGCATTTCAGCTTATCTGGGGAGTTGTCATTATATCCCACAAGAAAACATTGACTTATTAAGCCGCCTAATGCCCCGTAAGCTTTGAATAAAAACACAAAAAAAACGCCAATTTGAGATACTTAAATACCATTTTGTTAAATTATTATCGGTTCCCTGAAGTAACATTTCCCTGCATGCATTCTAAGCTTATACAATAGACGTTTGATCGGTAATGGTTTCAAATCGACCCGTATTCAGGTATTTAATTTCAGCATTAGTAGCGTGTAATTACGATAACAATCTACAACTTTTTCATATGAAAAGGACAATCAGATGGTGTGGTTCCCTGTGTGGTTAGTTAGCAAGGTGGGCGGCTTCAGAAATTCTGACTTTTTAACCCTTAAAGCGCCAATCACGACTGCAACAGACGACAAATTTTACATCTTTCCTAATTTTCAAAAAAATAAGGCATGATATTTCATGAGAATCGTCTACTAGCAGACGATTCTCATGAAATATCATGCCTTATAAGTTATTTTTGAAAAAGTGGCAAAATTTGAAATTGTCGTCTGCTACAAATTATAGGTGGCGCTTTATGAGTTTATTCCACCAGATTTGCCTTAATAGCACTTTCCAGGCTTTACCATGGTAAATCAACTTTTTCAAAAAAATTCTTTCAGAAACACTGTCAAACGGTTTGGACCAAATAGGTAAGAGGATGGATCTCACTTGTGAGGATAATAGCAGTCTTCTCTGACGAAATTCACAAAATGTCGCATTTTTGCGGTAAATATGGTACAGAAGGAGAATAATCTGTCATTTTTGGTTAGCATTAAGTGGTTAAAGGGGTGTAACAATTACATTATCAAAGACAGTTGAGATAGTTTGTAGGCTGTTTTAACTCTTTGCATGCTGGGAAAATTTTCATGCTTTTTGTCGTCTGCCGAATTTTTTCAAAATTAACTTTTTTGAAAAATTCTTTCAGGAATACTATCTGAGTGTCGAACAGCTTGGATCCAGGTCAGGCCCGACAAAATGTCGGGCCTGACCTGGGTCCAAACTGTTTGCAAAGGTTATCAGCAGACGCCACTTGCAGGTAAAATGTAAAATGCCACAAGAATGTGTGGTTTACTTCACAATAGGCCATTATCACAAGAAAACATGTACTGGGAATTTGCTATTGAGCCAGCCTGCTCAGCTACAGAGACTTGCTAGAATCTTAGCTGTTTGGATGTGACTATCCAATATAGCTATTTTGACAAAATCACCGGTGCTGAATCTGAGATGAACAACTCCTGCTTTAAGTAAATGGCAATGTAGGTTAGACTAACAGACAGACACACAGACAAAGGCAGGCATATTTTGTTGTTCGAGATCAGAACACTAGTCAGGTCTCAGAGTCAGGTGCTGAGCTACCACCTACTTTCTTTGTATTGACCTTTTTACTTGGGGATGTCTTTGGCAGAGTGTCCAATGAAGGGGGCTGAACTTATCAATACAAGTCACAGAGCTCTTTAAAATTGAAGGTATAGTTTCCAAAATTAGAATACCCTCATTACCCTGATAAAAAAGGCATTGCAATACCACTGTGATACCACTGGAATACCAGCGGAATCCCAGTACAATATTGCACATCATTGGAATTACACTGGCGATTCCACAATGGAAATTCCAATGAAATTGTTCATATTGACAGCGGAATTCCAATGAAAGCATTTCAATGCCAGCGAAATTCCAATGAATTCCAAAGGAACTATTTCCAGTGCCCAATAAATTTCAATGGTTTAACCTAGCTCTTTGGAATTCCAATGGAACTTTTCCAGGTATACCAGAATTCCATAATATATTCCTATGAAAAGTTCCTTAATTAGTATAATTATTAGTGGAATTCCAGTGAAATAATTCCAGTGCCAATATTATTTCAAATGAGAAAATTCCAATGTGAGCAAAAAGTCCAATGGACACTCAAAGTATGTGCATGGGATCATTTATAGCAGTTGCTGATTCCAGAAACATACCAAACCTCTAAAATTGAACTTGAATAATCTCAGTCATGTCGCAGAGATTATTCAGACAAACAGACAGACAGGAAGACAACAGGCAGACAACAAAAAATTTTAATCTGTCTGTCTCCACCTGACAATCAATACAAAATATGAGCCGGGACATGTGATTTCCAACAATGTGGCATTTTGACAAGTGTAGACTCAGACGAACCTACGCAGCCTCCTTTTAAGCTTAGAAACTCCAAATGATGTTCAGTCAGTAGTTTAACAGTCATAGAATATTCAAGCGACTAGCAAAGGCTCTGATCAGACTGCGCATATGCGCAGGCTGATCTGAGGCTTTGCTCGTCGCACATACCACATTGTTGGAAATCTCATGCACTGGCTCAAATGTTATTTTCTACCCATACCATGAAAAATGGGCAGTATTATGATCAATAATGGAAGCTAATCTAAATTCAGAATCAAATGTAATTCCACAAAACACTTTGTGGCGTACGCAACTGGTAAATGAATTGAATGAATCAAGGGTCGTGGAAGAAGTATAACTAAAATTATTTTCTTATCCCTCTACCAAAACATACCATATTTGCTTTAATAGTTCACCTGGGCATTAATTAAAATTATTCTCGGGTATTTAATTAAGGGCTTAGGTGATTACTAAAGCAATTATGGTAACTATGCTCTCTGAAGAGCGTCTTTTACCTCTTTGTATTCTGGGTAATTTTTCATGCTTTTGTTGTCGTCTGCTGACTTTTTTCAAAATTAACTTTTTAGAACAATTCTTTCAGGATCCCTATCAGAATGCCAAATGGTTTGGATCCAGACCAGGCCCGCAACGGTCCAAGCTTTTTTTTTCAAAGTTTATCAGCAGACAACAAAAGTCACAGAGAAATACATTTTCTCATGGTGCGGTTATTACTCTAATATTTAATTTTCTGACAAAACAATTTTCATGCCAGATTGCTCCACAAAGCAGCTTAAATACATCATTGCGGGACGGGAGCCAGAAAAATTAACTATGTTAAAAAATTAACCATGTTCGCTATGACATATCAGACTGTATATGGATGATATCAATCTTTGCTGTTTGCATTAAAAGTCTTGAAAAATGCAGTTTATAAATGAGCCAGTGCATGAGATTTACAACAATGTGGTATGTGCGACCAGCAAAGCCTCAGATCAGCCTGCGCATACGCGCAGTCTGATCAGAACCTTTGCTAGTCGCTTGAGTATTCTATGATTGTTAAGCTACTGACTGAACATCATTTGGATTTCTAAGCTTAAAAGGAGGCTGCAGAGGCTCGTCCGAGTCTACTTTTGTCAAAATGTCAAATTGTTTAAAATCTCATGCCGCGGCTCAAATCATTAAATGAAGATCTTGAATCTCATCATACCTTGGCTTGAGGAACATTCATTGCTCGGATCAGCATCAAATTTGGTGTGAGAGTATGGTCGCTTTTTCTCAGTTACAATCTGATTGTTTGTGAACCTAATATCTAATATCAATTAATAGGTAACATCTTGTCTAAACGATGTAACAGGGATAAAATGTCCGGATGGGGAATCAATGATCGTGGACAAATTTTCAGCCGATTTAACAGACAGTCAACTTGTAAATGTCCAGACGGTTCAATCCTTATATGCAAATTTTAGATCAAACTTTTATGAAACAGCATTTAACCATCTTTTGTAGTGGGCATAATTTAGAGAGTACTGGTAGCATAGTGGATATAACCACTCGCCTTGTACCTAGGTGTCCCAAATTTGATCCCTGGCTCCCCTAGTCTGACAGATGAGACTCTAAGCCATGGCCCCGTCTCCTGAGATGTTAAACCAGAACCACTGCGGATGAGGACATAAAACCACCCAGCTCAGTAATGCCAAGGAACTAAAGAGATTTATTTCCCTAGAGGATATAAATCTTTCCAGACAAAAACAAAGTTACCGCTTTTATTAGTTTGATAAATCATAGGATTTCTCCATCAAACATGTAATATATGTATATAATCACTGCTACATTTTAGTAACAGACAAAATTGGGAGGAAAACATGCCTAAATGCAGTTCTGCAGGATAAAAATGTCCAAAATACATAATTCAAAATAGTTTGCCTACAATAGTTTTAATAGATCTCAATTCAATTGTTCCTGTCCTTGAGAATGTTGACTTTAACTGAAGACCACACTATCTAAAATGAGTCACTATCAACTAAATTCAACTGCGCACATTATAGTCTTAAAGATAAAACATGCACATCTGCATTTTATGTACTTATTTGTATCTGATTTTTTTTCACTGTATATGATGCAAAAAGAGTGAGGTCTAGGTAAACAACAAAAACTTAAAATTGTATAAAATTGTGCATATAATATATGGGCCTCGTCGCGACAAAACTTGTCTTCGGGGTTTCCGTCAAAGCGAACTCAAACTATTCTCCTCAGCTTCAGAGACTAGCTAGAATACTGAAATTTCATTTGTAGCAAGTTTAGATCTGATTCTTTTTGGTAAGCGAATAACAAAGGCCCTAATCAGTCTTCGCAGATGCGCAGGCTGGTCTGCGCCTTTGTTGTTCACAAACGCCCAAATACTGTTTTTTGTCGCGACAAGGCCCATATAAGAATCTACTATGAGTGTGAGGGTGGGATAGAAAAATCCATCCCGAGGATCAAAATATGCCATTAGAAGTTTCTCCACTTGAAATGGATAAGAAAATATTTCAAAAAGCTTTGTTTATCTGAACCATGTAATATAATTATGCAAATTAAAAATTCCCAGGCACGCAATTATGTTTACCATGATCTTAGCCAATAAATTTTATTAATGCATATAGGCGTTGAATGTTTTTTGGGTGGTATTTAGTGCTATTTTGTTTGATCCCAGCCAACAATTTTTCAGGTATGTCGGGACGGGTCTTCCTTGGTTGAACCAGTACTAAGCAAAGATTAATGTGTCTTGCTCAAGGACACTTAACACAGTGACACCGGTGAGGCTCTAACCTGCAACCCAAGCACTCTTAGTAACCACTGAGCCACAAGGGCTCCCTATTAGTGCTATAGTAAGCACTATCAGTACCAAGTCAGGTTGATTCCTCTGATCCACCCTAGCATGTTTTTGTCTTTGCCATAGGTTTAGATAAACAAAAATGTTCAGGGTAAAAGAATAAATATTTTCTTACCCATAATTGTTAGCATATGTTTTGGGTGCTCAAAAGAACCGTCTCATTGAGACGGTTCTTTTGAGTACCCACAACATATGTTTTGGTTGAGAAATAAGAAAATTATTTTTCTGGTACACACTCTTAACTAAAGGCCTGCTTTGCTCCAAAATTTGGTATTTAATCCCTTGATCCCCATGTTCCCCTGTACCCCTAAACCCCTGAGAGCTATGGGCCTCCCAGAAGCTCATTAATGATGCTAACTTATCTACAGCTCTGGCATTTAAGAATGTCACAGAAAGGCAAAACCCATTACATGCCCCTTAACCCTATAATTTGTTCTGTTTAAGACAGATGGAGCTCCTTAATTAGAGACGGCAAGATTATGAATGTTGAAATTATTTAAATCAGGATTTAATATTGGGGACATTTTTGGAAACATTTCAAGTGGAGAAACTTCTGATGGCATTTGTCGATCAATGACAATCATGAATCAAGATATGGTGAAATTAAAATTCAGTGAGATATTCTACCATCTTGCCTGCTCTGCTGATTAATTTTGCAAACAGATTCTACAGCCCCTGCGAAATAGAGTTCTTCACTCAAGAGCAGTTTTAGAACAATTCTTGAAACTGAACTGTTCAAGAACAAATTTGTGTTTGAACTGTTCAAGAACATAAATTAGGAACAGTTCAAGAACTTTTTAAGAATTTGTGGTGTTCTTGAATTTTTCACAAACTGTTCTTGAACATTTTAATGACTTTTCTTGAATGATGGTGTTCTTGAACTGTTCTTAAATGTGTTCTTGATTATTTCAAAAGCTTTTCATGAACATAATGTGTCCTTGAACTGTTCTTAAATGTGTTCTTGATTATTTCAAAGACTTTTCATGAACATAATGTGTTCTTGAACTGTTATTAAATTTGTTATTGACTCTTTCAAAGACTTTCATGAAAACAATGTGTTCTTGAACTGTTCTTAAATTTGTTCTTGACTCTTTCAAAGACTTTTCTTGAACATAATGTGTTCTTGAACTGCTCTTACAATTGATCATTTCAAAGACTTTTCTTGAACATAATGTGTTCTTGAACTGTTCTTACATTTGTTTTTGATTATTTCAGAGACATTTCATGGACATAATGTGTTCTTGAACTGTTCTTATATTTGTTCTTGATTACTTCAGACATTTCATGAACATAATTTCTCCTTAAACTGTTCTTAATTTTGTTCTTGATTACTTTCTGGAATTGTTTTGGAACCATTCTAAAAATGTTTTAGAATAATTCAGAGACATTTATAGAATGCATGTTAAATGGGACATTTTTTGAGGGGTGTTCTACAATTGTTCCAGAAAAAATCTAAAGGTTTGTTCTATATCAGTTCTAGAACAAACCAAGGTTAATTCTAGAACAAACCATTAGAATATTTCTGGAATTGTTCTGGAACCATTCTAAAAAATTAATGTTCTAGAACAATCGGAGACATTAATAGAATGTTAAATGGGACATTTTTGTGGGATGTTCTACAATTGTTCCATAAAAGTTCTAAAGATTTGTTCTGAATCTGTTCTAGAACAAACTTGATTTGTTCTAGAACTGTTCTAGGAAAAACCTTAAGAATTTTTCTGGAACTGATCTAGAACAAATCTTTTGACCTTGGCTAGAACAATTGTAGAACAAAAAATTGTCCCGTTTAACGTTCTACATCTGTCCCATAATGATTCTAGACCATTTCGCAGGGGAAGTTCCAGTGACATGCCCTACAAAATTTTGGACTTGATCAAGATGATCTGTTCTGAGACTGTTTATAAACATCAACAGACGACAAATCACCAATCGGGAAGAAAAAAGTTAATCTGCCACCTGGAGAGCATGGTTTTATAATCAAGGGGGATAATAAAAGATAATCTCTCGGCAAGATAAAATTCCTAGGAGTTAAACAGACTTTAATGTGACTGATATTGATGAGCTTATTAACTCTTCACCTACTAGTGTTGTCTGCTGATAACCTTTGCAAACAGTTGGAACCAGATCAGGCCCGACAAAATGTCGGGCCTGATCTGGATCCAATCTGATTGACACTCTGACGGTATTTCTGAAATAATTTTTCGAAAAAGTTGATTTTGAAAAAAATCAGCAGATGACAAAATGCAAGCAAAATTACCCAGTATGCAAAGCCGTGAATACAGGTGATCATCTATAAGCCTAACATTTAATGTCTGGTAACAACATTACCACATTTACACCGGATAGGTTGCAATCGGAAACGCTCTTAACAATCGACAAATGTGGATCAAAACTCGCTTGATACAGTGTTTTCGATTGCCATTTGTTGCCAGTCTGGCAACAAATGGCAATCAAAAACTCTGTTTCTAACTATTTTTTATCTTGTAACGTTCGTCATTAGTATTTACATTTTTGATTGCAGCCTATTGGGTGTGACATTGGAGCGTATGCTTTACATGCTGTGATATGTCGCATGACATTTTGTCATCTGCTAAACTTTTTCAAATTAAAATTTAGAAAATAAAAAAACATTTTGTGTTAATTTGCATTATATTTCAACTCTTTTCCTGCTATTGGTGACCTTTGTCATCTGCTTATAACCGGACCATTGAAGGTCCCACATTAAACATCGAGCCACCTTCATCCAAGATGATTCATTGGATACAATATATTCCTAAATTAAGAATTTTTCAAAAAAGTTGATTTTGAAAAAAATCCGCAGAATACAAAAGAGCATGCAAAATTACCGCTTTTGAATGGCAGTGTATAGATTGATGGTCATTGACTTTGAACAACAAGACGTCCAGATAATTTATAGTTTAATAGAAAAATTGTTTTGAAGCTTGGCATTTTTCGTTGATATGGATCATTTTGGCATTTTCCATAAAAAAAACTAGTTTTTATAAACATGTCACTTACATTACTATTATGATGACTATCAAATTGAAACAAAATATGTTTCAGAACAATATGAAACTGACTGATTTCATGCCTCCAAATAGCGGGGTAATTCAAAATCATTTTTCTTATTTCTCAACCAAAACATATGTTGTGGGTACTCAAAAGAACCGTCTCATTGAGACGGTTCTTTTAAACCCCAAAACACATGTTTAAAGGGGATGTGTAGGAAAATATTCACAATTTTACGAACTAAAAGTGTGCCTATATCTGGACCTATGTGACTATATATTCTTGCTTTGATTAGTTCATATGAAATATAAATCATTCACACCGAGCCAGGCTATACGAAAATGGTACCGACGGCAAAACCAGTAACAAGGAATCTTGTAAACGAGTCTTACCATGCTGCTGCACAGTTTTAGAAGCCAGAGTAGATCTACACTTAGTATAATAGTCACACACAAGAAGTTTCAGGTAACGTAAGTACAACCAATGCAATGATGAAACACCGACATCAGCCCCACTTGAAAGATCTGAATGCATGTTTTGAAGAAAACTTTAATTAGAAGCAAACAGGTATGTATTAATAAGTACGTTTTTTATAGGTTCTGGCTCAATTATATTATGGTTAATTGATTAGTGGTCATTGTGCCAAGAATGTTTCTGTGTCATAATGACACTGTGAATATTGGTGCCGTGACATTGTGTAATAAGTAGGTGACCACAGTACAGACATGGATATTGACCAGTTTCACGAAAACCATATTTATTCCAGTGGCAATGGCCTTTTGATAAGAGAATGTGAAAATATTAAAGAAAATATTCACAATTTTACGCTCATTTTTTTTGAATTTAGAAATCTTTCCACCACTGTTTGTTTGAGGGAGTGAATGCTATTTTAAAGAGCCTCGGCAGGGGAGTGGCTATAATTTATATATCAGGCCCCCAGATATTAGGGTGCGTAACGAAAAAATAATTTCTTATTTCTCAACCAAAACATATGTTGTGGGTACTTAAAAGAACCGTCTCACTGAGACGGTTCTTTTGAGCACCCAAAACACATGTTTAAACTGATGGATAAAAAAAAAATCGCAATTTTACGCTGAAATTTTTTGCTTAACTGGCCCTATGATATGTAAGGCAGTAAGTGGGTGGAGCTTATAGCTACTGCTAAATTAGATTAAGCCTGATTGACCTGATCTAGCTGATAGGCAGCATGGGCATTGAGCTGATAAGAGCTGTCTTTTGTTCGTTTTTGTTTGATTTAATTCTTTACGTCCCATCAACAATCTTTCAGTTATAAAGGGACGGATCTTCCTGGGTTGAACCAGTACTAAGCTAGGATTAATGTTCTTGCTCAAGGACACAACGCAGTGACGCCGGTGAGGCTCCAACCCGTGGCCCTTCAGTCTCGAGTCAAGCGCTCTACCACTGAGCCACTGCGCTCCCAATATAATAAGAGCTGTCAATTATTTCCCAGGTTATATCTGTCAGCCAATCAAATTAGAGATAACATATACATGAGCTCCTGTAGATGTTGACTCTTTGACTGTTATTGGATATATGAGGAAACGTGGCTAATTCTGCCTTTAATAGTAACTCCTGCCTTAAGGTATTTGACCCTTTACCTCATAGAGACACTTTTTAAGGCTTTTGCTGACAGAGTAGACCTAGATCAGGCAGCTCTTGTAAGAGCTGCCCGATCAGGGTCTACTCTGTTTGCTAATAGAAATATGATATATCTGATTCTACACTATAGTGGACCTGACAACTTCAAGTGACAAGTAATTTCATGAAAGTTTATTTATAATTATTCATAGTAGGTGGAGCTTAGCATGAATATTCATGTAGGAAAGGGTTAAAACACCATACCTGGAAGATATCTACTCCAAACTCAAATGCCAAGACAAAATGATTTTGGACGCTAAAATATTTGTCATTCACGCAGATTTTCTCTAGAAATAATTTGTTGAACTCAAAATTTCAGCAATCAAATTATTAGAACAAGAGCTATGTACAAATATGTTTTTATGAACCCCTTCTCTTAGAGTACAAAAAGTCTTTAAAGTCTTTTAGAGCATTTATTAGAGAGAACATTTATTTAAATATATAAATCCTGTATTAATTAGGTGGGTGGGGGGGGGGGGAGTGATGTAACATTACTTCAATGAAAAAGTGTTATGATCCTTTCAAAAATGTAGACAGATAATGATTAGCTAATTTCCTCAAATAATTTACTCTTTGCCTGCTAGAGGTGAATTTTCATGCTTTTGTTGTCGTCTGCTGACTTTTTCAAAATTAACATTTTCAAAGCATGCTTTCAGGAACACTATCAGACTGTCGAACAATTTGGATCCAGATCAGGGTCTGATCTGGGTCCAAACTGTTTGCAAAGGTTATATCAGCAGACGACAAAAGTCGCTACTAGCATGGGAAGAGTTAATCATAATAACCTTTGATGCCATCATCACCCTGTGACATAACTCTGAGACCTGGCTGAACTATCTGACACTAAATTGCTGTGAAAAATCTCACAAACTATTTTGCTGTTACCATAGATACCAAAAATTTACAGCTGACAACATTTTCATTTTTTTGGCTGCCATTAGCAACTAAATTAAAGGCTTGATATTACATCAAAATGATCTAAATCAAACTGCAAGATGATATCAAGCTTTATTTTCCATGAAAATGAAGAAATTTAACTCTGTCATTATATAATCCCCTAGTGTCGTCTGCTGATAACTTTTGCAAACAGTTTGGACCCAGATCAGGCCCAACGTTTGGTTGGGACTGATCTGGATCCAAACTATTTGACACTCTGATTGTATTCCTGAAAGAATTTTTAGAAAAAGTTGATTTTGAAAAAAAATCAGCAGACTACAAAAAAGCATGAAAAATTACCCAGGATGCAAAGTGTTACGATGTCTTCTGCAGTGAGTCAAAGACTAACAGTCACGACTTTGTTGTCTACTTCATCATCTGCTTATGCTCTAAGCTATTATAGGTATACTAAACCCAATATGCAAGCTATATGGACAGAGATCAGGCTGCTCCCATTATGGTAATGTTTGCTTCCATGACGAAGTGAGCTTGAGTATATGTATAATGCAGCAGATGACTGCTATTAAATGCTACGGATGCAAGCACTGGGTGCACAAGACGTGCAGTGGGCTCAAGCGTGTGAAAGAGGACCTAAACTATAGATGATCTAGATGTCAAGGAAATGCCTGACCCATAGACAGAAGACCACAGAAGGATGTTCAGGTTGGATCTGACAAACTAGAGGTACACACTGGTAAATGTATATGTAGATTTGCTGGTATTTACGCGTATTGCCGGTACTTCATAGACCAGAAGTGGTAGATATTGGTGTTAAATCATATATAGAAAAACATGCCATATGCCTAAAGGACTAGAGAATTATACCATTTTTAAGTATTAGGCATCCACATGGCGATTTATGTAAAAACTGCAGCAATCGATTATTAACATTAGAATATTTGCTATTTTGGGGCATTTATTAGAGAGAGAACATTTATTTGAAAATATACTGTATTTATGGGGGGGGGGGGGACTGATTTGTGATGTAACATTACTTCATGAAAAAGTGTGATGATCCTTTCAAAAATGTAGACAGATAATGATTTGCTAATTTCCTTAAATGATTTACTCTTTGCCTGCTAGAGGTGAATTTTGTCGTCTGTCAATGATTTTTCATGCTTTTGTTGTCGTCGAGATCTGCTGACTTTTTTCAAGATTAACGTTTTCAAACCATTCTTTCAGGAACACTATCAGGGTGTCAAACAATCTGGATCCAGATCAGGACTGACATTCTGTCGGTCCTGATCTGGGTCCAAACTGTTTGCAAAGGTTATCAGCAGACGACAAAAGTCACCGCTAGCATGGGAAGAGTTAATTATAATAACCTTTGATGCCATCATCACCCTGTGACATAACTCTGAGACCTTTCTGAACTATCTGACACTAAATTGCTGTGAAAAATCTCACAAACTATTTTGCTGTTACCATAGATAACAAAAATATTTTCAATTTTTTTTTGGCTGCCATTAGCAACTAAATAAGGCTTGATATTACATAAAAATGATGTAAATCAAACTGCAAGACGATATATCAAGCCTTATTTTCCATGAAAATGAAGAAATTTAACTCTGTCATTATACATTCCCCAAGTGTCGTCTGCTGATAACTTTTGCAAACAGTTTGGACCCAGATCAGGTTTGACATTTTGTTGGGGCTGATCTGGATCCAAACTATTTGACACTGAAAGAATTTTTAGAAAAAATTGATTTTGAAAAAAATCAGCAGACTACAAAAAGCTGAACAATTACCCAGGATGCAAAGTGTTACGATGTCTTCTGCAGTGAGTCAAAGACTAACAGTCACGACTTTGTTGTCTACTTCATCATCTGCTTATGCTCTAAGCTATTATAGGTATACTAAACCCAATATGCAAGCTATATGGACAGAGATCAGGCTGCTCCCATTATGGTAGTGTTTGCTTCCATGACAAAATCTAGTCTGAAGTGTACTTGAGTATATGTATAATGCAGCAGATGACTGCTATTAAATGCTATGGATGCAAGCACTGGGTGCACAAGACGTGCAGTGGGCTCAAGCGTGTGAAAGAGGACCTAAACAATAGGTGCTCTAGATGTCAAGGAAATGCCCGACCCATAGACAGAAGACCACAGAAGGATGTTCCGGGTGGATCTGACAAACTAGAGGTAGTAGCCTCCTTCTCCTACTTGTCGGACATGCTCTCTGCGGCTGGAGTATGTGAACTTGCAACGACTACGCATGTGAAAACCGCCTGGAAGAAGTTCAAGGAGCTACAGCCTGTTCTTTCATCCCACAACCTCTCCTACAAGACGCGAGGTCATGTGTACATCTCATGTGTCTGGAATGCGATGCTTCTTGCAAGCGAGACTTGGCACTTGCATGACCAGTCCAGATCTCCAGCGCAATGACATAGCCATGATCAGGCAGATCTGTAATGTGAAGCCAGAGAATGTGGCTACGGTCAGATTGAACGAGCTGTTGGCTCATCTTGAGATTGATGACCTCAATGCTATCCTGAGAGAAAAAAGGCTTCGTTGGTTTGGACACGTTGAACAATACAGTGGAGCAATTAAGTCAGTTTGCGACGGGCGGCCCAAGATGACTTGGAAGACATTTATAGAGAGAGACCGGCATGAGTGGAATCTCAACGAGGTTGATCCTTTCCAGGGATGTGTGGAGATCTAGTGTACGTGAGATCTGCCAATGCGTGCAGCTAGCCAGCTACCTGGAAAGGAGCCCACTGATGTGGATGATGTTCCTGCATCTGCATGTTAGTCTAAATGCCGATGATGATGATGATGATGATGATGATGATGATGTTGATGATGACGATGATGATGATGATGATGACATTTTCAGGACAAAAAAAAATGGCGATTTTTGTTGTTGTTGTAATCTTGTGAATTGACAAAAATCGACTTTGATAATGCTGAAAAAAAATCTCTTTTTTCTATGGGGCTAAAGCTTCTAGCATTTTCGGTGGATCGAAATTGTTACTCATTTTCTGCAGATTTATTGTTTCTGTAGTTTTTTTGCTTCTATTTCACAAGGCCGTCGTCGCCGGTCCGGCAGGACGCCGAGCGCCGGACCACTTTTTAGGCCGAGTATGCTTTTCGCCGTGTCCTTTTTTTCTCGTTTCGGCTCATTTTACTTTTTACTCATCTGCCAAAATCTATTGATGCAATTATCAATAACGCTCGATGCGCGTGTCATCAATAGACCGAACTAGCCAAGATGTGAAAGCATTGGTAAATAAAATGACACCTAATCATAATCCGATGGTCTTAAAGTCATGCTGCATGCGAACATCAAAGGCGCAGACCAGCCTACACATCTGCGCAGTCTGATCAGCGCCTTTATTGTTCGCTCCCAGGAAAGTATAATTGATAAACTTGCTACACGCAATATTTCAGCATTCTACTGAACTAATCTCCGTAACTGAGTAGGTTGGTTTGAGCCTTGCATGGTCGGAAACCCTGAAGACGGGTCTTCTCGTTGAGGTCCAGATAATTTCTGTGATCCAGTTTCATTCCCTCAAATTGATGTAGTAGGGATAGGTATATAACACACAAGGCGGTAGAAGCCGGCTTTTACAGCGACGTGGTTCAGTGTTTGCCTTTAGATCCTGCGGCCCAGGTTCGATTCCCACCTCCGGCATGTGGGATTTTTCTGCACCCTGTGACATTTGGTGGCCAGTATGTGGGGTCCACCGCTTGCGTTTCGGGCATCACTCAGCAGGAAATGTCCCGGAATTACAGCGTGGTTCCGACTAGATTCGGGGACGAATCAATTTAAAGCAGGGAAATATGTAGTAGGAATAGGTATATAACACACTTCTACTGCCTTGCGGTAGAAGCCGGCTTTTACAGCGACGTGGTAGAGTGTCAGCGACCTCTGCGACATTGACATATTGTTTTTTTTCTTCTGATAATTAACGTGTCGAGCTACAAAGTATGTTTCAAACGTTTTGACTTTACATATATGTGAGCATCGTGAGCCTGTGTAATTACAATGCATTCCGTTATGGATATACGAGTCCTGCCTGTTGTTCCAATTCAGCCCAAGACTTTTCTGTTCTCCAAACGTCCACTCGTCTTTAAGAATCCTGAGCAAAGAACTGTTTAGCCGTCATGGTTCAACAGTTGTTACGATGAAGCCATTGATCTTATGTTATGCCTACCGAAGCCAAAACCTAGATGAAAAGGTATAGGCCTACATAGCTTTTCGAAAACATGACTCTTTGCCTAGATGAAAAGGTATAGGCCTACCTATCTTTTCGAAAACATGACTCTTTGAAGTACCACCAAGGATCAGTGCTAAAACTACTTTGCTAAAACCTGCGGGGACACAGATGAAAATATGTCAAAGAAACATGCTGTAGAAAAAATGTAAACAAAACAACATGCGACTGTCTGAAAACAATTTTGTCCAGCAATCGGTTTCTCACGCGACAAGAAATATCTTTGTGACCAAAACGACTAAAATCTGGTCCCAAACGCATGAAAAACCCATTAAAAACGCAAATAGAAGCGCTCAAAATTCAAAAAAATTCTCGGGGGAGGCCCCCCAAACCCCCCTGACGAGAGGGGGAAAAATTCCCCTCTCGTGCTCTCCCCCTCTCGTGCCTCCGGCACTTGATAGCTTCCTCCGCCGGACCACTTTTTAATTCGCGGCGACGGCCCTGTTTCAGTTTTCAACAGATTTGTTGTGTATTATTAGGATATGTATGGTGCCTCACTCAGAAATACAGGGGGTCACACTTTCACCTTATGCCTTGTCATCAATGTACCACTGTTACTAATTTCCCTGTCCCCAAGGGGTTTTATGTCACAAGACTTCCTTATTACAAGGTCATTTGTCATCATTGTGATTTGTGAATTATTTTGTGAAGGAAATTAATGTTAAACTGCAAAATCAATTATTAAACGCAGGACTTTAGTTAAGAGTGCTACCAAAAAATACATTTCTTATTTCTCAACCAAAACATATGTTGTAGAGGTACTCAAAAGCACCGTCTCAATGAGTCGGTTCTTTTGAGCACCCAAAACATATGTTTTAGACCCAGATCAGGCCCAACATCAGGTTCAATACTCTGATAGCATTCCTGATTTTTCTTTTTTTTGAAAATGTTAATTAAAAAAAACAGCAGATGACAAAAGATCATGAAAAATGTCTCTGTATGAAAATAAGACCAATACAGCAATATTAACCTTGGCATACAGCAAAGACCGACCCATGGTTGCGCAGTATGGTGTGAAATTTGGGAGGGGGGAAATCCCTGTCCTATAGCATACAAATGTTATCTCTTTATCAGCTGGACAATTTTTTATTTTATTTTATCCTCTGCTGACTTTTTTTCAAAATTAAACCGCTTTCAGGGATAACATTCGAGTGTCAAAACACTTTGGATTCAGGTTATGACCAACGTTTTGTCGGTTCTGATTTGGGTCCAAAATTACAAAGGTTACATCCAGTGCAGCAGAAAACAAAAGTCGCCCCGATAAATGAAAAGAGTTATATACAAAATGTCCACCTAATACACACAAACGGCTTATCTTTAGAAGTGTTTATATTTGACTCAATTTATTATGTAATTTATTTTTTCTTCTTTTTATCTTTTGTCAATATCAAAATATCAGATAAGCAGAGTTTATCTCTTATTTCAATAAAATACCATAGCCAAGTGTGTACCAGAAAAACTATTTTCTTATTTCTCAACCAAAACATATGTTGTGGGTACTCAAAAGAACCGTCTCAATAAGAGGGTTCTTTTGAGCACCCAAAACATATGCTAAAAAGTATTGGTAAGAAAATATTTACAATTATACACTGAAATTTTTTGTGATAGCTATACCATATTTAACATAATAAGCAAATTTTATTAAGTGCACATGCTCACAACGGATAGGCGGCAATCGAAAACATTAATACTATCGACAAACATAGATAAAAATCGTTAGAAACAGAGTTTCTGATTGCCATTTGTTGTCTGACTAGTGACAAATGGCAATCAAAAACACTGTTTCTAGCGATTTTGGATCAGCGGTCATCGATTGTCAAGAGCGCTGAAACTTATGAGCAGTTGAAACTAATAGCCTAATGCATGGAAAAAGCAGTATATTCAGCAAAGCTAGTAAAGGTGTCTGAAAAATTAAGGATAATTACAGGCTACAAACACAAGAACATTCAACACCTGATTCTTTCAAAAGCTTAATACCCCCTCTACTTAGTACCATCAGACTGTCCCAACATGAATGAAACAACCATGAAGGGATGTAAAATACTAACACAGACAAACAATGACAAACTAAAACTTGTCCCAACTTTCACATCTAGGTGACAGGTATTTTTATGGTGTCAAGGTGTGTGTAAAACCTCAAAATCCAAATAAACCCACAATTTAACTTCTAAAATGTGCGCCTTTATTTCGCCACAATAAAAATTATGGCAACTTTAATGATGGTAGATCTTTACGATAAATTTCTCATTCCAGAACAGCACAGTAAATCTGGGCCCCGAGACGTCATCAGAAAACCTGATTTTGGTGCAGGTGAACAAAAAAGGGGCGCAGATCAACCTGCACATCTGCACAGTCTGATCAGCACCTTTTTTATTTGCCCTCTGGCAGTTCTGGAATTGGTCTAGAACATAAAGAATAGTTCTAGAACTGTAACTGTTCCATATTTAAGTTCTTGAAGATCTGTTCTGAAAATATTTAAGAACAGCTTTCTAAAATAATTTTGTGGAACATAGTTTAGTTCTGAAAGCTAGTGTTCTTTTAAATTTAATTCGGACAATGATAGATCTACAATGGTCTCGAACATTTTGAAAAGTAGTTCTAGAACACATTTAGAACTTTTTTAAAAGAACATGTTAGTTCTACAAATGTTCAAATGGGGATTAAGAACACATAAAGAACAATTCTTAGAACCAAATTCTACAACTGTGTGCTTCATATGTTGACCATCAATTAAAGAAAAGGTGCATGGATAGATGAACCTATCATTGAAAGGGTTGAAAAGCAGGGCTTTGGGGGGGGGGGGGGGGGGGGGGTTGGTTGGACTATATAAAAACACAGGTTTAGATAAACAAAATTTTTTAGTACTTTCTTACCCGTCAGTTTTAACATATGTTTTGGGTGCTCAAAAGAACCGTCTCATTCTGCAGCGTCTGATCTGGTTCTGCACTGTTTGCGGATGTCCCTTATTAAATAAGCAGGCTAGATTAACTCAAGATATATCCTCTTTTAAAAATGGTGTAGAACCAGATAACTTCTGAAGAACATTACTAATCAAGATCCACACTGTTTTAAATTCAGTTGCAATTAAGAAACTTAAAATTGACTAGAGGTTATTAAACAGACCATGATTTTAAACAGCAGGCTAAAGGTCACATGATATGTATATTTTAATCCATTTTCAGACTGAAATCTAGTCTATCCAGTGATTTTCAATACTCTCCCATGACGTGAAAGGTACATATCAGGATGCAATTTGCAGAAAAAGTATTTTACAGTATTTGCTGCATACTACAGACAATGAGCAGCTAGATCTGGGTCTAAGTATATGCTGTATTAGATATCTTTTGAGAAATTTTTGCTTGCATAATCATTTTATTTATGTATTTTTTTTAGAAAACAGCTTATCATACTCTTTTATTTCTGGCCATATAAAATAAAGTTTAGCTCTACTTTTGCAAAACCCCATTAGCCCTGTTTCATAACTGCTTACAAAACTTATTTACCATATGTCACTTATAGTCCCCATGGGACGCCCCAAAATGTCACCCATCTTTAGTGTGTACAGGTAGGTTTACACAGGTAGACGTCCTTTGAAGTCACCGACATTGAAATTATTACACCCCATTATAAATGCTCAAATGAATTATAATTAGCTATTAAGAACTGCATACTGTGACTGACAAGATCAGCAGTGACAGTTTAATTTCCCCAGCCTTTAGACCGACCATTTTCTAAAGATCTATATTTTTGCTCTATATTTTTTCTACTTTTTTAGCCTACTACAATGCAATGAAACTGACGTGCTTAATTTGTTAACTAATCCCAAAGGTACTGTAATTAAGTGCATTCTTAGACTTATCAGTATAAAGCTATTTTCTGAATGGGCGGAAACAACCAATATAATATCTTTCAAGTGTCTGAAAATACCTCGTACTTTCGTTTTACCTGTACATGCAAAGAGCACATTATTCCAGATAAGTAGAATTTCTCTTTTTAAATAGGGGACAAACTGTCCACAAAACTCGCTATGTAACAACTAAATCGAGCACCGAGATGCGATTTTTATGAACATACAAAGTCCCAATTTTATTATTATTTTTTAATATTTTTTAACAGACAAACAAAATAAGAAAAAAAACATTTTTTTTATCATATCTAGATCTACATTTTTTTAAAGAACGCATGTGTCGTATCCTTTTAGCTGATTTACAATAGATCTACTGAATTTTTTTAGCATCCACCCCCGGGATCCACCCATCCCACCAAATTTACATAAAATACGCATATGCTTACTACCATTTTTATGCTGCGTACTATCAACTGTAATCGTACGGTATTATTTTTTTGGGCTAGAGGCACCATAAGGGGTCGTCAGAAATGTCGCATCCATTTTTGCGACACATTTCTGTGCAAAATTTCCGTTTTAAAGCTGACGATCGCGAAAATTAGTCTGCAAAATGAAACAAACCATTTGAAAGAAAGTGGGCGAAAAATAAACGCAAAACTTCTGACTTACCGAACTTGATTTCGAACTGCGAATTTACTACCAGGTGACACTGAGAAAATATTCCGCAAAAAAGAATTAACTTCCAAAGTTCCAAAGTCATTTTCCAGCTTTGACGAAAACTTATTTATCCATTCGAAAAGAATTCCTTTTACATCCGATCGGGAATACACACTAAAACACAATAACAACACTATGATATCATGGTTTTAATCCTTGTATGCACCTGTTTGCTGTCGCATAATTTACTCAATGGATTTTAGAGGTACAGTAAAACGGCCACGTGACAATTGTACAGTGTAAGTTTATAAATAGGCCTTATGATCCGTTGAATACACTATTTTACGTCACAGACGTTATGACGCCACCAGAGCACGAGGGAGATCAAACGTTTCACACTAATTGCCGTTAATTGCACCCTCAAGTGAAACTACTTATGAAAATGATGAATGAAGATGAAAAATGTTGTTAATCCAATTTACTAGCACCAACTGGCAAAGTATCAAAATAAAAGCATTTGATATAAATATCTGACGTCTCTAATAGGATACGATGACTTAAGCTAAGAGTCTGCACATTTTTGGAATAAAAATCGATTTTGCCTCAATAGTTCTTCAATAGAACCCTTGAAATCGCTAGATTTCTTCTAGGTCTCCAGATCATCACAATCCACGGCCCAAGGAGGTTTTAGGTATAAACCCATAAGCCGAATGGAATTTCCCAGTTTCTATTTCCATAAAGGATAAGACGCCAGTGTCTCCACTGTTTTAATACAGAATATCATTTTAAAAAGTGTAAAGAAAAAAAAACGCTCATCGCAGTGGCGGATCCAGGGTTTCTGGAAAGGGGGTTCGTAAGTTGGTATGGGGTTCGCTTTGCTGATTGTATCTCATTTTTATTAAATATCCCACGAAAATGAAATAATTTGGTCTCACTGAGACCAAATCATTGTATTTTCATAGGATATTTAAAAACGTGGGGCGGAGAGGCTTGAACCCCCTGAACCCCCTCTATATCCGCCGCTGTCATTATGGAATGCCACAGGACGTTTCAGCAGGGTCTGCACTGTTTGCTAAGATAACATCGGTCTTCAGAGACAGCAATACATATACAATTAAAATAATGAAATTATAACATGTGACCACTCAATAATTACAATGGAAAAGTCTATTGGTCTGAAAAGGGATGAACTTAGAACTGTTCAAGGATCACCGCCTATTATACCCGGTGTTCACACGAAGTCCAAATTTGTTAACTTTCTTCAAATTTTCACGATGTTCATAAAATAAAAGTCACACAAAGTAAGTCGTTGCAGCAAAATCATGCGTCGAGCAAACAAGGACATCGGCATGCTCGCACATGCCTTTCCATTCGACTGATCAGTGCTATCCTGACACATACATGCCTGTGCATTTCGGGATCAGAGAGAAATGTCCTTGTTAACATAAGGTTGTGCCATAACATGACAAGAACATGATATCGACAAACCCAATTAACTGTTTTCTGGACTAGCATCAGTTTTGTCAGACGGCTATACAAAAAGATTCTGCAGTAATCAAAAGAAACAGGAACTGTGAATTATCGCACGAAATCGGCCCGCATATACATGGCGTTTGTAATTTAACCAAGAGCTCTTGCCCAGTCTGACACTATTTATAACAGCAAAATTCTTTACAGTTCAATTTGGCATTACAACAGAAATTCAGTTTAACATCAAATTAATTGGGAACAAACACTGTCGTTGTAAAGATGGTTGTGTTTCGGTGCATATCGCATTGGCAAGGCAAGCCAGCGCACACGTCTCACCATTTAAGCCGAATGGAATTTCCCATTCTTATCGATTACACCAGTCAATTTCCGTTTTTAGGGATGCTGGGTGGTGTTTTTTTTTAAAACTTTATTCAAAATTTAATAGATTTATGAACATTCTGTAAGCAAACAGTGGAGAAGCTGATCAGACGCCGCGTTCTGCGGCGTCTGATCTGGTTATGCACTGTCACGGGCTTAAATGGGTTAAATCTCAATAACATGTTTTCTCTTCTTTCGACCATTTGTCACTATATATGGGTAACAAGTCGAACATTAATGACTTCTATGGATTGTGAAGTGGGTCATAAGTTTGAGTCCGGTCACTTACTTTAACGGGGATTATTTTATTAATGTAGGACATTTGAACTTGTCGGATATTGTGGTACATGCACCGATACAATAAATACTGGATATAACTGCTAGGAATATACAATGAATGAAAAGCATTAGAAACAACAACAACAACAACACAAAAAAAAAACGTTAACAACGGCGGCAAAGACAGTGCTCAGTCTCCTGAGATTGTGCACACGGCAAAATTTACAGAACATAGAGAAAGCACACCTCTTTAATACTCTGGCAGTTCCAGCTAGAAGGCATACGACAGAGAAACGACGACACAATTAAATATCAACCACAAACCTAATCCTTCTCGACCAGTACAGTGTTAAAATACGTGTAAGTTAACACCAAAAGAGGTAACAGCTGAGCTGCCACCTCTTTTGATGTTTACGTATGCTTACTTTCCTATTAAAACAACTTGGGGCCAAAATTTTCAGTGATAAACGTTAAGCATTTATACCTGTTATTGTTGGAAGTTATTCTCTGGATCAATACAGAACAAAATATAGCTTTTAAAGTGGATGAAAGGTTACACCAATAGCAGTGGCAGTTCAGCTGCCTCCAACATTGGTGTAAAGGTACAAATATTTTTTTTTACAGTATACTTATCTGCTGTAGGTTTAAAACCCTTAACATACCGAAAAATAGATCTTTGTCTGTAAAGAGTGTTAGTATGAAGATGTGTGGAAAATCTGTCTAGGATTGTACGAGCCAATTAGAATAACTATTTAGGTCTACAACAAGCCTTTATCTAACCATTCCCTATAAGAAACCAGTAATATTAATAAATCAGTGATTTTCATACTTGTATAGCTGAAAAGGGAATCTAATCCGTTCTGAGAGACAACAAGCTGACAAAAAAGGATAAGATCCCACTCTGAGAGATAGGACAATGTTTGACAAGACTGTTGGCCCGGCATGCTCTGAATATACGGATATGTTCCTCGCTCTCTGTTTATGGTGTATATAATCGTAGCTTATTCGCTCTGTTCAATAATAGAAACCAAACTTTGTCTGCTAAGTTACTTAAACAAGTATACATCGATATCAAGCATTTTCTAAATTCTATCAAGGACACTCAGAGTTGATTGTTAAATACATTGTTGGTTTAAAAAGTCTTCTGCAACAGAGCCAAACCAGAGTCAGTACTTAACATTTAGGGTATAACTGTATTCAAAATTTTTGATTTCCAGACGTATATATCCGACGATATACCTCCCCAAATGAAAAATTTGAATATGGTTATCCCCATTCAAATGCACTTCTGCAGTTTGAGCTCAAATTGGAGCGTTGCAAGCCGCTTAAAGCCGCACTTCATCCAACCAAATGTGACGTAATTAATGACGTCAAACTATTTCCGACAGCATATCGCAGGTTATATTGTCGCAAAATTTTGACGTTACAAACTCATGTGCATTAGAATTGGTGATTTAGTTTAAAAATTCAACAGAATTGTCGGAAAGCCTAGATCTACCTATACATATCAATTCAAAAAGTTAATCAAACGTTATAAAAAGTGGGGTATAGCATAGATATCATATGACAGTCTGAATACCTGGTTATATACCTAGTTTATAGGTATGGTGTCATCTTTAATCGAATGGTTGGTGCCTGATGCTTGTCTTTGGCTGAGCCCACCATGGTTCAACTTGAGATTTTCCTTAGCTCTGACTGTCTGTGAGTTAAGCATAGCATCAGCATGTTAATTTGAGTTGGTTGTTTCTCTGTAATGATGCTTAACGCAAGTTAGGGAAACTCTATGCATGCAGAATCTAGGGCGGAGATTCGGCCAGTAAAATATATTTACTCCCCCCCAGGCTGCTGATCCTTTCTAAGGCAGTGATTCTGTTGTTGTTTGTTTATAGTTTGCTATTGTTGTGCGTGGGTTTATTGTGTTGGAATCTGTTTTGGTGCCATTTCTAGTTAAGCAATCATCTTTGCTGAGGAAGAGAAAGAGCTGGATCCTTTACAATTATTGTGTTGTGGCTGTCCGTGTTCTGTGTCTCTTCCTCACGGTACCGTGGGTTAGTATGCAGTCTGTGATTGTAGTATTTCCTCGTCATGCACGTTTGCTTTTTATATACAACTCTGAGGAATGGAACATTGCAAAACAAGGACATGATGTAACTCTGAGAGATTGGACACTGATCAGCAAGAATATTGTCCCATTTTGTGATATAGAAAATGATAAACAAAGTTACCATCCCACTATGAGAGATAGATCACTTATCAACAAGGATATCATCCCACTCTGAGATATAGGACACTAATCAACAAGGTAAATATCACACTCTGAGATACAGGAAACTGATAAACAAGGATATCATGGTACACTGAGAGATATGCCAGTGATCAATGAGAAAATATACCCACTCTGAGAGATTGGACATTGATAAACACTGATATCATCGCCCTCTGAGAGATAGGAAACCGGTCAACATGGAAATCATGCCACTCTGAGATATAGGACGCTGATCAACAAGGAAAATATCCCACTCTGAGATACAGGAAACTGATCAACAAGAGTATCATGGTACACTGAGATATATGCCATTGAACAACGAGGAATTATCCCCACTCTGAGAGATAAGACAACAAGGATAACATCCCGCTCTGAGAGATAGGACAACAAGGATATCATCCCACTCTGAGAGATAGAACACTGGTTATCAAGGATATCTCCCCATCCTGAGCGATAGGACACTGATCAACAAGGATAATTATCATCCCACTCTGAGAGAGGGCATTGACCAACAAGGAAATCATCCCGCTTGAGAGATAGGAAACTAATCAACAAGGATATCATGGTACACTGAGATATGTGCCACTGAACAACGAGGAAATATACCCACTCTGAGAGATGAGACATTGATCAACAAGGACATCATCCCACTCTGAGAGAAAGGACACTGGTTATCAAGGAAATTTCCCCACTCTGAGCGATAGGACACTGATCAACAAGGATGATTATCACCCCACTCTAAGAGAGGGCACTGATCAACAAGGATATCACCCCGCTCGGAGAGACAGGACACTAATCAACAAAGAAATCGACCCCCTTCTGAGAGATAAGACACTGATCAACAAGGAAATCAACATACCCTGAGAAAAAAAAGACACTGATTATCAATGGAACCATCCCACTTTGAGTGATAGGACACTAATTAACAAGGATATCATCCCACTCTGAGAGATAGGACACTGATCATCAAGGATACCATCACACTCTGACAGATAGGACACTGATCAACAAGGATATCATCCCACTCTGAGAGATAGAACACTGATCAACAAGCATATCACCCCAGTCTGAGAGATAGGACGCTGATAAACAAGGAAATCAACCCTATCTTTCTGATTATCAAGGATATCATTCCACTCTGAGGAACAGGACACTGATCAACAAGAAGATAATCCCACTTTGAGAGATAGGATATTGATCAACACGAATTTTATCCCACTCTGTGAGATTGTACGCTGATCAACAAAGAACTTATCCCACACTAAGAGATAGAACACTGATCAACAAGGATATCATCCCACTTTTAGTGATATGGCACTGATCAACAAGGATGCAATCCCTCTCTCAGGGACAGGACGCTGATCAACACGTAAATCATCCCACTCTGAGAGATAGGACATTGGTCAACAAGGA
Source organism: Loripinus fragilis (assembly GCA_964019695.1). Taxonomy (NCBI): domain Eukaryota; kingdom Metazoa; phylum Mollusca; class Bivalvia; order Lucinida; family Lucinidae; genus Loripinus; species Loripinus fragilis. The sequence goes on from OZ026531.1 coordinate 30,539,935, forward strand.
TATCATTCCACTCTGAGGGATAGGACACTGATCATCAAGAAGATAATCCCACTCTGAGAGATAGGATATTGATCGGCACGAATTTTATCCCACTCTGTGAGATTGTACGCTGATCAACAAGGAACTTATCCCACACTAAGAAATAGTACACTGATCAACAAGGATATCATCCTCCTCTGAGAGAAAGGACATTGGTCAACCAGTATATCACCCTATTCTGAGAGATAGGGCACTGAATTTCAAGGATATCATCCCACTCTGAGCGAGAGGTCACTGACTAACAAAGATACCATCCCAATCTGAGAGATAGGACACTGATCAACAAAGATACCATCCCACTCTAAGAGATAGATTACTGATCAACAAGGATATCATCCCACTCTGAGGGATAAGACACTGAACAACAAGGATATAATCCCACTCAGATAGATAGGATACTAACCAACAAAGTAATCAACCCACTCTGAGAGGTAAGACACTGACCAACAAGGACATCATCCCACTCTGAGAGGTAGGAAACTGATCAACAAGGAAATAAGCCCACTCTAGAAATATATAATAGGACACTGATCAAGACATTATCCCACTCTGAGAGATAGGGCATTGAATTTCAAGGGTATCGTCCCACTCTGAGCGATAGAACACTGATCTACAAGGATATCATTCCTCTGTGAGAGATAGGACACTGATCGACAAGGAAATCAACACATTCTGAGAGATAGGACAGGGATCAACAAGGAAATAAACCTACTCTGAGAAAAAGGACACTGACCAACAATGTTATAATGCCTCTCTAGGTGATAAGACACTGATTATCAAGGATATCATCCCACTCTGAGAGATAGGACACTGACCAACAAGGATATCATCTCACTCTGAGAGATAGGACACTGATCAACAAGGATATCATCCCACTCTGAGAGATAGGACACCGATCAACAAGGATATCATCCCACTCTGAGAGATAGGACACTGATCAACAAGGATATCATCTCACTCTGAGAGATAGGACACTGATCAACAAGGATATCATCCCACTCTGAGAGATAGGACACTGGTCAACAAGGATATCATCCCACTCTGAGAGATAGGACACTGATCAACAAGGATACCATCCCATTCTGAGAGATAGGACACTGATCAGCATGGAAAACAACCCACTCTGAGAGAAAGGACACTGCTTATTAAATATATCATCTGACTTTATACGATATGACACTGATCAACAAGGATACCATCCCACTCCGAGTTAAAGGACACTGCTTATCAGGGATATCATCCCATATTGAGAGATAGGACACTGAATAACAAGGATATCACCCCACTCTTAGAGATAGGACACTGGTATAAGGGATATCATCCCTCTCTGAGACATAGGACACTAATCAACAAGGATATCATACTACTCTGAGTGATATGGCATTGATTATTAAGGATATATTCTCACTCAAAGGGATAGGACAATGATCTACAAGGATATAATCCCACTCTGAGAGATAGGACATTGATTATCAAGGTTATCACCCCACTCTGAGCGATAGGACACTGGTCAACAAGGATACCACCCCCACTCTGAGTGATTGAGCACTGATAATCAGGGGAATCATCCCACTCTGAAAGATCAGACAACAAGGATATCATTCCACTCTGAAAGTTAGGACACTGAACAAACAGATATCATCCCTCCAAGAGATAGGTGACTGATCAACAAGGCTTTCAACCTACCCTGAGGGATAGGACACTAAACCACAAGGATACAATCCAACTCGAAGCGATAGAACAATAACCAACAAAGACATCTACCCACTCTGAGAGGTAAAGCACTGATCCACAATGATATCATCACACTCTGAGAGATAGGGCACATATTAATAAGGACATTATCCCCCCGATCATCCCACTCTGAGAGGTAGGAAACTCATCAACAAGAAAATCAAACCCTCTCTGAGTGATATGACACTGATTATCAGGGATGTCTTCCCACATCAAGAGATAGGACACTGAATAACAAGGATATTATCCCACTCTTAGAGATAGGACACTGGTATAAGGGATATCATCTCTCCCCCAGACATAGGACACTAGTCTAATTATCAAGGATATCATCCCACTCTGAGTGATATGGAACTGAATATCAAGGATATCATCCCACTCTGAGAGATAAGACACTGATCAATAAGGAAATCAACCCATTCTGAGAGATAGGACACTGATCAACAAGGAAATCAGCCAACTCTAAGAGATAGGACTTTGATTATCAAGAAAATCAACCCACTCTGAGGGAGTGCAGTGGCTCAGTGGTAGAGTGCTTGACTCGAGACCGAAGGGCCGCGGGCTCGAGCCTCACAAGCATCACTGCGTTGTGTCCTTGAGCAAGAACATTAATCCTAGCTTAGTACTGGTTCAAACTAGGAAGACCCGTCCCTTAAGAACTGAAAGATTGTTGATGGGACGTAAAGAATCAAATCAAACAAACAAAACCCACTCTGAGATATAGGACACTGATCAACAAGGAAATCAACCCACTCTGAGAGATAGGACACTGATCAAGGAAATCAACCTACCCTGAGAAATAGGACACTGACCAACAAGGATATCGTCCCAAACTGAGAGAGGGCACTGATCAAAAAATAGATAATCCCACTCTGAGAGATAGGACACAGATAAACAAGGAAATCAACCCTATCTTACTGATGATCAAGGATATCATTCCACTCTGAGGGATAGGACACTGATCGACGGGGTCACCAACTGATTCTGATTGATAGAGCACTGATAAACAAGGAAATCCACCTATCTGAGAGATAGAATAGAGATGTCATCACACTCTGAGAGATAGGACACTGATGAACAAGGATATCATCCCACTCTGAGAGATAGGGCACTGATCAACAAGGATATCATCCCACTCTGAGAGATAGGACACTGATGAACAAGGATATCATCCCACTCTGAGAGATAGGACACTGATCAACAAGGATGTCATCCCACTCTGAGAGATAGGACGCTGATCAACAATGATGTCATCCCACTCTGAGAGATAGGACACTGATCAACAAGGATATCATCCCACTCTAAGAGATAGTACACTCTGAGAGATAGGGCACAAGTCAACAAGGATATCATCCCACTCTGAGAGATAGTACACTGATCAACAAGGATGTCATCCCACGCTGAGAGATAGGACACTGATCAACAAGGATGTCATCCCACTCTGAGAGATAGTACACTGATCAACAAGGATACCATCCCAATCTGAGAGATAGGACACAAGTCAACAAGGATGTCTTCCCACTCTGAGAGATAGGACACTGATCAACAAGGAGATCATCCCACTCTGAGAGATAGGACACTGGTCAACAAGGATGTCATCCCACACTTAGAGATAGGACACTGATCAACAAGGATATCATCCCACTCTGAGAGATAGGACTCTGATCAACAAGGATATCATCCCACTCTGAGAGATAGGACACAAGTCAACAAGGATGTCATCCCACTCTGAGAGATAGGACGCTGATCAACAAGGATATCATCCCGCTCTGAGAGATAGCACACTGATCAACAAGGATATTATCCCACTCTGAGAGATAGGACACAGATCAACAAGGATATCATCCCACTCTGAGAGATAGGACACTGATCAACAAGGATATCATCCCACTCTGAGAGATAGTACACTGATCAACAAGGTAATCATCCCACTGTGAGAGACAGGACACTGATCAACAAGGATATCATCCCACTCTGAGAGATAGGACACTGATCAACAAGGATATCATCCCACTCTGATAGACAGGACACTGGTCAACAAGGATATCATCCCACTCTGAGAGATAGGACACAGACCAACACGGATATCATCCCACTCTGAGAGATAGGATACTGATCATCAAGAATATCATCCCACTCTGAGAGATAGGACACTGATCAACAAGGATATCATCCCTCTCTGAGAGATAGGACTCTGATCAACAAGGATATCATCCCACTCTGAGAGACAGGACACTGATCAACAAGGATATCATCCCACTCTGAGAGATAGGACACTGATCAACAAGGAAATCATCCCACTCTGAGAGATAGGACACTGATCAACAAGGATATCATTCCACTCTGAGAGATAGGACACTGATCAACAAGGATATCATCCCACTCTGAGAGATAGGACACTGATCAACAAGGATATCATCCCACTCTGAGAGATAGGACACTGATCAACAAGGATATCATCCCACTGTGAGAGACAGGACACTGATCAACAAGGATATCATCCCACTCTGAGAGATAGGACACTGATCAACAAGGAAATCATCCCACTCTGAGAGATAGGACACTGATCAACAAGGAAATCATCCCACTCTGAGAGTTAGGACACTGATCAACAAGGATAGAGATAGGACACTGATCAACAAGGATATCATCCCACTCTGAGAGATAGAACACTGATCAACAAGCATATCACCCCAGTCTGAGAGATAGGACGCTGATAAACAAGGAAATCAACCCTATCTTTCTGATTATCAAGGATATCATTCCACTCTGAGGAATAGGACACTGATCAACAAGAAGATAACAAGGATATCATCCCACTCTGAGAGATAGGACACTGATCAACAAGGATGTCATCCCACTCTTAGAGATAGGAGCCTGATCAACAAGGATTTCATCCCACTCTGAGAGATAGGACACTTATCAAAAAGGAGATAATCCCACTCTGAGAGATAGGACACTGATCAACAAGGAGATCATCCCACTCTGAGAGATAGGACACTGATCAACAAGGATATCATCCCACTCTGAGAGATAGGACACTGATCAACAAGGATGTCATCCCACTCTGAGAGATAGGACACTGATCAACAAGGATATCATCCCACTCTAAGAGATAGTACACTGATCAACAAGGATATCATCCCACTCTGAGAGATAGGACTCTGATCAACAAGGATATCATCCCACTCTGAGAGACAGGACACTGATCAACAAGGATATCATCCCACTCTGAGAGATAGGACACTGATCAACAAGGAAATCATCCCACTCTGAGAGATAGGACACTGATCAACAAGGATATCATCCCACTCTGAGAGATAGGACACTGACCAACAAGGATATCATCCCACTCTGAGAGATAGGACACTGATCAACAAGGATATCATCCCACTCTGAGAGATAGGACACTGATCAACAAGGAAATCATCCCACTCTGAGAGACAGGACACTGATCAACAAGGATATCATCCCACTCTGAGAGATAGGACACTGATCAACAAGGAAATCATCCCACTCTGAGAGATAGGACACTGATCAACAAGGAAATCATCCCACTCTGAGAGTTAGGACACTGATCAACAAGGATAGAGATAGGACACTGATCAACAAGGATGTCATCCCACTCTTAGAGATGGGACACTGATCAACAAGGATATCATCCCACTCTGAGAGATAGGACACTGATCAACAAGGAAATCATCCCACTCTGAGAGATAGGACACTGATCAACAAGGATATCATCCCACTCTGAGAGATAGGACACTTATCAACAAGGAGATCATCCCACTCTGAGAGAAAGGACACTGATCAACAAGGAAATCATCCCACTCTGAGAAATAGGACACTGATCAACAAGGATATCATCCCACTCTGAGAGATAGGACACAATGAAACAAGGATATCATCCCACTCTGAGAGATAGTACACTGATCAACAAGGATGTCATCCCACTCTGAGAAGTAGGATACAATGAAACAAGGATATCATCCCACACTTAGAGATAGGACACTGATCAACAAGGATATCATCCCACACTGAGAGATAGGACACAAGACAACAAGGATATCATCCCACTCTGAGAGATAGGACACTGATCAACAAGGATGTCATCCCACTCTGAGAGATAGGACACTGAACAACCAGGATATCTTCCCACTTTGAGGGATAAGATACTGAACAACAAGGATATCATCCCACTGTGAGAGACAGGACACTGATCAACAAGGATGTCATCCCACTCTGAGAGATAGGACACTAATCAACAAAGATGTCATCCCACTCTGATAGATAGGACACTAATCAACAAAGATGTCATCCCACTCTGAGAGATAGGACACTGATCAACAAGGAGATCATCCCACTCTGAGAGATAGTACACTAATCAACAAGGAGATCATTCCACTGTGAGAGATAGGACACTGATCAACAAGGAGATCATCCCACTCTGAGAGATAAGACACTGATCAACAAGGAAATCATCCAACTCTGAGAGATAGGACACTGATCAACAAGGATGTTATCCCACACTTAGAGATAGGTTACTGATCTACAAGGATATCATCCCACTGTGAGAGAAAGGACACTGATCAACAAGGAGATCATCCCACTCTGAGAGATAGTACACTGATCAACAAGGATGTCTTCCCACTCTGAGAGATAGGACACTGATCAACAAGGATTTCATCCCACTCTGAGAGATAGGACACTGATCAACAAGGATTTCATCCCTCTCTGAGAGATAGGACACTGATCATCAAGGATACCATCACACTCTGAGAGATAGAACACTGATCAACAAGCATATCACCCCAGTCTGAGAGATAGGACGCTGATAAACAAGGAAATCAACCCTATCTTTCTGATTTTCAAGGATATCATTCCACTCTGAGGAATAGGACACTGATCAACAAGAAGATAACAAGGATATCATCCCACTCTGAGAGATAGTACACTGATCAACAAGGATGTTATCCCACTCTGAGAGATAGGACACTGATCAACAAAGATGTTATCCCACACTTAGAGATAGGACACTGATCAACAAGGATATCATCCCACTCTGAGAGAAAGGACACTGATCATCAAGGATACTATCACACTCTGACAGATAGGACACTGATCAACAAGGATATCATCCCACTCTGAGAGATAGAACACTGATCAACAAGCATATCACCCCAGTCTGAGAGATAGGACGCTGATAAACAAGGAAATCAACCCTATCTTTCTGATTATCAAGGATTTCATTCCACTCTGAGGAATAGGACACTGATCAACAAGAAGATAACAAGGATATCATCCCACTCTGAGAGATAGGACACTGATCAACAAGGATATCATCCCACTCTGAGAGATAGGACACTGATCATCAAGGATACCATCACACTCTGACATATAGGACACTGATCAACAAGGATATCATACCACTCTGAGAGATAGAACACTGATCAACAAGCATATCACCCCAGTCTGTGAGATAGGACGCTGATAAACAAGGAAATCAACCCTATCTTTCTGATTATCAAGGATATCATTCCACTCTGAGGAATAGGACACTGATCAACAAGAAGATAACAAGGATATCATCCCACTCTGAGAGATAGTACACTGATCAACAAGGAAATCATCCCACTCTGAGAGATAGGACACTGATCAACAAGGATGTTATCCCACACTTAGAGATAGGTTACTGATCAACAAGGATATCATCCCACTCTGAGAGATAGGACACAAGTCAACAAGGTTATCATCCCACTCTGAGAGATAGGACACTGATCAACAAGGATGTCATCCCACTCTGAGAGATAGGACACTGATCAACAAGGATATTATCCCACTCTGAGAGATAGGACACTGATCGACAAAAGTATCATCCCACTCTGAGAGATAGGACACTGACCAACATGGAAATTATCCCACTCTGAGAGATAGGACACTGATCGACATGGAAATTATCCCACTCTGAGAGATAGGACACTGATCAACAAGGATATCATCCCACTCTGAGAGATAGGACACTGATCGACAAAAATATCATCCAACTCTGAGAGATAGGACACTGATCAACATGGAAATTATCCCACTCTGAGAGATAGGACACTGATCGACAATAATAGCATCCCACTCTGAGAGATAGGACACTGATCGACAAAAATATCATCCCGCTCTGAGAGATAGGACACTGATCAACATGGAAATTATCCCACTCTGAGAGATAGGACACTGATCGACATGGAAATTATCCCACTCTGAGAGATAGGACACTGATCAACATGGAAATTATCCCACTCTGAGAGATAGGACACTGATCAACAAAAATATCATCCCACTCTGAGAGATAGGACACTGATCAACATGGAATTTATCCCACTCTGAGAGATAGGACACTGATCGACAATAATAGCATCCCACTCTGAGAGATAGGACACTGATCAACAAGGATATCATCCCACTCCGAGAGATAGGACACTGATCAACATGGAAATTATCCCACTCTGAGAGATAGGACACTGATCGACAAAAATATCATCCCACTCTGAGAGATAGGACACTGATCAACATGGAAATTATCCCACTCTGAGAGATAGGACACTGATCGGCAATAATAGCATCCCACTCTGGGAGATAGGACACTGATCAACAAGGATACCATCCCACTCTGAGAGATAGGACACTGATCAACAAGGATATCATCCCACTGTGAAAGATACGACACTGATCAACAAGGTTATCATTCCACTCTAAGAGATAGGACACTGATCAACATGGAAATTATCCCACTCTGAGAGATAGGACACTGATCAACATGGAAATTATCCCTCTCTGAGAGATAGGACACTGATCGACAATAATAGCATCCCACTCTGAGAGATAGGACACTGATCAACATGGAAATTATCCCACTCTGGAAGATAGGACACTGATCAATAAGGATATCATCCCACTCTGAGAGATACGACACTGATCAACATGGAAATCAACATACCCTGAAAAATAGGACACTGATTATCAAGGATACCATCCCACTCTGAGAGAAGGGACACTGATCAACAAGATAATATCATCCCACTCTGAGGGATAGGACACTGATCAACATGGATATCATCCCACTCTGAGAAATAGGACACTGATCAAAAATGATATCATCCCACTCTGAGAGATAGGACACTGATCAACAAGGATATCATCCCACTATGAGAGATAGGACACTGGTCAACAAAGATACCATCCCACTCTGAGAGATAGGACACTGGTCAACAAAGATACCATTCCACTCTGAGAGATAGAACACTGGTCAACCAGTATATCATCCCACTCTGAGAGATGGGACACTGATCAGCAAGGATATCATCTCACTCTGAGGGATAGGACACTGATCAACAATGATATTATCCCGCTCTGAGAGAAAGGACACTGATCAACAAAGATACCATTCCACTCTGAGTGATAGGACACTGATCAACAAGGATACCATCCCACTCTGAGAGATAGGACACTGGTCAACAAGTATATCATCCCACTCTGAGAGATGGGACACTGATCAGCAAGGATATCATCTCACTCTGAGGGATAGGACACTGATCAACATGGAAATTATCCCACTCTGAGAGATAGGACACTGATCAACAAGGATATCATCCCACTCTGAGAGATAGGACACTGATCAACAAGGATATCATCTCACTCTGAGAGATAGGACACTGATCAACAAGGATATCATCCCACTCTGAGAGATAGGACACTGATCAACAAGGATATCATCTCACTCTGAGAGATAGGACACTGATCAACAAGGATATCATCCCACTCTGAGAGATAGGACACCGATCAACAAGGATATCATCCCACTCTGAGAGATAGGACACTGATCAACAAGGATATCATCTCACTCTGAGAGATAGGACACTGATCAACAAGGATATCATCCCACTCTGAGAGATAGGACACTGGTCAACAAGGATATCATCCCACTCTGAGAGATAGGACACTGATCAACAAGGATACCATCCCACTCTGAGAGATAGGACACTGGTCGACAAGGATATCATCCCACTCTGGGAGCTAGGACACTGGTCAACTAGTATATCACCCAACTCTGAGAGATAGGACACCGGTCAACGAGTATATCACCCAACTCTGAGAGATATGACAAAGATCAACAAGGATATCATCCCACTCTGAGAGCTAGGACACTGGTCAACTAGTATATCACCCAACTCTTAGAGCTAGGACACTGGTCAACGAGTATATCACCGAACTCTGGGAGATATGACAAAGATCAACAAGGATACCACCCCACTCTGAGAGAAAGGATACTGATAAACAAGGATATCATTCCAATCTGAGAAATAGGACACATACAATAAAAGGGTATCATCCTGATCTGTCATGATTAGCAACCGAAGTACTGACTTGCAATGTGCTCAGCCCAAGATGCATTTACAAAAGATTGCCCTATAATTCTCATCTATTTAGATCGATGACAAAGTTTCAAATTATTCAAACGTAATGAGATTTTGAATAGAATTATGTAAAGAATGTACTCGTGAAAGAAACTGGAAAATGAAAGTTTGAAAGGAATAAACGATTAGATAAATTCGCCATTGTGGAGCTACATTCATTGCATTTTGTGAGGGAGGATAGGCATGTTTACTCACACAAATTCACTTTGATATCAGTCACAGCATGGGCATGAGTAAGCCAGCTCGTGAGATTTTGGTCCTTATCGCATGTGCGAGCAGTAAAGGCTCAGACGAGCCTGCGCAGCTGCGCAGTCTCGCCAGAGCCTTCACTGATCGCATATACAAAGTAGGGATGTTAATGAGGGATCAAATAATTTAATATAGGCATCTAGTCTCACTAGATAGCTGTACATGCATGTCATGTTTAAAGAACTGGCTCATATGATGTTTCTTTCGTTATTTTTTCACAGAGTATCTAACATGAGTGCTCATGTTTTACGAGTTGAGGAAAAGAGATACAATGTGAGACTTTCCGAGGTTAATAAAACAGGAACACGAATTTTAGTCTCTATTTATCGCATGACATTATATAAGGGTACTAGGCAGAGATATTTCTTTTTTATTATCAAGAAGATAGATATGTTGTAAGTACATGAAATAACCATCGCAGTGATAAGGTTCTTTTAACCCTTTGAGGACAAGAAACCCTTAAACGGGTATATTGGCAAACAGTTGTTTGATTGTTTGGTTTGATTCTTTTCGTCCCATCAACAATCTTTCAGTTATATAGGGACGGATCTTCCTGGGTTTAACCAGTACTAAGCTAGGATAAATCTGTCTTGCTCAAGGACCACAACGCAGTGACGCCGGTGAGGCTCGAGCCCGCGGCCCTTCGGTCTCGAGTCAAGCACTCTACCACTGAGCCACTGCGCTCCCTCATTTGCAAGCAGTGAAGACCCAGATGAAATGCCGCATTACGCGGCATTTCATCAGGTTCTGCACTGTTTGCTTAGACAAGATCAATTTTCAGAAAAAGAAATACAATATTTTAGAAAATTATAACATGCGACCCTTCAATATATTTTAAACAATGGACCATCCTGACCTTACAGTATCAACTTCTATGGAACAGTCCATCGGTCCTGAAAGGGTTAAGCACCCTAGGGGGGGGGGGGTTCTCTCATTTGTTTCTGCATACGTAGGCTCGGGCCCAGCATCTACCGTTCACCCCCCAAAAATATCAGGAATTTCAAGCACTCCCAAAAATATTTGAAATTTTAGCGACCCCCAAAAAACCCCGATTCTGTACCTTGACCTAAGAAAAGACCCTAAAATGCTTAGAAATGACCCCTAAATATAGTCCAATTTTGTGATGACCCTAAAAAAATATCCATAAAATCTTCATACCCCAAAAAATCTTCATTTTTCTTAAAACCCCAAAAATAGTGAAATTCAAAATTTTGACCCCAAAAAATGACCCGAGCCTACGTATGTATGAAAATATCAGAGACCCCCCCCCAACCCCCCCCCCCCCCCCCCCCCCCCCCCCCACGCTGGGTTAAGCACCCGTCACAGATATACAGATATGATGATTTTGTAGATCAGCTTCTTAATACTCAAAAGACTGAAAATGTGGAGTGAAAATAATGGTTGTATGAACTTCGAGTTAACGAGAGTAAACCTTCAATGAAATATGATATCTGTCATCAAACAATGACGCTGATGGGACAGGCTTATCTACATTTTTAAAAAGCCGGCTTTCTTGTGGTGTGGCTCAAACTCAAACACTTTTTTATGTTAAGGGAAATCACTCGTTTGAAATTTTGTAAATTTAAAGATGAAAGTTGTTTCCCCTGATTTTAGTTTGCTGTTTTTCGTTCGAGACAGGGGCAGTTCGAGCTACTGATAGTTGATTATGGCACCAGAATTGGAGGTATAATGACTTGCTTAAAATAAAGATATGTTGAGTGCAATAAGTCGAATCGACCCAATGAGGCGATTCTAATGATTACACGCAGCATACCTTTTTGCAAATGAAATAAGACAAAACGTTAGTAAGTATGACCAGGAAATACCACAATCTCTCACTGCTGACCAATCCACGGCACCGTGAGGAAGAGCCCCAGAACACTAACAATCACAAGACACCAGACAGACAATAAAAGTAAAGCAACCAGTTCTCTCTTCCTCAGCAAGATGACTGCAAAACTAGATATTACTCGAAGTACTGCATAACAAACAAGGACCAAACATAGAATCCCCACAAACAATTGGCAAAGATACACAATGAATAAACAACAACAGAACCACTGCCTTAGACCGGATAGCAGCCGAAACCTGCCACTGGCTAAATCATTTAAATATATGTACATGTATGTCTTGAAATACTTTTCTTGGTACACAAAGGGAGTTCGAATTGACAAAAACGAGTCGTCGGTGTTCGAGTAATTGCATTTTACTGTATTTATATTCTTAACTAGATAAATTCATATAAGAGCATTATACACATGCATACAAGAATACAAAAAACAACAACAAAACAACAACAACAAAGCAAAAACAAACACACAAAAAACAAACAGCAACAAAAACAACAACAAACAAAACAGGCTTTCACATTTTGAGAATAAAAGCTTTGTATCTTTTATGGTTTTACGTCCCAGTCAACAGCTATGATCATGTCGAGATTTCCAGCTAAGGTGGCACCTGACTTATGGACATGCGTCCAAAAAGCCCCCTTCTTTAAATATGTTTAAAATAGTTCAAAATTAATATTTTAAGACAAAAAATCATGACCTTACCAGCCTTCTTAAAAAGTTACATGTATTTGATTTTAATAGTTGAGAAATTGATTTAAAAAACAAACAAAAACAACTATTTCTCATATTTTAATCGTTTGAAAAAGAAAAATGATTTTTTTCTATGAGAATACACTACGTGCTATTGGCGACTAAATGAAAACAATAACCAGCGAAAAAGTATGTATACATCTTATTTTATTAATAGGCTAAATTCTAATTTTTCCAAAGAGAAGTTAAGGCCAAAAAGCGTTTAAATAATGTTCGGGCTCGCCCAGACTTCATATTTTCGGCTGTGGAGTATCATTCCCCACCCGAGTCCCAACACGCTATTATATTATGTAACATATATGAGAACGCATTTACATGCAAAAGGATGAGTTGGGACTCGGAGGTGGGGGGATGGAATAATGTTAAAACATATTTTTTTTCTATTTTCCTATATATGCAATACAAAAAATGACCGTTTTAGCCCCAAAATAAAACCGTACATTCATTGAAATAGGAAATTGAATACAATATCGTAAAATAGAGACTAACAGCGAGCTTATATATGAAGATGGAAGCATTTGACCAACTTTAATTTTTATCAAAATTATAGGCAGCGATATACTGTGGTTCCCATTACATCACCACTTTCAAAGGTCCTTTCGATGAATTTTTATGGCTAGGAGGAGAGTCTGCTTGGAACCTAGTAATTTATATCTGGAAAGATGTTCCGATTAGGTGGGCAGATTTCAGTAAGAGAGTAAAATCAGAAGGACTTAGGAGCTTTAGTAATAATTAAAGGAGAAGTATAGTAGTTCCTAGTGCAGTGTCAAGAGGTACAACAGTGAACTGTTTTAAACATTTATGATGTAGATGTGTATGTTAAACAATTTTCTGTCGTAACTACATCCCCCTGTCACCATGGTCGATCATAGGAGCATGGTTCGACCATGGTCAAAACATGGTTGATCATTGCCGGTATATGGCTTCATGATCAGTCCTTGGTCGCCCACGTTTATGCTTACCATGGTCAAACATGGGTAGTTTGGATTAAAAAAGAGAAAGACTTTTTTTGTTAAACTAACACTTTTATAATGTTCATTCACAGTCAAATTGTGGTTGATATGGTATTTTTTTTCTTGTAAATGCATTTCCCCGTAAACCGTTGGACGTAGTAACTTCAAACTTTGCAGGTTCATAGATCATATAATACAGGGGGTACTGGACAATGTTTCATGTGACATTGACTCCAAAGTCCAAGAATGTATATTTTGTAAAAGCACCTCCTTTTAAACCGTTGGATGCAACAACTTTAAACTTTGCAGGTGCACAGTACGTCACATGATGTAGAGGGTATTCATGTGACCTTCACCCAAGGTCAAGGTCAAAGGTAAAAAACCGTGATTGACCATGGTCAAACATGGTCGACCATGGTCAAACATGGCCGACCATGGTCAAAATATGGTCCATGTTTGTTGACACTTTTTAATGCTGGATGGTGCAGGAGTCAGGGAAACGACAAATAGTTCAGCGAATTGCTTGATGAGCTCTTGATGTCTGTAGGTAATTAGGTCCTCTTAGCTTCTCTCCCATAATATTCAATGTGGTTCTGTATAAATTGAAAAAGACAAGTACTTAACCCCTGCTCACAGTTCAAAATTTACTTGTGCTTAATTAACTGTCTGTAGATAACAGACATGATGTAACAGTGATGCCCAAATAATTTGTTTTCCCCCAAACTATTCCCGCATTGGAATAAATCGTATATGAAATCATAAAAATTGTCTTTTAAGATCCCTCAATTCATAATTAACAAATTTGTTAAATACTGCCCATGTTTAGCTATGATCTGACCATTGCAATTACTAAGGTCAACCAAGCTTAGTTCAATTTGAAAACGTGAAATTAACATACATGTTTTTCTTCGAACAAGAAATTAAAAAAATAGTGGTAACAAAGATTTTCATATCAATGATTTGATTAATAATTTACTTTCTCAAAACTGATCCTTTTTGACCATGAACTGACCATGGTACACACCATGGTCGACCATGCTCAGTTCCTATGAAACACGTTCGATCATGTTTTGACCATGGTCAAACATGGTCGACTATGTTATCACGGTCAAAGTATCACAGGGGTTGGATCTTCATTGAAGATCAATTGATTTTATTTATTTATGAGTTAATTTGAGTAGAGAGGGAGCATTTTGGCACACGATTTATAGATTTTTTAAAAACTAGATTTACTGACAACAATTGTCAAATGAAAAAGCCACGTAAAATCGATCATATTCTTTATGAAATTTTAAACATACTAATAATTCTCCTAGTCATATCTATATTCATTCTATGGAAAAGAGTTTATATGAAAATCATTCTTCTGAAATATGCATAAATATTCTCAGGCACGAATCAGAATGGAAGAAATGATTACAAAAAGCACACCAATTTGGTTTTAATGTTAATAATTACCAATGAGGTAATAATTTTAGATTGCCAGATTTGAATACAGATTTCCTTCACAGATATAGACTTCAACAAATGCCTTGAAGAAATTAATGGTACATAACAAGAATTTTGTAATCGATGGTAGAAGCGAGAGCATGTTGGATCTAATGCTTTAAATACTTGGAAAATAAATAATTTTACAATTATTGATAGTAGAATTTAATTTTATTGCAATAATTTAGATCTTCTTCCACCAAAACCTAAATTCACTTTTAGAAATGTGAGAAGAGGGATCCAGGAATTCCATAGGAAACTAAATTTAGCGCCTGCAGATAAGGCTGCTAACAACGTTGTAGTCGTATGAAGATGTACTTCACCAACACCCTAAAGCAACAACTTGGCACTGCTAAGACTTATGAGCATAATTTGCTTGACGAGAAGTCTGTCGTTGATAGACACCGATGCCATATGGCTGCTAAGTTTGGTGTATTTGTTGATGAGGATCATAGCAAGGTTCCTACGTTATACTGGTTAACAAAACTTCCTATAAGTCACGTTTCATTGCTACTTCTAGCTCATGTACTACTACTGAGTTGTCTATAACTCTGACTTCTTGTCTTACTGCCATTAAATACAATGTTATAAAATATTGTGAAACTGTTTTTGAGAGAAATGCTATAAATCTTTTTTGGTCTGTTAAAAACTCAGGTGAGATTCTTAACAAATTAAAATCTAAAGGTTTTCTAGCATCTAGTGTGTCTACATATGATTTCTCTACTCTCTATACTACATTACATCATAATCTTATCAAAGAAAAACTAACTGAGTTAATTGAACAAACTTTTAACAGAGAGGGCTCACTTTATTTGGCTTGTTATGAGAAACGCGCATTCACTTCTGAAAGATTTAAATTGTGGTCATGTCAGAAAGTTTGTGACGCTCTCCATTATCTTTTGGACAATATATCAATAACATTTGGCTCAAAATTTTATAGAAAAATTGTAGGTATTCCTATGGGTACTAATTGTGCTCCTCTTTTTGCAGATTTGTTTTTATTTTGTTATGAGAGAGACATCATGTTGTCTCTTTCTGGCACTAATCAAGCAGATGTTGTTGAAGCATTTAACTCTACCTCAAGATTCTAGTAGACTTGCTTAATATTGATAATCCTTATTTTTCACAAATGGTAAGTTAGATATATCCCACTGAACTTCAGTTGAATAAGGTAAATTCTCCACATACTGAAGCCCCTTTTTGGACTAGACTTGTTCATTACAAATGGCATAGTTTCAACCAAAATTTATGATAAACGGGACAACTTTAATTTGAAATAGTTAATTTTCCATTTCTTGATGCCGATGTTCCTCGCTCCCCTTCCTATGGTGTATACATTTCACAGCTTATTCGTTTTGCAAGAGTATGCTCTCATGTTGATGACTTCAACAATAGAAATAAATTTTTGACTTCTACGTTACTACTAAAACAAGGTTATCAATACCATAGGCTCTGTTGCTCTTTTTCTAAATTTTATTACCGACACTCAGAGTTGATTGTTATATAACAATATTGGCTTAAAGACTCTTCTGCAACAAGGCATATTAGAGACTATATTTTATGGCGATTTAGTCCATACATTTTAAAGAAGTGTTGGAAAGCCTATTTTAGTGACCAATTTAAAAAGATTATTAAACGTTATAAAAGAGTGGGATACAACATGGATATCATGCGACAGTGTACATGCCTGGGTGTGAACCCAATCACGGTCGATAGCTTTAGCTTCCTCTTTAATTGCACGACGGTGGGTCAGGCCTCAGACTTAATGACGGCCCTGACGCAAAGCTTTAATTCGTTGGTTGGTGCCTGATGCTTGTCGTTGGCTGGGCCTACCGTAGCTCAACTTGGTTTTCTATAGCTCTGACTATCTGCGAGTCAACAATCTTGAAGAGGAAGAGAAAGCTAATGGCTTTGCTATTATTGTCTTACAGATGTACTTTTACTATAAATGTTCTGTGGCTCTTCCTCACGGTGCCATGGGTTGGTGTGGGGTATGTGATTGTGGTATTTCCTGATCATACTTACTTACTTTTTGATGTTTTTTTTTCTCTTTTAGATATTCGTAATCACAATAACAGATAACCTGTTATACATAAATCAGTACTACAAAAATAGACATGTTTATATACTTTCGTATTCAAGTATCACATTAAAACAATACGGCCTCTCTCTGGCACTTTCACATTTAGTTCTTCACTTTGTAATGTGGATAATGAGGCTAATAAAGATTATTAAGTTTTTTGATGCAGCGCTTCTTAAAAATGTTATATTCAACATGCTCTCCATTTTATATTGACTATGACATTAATCATATATAAGACATTTGATCAAAATTCATTTTGTCAACATCTAGATTGAATTCACAAACTTAACCAATATATTTAAAGATAAACTTTCATCTTTTCTCTTCCTACTTATTTTGAAAATAAGGAATCACCTATTATTTGTAATAAGTACAATAAACATATTTGTATTACTGTATTAAACTATATTTATCCTTGTAACTTTAATATTGTTAACATAAGTTTGTTAATGTCAACTGTTCTTGCTATCAAAACATTTTAAACCAAACTATATATAAATAATTAGTAATTGAGCTTGATATTAAAATTACTTATCTTGATTTTCGATAATGTAAGGACTCTAAATGCTGCTATCAACCTGTCGGTCATATAGTTATTGGGGAATGGAAAATTATTACTGTTTCTAGAATTTGGTCTATTTTTGTAAAACTCCTTAATGCAGGTCTACTTAGCCAACAGACTTCACCAAATGTCGTGAAGAAATTGCTGGTACTTTACAAGTATTTTGTATTCAATAGCGCAAGGGAGAGAATATTGTATAAAATGCCTTGAATACTTAAAGCTTTTAATTTTATTGATAAAAGAATTTCATTTTATTTCAACAGTGTAGATCATCTTCCATCTTAACATAAACTTTCTTTTAGACACTTGAAGAAAGGCGTCCAGGAACTCCATGAGCAACCAACACAACTGTTTTTTACCGATGGATAAGAAAATATTCACATTTTAACGCCTGCAATGTAGGTTTATCAGGACTTATGCAGGCTTTAGAGCATTTTTGTAAAAGAAGCAGCAATTAATGCATTCGGTGTATTCTTTGTTAAAATGCCTGTTTACATACTAAAAATTTGCAATATCATAATGAGACAGTTATTATAGCGTAAAGTGTTCTTTGGCGATACTCCATGCAGAAGAAATTCGATTATATACTACTCAAAACAAGTTTTGCAACAGTTTTAAACATTTATTATATACTATTGTACTTTCAAAGATAGATGAGAATCGATGTAAACAAACACTGGCGAGTTTACCTTGATTTTGGGCGTGCAGGTAGTCTCAGTTTACAGTTATATTGAACCTACTGCAGATTATTGCATATGCGCGTAGCAGTGAAAAGTCATGCTTTACCTGTTTATAAGAAAAATAGAATATTCTCATTACTATGCATCTTTGAAAGTACAATATGTAATGAAATACAGGAAATTATTGATTTAGTATAGTGCATATATTTCGCAGCCTTGATAATATAAAAACTTGTATTTTCACAGCAGTGAAAATACAAGATTTGATATTTTCACTGGAGAGAACCCGCAAGATTGGAACTACTTTTTTCTATTTTCTCAATATGGTCTAAGGGACGCAACTCTTAATAGCATATCTGTTTCTTTTCTAAGGGAAACTATTGGTGTTTCCTATTTCTATGGAAATGTAACAAAAAGTCAGAGTCGCTTAGAAGCTTAATAAAAGAAAGAGCTTTTATAAATTCGTCTGCTACAACTAGAAAATCAAAACAAAAGATAATGTAAAGTAAGATTCGCTTCTCTTTACCTTAAAAGATTATGGGAAAATTGTACATAATAAAAAGAAAATTCAAATGTTTTTTGTTCAATATGTCTTTTATTTCACTTGTGAAGTGGACAATAATTATATTTCATTCGTGGCTTCGCCACTCAAGAAATATAAATATTGTCCACTTCACTCGTGAAATAAAGGACATATTCAACAAAAACATTTGACTATCCTCTATATATTTATTTTTTTTATATTGGCAAAAAATTGAAACTAATATACATTTAGAGGAACCCTTTTATTTACTCACAAATACCTGGAAGTATGGTGGATGTGTGTTTGGTCCAGAGGTTGCATGTAATCATCCATAATGATTAGCTAAAGACAATAGTTATCAAACCTAGAAATTATTCAAATCACATTTAGGGGTTACTCTGTTTGAGCTCATCCAGCAACCTCTGGACCAAACACACAACCACCATACTTTCAGGTCTTTGTGAGCAATTAAAAGGGTTCATCTAAATGTATATTAGTTTCATTTTTTTCATAAATATAGAAAAATAAATATATGTTTATAACTGTTGCAAAACCTTTTTTGAGTAGTATATATCGTAGTATATTCCCGAACCATGCAATAGTAGTATCACAAAACAACTTTATTATACATTCTTCTGCATTTGAGGTGCTCGTATTTCTTGAACTATGATTCGTATTTCTAAATGGATATATATTACTTTAACAAAATGAATATCACAGTCGTGCAATTAATGATTGGCTCCAGATCATCCTGCGACACTGACATTTCCTGCGAGTGTACCC
Organism: Loripinus fragilis; assembly: GCA_964019695.1. Classification (NCBI taxonomy): domain Eukaryota; kingdom Metazoa; phylum Mollusca; class Bivalvia; order Lucinida; family Lucinidae; genus Loripinus; species Loripinus fragilis. The sequence goes on from OZ026531.1 coordinate 30,560,094, forward strand.
CCTTTATATAAAGACAAAGAATGACATTAATCACAGCACACCTATCTTTCTATTTTTGAATAGGGTTTGCCTCGATAAAACCCGTTTTTGCTTGCGAAAAACAAAGACACATATCAGTCTGTGCATCCGCGCCTTTGTTATTCGCTCCCTGGAAATGTATAATAGCTAGACTTGTTACATGCAAAATTATCAATATTCTAGCTAGCCTCTGTAGCTAAACCGGCTGAATTAAGCATTATTTGGTCGTCGACTCCAAAGATAGAGGTTTTCTTACGATAAGGCACTAATTGTCCTTGTTTAAATGTGTCAATTAGTAACAATAAAGACTATCTTCACAGGTCCAGATTGAAACATTTTGATCGTAAAATTGTGAATATTTTCTAACCCATCAGTTTTAACATATGTTTTGGGTGCTCAAAAGAACCGTCTCTGTGAGACGGTTCTTTTGAGCACCCACAACATATGTTTTGGTTGAGAAATCAGAAAATTAATTTTTGTTTACGCACTCTTATCTAGGGGTATTAGAATAATGACTTGTGAATGATTTTTGTCTCATTGTTATGGCACGGCCAATAATCACAATCAAAACATTTAGCATTTCAATTAGAATATTCCAATACACAACATGGCGAACATAATTTTTTACTTTTCGGTTTTAATTTTGCTACCGGCAGGTTAGTTTCTGTGTTGTGGTGGTGGGGTGGTGGATTATTTTTTTCGGAGGAGGGGGTGTGGTGGGGTGTTTTTGTTTTAACTCATTGTTTGTCTGAATGATAATTAATTCGCCTAACACTTGAGAATTTGTACTTATCACATGTGCGAAAAGCCCCCATAAAGCGCCACTGCCGATGTATCTAGTGCCGGGGGGGGGGGGGGGTACTCTCATTTTTTCTTCATACGTAGGCTCGGGCCCAGTATCTACCGCTCACCCCAAAAAATATCAGGAATTTCAAGCACCCCCCAAAAATATTTGAAATTTAAGCACCCCAAAAAATATCCCCCAATCTGTACCTTGACCTTAAGAAAAGGCCCCAAAATGCATAGAAATGACCCCTAAATATAGTCGAATTTCGTGATGATCCCCAAAAAATATCCTCAAAATCTTCATAACCTTAAAAAGATATTCATTTTTCTTAATACCAAAAATAATATTGAAATTCCCCTGGGATCTAGTGTCGCGAGAGGTCAAAATTTTAATCTGAGTCTTCATCTATGCCAGGAAGGCTCTGGTGAGTAGGTGCATTTGCGCAGGCTCGCCTGAGCTATCGGTGTTCGACAATGCGACATGCAAGTACAAAAATCTCAGCATGATACTCAGGTGCGGCTCCAGGATTTCTGGAATGGTGGTTCATATGTATAAATGTGTGGGGGTCCCAGGGGGGGGGGGAGGTACTCTCTTTTATTCTTCATACGTAGGCTCGGGCCCAGCATCTACCGTTCGCCCCCCCCCCCCCCAAAAAAAAAAATAAGGAATTTGAAGCACCCAAAAAAATATTTGAAATTTTAGCAACCCCCAAAAATACCCCCATTCTGTACATTGACCTTAAGATAAGGTCCTAAAATGAATAGAAATGACCCCTAAATATAGTCCAATTTTGTGATGACCCCCCAAAAAAATCCACAAAATCTTCATACCCCCCAAAGATATTCATTTTTTACCCCCCCCCAAAAAAAAAAAAAAAATAAAAAATAAAAATAAAAAAAAATTGCAATTCAAACTTTTGAAAAAGAAAAAAAAAAAATGACCCGAGTCTACGTATGTATGAAAATATCAGAGTACCCCCCCCCCCCCTGGTGAAGGGGTTCGCTGACCAACTTATTTCATTTTCATATGATATTAAAAAATCGAGGTCGGGGAGGGGGTTCAAGCGAACCACATGAACCCCCACTGGGTCCGCCACTGGTGCTGACATGACTCGTTCCAGTAAAGATAGAAATATAAAAAAATATAGGAACCCTTTCTCTGTTGTTTATGTTTCAGGACCGGGATGGGAATTTTTAAAAAGAGTTCCTAAACTTTTACTACAACTACAGTAAGACTAAAATGGGATGAAGATCTTTGTTTATAAAATAGACTTGGACAGCTGAGAAAATCAAATAATGATCTACAATATTTTAGTTTAGGCTTTTGAAATTTGGAATCTTAACGGTCTTGGGCTTTTTACTATTGTTCTTTAAATTAATTACATTAAGCATGGATATTAAGGGTACGAAAAATATAAAATATAAAAGTCCCTTTTATCATGTACATTGTATTCTGTATTTTCGATCATGTGCATTGCACCGAATCTGACAATTGCAATATGTTTAATATTTTAAATATCAGGTTGAAATATCAATACTTAACTAAGTAAATAATTAACTTAAGAATGATTGTGATTATGGGCCGATCTTTAACACCAAGTTTTATAAACAAAATACAGGGTCTCAGATGAATTTTGAGGCTCTCCCAGTGGTTGTACTTATATTTTTATACATTGGCTTGTCCTCCATTCCCCCAAAATAAAAATAAAACGTTTCTTATATTCTTTGTTTTCCGAAATTGTCTCTGTTCGCTTTCCTCCCAAACTTTGGTCAGTGGTACCTTGCTGCCCTGTATAAAATGCCCTTACCCCTGTTCATCAAGCCCCGGAAGTACCTTTCTGTTGAACGATTTTCATAGAGGATCTTTCATGGGTGCTCCTGTTTTATTGAATTTATTGAATGAGTTGGGGAAAACTAATAGCACTCATGTTAGATTCTATTTATCATATGACGTTAAATTATTTTGTAAGCACGTTTTTGGCGTGAAAACGTAAACATTTTTCGAAATTAACGCGACGTTGTTATGGACGTCATTTCATAACGTCAATCTGTAAACCACTAGTAGTGAATGGCGTAATATCACTCCCAGACGCGACGTCATAATTTTATGATAAAAAGAATTAAAATGCGCCATTCTCGAATTGGACACTCTTTGATTTGCTTGGATATTTGTCAATAACACTGAGATATGAACAAGATATCTTTGGTACATATTCCATATTCGATCAATGAAGGTTCAGACAAGTCTGCGCAGTAGCACAGTCTCGCTAGAGGCTTCGCTACTCGCACAAAACATAGACGAAGAATAGATGAAGTCTCAGGCCAACATTTAGACATCTAGTCCAACTAGCAAGCTACGCTTGCATACTTAAAAATGATTTCAGCATGTGGGATCCTGGGTGGGGGGAGAGGGATACTCCCTATATAAAGCATGCTTTTCTGGCTGTCTGTACATGAATAGGTTATCAAAGGGGCTCTTTCATGGTATGGGAAATTAACATGGGAGTCTGCCCACGCTTGGAATTTGATAATATTATGTTTACTAATTGACTTGGGTATGACTTTTATATTTATGGTGCATCTGAGTTTTTATGCAATTCCATTGCTAATTTATGACGTCATGTATGATATAACTACAATACCTCAGGGTACACAGTTATAATAATTTCTAAAGTAAATGACATATCATGTAACGGGCGCAGAAATGTTTTATTAAATAAATGTATCATTGATACGTTCGTTGATGCTATGAATGACTTTGTATTTATTAAATTAGTGGGTGGGCATTCATTTTTATGACATGGTACCCGATTTTCTACTGAATATTATGTATTCAGTCAATTTTGGAATTAAGATTTTTACGCGTTGCAGTCTTTGTCAAGATACCATTTCAACATATAAACTAGCCATATATAGTAAGAATATGTAGACCAAATTTCATGAAATTCAAGGACCGGTAACATATTTTTTCAACTTGATGTAAACACGTGGCCCTAATTCATCAAAATGTAAAAAATACAATAATTATGTTTCAGTGTAAAACATACTTGGATACTTGCTTAGTTTGAACCATCATGCTAGTACGTTTATTGGTAAAAGTTGATATGTTCAATGTTTTTCCTTGTTATGGATTGGCAAAGAAAAAAACAATATTCTTTGATATTAAATGCCACGATTCTTATTTAATGAAGTGCTTACACAATAATATTACCCAAAATGATACAATATGGTGACACCTGTTATTACCACATCTAGTTTCTAACGTTAAAACTACATCTAACCAATGTTACACGTAATATCTTACATTCTTAAGAATTTTAATTCATACAAAAGAGAAACCTTATGACAAGTCAGTTCATACAGGAGAAGAACCTTATATCTATGATTTTATTATTGTAGGCCTCATAAATAAACCTGGTTCACAAGAATAGCCCCCTGTCAAACCTATCGGTTAAAATTAACCATTTTGATCAACGAGAACTCTTGACCCCAAAGGTATTGCTAATTAATGCTCAATTCTTCTCTGATCATTCTGTTCTGTAAAACTGATGCTGATTTCCATCAAATAGGAACATTTATACTTTATCTGGTTGTATATTCTAGGCATACAGCTTCGTTTTTGGGCATCACTTATTCATGTAGAACACTGTTATATGATACCTTTGATAAGACTCTGTTACACTTTATCCTGGTCATGGCACCAAAATGTGGTTACTCTAGTTCAGTTGGGATGTAAAGAAATATTTAGTCTTCTTGCGTTCACACGTTTATTGTTAGGATATTATGTTTCTTAAACAATATCATTCAGGACTTGAGAAAGTGATACGCCTTGTCTTAGCCCCATAGTGCCATGACATGGGGGCAAGTCCTTCAGCATTTCCAGCCATTGAATCATTTGAAATTGTCTAAACATGTCTTTCTTCAAGAAAAGTGGAAGTTGATTTAAAAACATCATCCTTCTATCGAGTTATTGATTCATTTCAACTAAATAATTATATTTGCTAAAATTGACCTATACCCATAAGAGGTAGGAAATGGCAAAGTTACCGGGTTTGGATTTTCATGAAATTTTGCTCAGATCAGCAGGATATATATGGCATGTTTTTGTGATAATATGATATCTTGACAAAGACTAGAACATATCTATCTTTGGAATTGCATGTTGTATGTTTTGTAAATGTTTGAGAAAAAATATTGAAATTATATAACCACTTCTTCAGAAAACGTAAACCATACTTTATCCAAATGGTTTTGTGGTATTAATATAATGTCTATGGTATTTTGGATTCAATCTAGATGACAAATCATAGAAATAAACAAAACCATAGATTTAAGACATAGAAGTTTAGAGTCAGGTACCACCTCAAAGGTGGAGTACGTCAGGGTTGCTTCCTAAGCCTTATTCTTAACTATCTTATTCGATAAATACAGTTTCGTAGTTTGTATATAATGAGTTATTAATATGCAAAGTTCAAAGAAAATCTATGCGTGGGCACAGATGCAAGTACCCCTTTAAAATGTGCTGCGCATGCTAAATCAAGTGAGCCGCGACATGAGATTTCCAACAATGTGGTTTATACGACCAGCAAAGGCTCAGACCAGCCTGCGCATTCGCCCAGGTTGATCAGTGCCTTTGCTAGTCGCATGAATATACTATGACAGTTAAGCTACTGACCGAACATCATTTGGAGTTTTTAAGCTAAAAAGGATACTGCTCAGCCTCGTTTGAGTCTACACTTGTTTAAATGCCACATTGTTGGAAATCTCATGGCGTGGCTCAAGTTATACAAATTAAGCACCCTTCTGTGTCATCTGTATATTTTTCTGACCAATGTAAGAGCAATTTTCTTTACATTCTTGGTAACAAATAAGGATGAATTCTTGCACTGGTGCTGATGACATAATGAAACGGTGATTTTCCTTCGTTTTTACAAGTTATGTGTATGGAGCATTATACTAAAGGATTTTTAAAGGTGCATTTGCGGCTTCTCGCTGTTAATTTTTTACCACAATATTTTATTACTCTACTCTTTAGCTTACCATGTTTTCTAACGATTACAAGAAGGAAACGGCCCAAGAGTGGGCCCAAAACCCGCTTTCAGATACTATGTTAATTATTTGCGTCCCTCCAATAATTCTCGGGCAAGTTTTACGGTATTTTCCGACAGTAGTGGCTATTCATATGAACTCTTACGTGACCTCTTATGACCCATGCGCCGATGCGATCGAGTGAAGCGCAGCAAAAACAAAAATGGCGGAAATTGAACATGTCAAAAGGGCAAGAGTTGGAAGACCTAACCGCCTCACATCATCTGCCACAAAAAGAGAGAAATCAGAGAACGACGCAAAATGTAATAGAAGTAGAATAAATATCGGTGAAGAATTCGGTCGCTGGACTGACCTGAAAACCGGTTTCGGACTGAAAACACGCGCAGAGGTGGGAACGATTTTACTTGACAGGTAGGCTTATTACAAAAAGTCATATTTAGCCCGGACATGCTTATCTACTATTCTACAGCCGGTGAGACTGTCATTATTGTGTTTTTAAAAGTTGTCGTTCACCAAAAGCGCTTGTTTAGTATTGAAGCACTTGCAAAGAAATACTTCTAGCAAGCTGTTTTGTGCTATTATTGGACGGGGCTCCGAAGGGGGATTTTTACTTTTCGTTTACGAAAAAAATGCGCCAGCCTTTTTGTTGCTACATGGCTTCTTGCTTAGTCAGAGAACAATATATATTAAATAGGTATTTCATTCGTAACAAGTAGTAGCTTTTGAAAAAGTGTCGCTCTAGTGTCGCTTTACTATCTATCTATCTATCTATCTATCTATCTATCTATCTATCTATCTATCTATCTATCTATCTATCTATCCACACACCCTCCCATCCATCTGTCCATCTATTTGTCAATCCCCTAACAGAGACACTAAAGTTAGGCCAAAAAATGTGCATTTCCTAAAGTAAAATGGAATTACTGTTGTTAACACAGGTGTCAGTTTATTACCCTCGTTTTTATAACGACCACCAGCATATCACACCCCGAGATAGGCGAAATATTGAGTTATATCAATTAAAAATCAAGCTTTGATCATCCAGCAATGGGGCGTAATCTGAAAAGTTAACTGTCAGAACCCTTTTTTGACATTCTTGTTATTTCCCCAGCATGGCTTTATCTTTTATGATGCCTGGTCTAAGTAGGCCTAGTGCTAAATCAAAATGTAAATAATTGCAAACCTAATAATTTTTCAACATAAACAGCTACCACCACAAAAACAGTCATATAAATAGGACACAAGCCATTTGTGTGCGTGCGTTCGCGCATGTGTGTGTGAGGGGGGGGGGGGGGTGCAGGATTTGGTTAGTCCCGCGCCCTATCTTACGCACATGGCCATTTTATTTTAAATGCAGAACCCAAACATTAAATTCCAGTTGAGACAACTCCGTGTGTTCGTGCCTCGTGAGCACGGTCTTTCATCCGCATTGAATAAAAAAAGTGTTCGATGTTTATGAGATAAACGTACCCTCCGTAAAGGGAAGCAAATGAAAAGAAAATATAAATTAGTACGAATCATGTTCATTTACTTGGTCACATGTCAACAAATATGGCGCTTACGAATGTTAACCACCAATGCGTCATCATAAATATAATAGTATATAGAGTAGAGTAGATATCTAGTATCAGAGACTAGGGCAGTGGATACTAGTACAGGCCTATGTCAACTTGTCAAGAGGATTAATATATGCATGGACAAACGAAAAAAAATGGGGAAACATTTGTTTATTTTTCGCAGATGAAAGATATCTGAGGCTGTCTAAAATCTGCAGGTTTGGGAATTACGTTACCCTATGTGTATTATTTGTATAAGAAGGGGTACAAATATTGCAATTGAAGCCAATGTAAGATTTATAACCTAAATAACAAACCATACAAGAACTTCACAAGAACTTTACAAGAAGTTTTTTGCATAGAAAAAAAACAAGTGGAAAAATAAAGTTGTATATAACGTTACTGTGAATTACGTTACTACAATTTTACTAAAATCCAAATACCTCTCTAAATGCATACACTAACTGAAAAATGTTTGTTTTAATCATAGCAAATCTGTCCTAGTTAATAAAGATCGATTTAAACCATATTGCAGTTGTCATTTTATTTTAACAAGGATTTACCTATATGCTCTGGGTACATCGACTCCCCTATTCATGTAACTTACAAAGCTACTCATTGTATCAACACAAGATATGCAAAGTAATCAGTTTGAAAAACAAAATTGAAAAGTTTAAATCTCTAAGAGACTGCTCGTATGGTTTTTGAAATGAGCTGGATTAAACAAAGGTTACGTTACTCACAAGTACGTATCGTAATTCACATTCTCCAAAAAACACAGATTTGTCAAATCAAAGGGCCAAATGCAACAAATCGACGGTGATTATAAGTTTCTGACTTGTTGTTCAATTGTTAGTTTCTCTTTTTTATACCATTTTTATCTCGTTGCTGCTACCACTGGATGTTTATTGGTGAGTTTATGTTTATACTTTGAAAATGACACTCCCGCTTTTGCATCCTGGTCCATTCCAGTTGATCACAGTGACCTCAAATGTTCTCATGACTTAATATGTTGATAACTTTTATGGTTTATATGATAGATAAAATAGTTAACTTGAATTTATAAATTCTTATCTTCAATTGAAGTGAGCAAATTGGCTATGTGAATTACGTTACCATGAATGTTTGCCATTTTACTGAGAAGGATGTATCTATATATGTACATAAAAGGCATTTATTGAAGTTAGAATTTATATCTGCATTGTCTTAGTTTGTAGTGAGCCACAATAAGCTTTCAAATATATGGAATATTTAAAATCATTTTTCTATAATCATATTTTGAAGTGTTATTCCAACAACATTAATGAAACCAGATGCAACAGCTGACTTCCAATGTGCAAAGTTGATGTAAAAAGTGTTAAGCAAAACACTAGAACCTGATATTTTGCAGAACAATATATGTTTCTACGCAGGAAATAAGACCAGAGTGTGAGGTATGTGATTTATGTTACCGACCTATTGCACAATGTTCTTTATACAAGAATACAATTTATTATTTCCAATACCTAAGAAGAATGTAATTTTTAATATTCTTCATCTACTGTTTCAAAACCAATGATTTTTTTGGTCAACTCTTCAAATTTGATGGATACAATTATAACAATAATTGTACTCTTAGAATTACTGTTTTAATCCACTGTCAATTCATGACAAACCTGCTTAGACCATGCTGAGAAGAAATATACATGATAAAAATTCTACATCATAGGCTTATTTGATCAACAAGAGATCCAAGTAGAAGTGCATACTATAAAAGCTCTTAATTTTGATGTGTACAAGTATACTTCATCACAGTAACGTAGCTCACATTCAAATTCAGTGGTGCTCTTTGTGAGGCTGAATGAATCGAACTTTTTGGATGCGCACGTTTTAGACAACATTATCTATTGACATATACCAATAAGTAACAAAATAACATAAAAGTGGAAATCTAAGCCAAACAATTGTGGGACACAAATTGGCTGCAATTGGTGAACTTAACTCGTTTGGCTGCTAGTACTGCCCTATAGTAGTAACGACAGATACTCATCATACTAGTACTGACCTCTTGTAGCAGTGACTAGTAATACAGATACTAGTACTGACCCCGGGACTCTGAATAATAGTACTGACATCTAGTGACAACGATAGGGACTCTGGATACTCTACTGAAATCTATTGGCAATGACAAGGTCTCTTGATACTCGTGCTGAACTCTTGTGGCAATGACTGGAACTCTGGATACTTCTACTGACCTCTAGTGGCAATGACTGGGACTCTGGATACTTTAACTAACCTCGAATTACAATGCCTGGGACTCTGGATACTTTTACGGACATCTAGTGGCAATGACAGGGCCCGGACTCGGGGATACTTTTGCTGACTTCTAGTGGCAATGACTACTCAAACATGCGCGGATCCAGAAGGGGAACAGGGGATCTTGACCCCTCTGGAAAATCACAAGTTATATGCGTTTTTATTGATATAAGCATCTGGACCCCCCCCTCCCCCCCCCCCCCCCCCCCCCCCCCCGGAAAAAGTTGGACCCCCTGAAAAATGTTGGACCCCCCCTGTAAAACTGTAACATCAGTTGAGGGTTAAAAATAATGTTGTTGCGGTTGTTTTTCGGCAGTCGGGCCTCCCCCCTCTCCCCCTCTGACTAAGATTCCTGGATCCGCGCATCGCAAAGAAAATAGTAATCGCATCTCCGGGACATTTAAATTATGTGCACGAAAATGTCATGATAACATCGAAGGTCATCTTCAAAGATTTTCCGACAACTATATTTCCCAGTTATGGTACTACCGTTTCTTTTTCTATCCCACAGACATACCATCCCCTCATATAGGCTGACATTTTATAAACTCATTGAGTTGATAGGAGGCTCATAGATAGATAGATAGATAGATAGATAGATAGACAGATAGATAGATAGATAGATAGATAGATAGATAGATAGATAGATAGATAGATAGATAGATAGATAGATAGATAGACAGATAGATAGATAGATAGAAGGCTTTGGTCTAAGCCTTGTTGGCGGTAGGGTGGGGCGCTCTCTGCTGCAGCTTTCAGCGAATGGGCTCTTCCTCACCCTCTCTCTGGGTCCGTCTTGGAACTATCCCGACATGACTGAACTATTGTTGTCACATCTAAAATTTTCTGTGTGTGTGATCAGCAAAGACGCCCAGATTAGTCTGAGTCTTTGTTGCTTGCATAAACACGCGTGATAAGTCTCGCAAAATAACTCTTCCAATGATTTTTTGAGGCAACAGAACATTGGATTATACGTTGTCGTACCGTGATTCTTCAGCGAAAACGTTCAAAATCTAGTGGGATAGGAACCTAGACCGCATTGACGTCCCTGCTATGAACTTATTTATAGTTCGACACTTCGCGCGCACCGACTCGTCTGAGCCTTCGGTACAAGTATGGAAAAAAAAGAAGAAAAAAAAGCATCTTGTCTCAAGAAGCCTTATGGCAAAATAAACTATTACATGTTATTCATTTTCAGCAAAGGGGGTGGGAGAGGGCAACATCTTTTTAGCGCTCAGCATTTTAACAGGGGTGGGGGTCCAGGTACAAAAAAAATTTCTCCATGGGAGATCCATTTTTCAGGGGCCAGATGTCCTTGGGCCAATTCCTATGGGATCCTATACCACATGTGATTTTCCAGTGGGGCCCGGACTCCCTGCTCCATCAGGATCCGTCCTTGCCCCGAGTCTCAACAGTGTCTGGATTTGTTTGTTTTTATTATTTACGTCCCAGTCAACGATATTTCAGTTACGTCGGGACGGTTCTTCCTGTGTTGAACAAGTACTAAGCTAGGATAAATGTGTCTTGCTCATAGACACAATACAATGACACCCATGAGGCTCGAACCCTAGGTCCTTCAGTCTCAAGTGAAGTCAAGCACTCTACCACTGAGCCACTGCGCTCCCGACCGTGTCTGGAAGGGTACGGGTCCCGGGAGCCTATAGGCATATCGCTATCCATTTTGATATTTAGAGCCCTACCGGTTCAACCCATGTAGATAGGAAAATGTGACATGACTAAAAAAATGTTGACTTGTACGCTATGCATCAACACAAACGAAGGGTCGAGAATGATATTTTATCGAGGCTGTAAAATTCTCCCCGTTGAGTACCTCTTTGCCTATTGCCATGACCAGTGACGTCACTGTCGTAACTGAATGATTTTTACTGGCAAGCTTGTTTCAGCTCTGAGTCAGATAATCTGTGTAATTTGCCTTTTTCTTTAGAGAGTGACGATAAATCAGTAAGGTCATTGTGGTTTCCTCACAAACTTCTGCGTCTGTGTGCCGGACTTATGAAATAGCGAAATTTAACAAAGTTTTACGTCCTCATGTAAGCATCTTATTTGGAAATAGATTTATCAGCTGATCTCTTCTCCGGAAAAATACGAAGATTGATAGGCATCGCTGAATTTTGCAATGAGCAGACTTCAGCAATTTTTCATAGCCTATACGGATGTCTGGGGTTTTCACATATTTTTTTTTTCGTTGCAAAACGGCCAGAAAAATTAATATATCCATCGATTTGTCCTAGAATTTTGTTAATCTGTTTTAATGAAACTTGCAGAGTATGCAGCTTTAACAAGGTGCATTTGCGGCTTCTCGCTGTTAATTTTTTACCACAATATTTTATTACTCTACTCTTTAGCTTACCATGTTTTCTAACGATTACAAGAAGGAAACGGCCCAAGAGTGGGCCCAAAACCCGCTTTCAGATACTATGTTAATTATTTGCGTCCCTCCAATAATTCTCGGGCAAGTTTTACGGTATTTTCCGACAGTAGTGGCTATTCATATGAACTCTTACGTGACCTCTTATGACCCATGCGCCGATGCGATCGAGTGAAGCGCAGCAAAAACAAAAATGGCGGAAATTGAACATGTCAAAAGGGCAAGAGTTGGAAGACCTAACCGCCTCACATCATCTGCCACAAAAAGAGAGAAATCAGAGAACGACGCAAAATGTAATAGAAGTAGAATAAATATCGGTGAAGAATTCGGTCGCTGGACTGACCTGAAAACCGGTTTCAGACTGAAAACACGCGCAGAGGTGGGAACGATTTTACTTGACAGGTAGGCTTATTACAAAAAGTCATATTTAGCCCGGACATGCTTATCTACTATTCTACAGCCGGTGAGACTGTCATTATTGTGTTTTTAAAAGTTGTCGTTCACCAAAAGCGCTTGTTTAGTATTGAAACACTTGCAAAGAAATACTTCTAGCAAGCTGTTTTGTGCTATTATTGGACGGGGCTCCGAAGGGGGATTTTTACTTTTCGTTTACGAAAAAAATGCGCCAGTCTTTTTGTTGCTACATGGCTTCTTGCTTAGTCAGAGAACAATATATATTAAATAGGTATTTCATTCGTAACAAGTAGTAGCTTTTGAAAAAAGTGTCGCTCTAGTGTCGCTTTACTATCTATCTATCTATCTATCTATCTATCTATCTATCTATCTATCCACACACCCTCCCATCCATCTGTCCAACCATTTGTCAATCCCCTAACAGAGACACTAAAGTTAGGCCAAAAAATGTGCATTTCCTAAAGTAAAATGGAATTACTGTTGTTAACACAGGTGTCAGTTTATTACCCTCGTTTTTATAACGACCACCAGCATATCACACCCCGAGATAGGCGAAATGTTGAGTTATATCAATTAAAAATCAAGCTTTGATCATCCAGCAATGGGGCGTAATCTGAAAAGTTAACTGTCAGAACCCTTTTTTGACATTCTTGTTATTTCCCCAGCATGGCTTTATCTTTTATGATGCCTGGTCTAAGTAGGCCTAGTGCTAAATCAAAATGTAAATAATTACAAACCTAATAATTTTTCAACATAAACAGCTACCACCACAAAAACAGTCATATAAATAGGACACAAGCCATTTGTGTGCGTGCGTTCGCGCATGTGTGTGTGTGTGTGGGGGGGGGGGGTGCAGGATTTGGTTAGTCCCGTGCCCTATCTTACGCACATGGCCATTTTATTTTAAATGCAGAACCCAAACATTAAATTCCAGTTGAGACAACTCCGTGTGTTCGTGCCTCGTGAGCACGGTCTTTCATCCGCATTGAATAAAAAAAGTGTTCGATGTTTATGAGATAAACGTACCCTCCGTAAAGGGAAGCAAATGAAAAGAAAATATAAATTAGTACGAATCATGTTCATTTACTTGGTCACATGTCAACAAATATGGCGCTTACGAATGTTAACCACCAATGCGTCATCATAAATATAATAGTATATAGAGTAGAGTAGATATCTAGTATCAGAGACTAGGGCAGTGGATACTAGTACAGGCCTATGTCAACTTATCAAGAGGATTAATATATGCATGGACAAACGAAAAAAAATGGGGAAACATTTGTTTATTTTTCGCAGATGAAAGATATCTGAGGCTGTCTAAAATCTGCAGGTTTGGGAATTACGTTACCCTATGTGTATTATTTGTATAAGAAGGGGTACAAATATTGCAATTGAAGCCAATGTAAGAACTATAACCTAAATAACAAACCATACAAGAACTTCACAAGAACTTTACAAGAAGTTTTTTGCATAGAAAAAAAAACAAGTGGAAAAATAAAGTTGTATATAACGTTACTGTGAATTACGTTACTACAATTTTACTAAAATCCAAATACCTCTCTAAATGCATACACTAACTGAAAAATGTTTGTTTTAATCATAGCAAATCTGTCCTAGTTAATAAAGATCGATTTAAACCATATTGCAGTTGTCATTTTATTTTAACAAGGATTTACCTATATGCTCTGGGTACATCGACTCCCCTATTCATGTAACTTACAAAGCTACTCATTGTATCAACACAAGATATGCAAAGTAATCAGTTTGAAAAACAAAATTGAAAAGTTTAAATCTCTAAGAGACTGCTCGTATGGTTTTTGGAATGAGCTGGATTAAACAAAGGTTACGTAACTCACAAGTACGTACCGTAATTCACATTCTCCAAAAAACACAGATTTGTGAAATCAAAGGGCCAAATGCAACAAATCGACGGTGATTATAAGTTTCTGACTTGTTGTTCAATTGTTAGTTTCTCTTTTTTATACCATTTTTATCTCGTTGCTGCTACCACTGGATGTTTATTGGTGAGTTTATGTTTATACTTTGAAAATGACACTCCCGCTTTTGCATCCTGGTCCATTCCAGTTGATCACAGTGACCTCAAATGTTCTCATGACTTAATATGTTGATAACTTTTATGGTTTATATGATAGATAAAATAGTTAACTTGAATTTATAAATTCTTATCTTCAATTGAAGTGAGCAAATTGGCTATGTGAATTACGTTACCATGAATGTTTGCCATTTTACTGAGAAGGATGTATCTATATATGTACATAAAAGGCATTTATTGAAGTTAGAATTTATATCTGCATTGTCTTAGTTTGTAGTGAGCCACAATAAGCTTTCAAATATATGGAATATTTAAAATCATTTTTCTATAATCATATTTTGAAGTGTTATTCCAACAACATTAATGAAACCAGATGCAACAGCTGACTTCCAATGTGCAAAGTTGATGTAAAAAGTGTTAAGCAAAACACTAGAACCTGATATTTTGCAGAACAATATATGTTTCTACGCAGGAAATAAGACCAGAGTGTGAGGTATGTGATTTATGTTACCGACCTATTGCACAATGTTCTTTATACAAGAATACAATTTATTATTTCCAATACCTAAGAAGAATGTAATTTTTAATATTCTTCATCTACTGTTTCAAAACCAATAATTTTTTTGGTCAACTCTTCAAATTTGATGGATACAATTATAACAATAATTGTACTCTTAGAATTACTGTTTTAATCCACTGTCAATTCATGACAAACCTGCTTAGACCATGCTGAGAAGAAATAAACATGATAAAAATTCTACATCATAGGCTTATTTGATCAACAAGAGATCCAAGTAGAAGTGCATACTATAAAAGCTCTTAATTTTGATGTGTACAAGTATACTTCATCACAGTAACGTAGCTCACATTCAAATTCAGTGGTGCTCTTTGTGAGGCTGAATGAATCGAACTTTTTGGATGCGCACGTTTTAGACAACATTATCTATTGACATATACCAATAAGTAACAAAATAACATAAAAGTGGAAATCTAAGCCAAACAATTGTGGGACACAAATTGGCTGCAATTGGTGAACTTAACTCGTTTGGCTGCTAGTACTGCCCTATAGTAGTAACGACAGATACTCATCATACTAGTACTGACCTCTTGTAGCAGTGACTAGTAATACAGATACTAGTACTGACCCCGGGACTCTGAATAATAGTACTGACATCTAGTGACAACGATAGGGACTCTGGATACTCTACTGAAATCTACTGGCAATGACAAGGTCTCTTGATACTCGTGCTGAACTCTTGTGGCAATGACTGGAACTCTGGATACTTCTACTGACCTCTAGTGGCAATGACTGGGACTCTGGATACTTTAACTAACCTCGAATTACAATGCCTGGGACTCTGGATACTTTTACGGACATCTAGTGGCAATGACAGGGCCCGGACTCGGGGATACTTTTGCTGACTTCTAGTGGCAATGACTACTCAAACATGCGCGGATCCAGAAGGGGGACAGGGGATCTTGACCCCTCTGGAAAATCACAAGTTATATGCGTTTTTATTGATATAAGCATCTGGACCCCCCCTCCCCCCCCCCCCCCCCCCCCCCCCGGAAAAAGTTGGACCCCCTGAAAAATGTTGGACCCCCCCTGTAAAACTGTAACATCAGTTGAGGGTTAAAAATAATGTTGTTGCGGTTGTTTTTCGGCAGTCGGGCCTCCCCCCTCTCCCCCTCTGACTAAGATTCCTGGATCCGCGCATCGCAAAGAAAATAGTAATCGCATCTCCGGGACATTTAAATTATGTGCACGAAAATGTCATGATAACATCGAAGGTCATCTTCAAAGATTTTCCGACAACTATATTTCCCAGTTATGGTACTACCGTTTCTTTTTCTATCCCACAGACATACCATCCCCTCATATAGGCTGACATTTTATAAACTCATTGAGTTGATAGGAGGCTCATAGATAGATAGATAGATAGACAGACAGATAGATAGATAGATAGATAGATAGATAGATAGATAGATAGATAGATAGATAGATAGAAGGCTTTGGTCTAAGCCTTGTTGGCGGTAGGGTGGGGCGCTCTCTGCTGCAGCTTTCAGCGAATGGGCTCTTCCTCACCCTCTCTCTGGGTCCGTCTTGGAACTATCCCGACATGACTGAACTATTGTTGTCACATCTAAAATTTTCTGTGTGTGTGACCAGCAAAGACGCGCAGATTAGTCTGAGTCTTTGTTGCTTGCATAAACACGCGTGATAAGTCTCGCAAAATAACTCTTCCAATGATTTTTTGAGGCAACAGAACATTGGATTATACGTTGTCGTACCGTGATTCTTCAGCGAAAACGTTCAAAATCTAGTGGGATAGGAACCTAGACCGCATTGACGTCCCTGCTATGAACTTATTTATAGTTCGACACTTCGCGCGCACCGACTCGTCTGAGCCTTCGGTACAAGTATGGAAAAAAAAGAAGAAAAAAAAGCATCTTGTCTCAAGAAGCCTTATGGCAAAATAAACTATTACATGTTATTCATTTTCAGCAAAGGGGGTGGGAGAGGGCAACATCTTTTTAGCGCTCAGCATTTTAACAGGGGTGGGGGTCCAGGTACAAAAAAATTTCTCCATGGGAGATCCATTTTTCAGGGGCCAGATGTCCTTGGGCCAATTCCTATGGGATCCTATACCACATGTGATTTTCCAGTGGGGCCCGGACTCCCTGCTCCATCAGGATCCGTCCTTGCCCCGAGTCTCAACAGTGTCTGGATTTGTTTGTTTTTATTATTTACGTCCCAGTCAACGATATTTCAGTTACGTCGGGACGGTTCTTCCTGTGTTGAACAAGTACTAAGCTAGGATAAATGTGTCTTGCTCATAGACACAATACAATGACACCCATGAGGCTCGAACCCTAGGTCCTTCAGTCTCAAGTGAAGTCAAGCACTCTACCACTGAGCCACTGCGCTCCCGACCGTGTCTGGAAGGGTACGGGTCCCGGGAGCCTATAGGCATATCGCTATCCATTTTGATATTTAGAGCCCTACCGGTTCAACCCATGTAGATAGGAAAATGTGACATGACTAAAAAAATGTTGACTTGTACGCTATGCATCAACACAAACGAAGGGTCGAGAATGATATTTTATCGAGGCTGTAAAATTCTCCCCGTTGAGTACCTCTTTGCCTATTGCCATGACCAGTGACGTCACTGTCGTAACTGAATGATTTTTACTGGCAAGCTTGTTTCAGCTCTGAGTCAGATAATCTGTGTAATTTGCCTTTTTCTTTAGAGAGTGACGATAAATCAGTAAGGTCATTGTGGTTTCCTCACAAACTTCTGCGTCTGTGTGCCGGACTTATGAAATAGCGAAATTTAACAAAGTTTTACGTCCTCATGTAAGCATCTTATTTGGAAATAGATTTATCAGCTGATCTCTTCTCCGGAAAAATACGAAGATTGATAGGCATCGCTGAATTTTGCAATGAGCAGACTTCAGCAATTTTTCATAGCCTATACGGATGTCTGGGGTTTTCACATATTTTTTTTTTCGTTGCAAAACGGCCAGAAAAATAAATATCCATCGATTTGTCCTAGAATTTTGTTAATCTGTTTTAATGAAACTTGCAGAGTATGCAGCTTTAACACATACTACATGTACATATATAATATACATTTACATAGCTAGCAAAATCATATATTAGGACACATGAATATGTATACAATTCAGAAAATTGGAATACATGAATAGGGTGGGTATGAAAAAAATCTCTGCCACTTGTATTTACCTATTCCTCCCGGTGGACTGGTATCCGGCCAGTAAATAGAAACATAATGAATTATGTGCACATACATATACAAGCATGTGCATCTCTGAAAAAAAATCACTGACTGTCCTGCAGTCTGCGAGCTATGGGGAAGTAATATAGTATCATAATACAGGCCTTCAGATTCATGGTGGGCCCAGGTCATTGTCCCATGATTTCAAAATATGGCCCATCACTTTCCAAGGCAGTGGGCCCAGTGGACCCATCCTTTTTAGTTGTGAAAAAAATCTCACTTAAATAAAAAGTTCATGTAGGTAGTCAATACAGTAAAACATGTCTTTAGCAGCCCCTCAAAAAGACAAAACAAAGATCTTAATAACAAATGGTAGCTTAATGAAGGTCGAAAGTATTGCAGAATGCTCCCCTTGGAGCATTCTGCAATACTTTTGACCTTTAAGCGATAATTGCTCTTCTTTTTTGAGTGGCCGCTTAAGACAGGTTTTACTGTATAATCAGCCATCAATATACATATATGCTTACAAGTGTCTGTGTCAGTGTGCAGGTAAAGTATACTCCCCAAATGTCAACTGTGGATAGTTTGATATGCTTCGGCCCATCATTTCAGCAAAAGACCCACCATTTTTTGCTCCATGTGTCAGTTTGGCCCACCAATCTTGAAAAAGATCTGAAGCCCTGCATATATTTATCTCTGTAGTAGTTATTAACACAGGGCCTGAAGACAGGCTACCCCTCCCGGGTGTGCGATAAGTACCAACATTTTAATGCTTTTTCCACGTGACATGGATAAACTTTGCCTATCAAATTGATCAGGTCATTCTACTACATGTATCTGTATTGATTCTTATACAAATTATTAGATGTTTAATTGAAACACTAATTAATTAATTCAGTGTCTATTTGAAATGAAGTTCAGTGCTCTCTGACCACGTATCAATATTGAAAAACGTGCAAATTTAAAGCCATTAGGAATGATCTTTGATGACAATATATAACATTTAGAATAGAAGCTTTGACACGTATAAACAGGCCATACAATCACTGATCAGTAAAAGACTATGAAATATAGTCAGCCTAGACCAGACTGCTCCGTTGTTATACACTATTTTGTCGATAAATTCACAAGGTATATTCCTGGTCTTGTCCCATACTTTCGTGGAGATTGTCTACGGTCATTCTCCTCCCTTCCACAGATTCATTCAAGAAGGGTTGTTTGTCAGTTACAAGCGAAAGTATGTGAACGAATTGCTGGTTAACCGCTTGTTCAAGCCTGCCAAGGAAAAAGTGTGGTTAGCTGAACTGACCGTCACGCCATGACCATAGCTGTTGACTTGGGACGTAAAACAAACAAACAAACAAACAAACAAACAAACAAACAAACAAACAACGTATATTCTAATCAGAATGAAAACCTGACCAGCGGCCGTGGCTTGGTACCGTTTACCTCCACCACCGTCGGTCCCCGACAGATTCAGGTTACCAGTAAAACGTAGGAAGATTGCTATGGTCCTCATCAACAAACACCCCAAACTTAGCTGCCATAAGGCATCGATGCCTATCAACGACAGACGTCTCATCAAGTCTGTTATGTTTCAGCAATGCTAAGTTCTTGCTTTAGGGTGTTAATGTAGTACATTTTTCAAACGACCCCAACATTGTTAGCACCCTTATTTACAAGTGCCAAAACAAACCTCATATGGAATTCTTGGATCTCTTTCTTCAAATTTCTAAAAGTGAATTTAGGTTTAGTTGGAAGAAGATACAATGAAAATCTACCATCAATAATCTTAAAAATATTCAATTTCCAACTATTTAAGGCATTAGTTTCAACATGCTCTCAGAAATCAGTCTAGCGCGTATAGACGGAAATTCTCGTACCTGTTGCATGTCTAAGGCCTTTAAGAACACCAGCGATTACAAAATGCTTGCAAGGCGCCAGCAATTTCCTCACGACATGATTTGAGATTTAAGATTTATATTTTAAAGTTCAGGTTTTTGGAAATTTTCAATTTTCACCCATCATAATGCTTGTTGTTCCACGTACTAAACTGGTTCATTGCTATTGTGTTTTTCATTTTTGGATGAAGCTATTGACTAGTCATAACATATTCTTTGGAATAATAATAATAATAATAATAATAATAATAATAATAATAATAATAATAAAAAAGCAAGCAACTGAAATATTTGAAAATATTTTATACGTTCGCAAGGTGACTCCAATGAGCCCTGTGCATTTGCGTCACTTCTTCAGAGCTTTTACTATCCACGCACGCTTAAATATGGTATAATATTACGGTTAAGACCAGTTTCTAACTCTGACCACGAAGACAGACCCATCACTCGACATCTATCTGTAGACTTTTTGCGTATGTCAAATGAAAGCTCCATTTTCTCAAAGGTAGGCCAAAATGTTGGTCGGAAAATATTCCTATGAAACGGTTATCTAGAATCAATAGCAGAGACCAAAGCATTTGCAAACCCCCAAAGGGCCTGATAAGACTGCAGTCTAATCAGATTCAGCATATTATTATGGATTAGTCAACTGGAATTTCTTCTTAGAAATTCAGCAGTCAATGAGTTGAACACTCAATGGCTGGTGTGTTTTAATAAAAAATAATAAAAAAGTAAAGAAATTATAATAATAAATAATAAAAAGAGCAAAATGCAAAAAACCCCCAACAACAACCAAAAACAAAACAAAAACAGTATTGACAAGCAAAGATAAAAACACAAACAGCCAAAAATACTTACTTTGGTGTTTGACAGTGGCAATTTTCGCTTGATCTGGTTGAACTCAAATTTAGAATACCCATTCTTCAAAAATACCCATTTATTGTAAGTGATAAAAAGCCTAATAGCTAACACTTGCAGACAATGGCGCTACTAGCATGACTAGTGAAATAATGGATAAAAGGCAATAAAGTTGATATTGGTATTATGCGAGCATTAAAACATGGAGATAGTGGTGTATTTTTGTTTGATTTTACATACAGGTGAGTTTTTTTTTTTTTTTTAGTTTTTTTTTTACTTTAAAATTTATTATTCCAGTTTTCGTTGGCGGGGACCTAAGAATTTAAGTTTTTCTTTTAATTTGTTGGATAATCTGTGATTTGTTTGTTTCACATGTTTGAAATTATTTGAAATTATTTGCATTATCAATATATCACGTATCACAGAATAACTGATATATTTGTCAAATGTATTGAATCTAATATTATTCTGTAAATAATAATTTTAACCTTGCCACGATCTTTATATGAACTTTCAACTGCTTTAAAAACTATGTTCTGTTCGATTGTATTGAGAATAGCTACAACAATAACGGGTAGAACTGTACTAATAAGTATCACTGGAGAAATGGTGGTCTTAAGTTGCTTTGGTAAGAGAGTAAATGAGAGTTTACACCCAAGGGGGGTGCTGGCTGATTTACTTTAATTGTGTTGTGGGTGTCTGTGTTTCTGCCTCTTCCTCGCGGTAATGTGGATTGACCTGCGACATTTCATGGTCATTATCAGTTACGTTCTAAAGATAATAAATGTGACACATCGTTTCACAGAATAGTTTGCTAGTGTTTGAATTTATACCACCTTTACCAACTTTAGCACGACATATTGCATGATGTGCAAGGTCTACACTGGTGTATGTGGTATAAAATAGTTATATTATTTTTGTCCACCTGTACGGGGAGATAATCCACTCGCTAAATCTCGTGGATTATCTCCACGTACAGGCGAACAAGCAATGTTCTAACTATTATATAAGTATAAGTATTTAAGTATATTATATAGTATTGCTCAATATCGCGTTGTACTTGCTATAAGCATACCTGTATGTTTAATGCAATAAAATTATGTTATGTTATGTTATATAAACAATGTGAATACATTGCTCCTCACAGAATAGAGCTAATCAGTTTTTAGCTCACCTGAGTCATAGCCTAAAGGTCAGCTTTTTTGTCGTTCGTCTGTCCGTCGTCTGTCAATAGTTTCTTCTAACAACATCTCCTAAACCAGTTGGTGGAACGTCACCAATATTCACTGGAATTATTCTTTGGTGGACTCCTTTGAAAGTTGCTCAAAGATTTACATTATATGCATCATCCTGTTTGCCATGGCAACCAATAGAAGAACTTTAACGCTTAGAGCACCACCTACAATTTAAAGCAGACGACAATATTAAATTTTGCTGCTTTTTCAAAAAATAAATAAATAAATAAATAAATAAATAAATAAATAAATAAATAAATAAATAAAAATAAGGCATGAACTCTCATGAGAATCGTCTGCTGGTGTCTACCAGGATTGCTGGCAGACGATTCTCATGAAATATCATACCTTATTTTTTTCATAATTTAGGAAAGATGTTGTAAAATTTGTCGGCTGCTGCAGTTGTGATTGGCGCTTGAAAGGCTAAAAATCTTCTTGTTGAAAACACTTTTGTGTTTTGGCATATTTGAGAAAAATAATAATAATAATAATAATAATAATAATAATAATAATAATAATAATAATAATAACAATAATAATAATTAAATAAATGAAACGGTTCTTTGGTTTGGTGGCCCTCTACCAAGATTGCTAAAATAAGTTTTATCTGTTGTAAAACTTGACCGCCGCAGGGCGGAGTCAGTATTGCTAATACATATACAATGTATAGAGAAAACATAACAAAGATATTTTTGTCTAAAACTACAAGGCCGATTTAAAAATAATGGTCCGTGGGTGGCGCTTTACTAAAATTGCTAAAATTAATTTAATATTTGAATACATGGCCGCCGGAGGGCGGAGTCAGTTTTTCCAATGAATAATTAGGGAAAACACACAATACGCTTCCTGTCAAAAACAACTGGACAAATTTCAAAATAACTAGACACAAATGGTCCAGGGATGAGCCTCTACCAAAATTGCTCATATTAATCTGATCTGTTGAAAACGTGGCTGCCAAGGGATGGGACCAGTTTTTCCTTAGTATATACAGGGAAACATTAAAATAATCTTTTCAAAAACTACTGGGCCGATTTCTGTTGCAAATTGCCATTAGGTGACCTTATAATAATGGGCCTCGACGCGAGAAAACCTGTCTTCGGAGGTTTGCGAACAACGAGGGCGCAGACCAGCCTGCGCACCCGCGCAGTCTGATCAGCGCCTTTGTTATTCGCTTATTCGAAAGTATCACATCTAAACTTGCTAGAAGCGAAATTTCAATTTCTGACTAGTCTCTGTAGCTGAGGAGACTGAGTTCAGCCTCGCTTAGTCGGAAACCCCGAAGACAGATTTTCTTACGACAAGGCCCAGTTGATTCACCTGCTCTGTTGAAAAACATGACTTCCAGGAGTCTGTATCCCAATAGTCATTGTCAGATTTGGATGACTTTTGGATTAAATGATAACTGATGGACAGTCTGAGTGTGTTTCCATATTATGTGCTTTTGCGAATAGGCGCTAGACGATTGTTGCTCATGTTGGAGACGGTTCTAAAGTGTGCCAATAAAATTTCATAAATGAGAAGTGACATGCGATTTCCAACAATTTGCCATTTTGCCTCTGCAGCCTCCTTTTAAGCTTAGAAACTCCAAATGGTGTTCAGTCAGTAGCTTAACAATCATAGAATACTCAAGCGACTAGCAAAGGCTCTGATCAGACTGCTTTGCTGGTCGCACATACCACATTGTTGGAAGTCTCATGGACTGGCTCAAATTATAAATGAAATTCCTACATTATTTAAAAGGTTAAAGAGAACTTTAGAATGTTCTTTTGAGTGAAAGATAAAAGATTTACACTAACTGCAAAACCTTGAAGCTTCATTACATAAAAAAATGCTACGTATCTCGTATGAAAGCGGAACGTATTATAAACGTACAAGCGCTGATATTCAAATGGTATATGACGTCTAGGCTCTGGTCTAATCCGTCTTTTCCCTTACATTATTCTTGTGAGTAGCGAGTAATCTGACGAGATTGAGCAGATGTGCAGGCTCGTCCGAGGGTCGTTGCTCGCTAATGCGAAACGACCCATTAGCCCAAAATATCCGAATCGACTCGCATTATTATCTGCATTTCGCATATCCATTTTTCCATACAATATAAGATATTCTCTTTTCATTTTCATGGCATTGATTATATAGAGGAAATCTTTTTGACATTGACTTTTTTCAATTTACCATTATTAGTTGCAATCGATTTCGATTTAAGATATTATTGGTTTTCCACAATAAATGATAATAAAAAAAAAGGTATACGTAAAAACTGGCGTTTTAACTTGGACAACTCCAGAGTCTTTGTTCAATGCGTTAAATACCCAGATTTTTGGAGATTTGACAAAATAGACACAAAAACCGACCTACAAAATTAACCGGGGCGGAAGACTGTAGTTCATCTATAAAAATATAAAAATAAGCTGAATTTCGGCTGATATCGTCAATCAAAAGGGTTGATTTCGTCGGCACGAAAAAAAAAAAAAAAAAAAAAAAAAAAAAACAGTGGCTGATTTCGCGAATTCCAGCTGATTTCTCTGATTAGCAATACCCCTCCGCGCCTGTCTGATTGTTGCTGGACACGAACCAGGACTGTTATATCGGGCCCGTTTGCGCAGTCGGTAACGCGCCTGGATGCAGATCCAGAGGTCGCGAGTTCGGTCCCCACCTACCACACTTCCATGGAGATTGATCGTGAAATGATTTCTACCGTGTCATTCCCTACCTTCTCCGCTGATTCAAGAAGGGTTGTTGCAAGCGAAAGTATGTGCACAAAGAACTGGTTAACTGTTTGCCAAGCTTGGCAAGCAAAAACTGTAGTAAGGAAGACTGACCGTCTCGACATACCATAGCTGGTGACTGAGGCGTGAAGAATCAAATCAAACAAATGAAAACCAAGACAGTCATATGGAGACATTTGGGATGCAGCATTTCTACAGCCCTGCAGTTGACGCTCATTTTGAAAGATAATCGGACGTGGAACGTTTGTCCTCTGGCAACTCTTGTTGCTTAATTTTTGGCGACTAAGATCTGCCGACTTCTGTTTTACGACATCACAGCGTCCAACCGTAACATTCAAAGCTGTCCTTTGCTCCACTCACCTCCAAACGCAAGCATGCATGACCGTTGTATCCGGCGTTACCTTGAATTTCGTGGATTGTGCCTCTGCTCTTGCTTTCTGGGTTAAACAAATCTAAGCAATGGCCAGTTCATGATACAAGGTCAGTTTCAAATAGGTTTTCATTCATCATGATCAACAATTTTCTTTTGAAGTGTTTGACAATTTCAGCAGAGTTTATATTTAAGTTGAAGATTTTGCAGTTAGAGGAATGCATATAGATCCGGATAGGGTACTTTTCATGTTCGATGAACGTATCCTAATATTATCAAAAATGCCGTCCGTCAAAGCACAAAAAATGACGGCGAATCCATTGAAAAAGACCAAAATTCGAGTGAAATGACCGAGGTTCCGGTGTTTCGACCGTTCTTCCACGGTAACGGTTGGACGCTGTGGACATGCGCTTTCTTTTTGAGACCACGCCATTTCGAAACATCAATCTGCATTGACTATTAGTACCAATAATGAGAAAACTGTGTGAAATCGTTTGGTGGATCTAAGTCAACAAAAATCACGCTTAATGTTCCCTTGTGAGTTCCATCCATTTGCTTCAACAATTATCCTGCTGGTATCACTTTGAAATTCGAGTCATTATATTATCAGTCCATGTGTCCCTGTTTCCAAGAAACGTTCAGTGTTATTGAATCCATATAAACAAGACTTTTCATTTTGGGACAGAGCGTAAAATTGTAATTATTTTCTTACCCATCGATTTAAACATGTGTTATGGGTGCTCAAAAAACCGTCTCATTGAGACGGTTCTTTTGAGTACCCATAACATATATTTTGGATGAGAAATAAAGAAAATAGTTTTCCAATACGCACTCTTATCTGGAGGCCTGAATATTAGCAAGCATAAGAGTTGGCAACATTGAAAGCAAGTCTGAATTACAATTCCTTATCTGCCGCAAACCTAAATTAAAACGAATATTAAAAGATAAGAAAGTTAAAGCAATCTGGAAATTAAAATTTTGACTTCCGTTAAGCCATTTGAAACCGCCATTTTGAATATTTTCCGTACAAAATAACAAAAAGAAAACACACACAAAAACCCCGACAAAAACACACAATACAATTAAATATTTTTCATTGCAACCCCTACAGAATTTTTTCAATTTTTTAAAAAAAAGAAGATTCAATTAAAATACATACAAAGTTAAAATGAATAACAGGAAACTAGTTATTCCGTTTATGCATATTTAATTCAGGCTGTGTGACGTCACTCAGTCGAAAATGGCTGGGCTCCATAATTTTCAATTCTATGCTATACAAATATCTGTAACTTGCTAATTTCTTTTTTATTCGATTTTGATCAAGTTTGTTGCAGGTTTGTTTATTAAGGGCCTGCATTTGGTATTTGCTTACTTTCAATGTTGTCGCCCCCATTAAAGGTATGAAGTGTAAATATAATGCTTCTCTGAAAGTAACAACTTTATCGTATCAATGCAGTATTATTCATTTTAGCAGAACCAACTATCAAGCTGAACCTCCGATGAAAGTGCTCTTAACTCACAAAGAAGTGCTCTTAACTCACAAAGACACATCAATATTCACCTAAAAAGATGTTAAAGGAGATTTTCATTCTTATCACATTGTTGAACAACGATGACCCAGACGAGCCTGCACAGTCGTACAGTCTCATCAGAGCAATTATTTAGGGAGCGCAGTGGCTCAATGGTAGAGTGCTTGACTCGAGACCGAGGTGCCGCGGGTTCGAGCCTCACCGGCGCCACTGCGTTGTGTCCTTGAGCAAGACATATTAATCCTAGCTTAGTACTGTTTCAACCCAGGAAGACCCGTCCCTTTATAACTGAAAGATTGTTGATGGGACTAAAGAATCAAATCAAACTAGAGCGCGCAGTCGATGGGGCGTCATCGTAAATCCCCACGCTAAAGTTTTTGACTCCCCCAGCACCCACAAGTCCCACCCCGGGGCATGACCCTGGCAACAGATTGAAAATTCTGTTCAATATGTTTTCTATCTTTTATTTGTGAGAACACACACAAAGAGTTTGGTATAAGAATCTTTGAAATTGACATGTTAATGATATTTGACCTTTTGACCTTTTGACCTTGCCCCCAAGGTCACCAGTTTGACCCTAGGATGAAAATGTTACTTGCATTCTGTTCTGCTCATCATCCCCGTTGATTTGATATGCCACATGGCCATGTTTGAAAAAAAAAGACCCCCTTGGCACCCCAGTGCCCCAAAGTCCCACCCCTGGGGCATGACCCAGGCGACAGAATAAAAATCCCGTCTGATATAATTTGTATCTTTTATTTGTGAGAACACACACAAAGTTTGGTATAAAAATCTTTGAAATTGACATGGTAACAGGAATTTAATAATAATTTGACCGTTGACCTCACCCCAAGGTCACCAGTTTGACCCTAGGATGAAAATTTTACGTGCATTCTGTTCGGCTCGTCATCCTCGTCGATTTGATATGCCACATGACCATGTTTGAAAATTACTTTTTTGACCACCTGGGCACCCCCAGCGCCCCAAAGTTCCACCCCTGGGGCATGACCCAGGCTACATAATGAAAATTCCGTCTGATATGTTTTGTATCTTTCATTTGTGAGAACACACACAAATTTTGGAATAAAAATCTTCGAAATTGACATTGTAGTTGAAATTAAATGATATTTGACCTTTTGGCCCCTCCCCAGGGCCCCAGGGGGCAAGGCCAAAATGTTTTATTACGTTGCGCGCCCCATTCATAGTTTACAGGAGGACTTTAGCGCCAAAGTCTCAAGTATTGGCCAAAGTACACAATAAATAGTGACGGCAACTTACGAATAATGTTGTCATTTTAATTGTCAATAGACTGTTGTTATATGAGCTTACTGTTTTGTGTATTAAGGACACTATTTATCCTTTGCCTACTACTGTCGTCTGCTGATATTCTTTTTGCAAACAGTTTGGACCCAGATCAGTCCCGACAGCATGTCGGGCCTGACCTGGATCCAAACTGTTTGACACTCTGATGGTACTCCTTGTCGAATTTAAAAATGATTTTGAAAAAAAATAGCATACTACAAACAGGCATTAAAAACACTTATACCACCCTTACCAACTTTATCACAAAATATCTCATGATGTGCAAGGTCTACACTAATGTAGGTGGTATAAAATAGTTATACCATGTTTGCCCACCTGTACGTAAGATAATCCACTCGCTAAAAACTCGTGGATTATCTCCACGTACAGGCAGACAACCCATGGTATAACTATTACCAAGCATGCATAGAGTTAATACAATATATTTTGTCCATTCCATGAGTTAACGGTACTTACCGCACATGCGCAAGCCATTTTTTGAGTACGCTTGTGCAGCTATAGTCCCGTTTACAATGTAGACCAGAATCTATGTCTGCGAGCAGCGACGGTTCTGGCGAAGTTTGGCGTTAGTGCAGTCTCGCCTGAGCCTTTCGCAGTCGCCTATGGAATAATTTCGGACATCCACTGAACTGGCATGTTTAAATTTACCTAATTAGATGACTAAAATATAAATGGATAGGATTATCGGGAAAGATTAACGAGGACAATCATTATAAAGTATAAAAATATTGAAATACTGTTTATAAAGTGTTTTATTTTGTGGGCTCTCTTCGGTACTTCAGACCAAAACATAGACATCAGGCATTGTTAGTTTCGTACGGGCCGCTACAAGAGAATACCTGTCTTCGGAGGTTTGCGTCCGCGCCTTTGTTATTCGCTTTAACTTGGTACAAGCGAAATTAAGTTTAAGTTTTGTAGCTAATCTCTGTAGCTGAGCAGGCTGGTTTGAATCTCAAGTTGTCCGAAACCCCGACGACAGGTTTTCTCGCGTCGAAGCCCGCATAAATAAACTTGATACAAGAACCGCAACATTGAGATACGTACATGTACAACTAACCATAACTTGATACAAGAACCATATCATTTAAGCCCCAGTTACACTGTCACGATTTTGGCCACGACGGAGCTACGACTCACCCCGATTTATCAAGTCGTGGTGCATCGGCATGAGTCGTAGCAGCACCGTAGAGACATCGGCGCGAATCCTAGTAGTACCGTGGTGATTCGTGAAGACTCCTGGTGATTCGGCAACCTCCACGACAAAGCTACGACGAGTTTAAACCGTTTAAACTCGTCGGGGTGAATCGTGTTGGATTGTGGGCGTGGCCTAAATCGTAGCTCTACCGTAGCGGGATCGGGATCATTCCTAGTGGTACATGTACCGTGGTAGTATTCGTGGTCATTCGTGGGCGTTCGTGTGCGTTCGTAGCGAATCGGGTTATCACTGACACAAGATTCTGGTATAAAAACAGAGGTATCATTGCTGAAAATCATTTTCAAAAGTGAATTGAGCCGCGACATGAGATTTCCAACAATGTGGTATGTGAGACCAGCAAAGGCTCAGACCAGCCTGCGTGTACGCGCAGTCTGATCAGAGCATTTGCTAGTCGCTTGAATAGTTTATGACCCTTAGGCAACCGTGACCGAACATAATTTGGAGTTTCTAAGCTTAAAAGGAGGCTGCACAAGCTCGTCTGAGTCTACACATGCAAAATGCCACCTTGTTGGAAATCACATGTCACGGCTCAATTTTAGTGCAGCGCATCATGGATTATGTCCAGCGACTTTAAATTGCGAATTTGCAGCTTGAACTGGAAGTCATCTGACACAACTGGACATGACACTGGACTTGAGACAGGACTGAGCCTAGCCCGTGGGTCCGGTTACTGTTTTGATTTTCCCGCAGCTTTTCTTTTTGATGGCATGACTGACTTCGTCAAAGGTTGAAGAGATAATGATATTGGCAAACTGTCGCCCCATGGGGGTTACTCTGATATTTTCATGCATACGTAGGCTCTGGTTATTTTGGGGGATTCAAAATTCTGAATTTTAATATATTTTGGGGTTTTCAGAAAAAAATGAATAATTTTTGGGTATTAAGATTTTGTGAATATTTTCTTTGGGGGGCGGGGGGGGGGGGGGGTCATCACAATATTGGACTATATTTAGGGGCCATTTATATGAATTTTAGGGTCTTTTTTAAGGTCAATGCACAGAATGGGGAATATTTTTTTAGTTGCTAAAATTTAGAATTTATTTATTTTTTTTTTTTTGCGGGGGGGGGGGGGGGGGGTTTGAAATTCCTGATATTTTTTTTTTTTTTTGGGGGGGGGGGGGGGGGTGGTGAACGGTAGATGCTGGGCCTGGGCCTACATATGGAGAAAAAATAAGAGTAACCCCTCCCCCCTAAGACTGTCGCATGACAACCACTAAATCGTGCACATTCGTGGGAGGTCGTGACGCTGTCGTGACGCTACCGTAGCGCTACCGTAGCGCTACCGGCTTGAATCGTACTAGCACCGTATCGAATCGTGGAGGCATCGTGAGCATTCGTAGCTCCACCGTGGTGAATCGTAGCGCTGCCGCCACGAGTCGTAGTGGATCCGTAGATGATTCGTGCAGACACCGTAGGAGCATCGTGAGACATCGTATTGATGCTGGAATTTCTTTTTTTCCATCCCGACGCATCCCGATGCACCCCGATTTTACCATCTGTCTCAAATCGGGATGAGTCGTGGTGAATCGGGGCTTGAGTCGTGACAGTGTAACTGGGGCTTTAGATACCTACAACCTACCATAACATGAGAAATAAGAACCAACAATAATTTGCACGACCAATGGTTAACGCAGATTAATTTGTATCAAGTGCCAGCGTCGTGCAAGGGTCATGCAATTTTAATCTGACGAGCACAGGTAAATGGCAAAGAATTTCTAGCGATAAGGCGAGCAATCTCCCTAAACGAGACGTTCGTTTTATTTTGTTGAAATAACGACTGGAGAAACTAGGCACATTCAACAAATATACATAGACGAGCCGTCGATGCACCATTGCCCCCAATTTATATATTAAAAACTGGGTTTCCTTCATGCATGTAATAACGCTACTTCTTATTGAATGAGAATTTATTTCGATCATCAACTGTGCTTGTTATTCAATCACATATATGGGACTAGACCGTTAAACAGGGAACCATGCTATGTACAGTAAAACTTTTTATACAGTTGATGTACAATAAAAACGACCATCTTGCAAAGTGGTCTATTTTTGTCAGATATTTGATGTCTTCTTTCGCTTATACAACCCCTCCCCCCCCTAGACCCAAGACGCCATTTACATATGTTATATATTTGTATAGCGACATTTAATTGTCCAAAGGGCATCTTGGGTCTAGGGGGGGGGGGGGGGGTAGCATCTAAAAACAAACTAAAAGACGCCAGTTTCATCTTTTCAATGACAAACGCCACAATTTTAAGTATATTTCGTACGCATGCGCAGAAGGAATACCGCAAAGATTTGGAAATGAAGGGCACTTATACCCTTAATATTTTAGCACTTTACTTTTTGAAAACCTGCAAAGGATTTACTAAAACTATCGTCTAAACGGCACCCAGTCTAAAGACGTAAAATGAGGGGTGGGAGTAGAAGGCGCAAATTTTCACGGCTTTGTAAATGATGGATCGGCGTGAAACCTATTTTGATGCTTGCTATGCATATTTTACTACCGAAACAGTCCAATTTTAAAAACATTAGGGCAATTTGAAAATTTAGGTTTTTTAATCATGTCAACTAGAGAAAATATACGCCTTATCGCTAGAGCTCCTTGTCCTTTTATGGTTTACAGTAGGTAGTGGCCGAATGGTCTAATGTAGAGGCTTCTTGTAATCTAACAGCCAGACGTGCAGTGGTTCGATTCCAAGCGTGACAAATATTTTTTTCTTGATATTTTTCCTTCCTGCATTTTTTAAAAAAAATGTATACGTATATAAAATTTGATCAATATATATGGTGCAATTCAAGAGTTATGAGCATTTTCACTGACGATCTCGACGGGCCAAAATGATGCTCGACAAAGCCTCGTCACTATTTTTCATACCAGTGGCGGGACAAAGTAAACATTAATAATGCAAAATTTAATCGCAATGTACAATGCGGTTCAAGAGTTAATGATGCTCAGCAAGCCATCGTCCATTAAAAAAGGCTATTACACATGACAGTGGTTAGATAATGTCGACATGCATTTGTATGCAAAATTTGATTAAAATATACCATGTTGTTTACGTTTTTTGACGGACAGACTCATATAGCAATTATAGTGCAGCCCCAAAGGCCGTGCAATATAGTGCAGACCCAAGGGTCGTACAATTTTAATCTGACGATCAAATTAAGGGTCGTGCAATAAAGTGCTTACATAGTGATTATTGTGCAGATCTTAGGGTCGTGCATTTTTAGTTACATCCTCTTATCTAAAGTTGTCCATGAACTCAATGGTAAGTGATCCAAGATTTCCTTTTCTGATAATATTGGTTACATGTGCGGATCCAAGATTTCATAAAAGGGGTTCTTATTATAAAGGTGTGTGTGTCTGTATGGAGGGGGTCGCTTTGCTGATTTTATCTCAATTTTCTCAATCATCTCATGAAAATAAAATACTGAGACCAAAATTATTACATTTTCAAAGGATTCTTTAAAACAGGGGGTGGGGAGGGGGTTCGCACGAGCCCCATGAACCTCCTCTGGATCCGCCGCTGGATTATGAACCAATAATAAATTAAGCTTATTTGTGCGAAAAGGGAATGAGACCATCCGTTGTAGGGCCAACAATATTTAGTATAAATATTTTAAATTTTGTTTTGCAGTTTTATGCGTCTATTCTCCGGAGAAAGAAAATGAAATCAGAACTGAAACGGTGGGAGCTGCAACTTATGATCCTATATCAAGACCAACAGCAATCACACCTGTCACAGTTGGGCTGAGTCTGCTCTCTGTGGATGAACTGGTGAGTAAACTCCCCGGTATGTAGGTTCCTCAGGTCCATAAGAAATAAATGAAATCAGAACTGAAAGGGTAGGAGCTACAACCAAGACCAACAGCAATCACACATGTCACAGTTGGACTGAGTCTGCTCTCTGTGGATGAACTGTAGACTGCTTCACTGCCCCCTCGTATGAACTAGGGACAGTAGCAAAGCGGTAGTCACGTGTTTTATTCTACCACTGAGATGAGCGGAGTAACTACACGTCATAGATGTATTTAGAATCAGGCAGTGTATTTATAGAACCGCTAATGTCTTAGATTACACTTTACCTAATAGCGTCGTCTGCTGATATTTTTTGAAAATAGTGTGGATACACAAAATATCGTAGATCTATTTATTCTGAGGCTAAATGCATGTCATAGCATGAAGCTCACTTCTTTAATACACTGTCTTATCATACGAAGAAAGAACCAAGTTGAAGGTTTAGAGAAAAATACACCCCCAATTCTTTTCGTAACACAGAAGAAATCATGTAGATGGATAAGAGAAAGTCGTCTATTTATAGATGATAAATAGACGCTTGGTTTACGTAAAGCATTCACCGATATGGAATACCAGGGTGATTTTGCCCTGGTGAAATTGGTCTTCGACCGTCCTTGTAATACCTGTATACGAGGTCGGTGAAGCAGTCTAGATGAACTGGTGAGTAAACTCCCCAGTATGTGGGTTCATCGGGTCCATAAGAAATAAATGAAATCAGAACTGAAAAGGTGGAACCTACAACTAACGATCCTATATCAAGACCAACAGCAATCACACCTGTCACAGTTGGGCTGAGCCTTTTCTCTGTGGATGAACTGGTGAGTAAACTCCCCAGTATGTGGGTTCCTCGGGTCCATAAGAAATAAATGAAATTAGAACTGATACGGTGGGGGCTACAACTTATGATCCTATATCAAGACCACCAGCAATCACACCTGTACCTGTTGGGCCGAGTCTGCTCTCTGTGGATGAACTGGTGAGTAAACTCCCCGGTATGTGGGTTCCTTGGGTCCATAAGACATAAATGTAATCGGAACTGATACGGTGGGGGCTACAACTTATGATCCTATATCAAGACCACCAGCAATCACACCTGTTACTGTTGGGCCGAGTCTGCTCTCTGTGGGTGAACTGGTGAGTAAACTCCCCAGTATGTGGGTTCCTCGGGTCCATAAGAAATAAATGAAATCAGAACTGAAACGGTGGGAGCTACAACTTATGATCCTACATCAAGACCACCAGCAATAACACCTTTCTTTCTTTCTCTTAATACTGGCACGATCAAATTATGATCATTACGCCAGGGAGTGCAATTTTGGAATTTTGATGAAAAAACAAAAACAAAAACAAAACAAAAAAAACAAAAAAATCTTTTGGCTGTGTTTTTAACTAAATGAGGAGTGCCCTAAACTCCTCAGCAGTCTGGGAATTGACCACCGAAGGAAAAAGACTATTCCACTGTGGTATAGTCCTGGGGAAAAAGAGTTCTTCAGGGCACCACTGTATGTCTGGTATCTACAATATTGGGCACTGTGTGATGACCTGGTAGATTTCAAACTGCGAGCAGGGGTCAGGTACTTGTCCTTTTCTATAGACACAGCACCAGAATGTATCTTATGAAAGAGAAGCAGGGAGGACCGATCCCTACGGTCCTCAAGAGATGGCCACTCAAGCTCATCAAGCATCTCGCCGACACTACTTGTGTTACGCCATCTCCTGCAGGTCCAACAGGCTGCTGTCCTCTGAACTTTCTCTACCTGATTAATCTGAAGTTTTGAGAAAGGGCTCCAAAAGAGTGCTGCATACAATCACCTGTCACAGTTGGGTTGAGCTTGCTCTCTGTGGATGAACTGGTGAGTAAACTCCCCAATATGTGGGTTCCTCGGGTCCATAAGAAATAAATGAAATCAGAACTGAAACGGTGGGAGCTGCAACTTATGATCCTACATCAAGACCAACAGCAATCACACTTGTCACAGTTGGGCTGAGCCTGCTCTCTGTGGATGAACTGGTGAGTAAACTCCCCGGTATGTGGGTTCCTCGGGTCCATAAGAAATAAATGTAATCAGAACTGAAACGGTGGGAGCTACAACTTATGATTCTATATCAAGACCAACAGCAATCACACCTGTCACAGTTGGGCTGAGCCTGCTCTCTGTGGATTAACTGGTGAGTAAACTCCCCAGTATGTGGGTTCCTCGGGTCCATAAGAAATAAATGAAATCAGAACTGAAACGGTAGGAGCTACAACCAAGACCATCAGTAATCACACATGTCACAATTGGACTGAGTCTGCTCTCTGTGGATGAACTGGTGAGTAAACTCCCCAGTATGTGGGTTCCTCGGGTCCATAAGAAATAAATGAAATCAGAACTTAAACGGTGGTACCTACAACTAACGATCCTATATCAAGACCAACAGCAATCACACCTGTCACAGTTGGGCTGAGCCTGCTCTCTGTGGATGAACTGGTGAGTACACTCCCCGGTATGTGGGTTCCTCGGGTCCATAAGACATAAATGTAATCAGAACTGATACGGTGGGGGCTACAACTTATGATCCTATATCAAGACCACCAGCAATCACACCTATCACAGTTGGGACGAGTCTGCTCTCTGTGGATGAACTGGTGAGGAAACTCCCCAGTATGTGGGTTCCTCGGGTCCATAAGAAATAAATGAAATCAGAACTAAAACGGTGGGAGCTACAACTTATGATCCTATATCAAGACCACCAGCAATCAAACCTGTCACAGTTGGGCTGAGCTTGCTCTCTGTGGATGAACTGGTGAGTAAACTCCCCAGTATGTGGGTTCCTCGGGTCCATAAGAAATAAATGAAATCAGAACTGAAGCATTGGGAGCTGCAGCTTATGATTCTATATCAAGACCAACAGCAATCACACCTGTCACAGTTGGGCTGAGCCTGCTCTCTGTGGATGAACTGGTGAGTAAACTCCCCAGTATGTGGGTTCCTCGGGTCCATAAGAAATAAATGAAATCAGAACTTAAACGGTGGGAGCTGCAACTTATGATCCTATATCAAGACCAACAGCAATCACACCTTTCACAGTTGGGCTGAGTCTGCTCTCTGTGGATGAACTGGTGAGTAAACTCCCCCGTATGTGGGTTCCTCGAAATGAAATCAGAACTGAAACGGTGGGAATTACAACTTATGATCCTATATCAAGACCAACAGCAATCACACCTGTCACTGTTTGGCTGAGCTTGCTCTCTGTGGATGAACTGGTGAGTAAACTCCCCAGTATGTGGGTTTCTCAGGTCCCTAAGAAACAAATGAAATCAGAGCTGAAACGGTGGGAGCTGCAACTTATGATCTTATATCAAGACCAACAGCAATCACACCTGTCACAGTTGGGCTGAGCTTGCTCTCTGTGGATGAACTGGTAAGTAAACTCCCCAGTATGTGGGTTCCTCGGGTCCCTAAGAAACAAATGAAATCAGAGCTGAAACGGTAGGAGCTGCAACTTATGATCTTATATCAAGACCAACAGCAATCACACCTGTCACAGTTGGGCTGAGCTTGCTCTCTGTGGATGAACTGGTAAGTAAACTCCCCAGTATGTGGGTTCCTCGGGTCCATAAGAAACAAATGAAATCAGAGCTGAAAAGGTGGGAGCTGCAACTTATGATCTTATATCAAGACCAACAGCAATCACACCTGTCACAGTTGGGCTTAGTCAGCTCTCTGTGGCTGAGTTGGTGAGTAAACTCCCCAGTATGTGGGTTCCTCGGGTCCATAAGATATACATGAAATCAGAACTTAAACGGTGGGAGCTACAACTTATGATTCTATATCAAGACCATCAGCAATCACACCTGTCACAGTTGGGCTGAGCCTGCTCTCTGTGGATGAACTGGTGAGTAAACTCCCCAGTGTGTGGGTTCCTCGGGTCCATAAGAAATAATTGAAATAAGAACTGAAACGGTGGGAGCTACAACTTATGATCCTATATCAAGACCAACAGCAATCACACCTGTCACAGTTGGGCTGAGTCTGCTCTCTGTGGATGAACTGGTGAGTAAACTCCCCAGTATGTGGGTTCCTCGGGTCCATAAGACATAAATGAAATCAGAACTGAAACGGTGGGAGCTGCAACTTATGATCCTATATCAAGACCAACAGCAATCTCACCTGCCACAGTTGGGCTGAGCCTGCCCTCAAGAACAGGGGCGGATCCAGGATTTCTGGAAAGTGGGTTCACATGTAAAAATAAGTAGGGGTTCGCTTTGCGGATTTTATCTATTTTTCTTAAATAGCCCATGAAAATGAAACATTTGTTCCAACAGAGACCAAATTATTTCATTTTCATAGGACATTTAGAGACGGTAGGGAGGGGGTTTGGGCAAACCCACTGAATCCACTCTGGATCCGCCACTGAAGAAAACTTCCCATTATGTGGTTTTGTGGGTCCAACTGAGAAATATCTCTAGCTAAATTGACTACTACTCTGCATCTGTGCAAGCCAAGGGTTCTAAGTCCACTTGGTTCCATACGCAGAGTACCATTGACTTGCGAAGACGACTACTCTGTAGACTGGCTCCAGTCCTTCAATCAATTTTTCATCAGTGTGTCATATCATAAACTTGTAGCTGGTCTAACTCTGGTGGCTCTGTTTTAAGAAAGAGCCATCAGAGTTAGACTAGCTACAAGTATATGATATGACACATTGATGAAACATTGTTTTAAGGACTGGATCCAATCTCGCTACGCTGCTATTTTTGTGGTATTGACACCTGGGACACTTTCCCCTTGGAGTAATTAACCCATTTTTATAACCATAGCGTCCTTTTTGTGGGACATCGGCAAACACAGCAAAACCAGATCAGACGCCGCAAAACGCGGCGTCTGATCAGGTTTTCCACTGTTTGCTTGCAGAATTTTCTTTTAAAATTTGAATAAAAATGAAAAATACCACCCAACAACCATAATATTGGAAATTGACTCGTCCAATCGATAAGGATGGGAAAATACATTCGGAATAAATGGGTTAAAGGGTTGCACCCTGTTAAATTCACCTGCAGCAGGCAAAACTTTAAATAACCCTTAAAGCGCCAATCACAACTGCAGCAGACGACACATTTTGCGACATCTTTCCTAGTTTTCGAAAAAAAAATAAGGTATGCTATTTTATGAGAATCGTCTGTCAGCAGACGTTTCTCAGGAAATATCATGACTTATTTGTTAGTTTTGAAAAAGCAGCAAAATTTGAAATTGTCGTCTGCTGCAAATTATAGTTGGCGCTTATAGGGTTGAATCTGATTGCTACCCGGATTGCTGCGTTTGATAAAGTTATTAATTATGTATGGGTTTATTGATTTAAAAATGTAAAGGATTCATTTTTTTGAATGTGTTGCTTGTTACTTATTGTTTGTGATTTAATTATCTCTCAAACTGTCAATGGCGCTGCTTAAACAATTGACCTTGCCGTTGATGGCAATTAGTGCACGATTTTTTATACACTCAGTTACCCAAGAACCTACATATTGAAAGTCTTTTTCTAGCGTGACAAGTGTTCCTGAAATTTTTAGTCTTTCTTATCCAGATTACACTCAACTCAACTGAATATGAAATTCAGTTGCCCATCATAAAAGCTAAAATTGTGAATAGTAAAGATTTTTCTTGCATTAAAGCTCTCAGGTGCTGTATTTATCCTGCTGATAAATGTTAAATTGCTCACAATTATTGGCTTATTTTACATTTATGATCAGGATGTGTTCCATACTCAGTTGAGTTGAGTATAACTAATAGTTTTATAACCTTAAGGAATGTGCATAATGTGCATATTGCGCAAGTGCGATATAGTCTGTAGCCTATAATTTCTAAGACCCCTAGAAAATGGTTTTGATGGCATTTTTTTTAATGCTCGGCATCCATGCTAGAAATACTCTTTGGGGTATGACAAAGTGCCCAAGGGTGGATGCCACGTCTGAAACTTCGAATTAAGTTCACAGCAAGGTCAAAGGTCAAATAGGTGCATTTTAATATTAGAATCGTCATTAGGGTGTTTAATATTGCTATAGATGCTATCTTAATCATTCTAATTCTGTTTAATAGCTGAAAACTGAAAGACAGATATAGAATCCAACTATTGTGATGGCTAAAATATTCATTTTTGGACTGACAGAATAATTAGTTTTGTATTTCATGTTTATATAATAAGAAATGATACAAATAATTTTAATTTCGTATTTTTA
Organism: Loripinus fragilis; assembly: GCA_964019695.1. NCBI lineage: Eukaryota > Metazoa > Mollusca > Bivalvia > Lucinida > Lucinidae > Loripinus > Loripinus fragilis. The sequence continues at coordinate 30,599,571 of OZ026531.1, forward strand.
TCTAGAGGCCTGGCCCCAAGGTTAGAAAACTTTTTTCATGCACAACTCAACTGAGCACGAAAATTTCAACAGCTCATAAATACTAAAATACCGACAAATGAAGAAGTTTCTTGCCTTAAGTCTCTCAGAAGTTGTATTTATCATGCTAATAAGTGTTAAAATGCCAACAATTGTTGGCATTTTAACATTTATGAGCAGGATAAATTTCGTGCTCAGCTGAATTGAGCATGGAAAAAGTTTTATAAACTCGAGGCCTGAAAGACTGAGGTCAGTCTAGGTTGATTCCTGGCTGATCTGGGCCTATGCTGTGTACACATGCTCCTTTATCTGTTTTCTCATAGGGTCGCACGAAATTGTTTTTTTTCCACTATGAAAGGTGAAAAAGTTTTTTAAGATCAAAATCGTGTTAAACTTTGCTTACTATTTGTAATAAATCAGTGAATGCATTCAATTTTATAGACAGAATTTCCTATCAATACAATGCATAATTCTTCAACCCATTTTACTTTAGCGCAAAGTCATGTAGGTTGACTTTCAAAGCGTGGGGAAGTCCGGTGTAGATTCGCTCTCTTTGCAAGCGAGAGGGTTCCTGCATCAGGCTCCCTGTTTATTATTCTAAGATACAAGTATCATGTTTTTAATCGACATTGTATCTATTGATAATAACTATTAATCTTTACCCCGCCAATTAATGTTTGCCATGAAAATAATGTCTGCTATTTACGTCTGCTGCATATATGCAAATGCACCTCAGACCACTTTTGATCATGGAGGCAACACTATGAATATTTTTTTAAAGGTTATCTTTCGGAAGCAAAGAATACATCAAAGAGCTGAAAGTGTACAGTTTGCAAGTTTTCTCGGCCAGGCTAACTAGTTTCAGTCATTTGGGATTTATCAATGGCAGTAGTATAGGGGGTACTTTAGGGTAAATGACGTCACGAAGTCGAATCCAAGATGACCGCCACGGACAACTGTGACCCCCGCGACCTCGAATGCCTCTGTGACGTGTTCGGTTACTCCTCGGAGGGTGAGTCAACGCTCTAGACCTTGGGAAGGTAGTGTCATGTCCTAGAGCAAGGGGTTCCCTTCTTCAGGGCGTTTACTTCTGCTAAACTGAAATTTAGCAGAACTAACAACTACGAAGCGATCATTTTGCTTCTTCCGGTTTGGATTAAAGTCTTTTACGATGTCTTTTATGATTTTCTATTGAATTGAGTTAAACAGTTAAACCTGTGTAGAATAGCCATTCTCAAAAAGACCAAAATATTTTTCAAGATTAATTATCGTTAAATGCAGGTCAAAAGTATTGCAGAATGCTTAAAGGGGAAAAATTCTGCAATATTTTTGACCTTCACTAAACTAGCATTTGTAACTAAGATCATTGTTTTGTCTATTTTTGAGTGGCATTTTACATAGGTTTTACTGTACCTGGAAAACCTTAAGAAAGACCCAGTGACCCCCCATCCCCCACACACTGTGGCCTGGCCAGCCGCCAGCGCCTGGTGGGACAATGGTATGCTGACTGGGTAGCATAATTTCTTCTGTTAATTTATTTACAGGATCTCCCAGCACAAAAATTTGTGGTAGCGGGGTGGCTGACAATTGTAAGTACTTATTAGAGTTATGGTATAAAGCCAGTTTTTTTTTCCGAACTTTTTGGCATTCAATGCAATTTGCAGATCTAGAGTGGAGCAGGGGGTCCAGACCCCCCCCCCCCCCTAGAAGGCCGCAAAGCTATAGTGTCCTTAGCAATACTGGTCCAGATAAGTAAAGGTCTAAAAAACTTGTTGGAATTTTTTGTTAGTTGGACTGAGGAAAATTCCTGGACCTGAGCATGTAATGTGGCTTACCTTTTATGTAAAAGCAAAGGATCCGTTTCTCAAATTTGTCTCATTTATTTTTTGTACGTGTTCCATTTTGAAAATCACAAATATTCTATGGGTACTAAATTTAAATGTATTCTGAAAAAATACAGAAATTCTGGTGTCTAGGTGTAAAAACTAATGTTTGGCGATTTTTAAACTGTCTGCTTCTTTCAAAGTATTATAGTGATAGCCAATTTATGTATGATAGAGTCTTTATTTTACTGTCTACAATGAGAACAATGTGATATTGGATTAAACTAAGTTTGGCTAGTTCCAAATATTTGATAACCTACTAGTGAACATGTGCTTATTTAAACCTGTCAACAGTTGAAATTTATGTAATAGGTGTCTTGCTACATACTAACCACCTCAGTCCTTTAGCCCTTGGCTCTTCAAAGCTCACACTGGTAAATGTATACGTCGATTTGGTGGTGTTTACGCGTATTGCCGGTACTTCATAGACCGGAAGTGGTAGATATTGGTGTTAATACTATATAGAAATACATGCCATATGCCTAAAGGACTATAGAAGTAGATCATTTTTAAGTATTAGGCATGCACATGGCGATTTATGTAAGCATTTAGGAATAGATTCGAGTACCGATCTAAATGATCGGTACTCGAATCTATTCCTAAATGCTTACATAAATCGCCATGCACATACTGAATAGTTAAAAATGATCTAATTCTAAAGTCCTTTAGGCGTAATGCATGTTTATATATATATGATTTAACACCAATATCTACCAATTCCGGTCTACGAAGTACCGGTAATACGCGTAAATACCAGCAAATCGACGTATACATTTACCAGTGTGAAGTTGGTTACAATATTGACAAGCCACTTGATGATACTTCTAAAGCTTCTGAAAACTAAACAAAATAATTCAAAGAAAAAATGATCAGGTTTATTTCATCAGTCAAAACACCGGCTATGTAAGTTGATATAAGACGTTACTTATGGCAAATGCTTTGATATTTGATGTAAATCGTCTGCCAGCAGACGATTTACATGAAATATGCATTTTTTGTTTCTAAATGAAGAAACAACAATTGAAAATATCATGTACCTTCAATTTTTAAAACTTTAACATTTAAAAGGAATTGTTTGTTATTATTAATTATATTCTCAGGAATGGGAAGATGATAGACTGACCTGGACACCAGCTGCAAAAGATGATATAGACACAATCTTTGCAAAACCGGCAACCGTGTGGAAACCGGAACTTATAGTGGATAATTCGTAAGTGCATAAACAGTAAAACCTATCTTAAGTGGCACCTCAAAAAGAACACCAAAATTTGGTTTCAAGACAGATTATCGCTTAATGAAGGTCAAAAGCATTGCAGAATGCTCCAAGGGAAGCATTCTGCAATACTGTCGACCTTCATACCATATGTGTTTCCATGAAACCGGTTTAAGCACTACAGTAAAATATTTTACTGAACGTTCCAAGGCGGTACTTCTTTTGTGGATCTTTTATGTTTTTTTTCTGTCTTGTGTTTGCTATGCCTTTGTGCGCGTCTGTTTATATGTGTCTTGTGGTCACCTGCTGGGAAAGGGCTGACCTCATGGCTCTCGTTTGTGGTGTCTAACTGTGAGTTTGTCACTTTTCCATTGGTATCCTGGGTCAATGTATCGATTTCTGATCTTTGCACCCTTACTTTTCTATTTCAAGTGGCTGCTTAATACCAGGTTTTACTGTACATGACTGAGCCAGGATATGACAAAATGTACCTTAAGGTTGTGTCAATTAATATCTAGCTAATGTTGCCTCTACAGAGTGCTATCACTTAAGAGCAGTACCTAAAATTTGAAGCAAATATCTTCAATATTGGCGAATATTTGGATTTTTGAAGAAACATATGCAATCCGGTTTGGACGGTGTCGCCAAGAAGAATGATAAACTCAATATGCCGCCAGATGCTTGCTGGTTTTTTTGACTCAGTATAAACATCTAACAAACATAATGTATTTACACTCTTATCTATGTCAAATGTAGATGCACATGAAATTGTATGATTTTTTTTTACTTTCTTAGTCGGATTATAAGCCATTCATGTGATCCACTCTTCATTATGAACCCCTATATGTGTTTTGACTTAATTGTTGCCACGGTAACCGACAATATACACATTTCTAAATATAACCAGAAACATGTCCTATTTTGATGACATCAAGTTATAGAAACATTTTAGTAATAATGTAAAGATGTAAAATTTTGTCATTTTAGGCGTTTTTCAAACGTATAACTGGAATGCCTTAAGGCCCATTTACTCAGACTGGGGCTCTTGTATAAAAGTAATACCATCATAGGCGTAGCTCCGATTTCAGTATAAAGTACGCACATATTGAAAATTATACACAACTCACATAACATGAAATTAACGACTTTCCTTATAATTAGGGACTACACTTAAAGGAAAGAATTTGCTCTGGGGGAAATCTTTCCTTTATGAAAAGCCCCCATTTTGGAAAGGACGTAAGTCATAAGGATCACAGAAGTCATCTATTGATGTGAGTCCGGGGGATGTGAGTATCTATTTTAGCGTTATGGTTACGCCATGGATCACCGCTGACATCTGTAATGAAAAAAATGCAAACGTCCAAATGTATACCAAAATTCAGGAAAACATCAAACTTTAGAAAATGATAAACAGTCTTTGCCTGCATTTCTGTTGATAATCCTTGGCAACAGTTTGGAACCCCCGACCTGGACCAGAATCAACGTCCAAGCAGTTTGACAAGCTGATTGCATTTCAGAAAGAATCTTTTGAAAATATAATAAATCTTGAACAAACTATCAGCTGTTGACCAAAAACAGGCACATTTCCCTTGTGCCAGAGAATTAAAGCAGTCCTATTTAAACATTTTACATCCCAGAGTTACTTTAAATCTGACCTAAAACTCTCAATTCGGGAATTATTTTTTATACCTAGTAAGCTGAGCTAGGGTAAATTTTAATAGATTTGCACATGATGTTTTGCTGCAAGAACATAATGCAAAACATGTTCTATAACTGCTGAAATTGAATAATCAAAAGATGTTCTTTTCCATTATCATAGCTCTACTGTACATTTTGCTAATGATGTAAGTGCAGACTCAATAAGATCAATACTATGATGTTAAATTTAAAGAATATGATGTCAATGTTTATATTTTTGTGTTATATATGGCGACATGTATAAAACTGGAGGAAATGCATGATTTCATGCTATAAGTTGGTATTGGTTTTTTCTTCAGTCTGGACGACCTAGGCGTTATAAGTGATACCAACTTGTTGGCAAAAATAAAAAGCGATGGCACCGTTGAGTGGGAACCTCCTATGCTATTTACTGTTCATTGTGAGGTATGTACCCACCACGAAAACACGCCACTTTAATAACAACTTTCATAATTGGGCCTCGTCGCGAGAATATCTGTCTTTGGGGTTTCTGACAAAGCGAGTTTCAAACCAATCTCCCCAGCTCCAGAGATTAGCTGGAAAATTGAAATTTCACCAGTAGCATGTTTTCATGTGGTACGTTTCAAAAAGCAAATAACAAAGGCGCTGATCAGACTGCGCCGATGCGCAGGCTGGTCTGCTCCTGTGTTGTTTGCAAACCCCCGAAGACAGGGTTTCTCGCGTCGAGGCCCATGTACAAAAGGCACCAGCCGTAGCCTAGATATTATGATCCATGTCTCCTCACCACACTATTTCTAAAATTTCACAAACTGATGAGAAATACAAAAGGAAGAGTTTACGAGGCAAATGATAATAATTCTGATCATACGTCGCCTTCAGGACCAAGCTGATATGGGTCAACAAAGGAGCAATTTAATATTGCCATATGTAAAACACAAATGAGTATGGCCAGGAAATGGCACAGAGAAAACTCGAGGCACTGTGATGAAAAGGTATAGAACACAGACAGAATATTTACCACCAATCTATACTTCATATCCGATATAAACAGAATATATTCTGGCATAAAGAAACTGTACATGCATCCATGCCACAAATGTGCTTTTTTACAATTAGACGCTCCCTCGACAACCAGGTGGCAGTATTCTTTTTAAACCATTATCTACTATAGCAACGGACAACAGTAAATAATCACTCTCTCACCATTTATGTGCTATGATTTAAACACACGTGTTTGAAGTATAACCCTATTAATTAATGCCATCGCTTACATATTTATATGTTTTAGATTGATGTAACATATTATCCTTACGATCAGCAGAAATGTGGTGTCGAAGTAGCAAGTTGGGGATTCAGCAAAAGTCAGGTGACGCTGGCACACATGAATACTGGAATATCACTGGAGGATTATAGGTAAATACTTTTTGTGAAAAGTGACATGGTTTTATCATTTAAAAAAACGAAATAAAGCAAACGGATTATTTGTTATATTGACTCGAGACTGACATGCGCGGATCCAGGCGAGGGGACAGGGGGCCAAAATCCCCCCCTGGAAAATCACAAAAATATCGGGATTCTTAGCAATACTAATCCGGATCCGCTGAAAAATCACAAAGCTAGCAAGCCAGCACTCGATGTTGGGCCATCATCGGCCCGCCAGCGAAACGCCATTAAAATGGCGTTTCGCTGGCGGACCAATGATGGCCCACTTTTAGTGCTTTTTGGATCCTCTCTCCCCTCATCAAAATACAACAACAACAAAAAAAAAACTGGCAAAACTTTCTGGATCCGCGCATGACTGATCAATCTCTGCCAAAATTATTCTGATCTTGGTTTGTTTACACAACGTATAAAGAGCTGGTGCACGCTTTTATCAGCATATGGCAAACTTATTAACCATTAATAAATATTTTGACAGCCATCCTGAGCAGATCTAGAAGGGGGCAGGTGGTCTGGACCCCCACCTGGAAAATTGCAAAGCTATAGTGTCCTTAGCAATACTGGTCCCTATCCACTTCTACTGGAAAATCACATAGCTACCATGCCAGCCTTAAATGTTGGGCCATCATCGGCATGCAAGCGAAATGCCATTTAACTAGCATTTCGCTTCCGGGGGGGGGGATAATGACCCCCTTATAGTGGTAATTGGATCCCCTCTATCCCCTCATTAACTAACCCCCCCCCCCCACCCCAAAAAAAAACAAAAAAAAAAAAAAAAAAAAAACAAAAAAACACAGGCTAGTTGGTTACTAGATCAACTCAACTGAGCACAAAACTTCCAACTTCTCATAAAAACTACAGATAGTGAAAAATATAACTTTTAATACCTTAAACAATCAGATAATGTATTTATGATGCTAATAGATTATGAAAATATCCATAAAAATTCGAATTTTAACAATAGAGGATAGAATTTCGTACTCAGCTGAGTTTAGCAATGACCTGGGGTGGGGGGTGGGTGAGCGCGTGTAAAGCGACCCAAAGCTGCAAAATATGGTTAAAACCCTCAAACACATGTTGGTAATCATTCAGGACTTTAGTTAACAAATGTTAAAACTGATGGGTAAGAAAATATTTACATTTTTACGCTGAAATTTTTTGTTTATCTAAACCTGTGATCATGCATTTTTCAGACCAAATGGCGAGTGGGAGGTAGTCAAGACAACCACAACAACATCAGAAATAACTGAGACAAGAAATGGTGTTACAGAATCATTTTCACAACTCGATTTTTGGATGTACCTTAGAAGAAGAGACCAATTTTACAACACAAACGTCATGTTACCCATAATTCTCTCGTCCTTGTTGGTGACATTGGTTTTCGTGGTCCCGGTTGGATCAGGGGAGAAGTTGTCCTATATTTTGACCGTTCTTCTGACGATCGCTGTATTTTTGACTATCATAGGAGATACCCTTCCTGCTATTTCGCTGACCACGTCTGTTCTAGGTAATATTTTAATCCATGCGCGGATCCAGAGGGGGGGGGGGGGACAGGGAATCCAGACCCCACCTGTAAAATTCACAAAAATATAGGGTTTCTTTGCAATACTGGTCCGGATCCCCTCACAAATCACAAAGCTACCATGCCAGCATTCAATGTTGGGCCATCATTGCCACACCAGCGAAACGCCATTTAAATGGCGTTTTGCTGGCGTGCCGATGATGGCCCACTTTAAGTGGTATTTGGATCCTCTCTCCCCTCTTCAACTAAAAAACAAACAAAAAGAAACACACAACGTACTCAAAACGTTTTTTGAGTTGGACCCCCTCTGACAAAACTTTCTGGATCCGCGCATGTGTATGCATGTACATCCTGCAAAAAAAGGGTATGTAATTATGAAATATTTCAAGTCAACCTCTATGCTTATGGAAAGAAAACACGTAGTTGAAAAGTTGCAATGTACGTGAAGTGCGAATAGTGTGGCGATGGTGATAGACACTCACTTCCATATGTGCTTAATTATAAAGCTGTTAAATAATGTAACTAATATCCTTTTTTCAATTACTTTAAACTGGTAAATAAGATGGCCTTAAATAAAATCTAAGAGAGAAACATGGATTCAATGAAACTTATCACACATTATCAGTATTAAGGTACCACTGTACGATTAGGCACTGTGAGTGTGGGTGCAATAGGATTTCTGAGCATTAGAAACAGGTACGGGCGTACTTTGGTCAACCCCAATTTTTGCTCTGCTGATACCTGGTCATGATTTATTTTACATACTAGAAGCTCTCCTTTAGCCAGACAGCTCCTGTAAGTTTCAGTTAATTCTGTATTGGTTCCACTTTGAGAAAAGTATTTTTCCAGGTCAGTGTATTCTTGGGCCTGAGCGGCAGGAAATTTGAAAAAAAGTACGGTCTCGACAAACTCTAAAATATTTTAGAAAATCAACCTGGCGAAACCTGGGCTTTCACTGTTTATTTTGTTTCTCTTGAGTTTTTGAACAGGAATAAGTGTTGATTAATGATCAAGGAGATGTCCTGTAGAAATAACGTGTGTATTTTGAGCATTAAACTATATAGGAAAATGCAATAGTACTGTGAGACCATAAGAGCACAAACTGTAACTGTAAGCAGGAAGAAACAATGCTCAGAGTATTCATTCTTGCCATTGTTTAAAGCTAGGACATTTTAAACAGACTGAAATAATCTTATCAATATTTGCTATCATTAATAGAATATTAATGGTACAAAAATAGAAATCATTATTTTAACCAAGAAAAAAAAGACAGTACTTTGAAGAAAACAACCACTAGAACTAAGGTAGACATATCTGTAAAAGATATCTCCTCATGAACCGCTGGTCCAACTGAAATAAATGAAATACACATAAATGTTGCCTTCTGCAAAAACTGATCATACAATTTTTCTGCTCGGCAAATTACCACCTGAGCTAAATCTAGAAAACTTTTAAACAGCATCTACCCCCAAACCAGGACTCAGGAGAGTAATCCAGGGCATATACAACCGTTCTCTGTCTTTATTATTGGAGATCATTTGAGACACATTAGTTATTTTTTAAATGGTTTTTTCTGTCTTGTGTTTGCTGTGCCTATGTGCGTGTCTGTTTATATGTGCCTTATGGTCAGCTGCTGAGAAAGGGTTGACCTCTTGGCTCTCGTTTGTGGTGTCTAACCGTGAGTTTGTTACTTTCCCATTGGTATCCTGGATCAGGTGTGGTACCTGATTGTATCGATTCCTGATCTTTGCACCCTTACTTACTTTTAATAGGCTCTTGGGAGCAGACTGCAAATTAAGCTGTTGCTAGGGGAAGTAAAAGTTGTTGTTGTCATTCAGTCATTGCCTGCTGTTTTGAAAATTATATCTGAAAGGGACATTTTTTAAGGTCCATTTTTTCAGATAATTAACATATCAATAAACGAAACCAATTGTCGAATACGGACCACATTTTAGTAAAAAACAAAAACATCCAATTATGCAAGTCACTCTATAAGAGGGGTGATATTAAATTGTGTTTTCTTATTTCTCAACCAAAGCATATGTAATTCCCGTCTTGGAGACACCCAAAATATGCTTAGACCAATCAGTGAGGAAATAATCGCCATTTGTCTCTCCAGCACCTCAGACCATTCAGACATCTTGGTAAAAGTGTGTAATTAAAATCTAATTTTCTTATTTCTCAAGTTAAACATATGTTGTTGGTACTCAAAAGAAACGTCTCAATGAGACAGTTCTTTTGAAACACCCAACACCAAAATTTAAACTATTGAATAAGAAAATATTCTCCATTATATGCATACCATTATCAGGATTTTAGTTAAGAGTGAGTAACGAAAATTTAATTTTCTTATTTCTCAACCAAAACATAAGTTGTGGGTACTCAAAAGAACCGTCTCAACGAGACGGTTCTTTTGAGGGTTCTTTTGAGCAACAAAAACATATGTTAAAACTGATGGGTAAGAAAAATTTACATTTTATGCTGAAAATTTTTGTTTATCTAAGCCTGTGCATTTTACTCCATTATTTCTTTTCTAGGTATTTACGTCGCTGCCACTCTCTGCGTTGCTGCCCTTGCTACTTTTCTGACAGTAGGTATACTCTTCATACATCACAGGCAAGGAGAACCTCGGATTGGTTCTATTTATTACTCCATGTCACGTGGTATCGCCAAACTTTGTTGCTGGCACGACAAATCTGGGAGAAGTTTGACAAAAGTTGAGCCAGCAGAGAACGGTGTGCCAGACAAACCTGGGTCTGGACGTGCAAAGAGTAGAAGTGAATCGTACCGCGATGAACCACTCACGTGGGTTAACATTGCAGAAATATGGGACTGGTTTTGTTTTGTGATTTTTGTGATTATGACACTGCTTTTGAACATTGTTTTCATACTTGTGCTCGCGGTTGGTGGAACAAATAGTTCTAAGGCTTGAAACTGAAATATGAGACAGATTTTGTTTTGTGATGTATGTAATTATGACAATAATTAGTATTTATTACATTATTGGGCAAGCGTATGAATTTTGGTACTTACCGCATATCCGCTAAAAACCTTTAAATGCCCAATGTTGACGTATCTAGGTGGGCTAGAGGTATTTTTCTCTACGTTTTTATCTACACCCATACTTTACGCATGCGAGCAGTGAAAGCTCTGGTGAGTCTGCATGTTTGCACAGGCCCGACAGAGCCTTTCGTGTTAGCCAATGTGACAAAAATCAAAGTCTCATATAGGCTGTAACGCGAGAAAATAAGTCTTTGGGGTTTTCGATGAGGTCATAAAAAAACCCAGTCTGCTCAGCTACAGAGACTACCTAGAAAAGTAAAATTTCGCTAGTAGCAAGTTTGCATATGATAATTGCCAAAAAGAGAATAATAAAGGCGCTGATCAGACTGCACGGATGCGCAGTCTGGCCTGCGCCTTTGTTGTTCGCAACCACCGAAGACAGGTTTTCTCTCGTCGAGGCTCATATGCTGGCTCATATGCTGGCTCATTCATTCTTGTTGTCGCTGTTGGTTCAACAAATAGTTCCAAGGTGACCAGCAAAAATTTTGCTAATGCTTAACAGACGCAATCTTACGGATCAAGGATGCTTAATTCTAGTTTGCTAATATGATTTTATGAAGTCAAATAAGTAGTTTCATTGATGGCTGGTCATGGCTGTGAATATAGTTATTCTCATTACAAAAGCTATGCTGATATAACTAAAAGAGATAGTAATGTTACATGGATAAAGTCGATGAATTTTGCAGGTTTTGTCCCATTGCTTGGAATTGCTAATGGCATGTGTATGCCCAGCAGCATGATAATCAATAAAAATCAGAATCTTCCTTTTCACTGTGCGCTCATTGAAGGGATCTGCTGACATCAAAGACGCTGATCAGACTGGGCAAATTTGTGTATTTGCTTAATGCATATTTTTTTTCTTTAAATAACCACAGGACTTGTGAAAATAGTAAATGTTTATTTCATATTTAAAAATGTATGTTTATAAAATATATAATTTATTTTGTTACTATTTTATAGTATTCGTTGATCTGTAGATATACCACTATTGCACCTTTCATTGATATTTCACTGTTTACATCAAATATCTCACAATGTACATAGGTGCAATAAGACATTTATTGTATGGTTGTGTGTTTGTATGGGAGATAATCCACTCGCTATAGTTCGTGGATTATCTTCTCATAGATATGCATAAACCATACAATAACTTTCCAGCATCAAAACCATATAATCATTAAGTGTAAGTTAATTTATGGCTTGTGCGTATGTACGGGAGGATAGTCCACAAGCTTTAGCGAGTGGATTATATCCTGTATATGCGCACAACTATACAACAACTGCCTCATTGCACCAGCATGCATGTGCACTTTGTGCTTTGTGAGATAATTGACGTAGAACTCAAAGGTGCAATAATTCACCTTATTGCACCTTTGAGTGATATTCCACTGTTTACATCAAATATCTCGTAATGTACAAAGTGCGCATGCTTGCTGGTGCAATAAGTAAGTTATTGTATGGTTGTGCATCTGGATGGGAGATAATCCACTCACTAAAGTTCATGAATTATATTCCCATACATCCGCATAAACCATACAATCATTTTCACGTATCAAAACAATAAACTCATTAATATACTTTATTGCACCTTTGAGTGATTTTCCAATATTTTTCATAAAATATCGCACAATGTACAAAGTGTGCAAGCATGCTGGTGCAATAAGAAAGTTATTATATGGTTGTGTGTCTTTATGGGAGATAATCCATTCGCTAAAGATCGCTGATTATCTTCTCATAGATACGCATAAACCATACAATAACTTTCACGTGTCAAAACCATAAAATCAATAATATACCTGATTTCACATTTGAGTGATATTCCAATGTTTACATAAAATATCTCTCAAAGTACAAAGTACACATGCATGCTGGTGCAATGATGTTATAAGCGACATTAAATAAGGCTTCTTTATCTTTATCTTTGACAATAATGTAGCCAAAATTGGTTTATTTGAACAGAAACAGAGGCCCTCCAAGGGGGGTTACCTGTTCCCTTGTTCCCCTGAAATAAATTGGCTTAATTCCACTGTTCCCCAGAAATAGAAAATTTGTTTTCTTATGTTTCCTGTTCCCCAATATTGTCTTTGTTCCCCTCAACAAACAATATAGATTATTTAAGCGACTAGCAAAGGCTTGGGGCACCACCTGGTTTGAGCCATTGCTGGTCGCACATACCAAAATGTTGGAAATCTCATGTTGCAGCTCAAGTGAATTGTTAAAGAGACTAGGTCTGCAACTATGAACATTTTTCGAAATTTTTTATTTTCTTTTTAAATCATTTGTAAAAGTAGAATTAAGTCATGTTTTCACAATAAATCAGTTCACTATAGCTGAAAACTGCACGGAAAAGTGAATTACCTTATAAAAACAGGTGTGTTTTCTCTTGTTGATAATTATTTGCGTCCCTCCAATAATTAAGACAGATAATTTTAACATAAACACCGTTGTTTTGATACTGATAAGTTGTTAAGATTTACGAAATTGGTAAAATGTATATCTGAATTTTAGTTTTTACTGTGTTCTTGAAAAATAGAAACCTTAGTTCTAAAATTAAAAGATCAAAAGTTACAGACTACGCAGCTTTAAGCAATTAACTTCCACAAAAATAAAGTAGCCAATGAGGACAACATCTAAGATAACTTGACTGGACAATAGTGCAGAACTTTGTAAATTACATTTCAATTTATAGGATCATGCTGAGCTCTACCTATGTCAGATCAATATCATACATATATGGTTTCAACACTTGGGTTAGAATAAACATTTACTGTGTCATTTAGGATGCAACCCGAACAGTTTTACACGTAATAAAGTATTTAACTTTGGAAGCGCTTGCTTTATTCAGAACTATAGAATCACTTTCCGCAAAAAGATAATGTTACACAGACCCGATCGCTCCTGTGTAATGAGGTGGACCCTCTGGAAATGTGTCTACTTGAGAAAAATGAATGCAAAGCACATTAGAAAAAAAATAAAGGGGACTTCCTAACGAACCCTCCCTAGGAAAATATCGTTTGACGGCAAGACTTTGTACTAGGTCTCGCCAGGCACCACCCAAAAGAGTTTTGGACAGAGTAGGCAAAATATATACATACAGCAAGTATTATTTCACTTGAAATAACTGTAAAGAAACTTTTAATTTAGTATGGTAAAAGTAAAGCTGATTAAGAAAATTTTGATCGCTGCTTATTAAGTTTGATGTATTAGATGTACAGGAAAGTACGACCAAGAAGTGGGAATTTAAACCCCCATCTCCATAGTACGATATATCTTTTTTTCATTTTTAAGTGTTTGTGTTTATCACCCATGAGTAACCCCACTTAACATTAAACCTATTTATTTTTTGGGTCAAAATAGACAGGGATTAGACTCATAGTTCACCCATGAGGTCACAGGTTCGAAAATAGTAAGTGAGTATGATCAGGAAATACCACAATCACAAACCGCAGACAAACTATGACACCACGAGGCAGAGTCACACAACTGTCACGAGACAAATACTAAGCCAAACAACTAGCTCTCTCTTCCCCATCAAGATGATTGCAAAACTAGAATGGACATAAAGTAACGTACATCAAAACTTAGAACAACTACAGACTCCCACAATGGGAGTAACTATTAGCAAAGTTAAAAACAGTAGAACCACCGCCTAAGAACGGACAGCAGCCTAAGCCACTGGGGGCTTAAATGCATTTTACTGGCTGGGAGAATCAAAAATAGCAGCTTACCATCGGCCCAGCAATATGCAATTACCTTTCGCCGTTGGCCGATAGTGGTTAGCTTTGACGTTCTTTCTTGGACTTTATCAAAAACGAAATGCCCATGAAACTTCTACGCTGTCTTTAATTTGAGCGGGCAGTATCAGGGAAGGTTCTGGCTAGCCTGTTCGAATGCTCAATCTACTTTGCACCTGCGCTAGTCGCCAATGATAAAAAAACATAAATATCTTCTGAGCTGACTTAACCCTTAATGCGCCAATCGAAACAAAAGTCGTCTGCTTTCTCGTCTGCTGAAATGTTTAAGAAGCCTCTATGGAAAACAGTGTGGACCCAGATAAGACTGCTCCTATAGGAGCACTCTGTTCTGGGTCCACACTGTTTGCTTCTATACTAAATTCGTCAGTAATGCTAGGAAATTATTTGCAGCAGATGACTTCAGCAGACGACATTTTCAGATGCATTTTTTTCTTGGCGCTTTAAGGGTAAAATATTACAGCATCACTCTACAATAAATTACCGTGTCCGGGAAACCCAACTATATCCTATATATATATATATATAAGCACGGGTATTTAAGATCAGTCAGAATCTGAAAATCACGAGACTACCGAAAAATGACCACTCTGCATTCAATTGCATAAAATGCGTTACGATTGTGTTATCCATCGCATCAGTAATATTGTGTGCATACAGTTTTAATACACTTTTTCTCGGACCCGCGAAGCGTGGTCGGCAGAGTTCTATTTATAGTCTGACTTCTATGGATTAGTCTTGAGAGTGACGGGGGGGGGGGGGGGGGGTTCATGAGTCATGAGTTTGAACCCTTGTACAATTTTGTTGAAATTATTTTCTCTCTTCTACTGATTCTGATGAGAGTATTTAGTAAGTACTTGATACTGATACACCGTTTGTAAAGCAGCGGTATAGGATACATTGACCGCTACCGTGATATGACTAAAATTGATGAAAATTACATGGACATAAAGCCTCAAACAAACATGCTCATTTCAGAGGGTTGGCGGGCGTATCGCCATGATAGACTGTTTATCGAGGTTTATAATACATTTTGGCACGAATTTGGGTGCAATACACACTTGTTTAACATAAATTTGTTAACCAAACTTAGCGACGTCTTTGGCGTTACATTGCAATGTAAATGACGTTACTTTTTGCGCAAAATTAACAGAGGGTCCTTGTCTTTAGAAACCCATAGTTTTCACAATTTAAGCACTAGGCAGATAAAATTTCGATTTTTCACAATGAAATAAACCATATAAACATATTTTAAGTCAGTTTGCATTTCTATGGCAGGGCCGATTTCACCCCTTCGTGAACCTGGCCCTTTTCGCCCTAGCTTCAGCTGTTGTAGAAGTACAAGACATGTTCAGCTCGCATGGAAGCCTTCTAACTAATGCAATGTATGATCATGGAGAAACACTCTAATCAAATTAACACACTATGATGAAACAAAGAAAATGGCTCACGACTTAAAGATAGTCAGAGCTAAAGAAACCCTCAAGTTGAGCCACGGTGGGCCCAACTACATAAAATCAGCAGGCACCAACCCACCGATTAAAGCTTTATGTCAGAGTTGTCATAGAGTCTGAGGCCTGCCCACCATCATGCAATTAAAAAGCAAACCATAGCTATAAACCAGGGTTTATTTTAAAACCCGGCACACAGACTGTCGCACGACAACCAAGTTATATCCGACCTTTATATAATGAGAATTAGAAAGAAGGCGCAAATCAAAATTAAGACATCAAGCTTAAGTAGGTACATGAAGAAAAAACATTCTCCTGGACACCTATCAAACCCTGTCATACAAAAAATATATTTTAATGATCTTTCTTTTATTCAAGCATATATAAATTCATTATCTTGTAGCTGTGTTTGTGCTTAACATCACTATTAGTGGAGTGACTATGGCCAAAAAAGTGGCCTATTTCATAGAGTAGGTGGTGATCAAAGTACTACATTGCATGTCATATACCAAAAATGTTTGTCATTCCCTGAAGTTTACGAATCTGCTAGGATACAGTGGCCATTGTTGGTGCGAGCTGAGAAATCCAAGATGGCGTCCAAGATGGCCGCCAGAAATAAATGCAAGGGGTTTTGGTAATGAATGGTTGTACTGATTTCATTTATCATAATTCATCAAATTTATGATATTTATTTTTGTAGTGTATGTTTTAACTTTTTAATGATACATTTAAAGATAGTTTCAAGTTCAAGGTCAAGGTCAAATTCAAGGTCAAATACGAAAAATAGTGAAAAAAGAGCTAATTTCATAACTATATTTTACTATTGTATCAAAGTTTACTTAAATGAAAAGACATTTTTTATAGCAAAGTAAACTAGAATGTATAGGATTTAAATAAAGTAAATGAAAATTAAATGTTGTTGCATTTCTATGGAGATTTTCAAAATGGCGTCTTGAGACCCCTTATCAAAAGAATAAAAAACAGATCTACAATTTTTAATGTTCATTTAAAATGCAGCCATTATAGTATTTTTTTTTATCTTGATCCATGAAATTAATGATTTTTTGTAGTGTATGTTTGAACTTTCACGTGATACAAATTCAAAGTCAATTACAAAAATAGTGAAAAAGGCTAATTGGACATTTCTTTTTGGTTTTGTAACAAAGTTCATTTAAATCGGAGAAGTATTATATAGCAAAGTAAACTACAATGTATAGAAACTGATCATTTAAAATTAAAAATAAACTCTTTGCATTTCCATGGAGATTTTCAACATGGCTTCATGAGTGTTCTTATCAAAATAATTGAAAAATACAATTTTTTTACAAACTGACTGTGTTTTTTCATTTAAAATGTGGCCATTATAGTATAACATGCTGAATTATAGATTGGCATATTTCTAATACCACAGAATTGATTAAACTACAAAGAAATTGTGTTTTTTGTTGTTACCTGGGAAATCCAAGATGGCGTCCAAAATGGATTCATAATATATGTGAATATTGTTTTAATTTCAAGCTCAAGATCAAATGCGAACTATTTGGTGAAAAGGGCTTATTGCAATGCTGTCTTTTTATATTACCAATTAAATAAAATAGGAAAAATAGTTCTATAACAAGCTCAGCTACATCATGCTTGCTTTGGTGATTTTTAATGAAAATCAAACGTTAGTATGTTTTTAGCTGAGATTTTGAGAGGGTGTCTGGAGATAAAGCGTTTGCCAAAATAATTAGAAAATACTATTTGTTAACAATTCTTTTTTCAATTTTATTTTGAATGTGGACATTAAATATTTACTTGCTGAATTATATATCAGCATATTCTAATACCACCATTTCTGCATCAGGGCATATTGGAGCTGGTACTTTATGGTGATTTAGTTATAAATTCAAAAGAATTGTTGGGTGGCCCATTTAAAAAGACAATCGTTTTAAGTAAATAGGGTGGATATCATGCGACAGTCTGCATACCTGGTTGTAAAATTCAATGACGGTTTACAGTTATGAATTCCTTTTTAATTGCATGATAGTTGGTCAAGGCCTAAGAGACAGTGACAGAGATTTCATGCCTGATGGTTGTCTTTGACTAGGACCACGTTGGCTCAAGGTTTTCTTTAGTTCTGACTTTGTGTGTGTAGTGAGCCAGTTTCATTATTCTGTCATTGTTTGTTAATTTTATTAGATTGTTTCTCTGTGATAATGCATTACATAAGTTAGGAAGCTAACGAATGATGTGTCTAATTAACAACAGAATAAAAGGGCGAAGAGTTGATGCCAGTTAAATGCATTTAAGCGTCTCAGTGTCTTAGATTGCTGTCCGTTTTAAGGTGTTTGATCTGTTGTTTATTACTTTTGTTGCTCCCAACGTTTGTGTGGATTCTGTGGTTAGCCTATGCTTTGCTATGCACTACTAAGTGTCCTTTCTAGTTCTACAATCATCTTGATTAGGAAAAGAAAGCTAGTTGCTTAACTTCAATTGTCATGCTGATGTCTTGTTACTGTTAGTGTACTGTGATTTTCCTCACAGTGCCATGGGTTGGTCTACAGTATGTGATTGTGTAAAGCTATCAAGTTGTAAATATTGTTACCTGGGAAATCCAAAAAGGCGTCCAAAATTTATGAAAATGTAGGCTTAGGTAAAAAGTTGTAAATGAAGCTGTAAAATCTGAATACGTGACTGTAGGAAACCAGAAGTATAAATAATTGTCTCTAACGAAGTACATCATTTAACGGGAGCGCAGTGGCTCAGTGGTAGAGTGCTTGACTCGAGATGTGGGGCCGTGGGTTTGAGCCTAACCCACATCACTGCGTTGTGGGCCTTGAGTAAGACATACTTATCCTAGCTTAGTACTGGTTCAACTCAGGAAGACTGGTCCCTGTTTAACTGAAAGATTGTTGATGGGACGTAAAGAATCAAATGAAACAAACAAAAACAGTATTTAAGCCTCATTTACAAATTCTCAGGTAAATGTCCAAATTCTGTCATATGTGTGACAAAACCAGCAAGCCAAATGGCAAAGGGTCATCAAACATGAAGAAGAATAACAACCTTTAGCCATGGACACATCATGTATATCATTTTACGCTAATAATTATTTTAAGAAAATAAAATGAAATCAGTCAAAGACTGATTTGCCCAAACATTGCCCTTAAATCCTGTAAGTATCTAATGTCTGCTCAAACTATATTACAAAATCAAATAGTTCTTCACATAATTGTAACATAAGGTCATAATAAAGGCAAGTTAGTAAAACCAATCACACTATAATGCTATAAAACAATGAACAGCTCCCTTGTTCTCTTGAATTTGACCTTCTGTAAAACGCTGCGACTTCTTAAAGCCTTGAATGAGTATGGTATGTAATTTCAGTTTTATTTTGCTCTGTTTGTCCAATTTTGTTTAGGACGAACTGAGTTGTTATTAAAATGATTTCGCTTTTTAATTTGTCTAAGTCTAATGGGGTAGTTAGCTTTTCCGAATGATTTTGTTTTGGGGTTTTTGGGGTGGTTGTTTTTTGTGGGGTCTGTTTTGGGTTTTCCTTATTAGTTTTGTTAGTCTCTTGGGAAGGTTTCTGACTAACATTTTGTTTTTGAGCCCGGATTCTTTCTCTGTGCTCTTTCTTAATGATGTTATTTTTGTTTTGAATTTCGTTATGTATGTCATATATGGATCATGATTTACATTTACACTTTAATCAATGATGCCTAAATATTGATGATAACTAAATATCAACGGGTATATGGGCTGTAGTGGTGAATATATTGATGCATATATCATTATCCCCCGCCACTGCTACCCAATGCATTCAAAAATAGTAAGTGAGTATGATCAGGAAATACCACAATTACAAACTGCAGACAAACCCATGGCACTGGGAGGAAGAGCCACACAACAATCACGAGACACTAGGAAGACAAACTAAGAAAAACAACCAGCTCTCTCTTTCACATCAAGATGATTGTAGAAGCTTGTGTGCACATATATGCATTCAACAAACTTATACAGGTTTCACATATATCTGTACAGTCGTACACAAGGTCATTGTGAAGCTCATGGCGCATAACTAATTGGCTCATGAGCTGTGGAACCGGCAGATCGGACTCACTGTCAAAGACTATCACACAATTACACATGCTCAAGTCAGTCTACTAAATACTTCATTGCATAACAAACAACAACTGGTTCGTGCATCGAAACTTTTGCTGCAAACGCTGTCATCTGTAGGTAGAAGTTTCTTATGTATGTTTCCATGTTTTGTGTTTCAGAACCTTCTCAGTTCATAATTTGTTCAGAGAACAACAATTAACAACATCATATAACAAACCTGCACATTTGACACACACTTGCATTACTCCAAAAGGCAAGCTTTCGTCTTTTCCAAATTTTGCAACTATCTTGATATGATCAGCATTAGATCTCATAACATTTAACACCTTGTTCTACCTAACACTGCATATAGTACAACAGGAGTCACATCTTGCGAGACAGAACACAGACGGCAGCCACTTAATTGATGGGGGATAATGATATATCCATAATATTCTATGTACCAGTTGATATTTAGTCATCAGGAAAATTTATTAAAGTATGAATGAAACATCATAATGCAAAAATATCATACAATTTATATACAGGCTTTAAGAAGATGTGGTGTATTACACAAGGTCAAATTCAAGATAACAAAGCAGGTGTTAATTGTTTTATAACCTAATTGTGTGTTTATTCTTACTAAGTTACCTTGAATATGAACTTGGTATTATTATATATTTTACTATAATGTGATGATCCTTTAGATTTTGTGATGAGTTTGTGACAGACAGGTGGAACTAACATGTTAGTGCAAATCAGCCTTCGGCTGCTGTGTATCTCTATTTTCTTAAAGTAGAAATCGTCAAAGATGGATATGTTCATAGCTAAAGACCGTTTTTGTGCTTCGCATTGTATGAACCTTTGGTACACTTGACCATCCCAGTGCTTGCATTAGTGGAAGTCTGGGTGTCAGCGACTCCCAAAAATTGATCTGTGACTTCCAGGACTGGATGCTAGGAAGTCAGTGACTTCCAATTTTGAAGGAAACCAAATTTATGATTAAGCTTGACTTCCAGATAATGAAACTTGGAAGCTGCATGACTTCCTGACTTTGACAGTTAGTGCAAGCACTGCCATTCATAACTCTTTTCTATGACCTAGATAAATCCAGATATTTGTTCAGTATAATCAGTTTAGGATGTTCATCCATTGCAGGGCTAAAACACTTAGCAGTCACATGATTGGTCACACATTCATCTCACAATGAAAACCATGACCCACTTCAGGACGATAACCACTATGCATCTTACAGGCGATATGAACCTGCCTCACATGGAGGTATGATTGGCCTCACTAGGGAGAATACCAACATCATAAGTCTATGATCTTTGTCACAAATGCATGACCATCTTTACATAGGGGGCATCTACCCTACTCGCAGAGGTCAATCACCTACTTAACTTGTGGCACAACTTACATTGGGACGTAATCAGCCAAACTAGGAGGGAGCACTTATTAGTGAAACACCACCCACCCATCAGGGAAGAAGCACAGTCTGTCTAAACTAGGACCACTATAGGCCTCACGGAATGTCTACAGCCAACCTCATAGGATATCCACGACACTATACCAGCCTCATGGGGACAATGACCTGCTTCACAAGTGACTAAGACCTGGTTCATGGGGAACCTACCTTGACCAACTTCACGGATGAGAATGTTCCACAAACAGGGGTGCACGAGTCGCTTTGCATAAAGCTTGTTTAAGCCCTCCAGTAATTTCATTCCCTTACCATTCCAAGGCGATGTTTCGTTTGTGGATATATTTTTGTGTTTGTCTTTTCCTTCTGTGATTTCTGTCTCTTGCAGCCTTGTGGTCACCTGTTAGGAAAGGGCTGACCTCTTGGCTCTCTTGTATGTGATGTTACAATGTGCTTTTGTCACTTTCCCATATGGTGTCCTAGGTCAGGTGTGGTACTTGATTGTATCGATTCCTGATCTTTCCTTTCTCTCGAAGTCTCTTACTTTGTTAGAAATCACGACTCATCTCACAGGGGTGGTGTGGAGCGAGAGCACAATCCATACAATAACCTGCTCCAACAGCTGGCCTTACAGGTAGACTCCAACACATCTCACAGAGAGACCATCATCCACCTCAAAGTTGACTATGACATGACCCCAAAGAGGATGGTCACAACACATCTTATTGGGGATACAGCACACCGTATTTTAGAAAACGACTGGGTACATACGTGTTAGACAGGACCTGTTTCAAATGGAGTGAGACCAGCTTAACTAAGGGCACATAGTTCTCCAGGACTACACCCAACCTCACATGGGATCTGGGTCCGACACAAATAGGACGGCCATGTACTTGGTTTACAAGGAACATGATTCTTCTAAAGGGGTTCACGACCAACTTTGCGAAAGCACTGGCCTTACAGAGAGACATGCCAGGATGACAACAACTCAACAAATAGTGCACTTAAAAGAAAAACGACAAACCTATCTGACAAGCTTAGATTTTTCCCCTGATAATTTATGTGCCATACCAGAAACCTGCCTTAAAGTTTATGGTCATAGTTGGACTTGACAGAAAGCAGCATGGAAAGAAATAAAGAAACATGGATCTCATGACATGTAGACAACGTCCCACTTTAGTTAAGTGCCAAAAGATGTCAGGCTTTTTAAAAGCTAATACTTGTATGACATAATATTTGACATAAACCATAGAATTTGAGGCTCAAATTACTTGATTTAAATGCTGAAATATATTCAATACAGTTATCTTTTTTTATTCTTTTTGTTTTCTACAGTCACATATTTAGATTTTTCAGGATCATTTTCGTTTTTCTACATGGATCTACTTTTTCGTCTATTTCGGACGCCATCTTGGATTTTCCAGGTAGAGCAATCAAAACATTATTTCTTGTTAGTTGTATAAACTTCATGGTGTCAGAAATATGTGGCTAAAATAATTTAGCAAGTAATACTATAATGGCTACATTTGAAATGAAAATAAAACAAAAACATTTTTTAAATGGTAGATCTATTTTTCAATTATTTTGATTAGGGGTCTCAAGACGCCATCTTGAAAATCTCCATGGAAATGCAACAGGTCTTAATTATTATTTTATTTATGTGAAGTCTAAACATTTTTGTTTACTTTGTTATAAAATATTTCTTCCCATTTAAGTAAACTTTGGTACAATAGCAAAAGATAGTTATGAAATTAGAACTTTTTTCCACTATTTTTCCTATTTGACCTTGAATTTGACCTTGACCTTGAAATTGAAACCATGTTTAAATGTATCACTAAATTTCAAACATACACTACAAAAGTATAATTATTAATTTGATGAAATAATATACATGAAATCAGTACAAATATTCTTACACAACAACCCCTTGCATTTATTTCTGGCGGCCATCTTGGACGCCATCTTTGATTTCTCAACCCGCACCAACAATGGCCACTGTAGATCCTCGCAGATTCATAAACTTCAGGGTATGAGAAACATTATGGTATATAACATTCAATGTAGTACTTTGGTCGCTGCCCCACCTTCAACTGAGCCCTGAAAGTCACCCCACTATATCAACATGTTTTCAGTCATATAACTGCGATCAGTCATAATGTAACAGTGCACATGTTGCTCTTAAACACTTTACCATTATTTAGTGTATACATACTATCATACTGATAGTTTTGTGTGCAATACCTGATGACTCTGATTAGATGGCAGATTCAGATGCGCAAGCTCATGAAGACCTTAACTGTTTATCTACGTGATAAATGTGCCACTCATTGAATTTCCATGACCTACATTACGATGAAACAGACGAGGAAACCATTTATTAAGGGTACACATTATCAACTTGCAATAAATGTTCTCAACCTTTTTTTTGAACAGAAAAAAGAAATCTACCATTTCATCTCATTATAAACATAGCTGCTTTGTAGAAAATGGAACAGCTCCTGAGAAGTTTGGTGCTTATTGTATATTCTACAAACCAGCTTACTCGCCAGCCTTAAGTACCAAAATCGATGTGCTACCTCTGATATAGCATTATTCAAAGAGGTTTCTTTTTTAAGTTGTTTTCTATTCATTTAGCTTTTACGGCCATTTTGTTCGGCAGAGCAAAATCATTTCTATAATTTTGACAGACGACATTATGGAAAACAATTGTGTGAAAATATATCAAATTTCTGACCAGTGTTTCTGCAGGGGATATCGTCAAAATATTTTTTCTAAGTTTAATTCTAATGGCCATTTTGTTCGGTGGAGCGGAACCATTTGGACAATTTTGGTAGAGGCTATGATGGGGAACATTTGTGGAAATTATTTTAAGTTCTGACCAGTTGTTCTGGAGACTGATGTCGTTTAGCTATGAAACCTGCATATAATTACAAAGGTTTCATATTTTCTTCGTGTCCAACGTTTTCATATCTTTAAACTTTCCGTCGTCTCTGCTTTTGGTATAACTTGGCTTTTCGCTTACTGTAAAGGCGGCGCCTCATGAATGCGTAATTAGGACTAGTCAACCTTAGAAATAGGTAAAAGTTGAAAAGGAGGCGTGATTTTATTCAAAAGTAACTGTATCATCTTGTGCCACAACCTCAGTCATTATTTAGTCCTTAAAACGCCAGCAAAATAACTGCATCTGAAAATGCCTATTTAACATAAGCAGGGAGGCAAACATTGTGGACCCAGATCAGACTGCTCCTACAGGAGCAGTCTGATCTGGGTCCACACTGTTTATCTTTGAGGCTTCAAATATTTTAGTGGACGACAAAAACATACATTTTGTGATTATGCGTTTTAAGGGTTACTAAATGTGAGTTCAGTGTGTATACGGTTAGGATTTTCATGAAATGCATGCACGTTTGCGCGGCTCAAAAAGCTCTTTACCAAATTATTTATAAAATTTGATTTCCCTTCCTTAGCAGATGAAATAGCCGAACCACACCTAGTTATGAATATTAAAGTTGCCGCCTTTACAGTAAACGAAAAGTCAAGTAATATTGACAGACATGCTGCGGATTAATCCCTTAGTGCCAGACAGCATTTACATCCGACGAAAGTTTGATTTTCAAATCAATCGGAAACTTTCATTTCCACGTATTATAAATTGATCTATTTACGTAAAACTTGACATTTCTTATCAAGAAGAAATATAGATGCTCAAAGGGTTTGTATATATATAATGGAATAGACTAAAGAAGACATTTGGTCCAGTGCATGAGATTTTGGTACTTATCACATGACGTCGCGTCTGGGAGTGATATAACGCCATGCAATAAAAATCGATAAACCACTAGTGGTTTACAGATTTAGCAACGTTATGTTATGACGTTCAATATAACGTTGCTTATCACATATTTAAGACAGTTTTTGCCGTGATAACCGAAAGTCTGCATATTCGATAAGCTCTTTCCCGCCAACTGGTTATCAGCCTGCCGTGATGATAACCGGAAGTCATGTATTTTGAACGGAGAGAGGTTATCATGCCCGGCACGTAACGCTGTTCATTTGATGACGTCAGATGTAAACAAGTGGCGCGACGTAACGCCAAATTTACGCCATTCCTCTGTTTTCCTTACATTTTTTACGTCAAACGCGGTTGAAATAGCGAAATGGAATATGTGATAAACAGATTATAACATGGGGTTTTGGTTATCGCCCTCAGTATCAACCCTCGACCATTATCAGTCCTCGAGCTAAAGCTCTCGGGCTGATAATGGGGTCTAAGGTTGATACTTCGGGCGATAACCAAAACGCCATGATATAATCTCTAATTATCACATATTCGGGACACTATTTGCCGCGATAACCCAAAGTCTGCATATGCATAGCTCTTTCCGCCAACTGGTTATCAGCCCGCCATGATGATAAGCGGAAGTCATGTATTTTTAACGGAGAGAGGTTATCATGCCCGGCACGTAACGTTGATCATTTGATGACGTCAGATGTAAACAAGTGGCGTGACGTAACGCAAAATGTACGCCATTCCTTTGTTTTACTTACAATTGTGTACGTTAAATGCGCTGAAATAGTGAAATGGAATATGTGATAAACAGATTATAACATGGGGTTTGGTTATCGCCCCCAGTATCAACCCTCGACCATTATCAGCCCTCGAGCTAAAGCTCTCGGGCTGATAATGGGGTCTCAGGTTGATACTTCGGGCGATAACCAAACGCCATGAGATAATCTCTAAGTAAAACATGATAGAATCTTGACGCTTTCACACAAATGCGATTTTTTAGTAAGGATCATTGACACTTGCTATGGGTAAATGCCTATGGTTTTAAGTAAAAATAAAAGTTTGTCAATCGTCCCTTTCTTCGCCTTGATGCTACCCTGACCTGAGTACTTTATGGCTGTGAAATCCGTTTTCGATATTAAATGCTTCAAAGATGTAAAATTTTGGGTAGAACAATCAGTTTTACATTAAGATATATAGGAATCCGAAAACACTTTTTAAAATATCATTCCCCCCCGTGTGCCAGCAAAAGCTTTTGCCTGCATATGTGTTACCATATTTTACACTTTGTATGGAAGTGGCTTGCTGGCACACGGGGGGGAAAGATGTTCAGCAGCCCAAAAACCAAGGGCCTAAGCCTACAAAATGCCTTTTCTACCAAATAAGAAATTAATGACAGTTATGAGGTTCTCTAGAACCAACCTCCTAAATTGCTTTGTATTCTGTGCTCGTTTAATATAAAGTACTTAAAGATTAAAAGTAGAATTAGCAATGTTTTATGCATTTTTTCATAAGAAAAAATCTCACTGTTATTAATTGACACATTATTTTGCAAACGTCCTGTACTTATCTATTTGCATGCAAGGGAATTGTTCATGTTTTTATTTTCGTCTGCTGACTTTCTTCAAAATTAAGTTTTTAAAAATAAACCACCCAGGACCACCATCAGAGTGTCAAACAGTTTGGATCCAGCTCAAGACCGACATTCTATTGGTCTTCATCTGGGTTCAAACTATTTGCAAAAGGCTATTGACAGACAACAAAATTATCCACTGGCATGCAAAGAGTTATAACAGGTAAATACTTTAGTGTTCAATATTTTGTCTACAATAGGGATATACATGTATCATGTATACCATAAATATTAGGACACTTTAAATACATTCAACATGCTATGCCCTTTAAACAAAGCAAAAGTAATATTCAAAGGATCTCGTTAGAATCAGTTTTACTTCCAATGCTAAATGGGACACTTTCATTCCTTCAAAAATATTTATTTCTTTTGTTGAGCTTTCAGTTTTGTATTATTTACGGTACATGTAGTCAAAAATGTACAGGTAACTTCTAAATTATCTCCCCAAAATCATTAAATTACAAAACATATTTTGTTTTTAAAACAATTTCATCAATTATCGTGATTAGTTAATACTCTGCATATGGTATGTTCAATAGATATCACCATGCCTACCAAATCAATAAAACGTGCAGAAATCACTTTTTAAAGCACTTTTTATTTTCATGAAATTTCAGACCCCCTCCCCTTTCTAACCGCCATCGCTCTCGAGTGCGTAGGAATTTTGAAAATATTTTGCTAGCTGGCTTAGGCCATTAGATTAGCCTGTTGCACTGATACTACATGCACCACACTAGAAGCCCAAAAGCAGCGTTCTGGGAATCAGAAAAATAGGCGTATAAGGCCCAAACCGTCAATGATCCTTTAATGTCACATGATAAAAATAATCTAATATTTATTCGTGCTCGTGTATTATTGAAGTTATTAAACTCGTTCAGAAAAAAGAGAAAAAATACTCAGCAAGTCTCGCATTTTATCACTTTTCCCAAACTCGTTTAATAAATTCAATAAAACATGATCACTAATGTAAGAGCCTCTATTTACAACATATGCGCAAAAGCCTCCAATAAGCGCTCTTGCTGACGTGTCCAACTGGGCTAGGGCCTGAGTTTTCATCCACCTCCATACTTCGAGTATGCGAGCAGCGAAGGCGCTGGCGAGTCTGCGCAGACTCGCCTGAACCTTCGTTTCTCATCAATGCGATAGGTTCCGAAATCTCGTGTGCTGGCTCATTTCATTTGGGCAATGGACTATGACTTTGAAAAATGTATAAAATCGCCTTTTAAGATATTGTCGTCTGCCGAATTGTGACGGTCTTACGGTGGATTAATTCATCGGAATTGCAGGCGCGTGCGATGAAACGGATCATTGGAATTTTCTTATCTTTCGGCCTGGCCTGGCATGCCTTATACATATAGGCATGTTTCTCAAAAATTGTAGAAATGACTTTTAATATTGATTCAGCCTCGGCGAGAAAAAAGGAGTTTCAGTATTTACCTTTTAAAGACCGGTAATCCCTAAATGGGTACTTTTGTAAACAGTGAAGACCCAGATGAAATGCCACATAATACTGCATTTCACCAGGGCCTGCACTGTTTCAAAGACAAATGATTTTCAAAAAAGACATACAATATATTTTGGGAAATTATAACCTGTGACCCCTCAGTATATACAATGGATCATCTAATAACAGAGATGCGATTGAATATTGAAAGTTTGCATTTAAATTTTGCATTTAGTTCAAACCATCATTAGTGGCAAGTTTGGAATCAGATACTGTGATGGCCAAACGAATGGTGAGAGTTGCAAAGTGAGCCAATAAGCCGCAGCAGAAGGTCACACACAATAAGTGGGACAAAAGACACACCATTTGGAAGACCACGGATGTGCCTGAAATGCCAGATTTCCCACAGCTAAATGTAACAGACATATAGGATCCGACAATGGACGTATATCAAATCTTATTAAAAATATGAACACCAATCTGATGCCGGTAAATGCCAAATCTCTGTGAACAAAGAACAAGATGGAATACGTTCCGGGAATATACAATTTATGGATATACAGCCAGGGACCAAAACTAATTCCACAAAGTCAGAAAACCCATAGACTTCTATGTATTTTCACATTTGTAAAATTAAATATGCTACAGCTAGCCAACATATTATTTTAATTGTGGTGTCATTTGAAGGTGAAATGAATAAGATAATATTCTTTATATTGTCATTTAATTTTATCAGCTGCATAGATGTAAACAATTTGCAACAAGATTTTTAAAAATATTTTTAGAAAACTTCACCTTTGATGTCAATGGAAAAGTGGCATTTTCAAAATTTTGCAAGTTTTAACTGTTGAGTTTGAAAAATTGAAGTTGAAACTTCATCTTAATTGTGCAGTTCACGTATCTATTTGCCTTTGCAGCAATTGCAAAGTAAATGCTTTTTAAGCTTGTATCCACACAATAATTCTTGTTATCATGAAAATGCATTAAAGCCTTTGTGGCCTTACTGCAGGTTCTTGACTGTACATGTAGTACAGTACAAGTCTAACCCCAATCACTGGCACGGAACAATAAGATGAACCAGGCTAGACCAGACCTTCCGAGACCATGACAGGCTTGATATAAAACTATACCGCTATCAGTTTGCCTCTGTAACACAGAATCATATTGATTAGTTACAATTTGATGTTCGTCTGCCCAGAATGTGGCACGCTCGTTAGCGTATGACATTGTGAAATTGACAGAAGCTATAATTATAGGATTATATTCTTTGCCAAACCATGAATAGGTACGTAGTGGATGTGCACTTTCTTTTTTATCATGTCGCCTGATATTTCGATTTTGGTTTGGAACTTAATACTGATACTGACCTCATGCGACTGTCTGTTGTGTAATTATATGTAATGGGCTCCAGAAAATATCACAGAATTGCAGCGGTATTCAGTTCAGAGTGTCGTCTGATGATCGCCTTTGCAAATAGTTAGGATCAAGACCAGGTCAGACGTTTTGTCGAGCCTCTTCTGCATCCAAATTGTATGACACTGTTATCGTATTCCTGGAAGAAAAAGTTAAAATAAGCAATTGAGTATAACCAGGAAATACCACAACCCCAGACATACCAAAGACACCACGAGAAAGAGACACAGACCAGTATCAAACAGGCACATGACAGTAAGAACACAATTCATAAAGTAAAGCAACCAGCTCTCTCTTCCTCAGCAAGGTGATTGAAAAAACTAGAAAGGATACCAAGTATAAGCCTTTCAAAAATAAGCTTGCCATCTTTTAGCACTTCTTAAAAGAGGGGTTGTTGTCTACTGACAGAAAATTGGCGATGAGCTGGGTGTGTCTCTCTAATGTTAAGACACCAAGAGACAATAGATACAGGTAATTTTCATGCTACACCACTTAGCCGGTGCTACCATACAGGTTGCAAACTAAGTCAGTTATAATAGCCATCCTCAGGAGGATGGCAATAAGTACTGCATTACAAAACCAGAAATCGGAATGAAATAAGGAAAACAATCAACCGACGTCAAGTAATCATGCAATATTAACATCACACAAAAAGGTTTGAAAACAGTAGCAACCAGCAATAGCCTAAACAGCAACGTCAATGCCAAACCCTGATATGCAACCCACAGGCCTCTAGACTGAGCCTCTAGATATAAGTGCACAACTAAAAATTATTTTATTTATAAACCAAAACATATGCAGTGATACTCAGAAGAACCGTGTCCATAGAGACGGCTTTCTTAAACACCCAAAGCAAATGTTAAAACCGATTGATAAGAAAGTAATCACATTTTTTCGTTAAAATGTTAACTTGGGTCTAAGCAACCACTGAAAACGAAGGTGAAGCCGTTACAAAATCAAATCATTACACTGATGTACGATCAAACTTTTTTTATAATAAGAAGAAAACGTGTATCTTACGCATAGATGTTCTTTTTTCGACTAACCAAGAAATGTGGATATTCTATCCATCATAGAACCGATGCCACCAAGAGGATGTACAATTAGCGCAGACTCAGATGAGACGCCGCAAAACGCTGCGTCTCATCAGCGTCTGCACTATTTGCAATTTTAAGAAAATTGTTGGTAATGATGGACAATATTTAATCGTTAATGGATGCTTAACCCTTAAAAGGGGTCTTACAGCAGATATTGCCATCATAATATAACCCCTACCAAAATTGAAATTAGACATATTAGAATTGCTTCTCCACACACATTTTGTATGCGTATCATCAAAAAAAAAACATCAGAACTGGGATAGAATAATCCCATATTTCATTCAAATGTGTACGCATTTGCTACGCCCATGAGTGACAATGGCCAGGAAATGCCATAATTACAGATCACAGACAAGCCGACGGCACCGCGAGGAAGAGACACAGTCCACAGACACTGACACGACAGCAAGAACACAATTACAAATGTAAAGTAAAGCAACCAGCTCTCTCTTCTTCAGCAAGATAATAAAAAAAACTAGAAAGGGCACTACGCTACAAAACAAGGGCACATTACAAACCCCAAAAAGCAAAATTGCAAAATTCAGTCCTGAAAATAAAAAAGCGTATTTATTTTTATTTCTTATCTAGTTATCTACCAGAAGGTAGCGAGCAGGTTGTGGCTGCTCAAAATGATACGATTCTTTTGAGCACACAAAACTCATGTTTAAATTAATAGGTTGGAAAATAATTACAATTTTACACGCAAACAAACGTTCTTTACTGGACCTATGCCCAAAGAAGTTCTACCTGTCCCCAGCTAGAATGTCGAAACTGAAAAATGATGTTTCTTTCACCAAAAACATGGAATTATAGCGTTCTTTCAACTGAACATATGCCAGCTGGATTTGCCAACGTGTTCTTTGTAATTTCGGCTTTGTAATTAATTGATTAAACTAAGTCTTGTTATGATAGTATGACTTCATTCATCTGCTCTAAAACTATGTAATGTTAGTCTAGAATCTAAGAAAATGTATTTTTATATAGATAAATCCAAAGTATTTGACATCAAATGTTTTGATCATACATCTGTTTGTGTAAAGTGGCTTAATCAATGCAATATACAGTGAAAGGGCTGCAATATTTCATCGGTTTAAAGCGCCATGTTTTATCCGTGGCGCTTTAAAACGCTCAAGAAATTGTTACTATCCCAGGCGCATTAAAACGCTCCAATATTGCTACTATCCGTGGCGCTTTGAAATGTTCAAATATTTTTTACTATACGTGGCGATTTAAACGTTCAAATATTGTTACCATGATAAAGCATGACGCTTTAAAGCGCTCAAAAATGTAGCCCTTTTACTGTTTGTCCTGGGATATTCTGAGATATGATTAATCCGTCTGGTTATCCGCTTCCAGTAAATGTTATATGGCAATGAAAGATATCGGGAATATGTCATGACAAGTTCTTAGAGTTAATTACAGAGAGTCGCAGTTGTGCGTGATGGCAGACAAAACAAACGTTGGAAAAAGCATGTATTAAGATAGGGAAACACTGTGTAGACGTTGTATGAATAATAACACACTGAGATTTAGGTACTCTTATTGTTAAGTATTTGCATGTTTGCAGTTGCTTTAAAGGAACAGCAATGTATATAAACAATGTGAAAAAACAAAAGGCTTTGTCAGAGTATGAATGTTAAAGCAAATTTGATCACAACTGAATGTAAAGCAAGTTAGTTATAGTAATCAAAATATCTTTGAAAAGGCTTTGTCAGAGTATGAATGTTAAAGCAAATTTGATCACAACTGAATGTAAAGCAAGTTAGTTATAGTACTCAAAATATCTAAAATCCAATAAGCCAATGAAGGTCGCAATTTTGAATATCGACTTGATTTCCTGTAAATTTTGAAAGTCCAACAAAATCCCAAATTTCAATGCAAGCTGTACAGTATGTTTTCCAAAGTCATTAAAATAACTTTTTTTATATGCAAAAATTGCTTCCTACCTACTCAGCTCTAAAACATCCCAGTAGGAAGTGGCGAACCAGATATTCTTAAGCATGAATTCAGATATTATCATACTGACAAGAACACCACCACCAACATAACATAAAAGAACACACAAACTATATAAACACTCACACACGCACGCACTCAAGCACGCACGCAACCCCCTAGCAATAGCAGCAAATACGGACCCTTCTAAAATATAGTTTCTCTCCATTCCGTAGAATTCATTTTACTCAGTATATAATTTTTTTAAGATTCATACGAACATTATATATGAGCAAAAGAAATAAACTCTTGCAAACATCAACTGTTTCAAACTGAAGGTTGAGTTAATGCGATATACTGTACATGTATTTAGGTGTTCAGAACAAAATATTGGTCAATTATAAATGAGCAAAAGTAAGAACACTTTCAACACATTAACTGTTTCAAATTGAAGTTTGCGCTTGAATACATTGGTTGGAAATGGCAGGTGTTAAGCACAAAATATTGGTCCAGCTTCTAAGCATGCATATACGAGATTGGTTAACCTGGGCACATAATACAAATGCAATGATATAGTTAGATGACATTTTATATCTCTAAAAATAGAATTTCCGTTCGCCATACATACATGTACGTACTGCGTGTACAATCAGCAGCCAATCAAAAGGGGTCTCTTCGATCACTACTCCAAATCTACATCAAAATAAAGTGCACTGGACTCACAATGGCCGGTCGGCCAGTGTGAGTCCATTGCATTTTTGTTATTCCGCAGATATTCAGCAATTAAATAGAATAGCGTCGATAAGACTTAACCACGCTAATATAGCGATTTCGAACTACATACAAATATCACGGATTTTCACCAGCAGTCGTAATCATTCGCAGAAACTTGTTCAGTGGAATTCCAGTCGATCCGCCAGATTAGGGGAAAAGACGATAGGACATCATGATGACTCAGTCATCGATCTCACTCATTTATTATCCCGTGGCAGTAATGCGACAACAGTTGTGTCCAATTGTGTTTTCTCATAATTGTAATTGCATTCCTTCATTCTGCTTGAAATTCGTTTAATATCTCCACTTTTTTCTGAAGTTATTACAACTGGGGAATGTGTACAAGCGAATGCCCGTGCCTGTTGCAGTACATGTGTGTATGCGTATGCAATGTTAATTAGCCCCTTCTATAATTTAGGACATATACACATACTATTTCGATATGTTTTTCTTTATATTTGCTAACCGAAGAGGTTTTTTTTACTCTTCCTCGCGGTGCCATGGGGTTGACTGCGGTTTGTGATTGTGGTATTTCCTGATCATACTCACTTATTATTTTTGAATCCCTATCAGTAACCATTGCATATAAGGCTAAGGCCCAGTTTAAAAAAAGAGCCATATTTAAGATTGTTTCTCAATCCATCTGGTAGAAAATTTCCAATGGTACAGTCTAAGGTAACATGTAAGAGTCACTTTTAGGGTGGATGCCAGTCTGAACGTGGTGCAGATTTTTTTCTACGACATACTTAACGCACCTACCCAAAATAGTGCTATAAATTTCAATTAAGCTTATTCTCCATGATGTCTAGTCTCAGTTCAGCTCAAATCTGCCATATCCACTGCCATAGCCAGTTTGATAGCCTAAACTAACATTATAGTATCCCATAAGCCAGGAAAAAATGTTTTGTTCTAAATAATTTAATCACCTAGTATAAAAATGAAGGCGTATTCCGTGATACTGTTCACATAAAATGAACCATTATGGGAAATGTTTTGAAAATGCATGTTCTTATAAAATGACTAATTTTTAATCACATAAATTGTATTTCTATACCCCATAAAGTAATCCAGAGAGCATCAGACACTGCTTTTTCGAACAGATATATAAAACTTGCCATATTTTCTATATATGGATAGGATGCATACAAGGTATCCCACCCATTTTATTTAGTAGACATTTTATTTTTACCATTGATAAACATAAATATACTTCTTCACACAAATATTGCACTGATTTTGAAATTTAGGTTACTTGTTTTACTTTAGAATCACCTAGGGCCCTTTTGAAAGTTCATTTGGACCCTTCATAGTGTTATTTACGTTACATGTTTACATTAAACCCAGTAAAATTGACATCTAAGTCTAAAATAGTTCCTCCGGATTCTGTAAGATTTATCAACTCCAAATGGATCCATATACTTTGCATTTACCTATAAAAGAACATTGATTTGTCTTCAACATCCTGCAAAAAATGATACTTTTCTATTTTATATAATGTGCCAGTTAATAAACTCTAAACATGGAAGAAGTAAAAAAAACCACTGCATATCAGACACGAAGGTTTGCTGTAAAATGTAACAAGATTATGAATAGATGTAATTACATCAGGTCTGAGAAATCCAAGATACTAAAGGCAGAATCAGCTAAGATATATCTCAATATATTCTATTTGCAGATATTTATAGTGACATACACAACACTAGCACGAGTTTAATTTAGTTTCCTTTGTTTCCAGTTTGGGGTTCTTAGTCAATCATGAGCATTTCTAAAATCTTGTTTTATAACATACTAATCAAAACATAATGTGAGATAAGAGAAGCAAAAATACACATTAGCGTTATCAAATTGCTGCTTTATCAAACTTTTGATTCAGTTATTTTAGATGATAACGCATAACTACAACGCATAACTAAAATCAATTATGTAGCTATTAAAATTCAAAGTGTATAAGTTAGGTTTGCCCCTTATAGATCATCTATCTTTATAGTCAATTAAATCATGGTTTAAAACTCTGTGAATGATATCAAATTTCCTAAATGTGAAAATGTAACATACATAACACACAACGATATATTACTATTTCATGAAAATTGGCAAATATTTGCAATTGCAACTGATTTTGATACAATTAAATGCTCAGTGTTTGTTAATGAATATTTAACAGTCGTATCAACATTTTAAACTTTCTGATCATGTATACATGTATTTTGGACAAACCTAAAAGGAACTAGAAGTGCACACTCGATGTGCACCATCGGATATAAGCACGTATTTGAATCTTTTCACCCGCTCCCAGGGCCTCTAGTGGGGTGGGTAGAGGGCAAATAAACGGGCACTCTACATGCGTCACTAGTATAAGCAAGTCACTCTTCAAAATTAGGTTGAGTTCGGTCAAGCAGTATAAGAAAAGATAGCACACCGGCCAGAATTGATATAACTAGGGTAGATTTGGGCTATCTACTCAAACTATACCTTACTCATACCTTACCATTACTCATATCCTAACTAATATTGTGGATATGTTTATCCTATACTTTGTACTGGTTTAACCTAGGAAACCATCTCAGCATGACTGATAAACCCTTTAACAGGGACAAATAGCATCAACTCGAACAGACAAACATTTAAAATGGTTATTTGTAGAGGATATGGCATGTAAGACTTTTGTTGTGAATGTATGATCATCTAACACCACAGCGAAGTTCCAAAATGCTCATCTACTGCCATCATCAGAAGGATGTAAAATGTGTGCAATATTTTCTGCACTATATTAAAAGCATGAACTTACTATAAGTAAAACCCATAGCAATATATGATGGTGAATAAGAACTATTTATTAACGGTGACTGTGATTATATCAGGGTAGCTTTATTACTTACATTTGTCTTTCGCTTAGTTACTATTACAAGTTTGATTTTTTCGTTGGCGTAATAAATAAATGTTTCAGGTAGAAATATCTCATTTCTATTTTTTGTAAAAAAAGAGCAACCAATATAGATTAGCCATCTTCAAATTTGCCTGAATTCATGGTAAATTATAAAATCACATTTGCATATTCTGAACTACTTTCACCTGACTAAGCTATTGTATACCGAAAACATAGGTAAGACATTCTACCTTTCTAGTTATAAAGATTTGAAGATTGAGTACGTATGAACTTTGATAAAGTATAATCATTTTTTAAAACATATTAACATATATCATGACCCTCGAAGGTAACGTTTGAACCAGCAAGTATCCATATATATTTACATTTCAACTACGAGTCTTAAAATGAACCTTTACATTTGAGATGGTTTCCATAGCTTCATGAACGGATCTATTTAAGGCACGCCCACACGGTCTGTTTGGGTGGACCAACGTCAACGCCATCCAATAACGTTGTTTGTTTGTTGAAGTTTGTCTTACGTCGAGCGCATATCGTCATGGCGTTAAACGCGGGAATTTGGCGTTTTGGCTGTTCCCAACCCTCGGTTATGTCTAGTATTATTTAAAATATCCAGAAAACCAGCCAAGTTATATGAAAATTGAAAATTGATACTTGACAGGCAATATAAAATATAAATATAAATAATAAATTCGATGTCTGTCTGTTCATGAGATCATGAACACTTCGGGTCTCTTGCAAAGTTAACGTGAAGATCTTCTGGCTTAACAGACAAAAAATCGAATTTATTTCTTAAGTAACACACAGATTAGAAGTCCATACATATTTTCAATCTTATAATCATTCCTTCCATCAAGACAAGTAAATAAACAGTCAGTCACATGGTCAAAAAGGAAATGTTAATAAGAATACTCTATACTCTCCAATGGTATTATTCTAAGCAATTTAAATGGTAACATACGTTACTCAACTGTTACTCGTTATCACTGCAACTGTCTGTCATTTTGAGGCTTATATAGAGCAGTTTTAGAAACCATAGTGTACAAAATTACCCCTGGGGGAGGGGGTCTATACAGCCAATCTAAAGACTAATACTATTAAGTGTAAGCTATACTTGTTTTCATATACATGGTGTTTTCGTGTATTATTTTCGTGGTCAGCTAGACACAGTAATGGTTTTGTGAGATACTTATATTTGGAAATTGGTATGTATATATAGATTGTGATTGATGTACAATTAATGTATTATCCCTTTTAAAATAGTTGATTTCTTTGTACAAAAAGCATTACTGGCAACTACATTAAATGATAAATTATATTATCATCACAATTAAAAACACGATCAGAACAATTAAAACTTTTTTCTAAATGGTCAAATTATTCAAATTTTAATTCAATCTAACTATAGCAGAGTGTCACCTCCATAACTTTTTTTCAGCTAGAGTAATCTGGGACTTAAAGTTGTTTTCAACCATGAAACAAACAATGTATAATGAATATATATTCGCAAAAAAGGAACTCATAGTGGGAAGGGTATTGGACAAGCAATATATAAGTGTTATGCAATGCAGTTATCTGTTGCAACTGCCAGCAATTGTTTCTCCTCAAAATCCATGTAGCTGAAACACAAAAACTAAAATGGTATTAATTTATCCATATTACAAAATAAAAATTATATGAAAAATGGGTGGGTTGGGTAACACTGATGCGCCAAATGTACTTAAGCCTCTTTTATTTTTACTCATTTCTGAGCACAAAGTTCAAAAATAATTATTTTAACCAATGTGACGCAGTCGAGCGCTACACTGGCTTTATGGCATTCTTGTTTTCACAAGCGAAATTCTGAATATTTGTTTGCATACGAATTGTGGGCAATTGGACCTCTGAATTTCCAGTAAAGACACCATAAAGATGAGATTTATTCCATAGGGCTAGATAATCAAATATTTTGATCGTAAAATAGCGATTATTTTCTAATCCGTCTGTCGAAACATACGTTCTGGGTGTTCAAAAGAACTGTATCATCGAGACGGTTCTTTTGAGTACCCACAACGTATGTTTTGTTTGAGAAATAAGAACGACCCACTTTTATCTGGCAGCCTGTAATTCATGTTATTCATAAGACCTATATCGCCTCTATTACTGCTGTATGAATATTTTATATCTGTATAAATGCCAAGAAACGCCGGAAGGTGCTAATTTCACAGGACATGTCTAGGTCATATTTTATTACATTAATTTAGTATGTCAGAACAGTTCCTTGCTAGACAAAACATATGGACTATTCTGTAATCAGAAGAATTTCCCTCAATAGTTCATTTAAGTCATTGTGACTTTCAGTTCTATAACATGTATATGTTGTATAGGGTTCCAACGAATAATTTAAGAGTCCTCCTCTCCTTTGAACAGAAAAAATATCTTCACTTATTTTATTTTTCATGAAAAAAAAAATATGAAAAAATACTCACATTTTTTATAAAATAAGCTACGATTGGGGGATTTTATGCAAATACTACTCATAAAAAGTTGCCATTGTGCATAAACTTATAATGCATTACGGTGGAGAAACAACATTATTTTGCGAGTTTTATGTGAAAAGTATGGGCCCAAAAGGATGCTCAGTCTTTTCGTCAGGCGGTTCAAGACAGGATTTAAGGGGATATTGCTTTCAAAAGCTCTTACTTACAAGTATGAAATTTTTCCTGTATAAACAAAAATGGCTTTTTTTATTAAGGAGACGGATACTTTTGGCCATATTGTTGTATGATCAATTTATATATCTCACATAGATCACTTTACACCCCAACATACAGTTTTTGAGCAATCTGCAGCATGCTTAACAGTCGTTTTTAGTTACTTCCTCGTTTTATACCGTTTGCAATACTGTGACACGCTGGGTGAACTTCAGAGAAAAGCATTTGCATGAATATGAACTACAATTATCCGACTACAATATATAGAAGTATATTCGCCCAAATGTATTGACTGGATTAAAGCCCGTACAGACGCAAAACCATACAATAACTTATTGCACCAGCATGCATTTGCGTTTTGTGCATTTTGAGATATTTGACGTTAAAATGGAAGGTGCAATAAATATCAATGTGGGTTTCTGATGGCCTCCACTGGCGTAGCCAGTACGCTGAAAAAGGTACGCACATCAAAGGGAGAGACTACTGTATCAAGCAGTGATTCTCTTCAGTTGCGTCCCTTTTCAAAATAGGAACTTTTCTTAAAGGAAAGAATTTGCTCCCATTGGTAGCGAATTCTTTCCTTTAAAACGTTCCTTATGATATGGAAAAATACTTTAACAACATTAGGTGACCTCCCTTGAATGTTACTATGTTTGTTACGCACGTGCGTAACTGCGTTATAGGAGCTACGCCAATGTTAAACATTGGAATATCAATGTAAGGTGCAATAAATATCACTACAGCATATAAAATGATGTGGGTTTCTGATGGCCGCCAATGACGTAGCCAGACCGCTGGAAAAGTTACGCACATCAAAGGGAGACTACTGGATCAAGCAGCGATTCTCTTCAATCGCATCCCTTTTCAAAATAGGATTTTTTCTTAAAGGAAAGAATTTGCTCCCAGAGGGAGCGCATTCTTTCCTTTAAGAGCTGTTCCTTCTAGTATGGAAAATCACTTTTACCACATTAGGTGACCTTCCTTGAATGTTACTATTTTTATTACGCACGTGCGTAACTGCGTGATGGGAGCTACGCCAATGTCAAATGTGGGTTTCTGATGTCCGCCGATCAGATATTGAATACGTTTAGGAAAATATTGCGAATCGTACACTCGGAGGGCTCTGATGTTATTTTTGATCTCGTGCGCTACTGGTTTCCAAGGGACGGTGTTATAGAAGTCATTCGGGATTTTCCGAGACATAAAACAAAATTAAATTTGCATATTTACTATAACGAAATGCATGAACTTTATTCCAACGGTTATTCGAGGCCACTAACAGCACATTAAATTTGTAAGCATCGGTATTTCAAATCTAAATGATCTAATTTACTCCCCAGTCTGATGCGTTTATTGTTAATATGATGACAACTGAATATTAAACGCCTGTGCATTCCACTGGGGAGTACCAGTAGGAAAACTCTAAATAGATACCAGGAACAGCTTGGACGCTGTGCGAACTGCGTAGGCAGTACGCAGTTCGCTCAGTGTCTAAGCTGTACACACGCAATATTCATCACTGCTCTCAGCATGCGCTATGATACGAAATTCAATTCCTATAGAAAATATTTTCTGATTTCCAGAAGTACCATATGGGCGATAGAGTGCTTTTTCTCTTGTCCAAGTCGATGTACAGATTGTTAGACACTTAAGTCCTTGATCAAGTATCGTATCTTCTCAGTTAAAACGAGATTCCTAAGCAATTTCAAATAATTAATGACTCATTCGAGGAGAAAACATAATGGTACAAAACGGGTCTGATACTCCACACCCAAGGACCAAAACGCAACTCTTAAATCACAATGAGGCTGCCATAGAATTACAGATTGGACCTAGTTCAACCGATAAACAAGAATGAGATGCCCCGGTGATCGCTATGTTTTACCCTTTTTAGCACGTGAAGGTGGGCACCCTACATGGGAGGAACATTTCATTAAAAAATATCAAAATGCATTCTAAGCCACACCTGCAAAGCAGTGATATGTCGTTTCAGAAAGTGCAGCAAATATATTTCCGTCTAAACAACACGACTTTTTCCCCGTATGTTTATTATTGACCAATCATGAACAACTGAGCTTCCACCCACCTTTTGAGAAAAACACTGTGCGTTTTACATGTACATGCCTGTGGCCTCCAGCATTGTCTGACCTTTTGCATTTTCTCGTTGCACAGCTCTTGTACATAATACTACTTTATGTCTTTATGTGATTAGAAACTCCTAGGGTCAATTAATTTGACTGTGACGTGATATTTTTATTGGGCAAAGGAGTTATGAATGCTTTTCTGGCCTTGACAGTGCCAACAGACCTGTAAATGAATAAAAAGGCAGTGATTGGTTGAAAAGGATTCGTAGTAAGCTAAGGGCTATACATTAAAGAGTAATGCGTTCTGTGATTGGTCAATAATAAGCAAACTGAAAATAAATCATATTTATCAGACAGAAATAGATATGCTGCATTTTTGAAACAACTTCTCACTGGTGTTGATTAAAGTTATACAAGTGTGGCTAAGAAAAAAGGAACTTGCATCTTTATGTTTAATGAAATGTTCCTCCCATGTAGGGTGACCACCTTCCAGGGGCCAATAAGTGGTAAAACATGATGGTCACCAGAGTATCTCACTCTAGCTTATTGATTTAACTGGTTCCATTCTGAAATTCTATGGTAGCCACATTTAAGTTTAAGAGGCTTACTTAAAAGCTAAACAGTAAAACCTGTCTAAAGCGGCCACTCAAGAAGACCAAAAATTGTTTAAGGTCGATTATCGCTTAATGCAGGTCAAAAGCATTGCAGAATGCTCAAAGAGAGCATTCTGCATTTCTTTCAACCTTCATTAAGCTATCATTTGTCTTTAAGACATTTGTTTTGTCTATTACTGTACTATACTGACATATACTGATTGAATTGTATGGGTCTGGGTCCTGATGTGACCTCATATTTATGTCATTTTTTCTCTAGGCACGACATTTTTACATGTACAATGATGGTTGTGACTTTCTCCCGTCTTGTCAGACCACGTCAAGTGATTTATTGTCTGATTTGGATGTGTTACAACATTCGTGTTTCCAATCATTCAAAATAAATCCCACGAGAAAGGACAAAATCACGCTTGCTTACTAGTAATAGCAGCGCCCAGAGACCAGATAACTCAATCAAATCACAATAATGTAAACGTAATGATTCTGCGCAGAATGATAGGTCACATATAATTTCTGTCTCGAATAGTTTCACTTGCAGATGCAAATAGAAAGCTGCAGGACATATACACGAGGGTGTCAATGGAGTTTACTGATTAGTATTTTTGGCCATACTTTTACCGATTAGGCCAGAATTTTTTTTATTAGTTGATTTACGAACCCTCCTACTGTAATTTTCCGGAAAGAAGGAAAAAAAAAATAAAATTTATTTTCTATTTTTTTTTTTTTATTTTTTATCCACCGACTCTAAATATTATTTGTTTGGTTAAAAAAATATATTTTTTTGAGGTTCTGTCTTGGTATTTTTGAGAGTGACACTGTTAAAAGTGATTGTCCTGTCCAGATTTTTAGGAAAATGATGAAATATATAAAGATTAAAGTTAAACTCAGTAGTTTTACTGTTTTTTTTCTGGAGATATTAAAAAAAAAATAATAAAAAAAGCTCTATAAAAAAAAAATAAAATAAAAAGCTCTGAAAATGACCAGTTAACTGGTCATTTTCAGAGCTTTTTTTATTTTTTTTTTCGTCCCCCCGACCCTAAGTCTGAAATTTTTTTCCCGTAAATCAACTAATAAAAAAGGTCTGGCCTTAGTGATGTTTGACATCTAATTTTACTGGTAAGCGAATTGAGTATTGTAAAATGGTAAGCGAATTGAGTATTGTAAAATTTTACTGATTACCGATTTTGGTCTTTAAATGTTACTGATTTCTGATTTTAGCCATTTTTACCGTGTAACTGATTATACATGTACCTTTATTGTCTCGAAATCACACAATTTTAAATGAACGCAGCTGCAAACAGGAACATGCTATATTATCATCTCAACTGCGGCTCACGACATACTTTTATGGCACTTTTTTCGTTTTCAAGGCGAATCATATAGTTCATCCTGGTGGAATCGCGAAATAAATACGCTTACATTTTGTTTCAAACATAATCAACTTATTCAAATTGTCGTCTGTTGCAAATTATGGGTGGCGCTGTAAAAGCTAATGTTAGTCTTTTCATTCTAGGGTAATTTTTCGAGTTTTTTTTTGTCGTCTGCTGTTTTTTCTTCTTCAAAATTAGTGTTTTTGCAAAGTTCTTTCGGTATTACCACCAGAGTGTCAGATAGTCAGTAGATATCAGATTAAGCCATGAAGCCGGACATTTCATCGGTTCTGGTCTGTGCCCGAACTGTTTTCAAATGTTATCAGCAGACAGCACTGGAAGGCAATGAACTAAAGTGCCTGATTAAATGCATTGGTAAAACAAACATACTTGAGCTGTAAGAGACTTATGATATTTGTAATAGCATGAAACAGCGCCAGCGAAATATCTCCTCCGAGACTTTATCCTCCGATCTACTACATCACCAGCCGCGTCACGCTAGTGCGCATGTATTCATACGCAATCAGAAATAGCGCGCCTAATTTACACACTTTTTAAACGCTTTTATGCGTTTATTTAGATAATAAAAGATGCATTTCTACTCGAGTAACGAATAGAATACTCATGGCCAAACTCAGAGTGCACATCTGTGCACTCTGATCTTGGCCATGGTTGTTCACATATGCTTTAACTTGCCCTTCTTCTGATTCTAGTATCATATTGAATTGGACGACCTCTCGCTCAGTCTACTCATGAATAACATAAAACACGACAGCAATACATCGCCTCTAAATTGACTTGTTACAATTTCTTTAAGAGGCCACGATGGAATAATAAGCACTACCAAGTCACAAGAAAAGGAAAAAATGGCTGTGATCTGTTGGTGCTCGGTTCAGTAACGATTTGCTACGACTGAGAACCAGTCACCGTGAAGTCTTAAAATTGTCGATTACTACGCGCGGTGCGATCCGGTTATTTGCTGTCGTACATGTAATATAATCCCGTGGTATCTAACTTAAAGCCACATTTAGGCGTATTTAGAAGAAAAGGCGCGCTTAATTTGACCATATTCTATGTTCTCCTTTTTATGACGCAGCTTATTTGCAGGATCAATGCTATTTCCATATATATCTATCTTGACACTGTTACTTACGGAAGCTTTCTTGTGCCAAATGAGAACAGCAACATCCTTTCGAGACTACGATTATGCATCAAATACGATACATTTATAGGCAAAGTTATGTATTTAAGATTGATAGC
This sequence comes from Loripinus fragilis, assembly GCA_964019695.1. Taxonomy (NCBI): domain Eukaryota; kingdom Metazoa; phylum Mollusca; class Bivalvia; order Lucinida; family Lucinidae; genus Loripinus; species Loripinus fragilis. Next base: position 30,644,075 of record OZ026531.1, read on the forward strand.
AAGTTTATACTTGAAAATAGCTGTTTATGTTTGTGAAACAGCACAGTGGCGGATTCAGAGGGGTGGGATGTTCAGGTGGTTCGCTGGAACCCCCTCCGCGCCCCCTGTTTTTAAATATCTTATGAGAATGAAATAAGTTGGTCAGTGAGATCAAATTATTTCATGTTCATGGGGATAATTAAGGAAAGTGAGATAAAATCAGAAAAGCGACCCCACACCTTTAAATTTATACATATGACTCCCCCCTTTTCAGAAATCCTAGATACGCTCCTGCAGCTATTGGTCAAAAATAAATACTAGATACATCTTTCATTGAATATTTTCATGATCTAATCAATTTCAAGAAAATCTTAGCGAATTTATGCAGCAAAGAGAGGGCTCACTTTACATTGCTCGAACTGTGAAACATGCTCTGCTACATCTAAGCAACGTGGTAAAAGCTTTCTATTTACGCTCTTACTAGACTTCGAGCTAAAAAAGGTCCTGCTCCCCCCCCCTAGGGAATTTTGCAGACATATCCTATCTTGAAGAAAATTTCAAGCTGCATCTTTTAAGAGATGTTTGCACTCTGTGCTCCGGGGCGTTAGTCTCTGACAGCCTGTTACATATGTTACGGTAACAAACTAAGGAAAAAACCAAAATGAAAGTTTGAGCTACAGAAAGAAGACATTAAGCCATCTAATCATTCAAATTTCTTATGTAGTTTGCAAGCTGGATGCCTAAGCTACATAAAAGCAGCATTTTAAACAAAATTACAGCCTTCAATGGTGTTATATGCGTTACATAGATTAAATTTCCCTTTGAAAGTTGAAATCGTGATTAACATCATTCATTTTACAGACGATTTGTGCATTTTTACAAGTGTTTTTAATCATAGTTTACTAAAGTACTCATTTGACTAATAGAAAAAACAATGTTTGCTTTTCTATCTCAAATACATTGTTTTATATGAGCTATTAAACAACCCTACCCCCAATTTTAAGTATCCAATTTTGGTATCTATTATTGAAGAAAAATATATGAAAATATTTGACGCTCATGGATATCTTACATTTTTGGCACTGTCTTGCTAATGCAATAAAGAATCATACATTTGCAAGTTTGACATCAGGATCAGAGCACTTATTCAAGTATGTAACGTATGTTACATGGCATAATGAATGAGCTACAAAATTTTCTTGGAAGTAAGAGATGATATTTCAGAAAAATACCGTTTTTCACATGTTTTCCTATTAATCTCTAGCCTCTGGTGCTTTAGTCTTAGTAATTACAGTCATTGCTGATAACCAGCCCTTGGAATTGTGTTACCTATGTTATATATAACCTTTGTAATCACATATTTCCTAATGCCAATAATATTAAAATATATAGACATATAGATAGAAAATAATAGTTCTCATTTAAATGACACAATTTAATAAATATTCCTATTAGATAAAATTATTCAAAAACAGTCTTTATTCAAGTAACCCTCACAATGTCGATCATTGTGTCTGCTTCTATTGCAAATTATCACCATTTCATCACAACCAGTAGAATCATGGCATTGTATTAGGACTGCAAACTGAGTACAACCCTGTTCCTCTCCACCCCTTTGGGAATTGTGCAGACATATCCTACCTTAAAGAACAATTCAAGCTGCATCAAATAAAAGATGTTTGCACTCTATTAACTAGGGGGTTAGCCTGTAATGGTATGATACGTATGTTACCATACCAATTTAAGAATAAATGAATTGAAAGTCTGAGAAACAGAAAGAAGACATAAAACTATCTATTTATTTGAATTATTCATGTAGTTTGCATGCTGAATACCTTTGATGCATAAGAAAAGATTTTTTTTAACAAATATACAGCTTCCTATGGTGTTATATGTGTTACATTAATTATGATTACTTTTTAAAATTTGTAATTGTGACAAACATCACTTATAAGCATTTCGTGTGATCCTCCTCTTTAGCCATCAAAAGACTTAATTTTCTTTGCATGTGTGGCCAGTGCCAGCCAGCATCAAACAACTTGACTCAGCCAAACTTGAATCCTTAGCATTCTTCAAAAGCAGAAACAGCATGTCAGTGTCATGGGATCAAACACCTGATTAAATATGAGTTTAATGCCATTTCACATATATGCATACAATGGAGTATGACTCTGGTATATATCTCTTCCTGTGAAGTGGCAAGAGCAATCTAACTGCAGCTGCCTCTGCATCCGTGCTAGTCAAATGATAACTTTGCTCTGATTTTGCAAAATCTATGTCTCTACCATGTACCTCTAAGAATACTTTAAGATTTCTGACATTGGTCAAACAGAAATTTGATAGGCTGCTTTTTTGCATCATTTGCCATGGAACCTATCCAGTCTTTTGGTGCTTAAGTCCTCAGGTCTTAGATCAATAGTATTTGCTGCGCCCAAAGAACTTTATAAGTTTTCTTTAGTTACAATGTTGACTCTTGATGGTTTTGGCAGACCGTCTGAAACAATTTCTGTTACACCTTGAAAGTTATCTTGTATAAGAGAAAGAATATGAAGCTGGACATTGCCATCAATTATGTTTGCAGTTGGTTGTTTTTTGATGTCAGTACATTGAAGCATGTCTTAAAATAATGTAAAACCTATGATTTCTCAGTTTTTGCAGCCATATCACTAGCTGTTGCATTCAAAAGAAGGAAAGTGGACTATAGGTAGAATGGGATAACCAGTAGTTCTATATTATGCTCTATGGAAGATTTATACAGAGTAAACAAGTTGATAAGGTGCCTTATTTCATGATCCATTGAAAACACTGAAATTGAAAACACTTGCCTCTGTTCTGTGTAATCAAAAAGGATGTCACGACAATGCCCTTGCTCATTTATTATGACGAGTTATATATGTTACATCCTTTAATAAGCGCTCTTATCTTAGAAACTTAGTGAATCATTGAATTAAAAGGGTCTAATTTGCGCTCTTTTCATCCTGCATTTCATTGCTTTACCTGCTGTGATACATCTAGTTCGTTTATCTGAAGGGAAAGAGTTACCTCGATATCAGCACTTCAGAAGTACTAAGACTTCAAATAAGTTTTTGAATGCTTGGGGAAAGATAATAAGTGCAGAGACATTATTAGATGAAAATATGTGGGTTGCATGTATGGAAAGGCTACATTAATAAAAGTTAACCAGCTAAGATATGATTCTTTATCACAGAAATATCAAGGTACATCAGTCCAGGTTCTCATTGCTCTTAATGGCATAGTTTTCCTCCTGGTAAAGCTTTAGTCTTTCTCCTACTTGCAGAGTATCACTTAAAACACATACTCAAAGAGCCAACTAGTAGGAATTCATATCAGTTTCCAAATGTTCCAAGCCATAAATGGCAAAATTGGAAAGTTGATAATGGCTCATCAATTTTGAGTGGACTGGTGGTAAAATTGAATAACAGTAAATGATTGAAATATTGTGTGATGATTCTACTAGTTGCAAGGAGGCGTGTGATACCCGGTAATAATGATTACCACAGAAGCAGACAAAGACAAACGTTTAACATGAGTGTTAAATCCATGAGAAATAGTTTGGACCATTTCATTTATTGTATTTTCTTGTAAAAATGTAAAACTATCTTTTCTATTTGTGGCTCTATATTTAGCATTATATGCACAGTATTAGGAAATGTGTCCAAAAGGTCATTGATAACATCTGTAACACCAGTCCATGGGCTTGATAATCAGAAATGAATATAATTCCTAGTGTTTTGGCACCAAAGACTTATAAGTACACATTAAGTGTCCTGATCTTTAACTTAATGACATCTTGTAGATATATGAGCAAGACAGACTAAGAAAATGAAAAATATCCACACGCTGTAATCGCTTTCATGTGTTTTACTAAAACGGTATTAACAAAATTCGCTTCTCTGTAAAACTTGGAGTAGGGCTGTGTATTAGCTCCTATAAGACAACATATTTAAGATAGAAAAGCAAACTCGGTTTTTCTTATTCATCAATTGAGTATATGTTTGTAAAAACAGTTTGAAACAAAGTCATAGCAGTTGTTTAACTACATGACGATAGTCACAATTATAGCTTTTAAATTATAATTAGGTTCATGTAACGCACATAACACCACAGTTAGCCGTATTAATGTTAAAGAGCTTCCATATAGAGTAAAGACATCCAGTATAAAGACTATAAGAATGTCAATTTATTAGATAATTTAAATGTCTTCTTTTGGTAGCTCAAACATTCAAATTTCTTATTCTCAAATTGATATAGTAACATATGTAACAAGCTGTAACAGGCTAACGCCCCGACTTACAGAGTGCAAACATTTCTTATTAAATGCACCTTGAATGGTTACACAAGATGTAATTTGTCTGCAGAATTCCAAAGGGGATTAGGATGGAGCAGGCCCTTACTCAGCTTGATGTCAAAATACTGTTTGATGATTTTACTTATCACGCTAACATATGTAACGCTCTCTGATCTTTAAAACTTGATGACAACTAGCAGATCTATAAGTCTTTATCATAGGAGCCAGTTTAAAATCCCTAAACAATGTAAGATATCCAACAGCTGCGAGTTTTTTCACAATTTTAGCTCAAACTTTCAAACTACATTTCCTTTATTTGATATAGTAACGCATGTAACACGCTGTTTCAGACTAACGCCCCAACATAGAGAGTGCAAACATCCCTTATTCGATGCAGCTTGAGTTGTACTATAAGAAGGAATATGTCTGCAAAATTCCCTCGAGGAGATTAAAACATTTTTAGGCATATCTTACGTAAAGACAATGAGCTTGCCCATTTATTACATCAGGTAACATATGTTACAGCCTCTGATATTATAAATTTTGCAACAAACTTGCAGATTTATGAGTCTTTTCATGTAAGCAAATAAATCCCAAACAATGAAACACATTCATCAACTGCAAATATTTTTTAACTATTTTTTCTTTAGTTTTAATACCAAACATTTCAGCTTAAAACTGGGTAGGGGTAGGGTTGTTAAATTGCTTGTTTCAGAAAAAATATTTGAGCTAGGGAGGCAAACTTTGATTTTTCTGTTAGCCAATTGCATAAGCTAGTCAGACATGGTTAAAAACATTTTGCAAAACACACAGAGAGATTGTGAATGTAAATGATGTTAGCCGCACTTGCAAATTTTAATGGGTTATCTGATCTATGTAACGCATATGACACCTTAGGAATCCGCAATTTTGTTCAAATGGCTGTCATATGTAGTTTAGATATCCAGTATGCAGACTATATGAATGATTTTTAAAAATAAATATTTTAATGTCTTTAATTTGTAGCCCAAACTTTCAATTTACTTTTTCTTAGTTTGATTAAGTAACGTATGTTACAGGCTCTTACAGACTAACGCCCCGGAGCACAGAGTGCAAACATCTCTTAAAAGACTCAGCTTTCAATTCTCTACAAGATAGGATATGTCTGCAAAATTCCCTAGGGGGGGGGAGCAAACCCATTCTCAGCCATCCGTCTATACGTATTAGCAATCTGGTTTAAGCGATGATCTAAATACAGTAACTGCCCTATTACAGCTAATCCAGACAGAGATGCATACAAACCATCATGAAAGTTTCTTCGAAACCGTTTGTCAAACTATGAACTCACCATTCGTATTCATTGAAGGATTATAAAGTTAATTGGCAAGCATAGAAAATATTTTTATATTTTGTTTCTTAAACTTATCACAAGGTGTTGATATGGCAATGAAGTTTGGTTAGGCCATGGATAGGTTGATAACTCCCTTGGATATTTGAGAAATGATTTTGTTGGTAGTTTCCTCTTATCTTCATCAAAATCTATGTTCATTATCTCTTCACAAAAGAACCTGGACAAATATTCTCATTTCCAACAGGTTCCTTGTATGGTCACATGTGAAGTACTTATCACACTTGTTTTGTAAACCAATCACTGATGATGATTGAAATGAAGATAAATGAAATCAGCTCTAAGGTTTTTTCAAAGGTTAAGAATCAACTTTCCTATCCACCATTGAATTTGAAAAAAAATTGGAAGATAATTAAGAGGTTTGGAAGCAACTTTCATAATGGTTTGTATGGATCTCTCCCTGGATTCGCTGTAATATTATCCGTTCTTAAAGTACGATCAGGGGGAATTCAAATTCCAAAACTAAGTATTTCTGATAAAAGAAATGGACTCATTGTCATATTAAAAGAAAAATACATGGTAAAAACATATTATTTTGGGTTTATGTGGAATGACTATGGCAAAAGAGTGGCCTATTTCATAGAGTAGGTGGAGACTAAAGTGATACATTGAATTTTATATGACAACATGTTTATCATATCCTGAAGTTTATGAATCAGCCAGGATACAGTGGCCATTGTTGGTGTGGGCTGAGAAATCCAAGATGGCGTCCAAGGTGACCGCCAGAAATAAATGCAAGGGGTTGTGGTATATGATTCGTTGTGCTGATTTGAAGTATTTCAATTCATCAAATTAATGATATTTATTTTTGTAGTATATGTTTGAACTTTTTCATGGTAACTGGTCATTTTCAGAGCTTTTGATCTATTTTTTTGCCCCCTCTGACCCTAAATCTGAAAAAATCCCGTAAATCAACTAATAAAAAATGCTGGCCTAAAAGACGGAATTTTCGATTTGTGATAAAAAGGTCTAGTCGCCTGAGTATAATCAGTCATCGTTATGCAGTAAAATCACTTTAGTTGCGACGGTAACAACGCAATCAACAAAATCAATGCACATGCTCCCCTTATCGTACGTCGAGATCAGCCAATATTTTCAGCATTCAAACGCGAATATTTTCTTCTTTATCAGTATAACATATGTTTGGGATGCTCAAAAGAACCGTCTCATTGAGACGGTTCTTTTGAGTACCCACAACATATGTTTTGGTTGAGAAATAAGAAATTTGATATAAAATTACATCTATTATCTGGAATCCTGGGTTAAAGTAGTCTAGTCGAGTGGTTCGTAGGAACGGGGTTTTCTTGGGTTGAACCAGTACTAAGCTAAGATTAATGTGTCTTGCTCAAGGCCACAACACAGTGACGCCGGTGAGGCTCGAACCTGATACAGTTGACAATAGTTAAGAGATGCAAACGGGTTCGGGTGAAGGGAGGTGGCTGCTTTGTTGCACGTGTCTTTATAATGTCATTATTCCACACAGTCCACGAATCCCACGAATCGCCAAGAATAGACAATTTTTCTGCGTGGAATTCGGACAACAGGGGCAATAGGGGCATCAATCAGTAAAATATTTACTGTAAATTCGGTAATTTTCGCGAGAATTTAATTTTCACGAATAGCGTTAAAACACATATTTGCGACGTTGAAAATTCGTGACAAGGGCGTGATATACCTATATCAGTAAACGACAGAGTGATTTCGCCAATTCGTGAGGATTTTATATGCGAAGTTTCGCGAAAATAAAATCCTCGCAAAAATTTCCGAATTTACAGTATGTAGTTTGTTCGCTGAAATCATTTCTATCACCTTTTCTTAAGCTTGGTACCGCAAACAAATTTTGGCTACCCACGCATTTGGAACATATTGTCCTGCTTTCGAAGAGGAAAAATTATGTAAAATCGATGGAATGCCAGAAATCACTGCCAGCTGCGTGTCTCATCCTGACCATGGACTTTTAGCCTTGCCTGCTATAATCTAATCTGACAATCGGACAGAGGACTGTCTGAACCACTCAAACGATCAATTAAGTAACTTGTCATGACAATCACAGACTGTTGTAGAGAACACGATAAAGACAAATACTGTGGGCTTTGAGTTTGTTTGAGATGTTTTGCGTTCCAGTCAACACTTTTTCAGTCATGTTTGGACCTTTTCCTGGGTTGAACCATCTTGCTCAAGGACCAACTCCACGCCGACAGTGGGATTCAAACAATCTTGGCCTCTTGGTCACGAGTCTGGCACTCTACCAACTGACCTACCCTGCACCATAAACTTGTTAAGCTATATGCAGTACAGCATTGAAGACCTTGTGAAGTCAAATGCATCAGTTGTAATTAAAAAGATCAAACTGTTGATCGGACTGGTTTCAGACACTTCCAATATGCAAATCACTCTCATGATACACGTGAATTACCCGTAAACCCGTCACTTGATAATTGAAAAACGCTGTCTGCAATTGTGGAACACTTGTTTTGCAGTTCAAATTTGCATTTTATGGCACATCTGGCCTGTCCACTTGAAGAATCGGATCAGCCTCGGCATCCTAATCAATTTTTTCAATAATGAATATCTTCATTTAAAAAGCGTCCATGAGAAGTATGTTCAGAATGCACAGTCTGAACATAGTTCATCAGGCGCTTGATGTGAAGCAATTTATCGATACGTTTCTCTGAAATGGAAGGCATAAAACATGCTGATAACATCAAGAACATTTAATGCCAGTTTTCCATACAATAAAATGATTTCTGTAATTAAAATGGAACCCTCTAAAGTCCAAAAGCTTTTAAATTCCAATATCTGATCAAAGATACAGACACATTTATTTCCGGTGAATTAAATCTAAAAAGCCAAAGGCTGAATAAAAAAACAAATACAAAATGTATAAGCAAGTTCAAGGGATTTCGGTACTTATCGCATAAGCGAGCAGCGAAGGCTCAGACGAGCCTGCGCGTCCGCGCAGTCTCGTCAGAGCCTTATCTGCTTGCATACACAAAGTACGACAGTAGAGAAATGGTCAGATCTAAAGTTTGGCCTCTAGTCTATTCAGATAGCTGTGTTAGATAGCTGCACATGTACGTTTAAAGAATGCTTTTACACGTATGCAATAAGTACTAAATATCATGCATAGGCAAAATGGTCCATAGAGAGAAACCTTTCCTATTTTTTTGTATTTATTTGTTCACAATTCCGGGCAATGAACAAGATAGATTCAATGAGAAACAGGTGCGGCATACATTTCTCTCAGCAATATTTTACTGACCGTTCCAAGGCGGTACTTCTTTTGTAGATCTTTTATGTTTTTTTCTGTCTCGTGTTTGCTATGCCTTTGTGCGCGTCTGTTTGTATGTGCCTTTTGGTCACCTGCTTGATAGGATTGACCTTTTGACTGTCGTTTGTGGTGTCTAACTGTGAGTTTGTAACTTTCTCATTGGTATCCTGGATCAGGTGTCGTGCTTGTATGTATCGATTCCTGATCTTTACACCCTTACTTACTTCCCTATGGCCACTCGATTGATCAATTACTAAAACATCTTAAGGCCCGTATACATGATCATTTATCTTGCACATGGGAATCCAGTGAATTATTAGCTGCAGCATTTTAAAAATAGTCAACGTTCGGAAGGAAATGCTGAAATTCACTGACAATTGCAAGAACTATTTGCCTTTCAATATCTGAGGGAAATATAAGGGAGCCACAGCTGGGCTGATCACATGACATCAATTCTTTGTTCTCTAGTTGAAGATTACTCTAGTTGAAGATTACTAAGTTATTTGAAATGTAATATGTTCTTAAAAAGGTTATCCTATTAAGGTAGTACCGGACTCACCGGCATATGTCCAAAAGTGTTTTATCTTTTAATATACTATAATATAGACTTATACTTATAATCTAAGACAAAAAAACAATACCTCACCGTTCTTTTTAAAAAGTTATTTGATGTCAAAAACTGCAAAATCGCAGGTTTTTGAAATAAACAAACATAGATTTTCTTAACAAATTAACAAGAAACGCAATACAGTTTTTTTTCAGAACAAATACTGCTCACACCAGAGATATATATAAAAACAAAAAATAGTGAAATAACATGTTTTTACACAATTTATTAAGCAAAATCCTTATTAAGTCAAACGAATAAATGCCCCAAAAAACATTAATATTCAAAATAAACATATCAGAGAATGTAACTATAACAACAAAAAACATATTTTTACTAAGATATTTTCATGAAGAATCTAATGATTGAATAAAAAATATCTGTCACCGTGCTCTTTTTTTGTTTTGGTGACTTCTCTGAAAAATCCTGAAAAAAATAAAGACTATAATAAGTGTTGTCTCCCCTTTCAACCAATTTTTTGTTTGTCTACGCCCTATGTATATCAATGGGCGGAGACATAGCTATTATTGATTAAGCACTGACAAATGGGCGTAGAAAATGACAAAAAAGATTTTGACCTAGCATATGTGACCCAGCACATTTTATTATGATTCTCATTAAAGCATGGCTATAGCATGTCTTGATACTTTGATGCTTTCTTACACGTAGGATTTATGTAGATAAAAGCTAAAAATTATAGCTTTATTCCTGATGCATAGATCTAAATGTCATTTAAAGAATAAACTTACAAATATGCATTAAGAGGATAAATCATTCTTTTCCTTGTATCAATGTTTGGCAAGCCTGAATGTGATGTGTTGCAACCAGAACCACACAGCGTTGAGGCCTGCAACACATTATCGCACAAGGGCTTGACAAACGTTTATATACAGAAAGGAATGTTATATTGTCATTGTTATATATTGTAGGACTTTTTGGGTACTGTAAAGGTGGCAACTTTAATTTTCATATCTGGGCGTGGTTCGGTTATTTCAACTGCTCAAGAATGGAAATCAGGTTCTATCCATTGGTTAAGCGTTTAAAAGTTGCTTGAGCCGCGCAGGTCTGCGTGCATTTCATGAAAGTCCTGTCCGTTAATGCACTGAACCCACATTTATTAACCCTTAAAGCGTATATTACAACACAATCGTATGTTTTTATCGTCTATTAAAATATTATGAAGCCTCTTAAACAAACAGTGTAGATCTAGAGCAGACTGCTCACCTAGAGCAGTCTGATCTGGGTCAACACTGTTTGCCTCTATACTAATGTTAAACAATAAACAAACACTTTCGAATGTAGTTATAACGCCTCATTTTCAGATTTTACCTATGTCTAAAGTAGACTGATAAGGCAGTCATGAGGTGCCGCCTTTATAGTATCTAAAAAGTTCTAGAATACTTTCCTTACAAGCAAAAGCATTTCCAAAAAAAATGTCCACTGTAACATCGTGAAGCATACAACAAAACCACACCTTATAGGCGCAATCGAAAACATCAATACTATCGACGATTATAGACCAAACATAGTTAGTATCATAGTTTTTTTATTACCATCACTAATCAAACAGGCGACACTTTGCAATCAAAACACTGTTTCTAGCGAGTTTTGATCCGCGTTCGTCAATGGTCAATAGTGTTTTCGATTGCTCGCTATCCGGTGTGGAAACTAACTTTTTTTCAACAGAAACATGACTGAAAGATGTAGATAACTCCTAGCTCTTGTTTCAGATTGTTTTGTTTACGTATTCATTGTATCAATACACATACCGGATAGGTGGCAATCGAAAACGTTGATGCTATCGACGAACGTAGATCAAATACCGTCAGAAACAGACTTTTTGGATTGCAGTTTGTTTGCCTGACTGGCGACAAATGGAAAATTCTAGCGATATGCGATCCACGTTCATCGATTGTTCAGAGCCTTCTCGATTGTCGCCTATCCAATGTAATAAAGTAGCGTATCTTATGATAGTTGAATATTTTGGTCATTTCTCAATAAAGCATAAGCGACGGTATCTTAACTCACAGAGGATATCCGTGGGCAGGTTGAAATGGCAATTAAGCCCTCTGCAGTCATGTTTTATCGAATTAAAGCCCGCGGTCAGTGATTGGTCAACGATCAACCAAAATATGACACATTATTAAATAAAATGTACAATTGTCAGCGATTGAAACACCTCAAGTTTCTATAGTAAACACTTATTATAAGGTATATAACAATAAAAGGATGATACATTCTTCTGTCTATTAACGTTTGCCAAGCCCAAATGAGATAATGTGTTGTAGCCTTAACCATGTAGCTGTGAGGGCTCACCAAGTGCGGATCCAGAGGGGGGGGGGGCAGGGGGTCCGGACCCCCTCTGGAAAATCACAAATTAAATGGGTTTCTATAGGGAATAAGCAATTGGACACCCCCTGGAAAAAGTTGGACCCCCTGGAAAAAATTGGACCCCATCTGGAGCCTTGAAAAACGATAGATTTCTTTGAAATTGACCATTTGCCTTCTGTAAAATAAGCTGAGGACTAAAAAAATCGTTGTCAGAGCTTTTTTATCAGACTGACCTGGACCCTCCCCCCCCTGATGAAAATTCCTGGATCCGCGATTCTGTACCATGCTTGCCAACCGTTAAAATACAGAAAAGAATGTTATATTGTCATATATCTTCCTTTCAGGCACATGCAGTTCCTATTAATTTTATTAAAATGTATGCAGAAATGTCCATTTTATCATCATGAAAAATGCAACGAAACAAAATATTTTTTTCAACAGAAACATGAAATAACTCCTAGCCCTTGTATCAGATTGTTTTGGCTACGTCTTCAGTATATCAAAACACACTAGATAGGCGGCAATCGAAAACGTTAATGCTATCGACGGACGTAGTTGAATATTGTAAGTAACAGAATTTTGGATGGTTGTTTGTAGTCCGATAGGCAACAAATGGCAATCACAAACACTGTTTCTAGCTATTTGTTATCAGCATTCATCGATTGTTTAGACTGTTTTTTTATTGCTGCCTATCCGGTGTGATAAGGTAATTGAAATAGTTACGTCATTTCTCCATAAAACATTAGTGACCATGTACCTCCATGGGACCTAAAACATGAGAATGTCACACACAAGGCATGTGCACGTCTACTCCCCCTTTTAGGGTGGGGGTGGGTCTTAGGTTAGTGGCAGCATGCAGAAATAGCAAACGAGACATGTATATAGTATGTATATTTATACGGTCCGCAACTTTTAACCATCAAAATACTGAATGACTTCATACTCTGGGTGATGTTTTTAAAAGCTAATACTTGCATTCCTTCTTTTTGTGAAAGCAAAATACTTACAGAATTACGTTTCAAGCATCAAAGAGTTGTCAGGGGAGAATAATATCTACCGTCTCTCTTTTAAAAACAAGATTCAGGAACGATAACTCTTACACTCTTACTTTTAAGTAAAAGTAAGGTTATCTTTTGACATGGGTCCCGTACTACCTTAAAGCAAATAATGCACCAATGAATTGTAAGTGTAGAGTGTGCACATTTTCGCGCGCAGACTAGCTAGGTTCAGATATTTAGGCCTCATCAGTGACCCTCTAATGGTTTCAAACATGATTCCAAAAGGATAAGAAAATCAGACTATACTGACGGACTTTAAAAACGCAACACTTTGATAGCAGCTTGAACAAGAAGGCAAAATGATGATTTTGGTTGTAAGTTAAAGAATGTAACACATAAAAGATTTGTTCAATTAAACTGAATTTAACGCATTGAAACAGGGATGAATGGTTTCATGTGACAAAATGTTATCAGTGAAAAATGTCCTACTTCTTTAAATTATGAAACACGAGAAGTATCAAATTTGTGTTATGGACTTCGTTAGTCATCGTGGAATTACTCTCATATTATTTGGCAGGTCTACGATACAGCCCGTTTTCTTATTTGACGTTTATATGTTTGTACCCTTTCATTCGATGGTTAAAACTCTCCCCTAATTAAGAAGTGGTCAGTGACCTAGATTTATACAAAGCAGTATAGTCACCAGGTTCTAATAATTTTTCAGCACAGTTTATTAAAATAATTTCTCATTATAAAAAGATTGGCTATAACATTAATGTATTGCAACAGACTGCATGCTTGGTAGTCAACCCAATCACGGTTGGCAACTTTGCTTTCCTCTTTAATTGCACGCCGGTGGGTCGGACTTCAGACTCTATGATGGTTCCGACTTAAAGACTTATCTATTGATGAGATGGTAGGGGCCTGATGCTTTGGCTGTTTGTCGGGCCCACCGGGGTTTACCTGTTGGATTTCTTTTGCTCCGGTATTCAGTTTAATTTACTGTTGAGTCCTTATCCTTGCTTTATCTCCTTGCTATATCTTGATTTATATGTTTTAGGAGATGATGCATTGATAAGTTAGGGGTCTTCTATGCAAACCAAATATCTATGTGTCTTGATCCACATCTGAATTAAGGGTGAGGTTGGCGCCGTTAAACTGGTTTGAGCCCTCCAGTAAAATATTTTACTGACCGTTCCAAGGCGGTACTTCTTTTGTGGATCTTTTATGTTTTTGTTCTGTCTTGTGTTTGCTATGTCTTTGTGCGCGTCTGTTTATATGTGCTTTGTGGTCACCTGCTGGGAAAGGGCTGACCTCTTGGCTCTGTTTGGGGTGTCTTCTGTGAGTTTGTCACTTTCCCATTGGTATCCTGGGTCAGGTGTGGTACTTGATTGTATCAATTCCTGATCTTTGCACCTTTCCTTACTTTGTTGTAAAAGTATAACTAAAGTGTTTGCTGATGAAACTAACTCATGGTGACATTATCGAAACAAAGGAAGATATAAAGGAAAGATAGTGATGCGTTATTAAAGTCCGTCAGTGTATATATTATTTACCTTTACAGCAAATACAAAGTAATGTCATTTAATCTTGATATCACAAATAAAGAGATTCTTGTAAGCATGAGAACACATTACAGTCTAATTATGAGAAATTAATTTTGTGAATTACTTTTAATCGTTGACTATATTTATCACATGCTATGGCCTTTTTCAGGAAGATGACGTTTAGCTTTTCGAGGAGCTGACCAAAACTCCCATGATGCATCAGCTGTCATCCCATAATGCCCGTTACACTTCCGCTCAAAACGAAACAGTACATCGATCCAGGTAAAAATGATCCCAAAGTTGGACCAGTATATGAGATTTTCAAACTAATCGCATACGCGAGCAGCGAAGGCTTTGACGAGCCTGCGCTTTCGCACAGACTTACCAGAGGCTTCACAGTTCGCATGCACAAAGACATGATGTAGATGAAGGATCAGGCCAAATTTAAACGTGTGGCCCAACTTGATAGCTGCATAGGTATGCTTTACCCAGCCTGTATTTCGACAGAGTTACTTACGGTCAGCATTAGTGACAGAAAATCATTTGTCCTTAAAACAAACAACATTTACCCGGCTGCAGGGCATTACCGATAACTATACTTTCTTAGTTTGGTGTGGTTACTAGTCTAGTACTTTTTTTATAATATGGTTTACAAACCCACCAACTGTAAATTTCGGAAAAGTGGAACAAACAAAGTAGGAAGAAGGCAAAGATCAAGAATCGATACTATCAAGTACACAATATTGGAAAGTGACAAAACCACAATAAAACATCACACACAAGAGAGCCAAGAGATCGGCCATTTCCCAACATATGAGCACAATGCTGCAAGGAACAGACACTACAGAATAACAAAGACAAAAATGAAACATACATAACAAAATGGATCCACATATGAAGCACGACCATCGAACGGTAAGATAAAATAGCAGTTCAGTGGTTTTTAGTTGCTTATTTCAGCCGTTCGTACCAATAATTGTTTTAGAGAGACAATATGCTAAAAATAACGTCCAATCGTGAGTGGTATAAGCTATAAGTCAAGCGTGTGACCGTAATAGATTTAAACAGGCGAAACCCCCAGCAAACCTCATAAATATACAAGTATAAGCTTTCTCAAAATAGCTTGTTCTACGTTAAGCATATATTTTAAGCTAATGGGACTGACAGGCAGGCAGGCAGGCGTGCTCAAATTGTCTGCCCTGCACCCATATGCTAGAAGTAAATCGTTTTCATCAGCACTCTCAGTGCTTTGATTTTTAGTTAAACAAAGTTGCCTAAAATCATACATTAACGCTTCACTTAGGTCTACAAATAATGGTTTATATCAGATAATTGAATTTCATGCATACAGTTAACCTGTGTAAAACGGCCACTCAAAAATAGAAAAAAATCAAAGTCTTAATGACAACCAGTAGCTTAATGAAGGTCGAAAGCATGGTAGAATGCTACCCTTGGAGCATTATGCAATACTTTTTGACCTGCATTAAGCGGCACTTGATCTTGACAACCAATTTTCGGTCTTTTTTAGAGTGGCCATTTAACAGGTTTTACTGTGTAAATATTTTCAGATGCCAATAAGATAGTATCAGGCCTACCAACACTCAGGACGGATTACGACGCGAGAGACGAGGACATTGGGTTTCTACGGAAATTCTTCCGTGGACAAGACACCCAGACTCTCATGAAAGTAAGTTCTGTTCTTATACATGTATCTTGTAATTTTAAGATTTTTGAAGTCTTGTTTTTCTTATTGACTCTCAACTCTGGGGTACAATGTAACATGCAACAAGCAACGAAGTGAGGAAAATTACAAACTATGGCATTTATTAGCTATTCTTTTTTTTCTTTTTTTGCACTTTGAAATAGGAAAATTTTGTACATAGTGTCAGAAATATTTTAACATACAGGAACTATCATCTCATGCAATCTGAATTAGAATAACACATCACACAATATTAATGGAGATTCCTCAAGGGGGTGGGGTATTCTCATGCATATTGTAGACTGATCTGAGTCTATCTGAGTCTAAGCTGGGCGCACAGCTCATACTGCTTATTCTGGCATGTGCTGTCTCATTTCCGGTTGTTGTGTATTATAGATTTAGCTTATCATTTTGTTACATAACTATAAACATTGAAAGGGAAAATGTGGGATATCAGATGTTTTTTTTAAATTCAAAAGCGAAGACAAAATTATATCAAAATAAATATAAAAAACACTACCTGTAATGTTATCTCAGTTATTTAACTTTGTTAGCACATACAGAGAAACACAAATATTTTTGAAAAGGTAAAGAAGGATCATTTTACTTTTTGATAAAATTGCTGTTGAATACTTATCATTGCGTTTTTAACATCTGTGTGGACATGTAAGCTCACAATATCCTAACAGTTCTATGCATATGCCACTCATTCAATTTCTTGCTTGTATATGCTCTTGTGTGGTAACTGAATGGTTTCCATTTTTTTCAGATATTCCGAAAGTTATATATGGTGGAATGTCGAAGACTAACACCGCTCACAAGAGCTGTTGTAGCGATAGCTGCTAAAGTAAGAACTGTAATTTATAGTCTTTATAAACATATACATTCTCCTATCTTGCTTGATGCAAGGAACCAGGGATGTTTCTTCGTATATGCGTATCAAGGGCATTTCACGCAATAGCTTAGAGTTTTATAATTATGTATACTTCATTGTCTAAATCTTAGCAAACAGTACTTACTTTGATAAAATGGCACACTCTGTGTCAATTTATCAGCATTTTTACGGTTTGTCAAAGTTCTCGTTTATATGCCTTCCAGTATACAAAAATTTAAGTTTATTATGTTCAGTTATCTGAGAGGAGAACGCTGTTTTGCTTTTATATTATGTTGAAAATGGTTCTTATTCGTGCACTTTAGAAACATTGTGTCTAGGCATCTGAAGGCAGAAATAAAATGCCATTCGCATTTTATATAGTGTTGACATCACATTCTGCTTCGTTAGAAATATTATCTTCTTATATAGTATTGACTTATGTTTCATCTTCTGGCCCTTTGGAAATGTCGTGTGCCAACATATGGCATAATGGTACTGATGTCATATTCGTGAAATCAATATTTAGACGTGTATGCACAGCTATTAAAGAGATTAAGTCTGCAATTATGAACATTTTTCGATTTTTTTTATTTTCTTTTTAAATCATTTGTAAAAGTAGAGTTAAGTTCTGTTTTCACAAAAAATCTATTCACTATAGCTGAAAAGTGCACGGAAAAGTGAATTATCTTATAAAACAGGTGTGTTTTTCTCTTGTTGGTAATTATTTGCGTCCCTCCAATAATTATAGACAGTTAATTTTAACATAAATGTTGCTGTTTTGATACTGATAATTTGTTAAGATTTACGAAATTGGTAAAATTTATATCTGAATTTTAGTTTTTTTACTGTGTTCTTGAAAAATAGAAACATTAGTTCTAAAATTAAAAGATCAAAAGTTACAGACTATGCAGCTTTAAGTGGAGTCATGTGTCTTTTTACTGTCTGGACCACTATTTACTTCCATGCTTTTTTTATGTACGAGCAGTAAAGGCTCTGGTGAAACTTTCCTGTCGCGTGAACAATATGAATAAAAATTTCAAGTGCTGGATAATATATATGTTTGTCATTTCTTTGTAGGTTTTACTATAAATCATAATATTAGTATTTCAGTCATTTATTATTGCTTTTGTTTTAAGGTATATGGAAACATTCGAACTTCAAGTCACAATGCCTTGGTATGTGAGCTGTTACAGATTATGTCCAAACCACATTTCCAGGTATGTATCAGTCAACAGTAAACACATACTCTCATTTGCTCGAAACAGTTAAAGTTATTTCTCCTTTCTCATAGATATCAAAATTTTGACAATAAGAAACAGCTTAGTGAAATTACTAGCACTTGGACAAATAAGAAACTCTCTAAATCAAACAGACCATTGTATCGACCTTGCATAAATTTTCCAATACTGTAGGTTCAAGAAGTAACAAGTCGCTTGTTTCTTTTTTTTGGTTAAATTTTGGTTATTTATGGAACACCATAGTTACATTGTGCATGTAGTATACTTACGGACTTTGAAAACGCATCACCTAGATTAAATCTTTTATTTCACAAACCCTGAGAATGTCAGCGAGATAATTGTTATTGCATATCATAGTCTGACCACCCTTGTATTGTGTCCCAGAAAATTCATGGTTGTAAAATTACTTTAAGGTATTAAACAAGCATCCGTTTTAAGACAGGGGTTGTCGATTTTGAAGGACACAAATTCAGATGTAAGTTAACACGCGTTAGTTTTGATTCCTGACTCAACAGATTTGCGTCCTTTGCTTCTTTCACAATTGCACATTCATCATTGATAGATTAGAAATGAATTGACAGTTCTGAATGCTCAAAATTACACCCCTTTAAAAATACCGACATACACATCCTGATTACTATAGTCTAGTAATAAAGTTCAATGTCTGCAGTTTGTGATTGTGGTATTTCCTGATCATACTCACTTACTATTTTTGGGCCTTTCAAAGTTTCGATTTTTGTACTTCTGGTTTTATTGGAAAAGGCTAAGGGCATACACAACTGACAGATTTTGCATACGCTTCGCTTGTATCACGTGTCTTTTGTATTGTGAAAGTGACGTTAACGTAAATTTTTAAGACGTTCTCCATCACATGACAGCATATCTCCTACCATGATTTACATCAAAACGTCTTCCAAACATGACTGCCAGTATATGTAGTCAATATCAGTAATGAAAGCGTGCATAAAGGTCACTAATGGAGATGTTTCTAAATAGGAGCTATAAATTGATAATCAAATTTGACGTTTATTTTCGAAATATTGGAGTTATTTATTACTTTTAGTTAGAAAAAGTCTATAAACTCTTTTGGTGATATGGTATCATACACGCCACCGTTTAAGCATAAAAATAATCAAAAAGCTTCATTAAACTGTGCAGAAAGGTGCTAGATGTTGTATGTGCCTATGTGACGTCATCAGCAGCGTCGCATGATAGTGCAGCCAAATTAACGACTGATTTACACCAATTCTGGGTTGCATATTAAAACCTACGAGTAACTTTTCAATCGCATATACAGATTGCAAGAAAAGTGCAAAAGTATGTTGATGCGTTTTCAAAGTCCTCTAGTATATAAGTAAAATAATAAGAGTTCAGATAATTTTTCCTGAGTTGGGATATCCTGGTACAATTAATTTATTTTAAAGGTATATTTTTCCTGCTCTTTATAGGTGCCATGAACTATGAACCTTACAAGATGCACATGTACGGCCAATTTCTCTACATGCATAAGGACACTACATTTCGCCTGGAAATTCGTTTACGTTGATATATATCCCCATATTCGGAAATGACAAACAAATTTCTTGATTTTGGCCATAGAGTTCAAATGATGGACAAAAATTGTGCTGATCAGCCGTGAGTGGAGATATAGGCTCATAATATGTGCCTTCATTGTTGGCACAAGTCTAAACTAAAGTACCAGTTTATTGAGTTATGACTATTTTTGTACAGTACCTTTACCTCAAATATCATTGAATTCAAATGAACATCTGCATATAAGTCTGCAATCACGAAATTGGAAAATATAACATACCTGAAAATAATGCAATATAAAGTACTTACTTGTGTTTGCTTGATTTCTTTTCATTTTAGGCGCTGTTATATAGTCACGACAAAATAGCTTCACATGATTTTGGCCCCTATTTGTCCCCAGAAACGGACCTATACAAGGAGCAAGATAAGGGGACAGTAAAAGTTGTACAGTTCATCAAGAGTAACGAGCCACTGGTAAATAAGTTACAAATAATCAGAATAAAAAAACATCATAAGAGTGAGGGCATGATAGAAAAATACACAAGTCATGTATAATGGGTAAAATGAAAATTTATATTCCGGCTAAAATCGTAGATAATCGTATCCCTTGTGCAAGAAAATAGCCTTTTGAGCAAGTTTGAAACTAACATAACCAGATGGATATCTAAAATTGAAATTAAAACCAGATGCTTAAAGTTATGCGTATTGTCTCACTTCAGCTGCAGCATTCAAAAGAACCATCTGACTGGGATACGTTTCATATCACAGCCTATGTTTAGATTTGAAAAATAATTCACATTACCTCAGCCTCTGATCTTAAGCCTTATAGTTCTGTATTCCCTTGTGCACATTCTTTTGGGAAGGTGCTTGAAAGGCCCAGGGATAGTATTCTGTTTTGATTGACATCAATTCTTCTCCTCAACCCTGTGTAAAGAGGGCTTTATTATCTTGGATTTTAGACAGGTTATTTTGACGTTAAGGCACAAATAGAAGTGGCAGTAACTATTGTATCATAATAAACCTTTTTCTAAGGCAAAACAAACTCTGGGTAAATAATGGTCTCTGATTTGAAGATATTTTTTCTTAAACATACAACCAGATAACATAAGCGAAGTGTTCATGATTTGATTATATACATTTGCATGCATGCGTATTGTTTAGGATTTCATTGAGAGAATTTATTTAAATATGTACAAACAAACATAATTCCTATTTAAAGAACGTGTTTTGGGGTTGGCACAAACGATACAGCAACTAACACTTAACATGCTTTTTTCTTCTTCTCCAAATCTGGCAGCTCAGCAAAATAAATATGGTAATGATCGTTAGTATTTTAATGGCATGGGGCTATATCCTATATCCATTATTATTAGTCACCCCTAATATTAACTAAATTGTTTCAACATAACCTAATAAACGTTTCCTATCTCACAGCATTGTACCTTTATCAGATCATGATGACGTTGCACTTTTGAATGACGTCGCTTATGACGTCGAATCAACTTACGACACAATCGCTAGTTTGAAACAATGGGTAAACTGATAAATAGAATACCAGGTTCGCGTATTTTGATATCAAGTTTACCAGGCTCGGCTTTGAGAACGCATGTTGAATCGCTCGGCAAGCCTCACGATGTCAACAAGCGTTCTCAAAGCCTTGCCTGGTAACTTAGATATCATAAGACACTCACCTAGTATTCTTTTTTTTTCTCGGCAGGCCTCGTGATGTCAACAAGCGTTCTCAAAGCCTTGCCTGGTAAACTTGATATCAAAAGACACTCACCTAGTATTCTCTATTTTTAGGGAGCAACTTTACAATACAACGATGAGTCAGGTGCTCTGGAGATAGCCAGAATTCTACATGGTGGCGCTGCTGATAGAAGTGGTAGGTACATTTACATAATTTAACTCTAAATGCGTCACCGACGACAATTTCAAATTTTGCCGTTTTTTTTTTTTCAAAAATAAAAAATAAGGCATGATATTTGATGAGTATAATCTGCTGGCAGACAATTCTCATGAAATATGAAACCTTATTTTTTTCGAAAATTAAGAAACATGTCGCAAAATTTGTCGTCTGCTGCAGTCGTGATTGGGTTGTAGATGGCGTTCCGCTGGTGGGTCTAAAGTGGTCCGTTTTTATATACTTATTTGAGTGTCTAAATTGGTTACTGTCACAGGTAGGATTTTGTAATTTACCAACAACCGAGTAAAGTGCATTTGAGCCATGACAAGTGATTTCCAACAATGTGGCAGTTTGACAAGTGCAGACACAGACGAGCCTGTGCAGCCTCTCTTTAAGCTTAGAAACTCCAAATGATATTCGGTCAGTAGCTTAACACTCATATAATATTCAAGCGACTAGCAAAGGCTCTGATCAGACTGCGTGTATGCGCAGACTGGTCTGAGCCTTAGCTGGTCGCATATACCACATTGTTGGAAATCTCATGCACTGGCTCATTTAATTTAAAGATGGTGATTAGCTGGTGGGCCTAAAGTGGTTCGTTTTTATATGTTTAATTGAGTGTCTTAAGGATACTTCCCATATTGAAATATTTACAATACTTTGCATACAGTTTGTTTTATGCATGGGCTATCCATTTATGAAATAAAAAGGATATGTCACCGTGCTTTTTTTTTCAGAATCTCATATTGAAGTTTACAGCATTTGACCAATTTTCTAGAAATATGAAATAATAACACTAGTCCTAGTTATCGAGCTAAAACGGCTGTACTCTTCAGCCAGCTTTTTTCTTTTAACTTAAATTACTGCCCATGACCTCAAACTTTTAAGAAAATGTGCATGTTTACTTGTTATCCCATGCTGTGACAAGATACTGCATGATATATTTTGACAATTCGTCAAAAAAAATGGAATTTGTTTTTAGAATAAATCATGTATTAAAAAATCTGATATTGAAAATCTTGAAAATTTATTTTTAATTCATGGACTATTATAATACCTTTCAGAAAAAAGAATAAAAATCTGGGGTCACCGAACTAATTCTCTTTCTAGAGGTTCAAATTTAACCCCACCCCCATAGGTTTCTTGCGTAATTCAATATAAAAAGTTCGGGGATGACCATTTTGTTCGTTTAGATGATGCCATTTTACTAGTATATGAAGTAATTTAGCATTTAAATGTTAAAAAAGAAAGAAAAAACACACTGAAAATATGTGCGCATCTGGGAATCGATCCTGGTCCTCTGGCTTTGTAGCCAGACATGCTAGCCACTAGGCCACGAGGTCAGGTCGTGCGCCGCTCTAAATAACCATACAAATAGTATAGACTCGGCCACTATCGTATTTGAAACCAGGGTTATTGTGTACGTCGTTTGATTTCGACTGAGCTACATTTATCTGTCTTTAGTGCTGAGACGATCAGTTCTGAAAAGATGTCAATAGATATTTCGAACACACTTTAATTAGTTATTTTGTGAAAAAATGTCGAAACACCGATATGACATAAGAATATCGGAAGCTGTGTTGATCCGAATCCGTTAAGGGTCGAAAGACAGGACCCAGACAACTTTCCCCGTTTGCAGACGCGGGAAAGGTGCGCATTGGAATTAGCCGCATATGTCTTTAATTGCTTTCTGTCACAGGTATAATTTTATAAATTACCAACAACCGAGTAAAGCTCATTTCTCTGCAACTTATTGTAAAATTTTACAAAATCTCTTAATATGGTGGCAAAAAGAATATCTCAGCATTGATTCTTTAGAAGGGATCAACATTAGAGGCTTCTCTTTGGCTGACCCTACGTGGCTCAACTAGCGCTTTTCTTTCGCTTTGCGCGTGTGTTGATTTTGAGCCTTTTTCTTTGTTTCATCAAAGTTTTTTTTAGTTTGGTTTGATTTTTTATTTCTGTGATGATACATTGTATAATTAAGATAGCCTTATCCTAGCTAAACAATGTATCTCTTTAATCAGGATGAAGATTTCCCCTACCCCCAATGACTCTGGCTGCTATTTAAGCTTTAATTTTATTGTTGTAAGGTCAAAGTTGCTTCTATTGTGTCTGTGGATTTCAACTCGTTTGTGTTGATGCTTTGCGCCCAGTCAATATTTGTTTAGCCATGTCAGGACGATTTCTGTCTGCCTGGGTTGAACCAGGACTAAGCAGAGTATTAGGTGTCTTGTTCAATGACTCATCACAGTGTCTCCAAGGAGATTTTAACCAGTGACCCTTCGATCTCGAGTCTAACACTCTACCACTGAACCATCGTGCTCCAGGGTTTCTAAGGACTGTTAGGAAGTCTCCGTGCGAGCTAAACAATGTTTTTGTTTCAACAACAATAGAATCTAGGGCGAAGATTTGGTATAAGTAAACTGCATTTAATTTAAGCCCACCAGTGGCTTAGGCCCAGGGCTAAGGCTGCTTTCCATTCTGTTCTGTGTTTGGTCATTGTACATGTTTTGTTATTTAGAACTTTATGTCCTTCTAGTTTTGCCATCATCTTGATATGGAAGACAGAGCTGTTTGCTTTACTTTAACTGTCTTCATATGTCTTCTGACGGTCAATGTTCTGTGGATCTTCCTCATGGTGCCGTTGGTTGGTCTGTGTTGTATGATTGTTGTTATATCTGATCCTACTCATTTGCTTTTTGTATTTAGTACTGGTTTTGTAATTAGTGTTTTATGTCCCTGAGAGAGAGAGAGAGAGAGAGAGAGAGAGAGAGAGAGAGAGAGAGAGAGAGAGAGAGAGAGAGAGAGAGTATCTGTGTTGATCCATGTTAAGTGCATAGTGCGCCTTCCTTTGGTGTCACGGGTTGGTCTGTGTAATGTGATTGTGGCATTTCTTGTTTTCTACACTTTAGAACAAATGGGCCTCGTCGCGAGAAAACCTGTCTTCGGGAGTTTATGAACAACAAAGCCGCAGACCAGCCTGCGCATCCGCGCAGACTGATCAGCGCCTTTGTCATTCATTTATCGAAAAGTTTCATATCTAGACTTGCAACGAGCGAAATTTCAATTTTATAGCAAGTCTCTGTAGTTGAAGAGTCTGGTTTGAAACTCGCTTTGGACAGGTTTTCTCGCGACGATGCGCAGTGAACAATTATGACTTGTTATAAATAGGAGAAGTAAACATGAACATGACGTCACACGGAATAGTTGATATAAAGGGTTGTCAGCATTCAAAACATATATCCATATCAGTATTTCAAACTGAGCATTTTCCTAAATGGGTTAAAATGATGTATTTGTTAGAAATATGAAATAATCCACTAAACTTTCCTGCACAAATAACTCAGAAATGCAAATAAAATCAATTGGTTTTTTTTGAAAAGCACATTGCTATGTATAGACGTGACAGTATATAGAACGCGTGTACTATAAGTAGTATAACATGACGACGCCGTGGTCGAGTGGTTACGCTTGTGACTCAGATGAAGTTGTTAATTTAATACGGAGGCTAGGGCACCTTTTGAAAGTGCTTCCGAGTAAATATTTTTTATTTAATTTTATTTCATTTTTTATGAATTTTATACTATACATAGATTATGAATCGTATATACACATTATCATAATAGTAACTTGATCTGGCGTACTGTATCACGTCGAGTGGATGAGGTCATACCATCGGATCACCCAAGACGCGTAGCGTCGAGGGTGATCTAATGGTATGGCCTCATCCACGAGACGTGATACTGTACGCCAGATCAAGTTACTATTATGATAATATGTTCATTATATGCCTTTTTCTGACATTCTTTCTGATTTT
The DNA here is from genome assembly GCA_964019695.1 of Loripinus fragilis. Taxonomy (NCBI): domain Eukaryota; kingdom Metazoa; phylum Mollusca; class Bivalvia; order Lucinida; family Lucinidae; genus Loripinus; species Loripinus fragilis. The sequence goes on from OZ026531.1 coordinate 30,669,577, forward strand.
AAAAAACTGTTTTGGTCTTTAATCCCGAAAAAATGCGGGAACGTTTGCCATAACGTTACGTTTCTTGACGTCACGTCAATATGTTTTCCATCTCTGGTTCCATGCTTGCAATTTACTTTACGTAACGTCGCCACAAAAGCAGGTAACCGACGTTAGCCTCGTTTTAAAGGATAGTGATATGGATTCAGAAAACCTCAGTTCGTTGATCCGGCTTTCTGTATCAGATGGCCAGAAAACAGACAGTTCTAAAGTCGTATCAGTTATAGGTATCTAATAAAGTTCTTTATAAATTTGATCAGATTTTATGTAACATTCATTATTTCAGAATTTTCCATTTTCCAATCTTGGTTAGTACAACTCCATATAGTTGGTGCGTTCATTATATGCGTTATGGATAGCTAAATACTCACTTTGTAATGCGCAAAAATCGGCAATTTAACAAAGAAAAGATGGAATGCCTTACAGAAGAATATTTTAGAAGAATGGTGAATTAAAATAAGAATGGTCAGCAGACTGCAAACATGTGATAGATGTCAATCAAGAATTCTTGAGGAGAGACATAGCTGTATAGGGAGATACTAACCAAGTCATTATTTAAGTGGACTCAAACAGTGTAGTTGAGTGATTCATGGTGCTCCTGCACATCCTTTGAAAGAGACAAATATACGGACACTCATTGCTCCTTTCTGGGTTACTTGCTGTAATTCAGTAATATGAAAATTGGAAAATAGGCAAATTGTAATGCATTTGTTCCATCACAGTGTAATTGGAAAATTCTGAAATAATGAATGTTACATAAAATCTGATCAAATGTATAAAGAAAGATATGGTTTATAATCTATGTATAGTTTAAAATTTATTAAAAATGAAATAAACTTAAAACAGGCATTTAAATGATTTGGGAAATTATTATTTTACTCGAAAAACGACTTATTTTTCAGATTCAAAAGCTAACATTCTGTAGTAAATTGGATACCTGAAGTATGTGCTAAAGAACTACACAGCCAACGAAGTTCGTCAGTGACAACTTTCAAGAAGTTAATGTTATATGTTATAATAAAATGTAATTATATATGCATGTTTCTCCTCAAAGAGTTCCATAGCTATGTACTTACCCCTAGCTTACCAGGTTGTTCAGGATTAACCATCCAGCAGCTCCGTTTCTGACTGTGGTGTACTCTAGTCAGCTGTATCAAATGCATTTTCTACATATGACAGTAATAAGATGTGTTTCTCTATGCAACATACCTTATGACAGGAATAACGTATGTTAGAACCTTCTGAACTTACCTTGTTGTTTCTCTATGCAACTTACCTTATGACAGGAATAAGATGTGTTTCTCTATCCAACTTACCTTATTCCAGGAATAAGATGTGTTTCTCTATGCAACTTACCTTATGACAGGAATAACGTATGTTAGAAACTTCTGAACTTACCTTATTCCAGGAATAAGATAAGTTTCTCTATACAACATACCTTATGACAGGAATAACGTATGTAAGATCCCTCTCTTCTGAACCTACCTCATTCTATGAATAAGATGTGTTTCTCTATGCAACATACCTTATGACAAGAATAACGTATGCTAGAAACTTCTGAACATACCTTATGACTGGAATAAGATGTGTTGCTCTATACAACATACCTTATGACAGGAATAAGGTTTGTAAGAACCTTCTGAACCTACCTTATTCCAGGAATAAGATGTGTTTCTCTATGCAACATACCTTATGACAGGAATAACGTATATTAGAGCCTTCTGAACTTACCTTATTCCAGGAATAAGGTGTGTTTGTCGATGCAACTAACCTTATGACAGGAATAACGTATGTTAGAAACTTCTGAACATACCTTATGACTGGAATAAGATGTGCTGCTCTATACAACATACCTTATGACAGGAATAAGGTATGTAAGAACATTCTGAACCTACCTTATTCCAGGAATAAGATGTGTTTCTCTATGCAACATACCTTATGACAGGAATAACGTATGTTAGAACCTTCTGAACTTACCTTATTCCAGGAATAAGGTGTGTTTGTCTATGCAACTTACCTTATGACAAGGATAACGTATGATAGAAACTTCTGAACATACCTTATGACTTGAATACGATGTGTTGCTCTATATAACATACCTTATGACAGGAATAACGTATGTTAGAAACTTCTGAACATACCTTATGACTGGAATAAGATGTGTTGCTCTGTACAACATACCTTATGACAGGAATAAGGTATGTAAGAACATTCTGAACCTACCTTATTCCAGGAATAAGATGTGTTTCTCTATGCAACATACCTTATGACAGGAATAACTTAAGTTAGAACCTTCTGAACTTACCTTATTCCAGGAATAAGGTGTGTTTGTCTATGGAACTTACCTTATGACAGGAATAACGTATGCTAGAAACTTCTGAACATACCTTATGACTTGAATAAGATGTGTTGCTCTATATAACATACCTTATGACAGGAATAAGGTATGTAAGAACCTTCTGAACCTACCTTATTCCAGGAATAAGATGTGTTTCTCTATGCAACATACCTTATAACAGGAATAACGTATGTTAGAGCCTTCTGAACCTACATTATTCCAGTAATAAGGTGTGTAGCTCTATGTAACATACCTTATGACAGGAATAATGTATGTTAGAAACTTCTGACCATATCTTATGACTGGAATAAGATGTGTCACTCTTTGTAACATACCTTATGATAGGCATAGCGTGTAAGAACCTTCTGTACATACCTTATGACAGGAATAACGTATGTGAAAACGTTTTGAACCTATCTTATTCCAGGAATAAGGTGTGTCAGTCTATGTAGCATACCTTATAGCAGGAATAACGTATGAGTGATACTCAATGCAACATACGTTATGACAGGAATAACGTATGTCAGAACCTTCTGAACATATCTTATGACTGGAATAAGATGTGTCACTCTATGTTACATACCTTATGACAGGCATAACGTGTTAGAACATTCTGAACATACCTTATTTCTGTCATAAGATTTGTTACCCTTGTAACATACTTTATGACAGGAATAACGTATATTAGAACCTTCTGAACATACCCTATGAATGGAATAATATGTGTTTCTCTATCCAACATACAATATGACAGGAATAATGTATGTAAGAAACGTCTGAGCCTATCTTATTCCAGGAATAAAGTATCTCAGTCTATGTAGCATACCTTATGACAGGAATAACGTTTGTTAGAACCTTCACAACACACCTTATGACAGGAATAAGATGTGTCACGCTATACAACACACATTATGACAGGGGCATTGCATTAGGCAGAGAGAATCCAAGTGAGCTAAACACATTTTGTTTTAAGAACAATTGACTCTAGGAACAAAATTTGGCAACAGTAAATACCTTTAAAACCCCACCCACTATGGCTTAGGCTGCTCTATTTTACAAGGCAGTGGTTTTGTCGCTCTTGAAATATTGTTTTATGTACCTCCCATTGTTTGTGGAGGTAGTGTGTTGGTCTTTGTTCTGATATGCATTACTTTGAGCCCTTTCTAGTTCACGCTAGAGAGCCACCATACTCTAACAGCGCAGTCAATGATTGTGTGGTGGTTGCAGTCGACGAGTGTACAAAATAGTGGACCTAGTTGTTAAAAAAGGGTAATATTTTGGTCAATATTTTACTTCTGAAAATATTGTCACTTAAATCGAACTGTGTATCTGCTTAACAAACTTTTTGTGGGTTGAGTGGTAGTAGCTACAGCGCCAGTTATGTCAAAAATGTGATTTTTCCAGAAAAAAGGATGAAAGAGGGTTTTGCTTATGTTCTGGAATTTACTCTTACTTTAGTTAAAATGCAAAATTAAAGTACTTCAATGTGAAAAAAGTTCAAATTCTGAGACTGGAAGACTTTGAAAGTTATTCAAGCTTTCCATACTGTATGCATAATTCTTTATATCAGGTGTTCTGGACCAGTGGTCGAGTGGTTGACTGCATATATTGTTTTATTTAGACAACTGGGTCAGAACACCCGATAAACAGAACTATGCGAACAGTATGAAAAGCTTGATTAACTTTCAACATCCTGTCCTCAGATCTCAAACTCTGTGCACATTAAATGACTGTTATATTGCATTTTATCGCAAGAAAGCATAAATTCCAGAACGCAAGCATAAATTTCTTTCATTCTCTTTTTCTGAAAAAATCAAAATTTTGGCATAAGTTTGGCGCTGAAGCAACAATCACTCAATCCACAAACACTTCGTCTGTAGATTAAACCAATGTTTAAAGCTTTCACTAGCGTTTCAGTAGCTATGATTGTCCAGCCAGTAGTGCTTATACAATTCAGAAGAATAATGTTGCAGTATGTAATCAGGGTTTAATATGGATAGCCAACTAATTATATGATTAACTGGAGTAGGTTTGTTTGTGATGAGGATTAAATGGAAAAATGCGAAAAACAATTAGCCTGAAATGATACTTAAAGCCATTTAAAACGCAACTGGTAGAAATGTTGTTTTTCAAATGAACAGCAGCAAAAAATACACCTTGTCTATGTATGAACAAGCTTCCTTTTCGTACAAGAACATTTCAGCAAAAAGTTAAGCTCATTGGCACACTTCTGCTAAAGCTTTAGCGAAAAATGACAAAATCATCCAAAAAATTGTAACCATCTTAATCTTGAAATTGTACTCAATTTGAGTATAAAATACTGCATTTTACACTAACAAACCAAAATACCAAAAACAACACAAAATTCTCTTTGCAGGAGGGACCTAAAATTAATGTTCGAATTGACATTTTCGCAAAATTTGAGAAGTGACAAAAAATATCATTTAAATTGAATCATTTCATAATCGGCATACGTAAATTCTAAGGCCATAGCCTATGCTTATCATTATTCAAGATATTTACCATCGAAAGTGTCACATTTTTTGTGAACTCCAGGTTTTCATGCTCAAACTTTGATGGCCTTTAAAGGTCAAAACTTCAAGACACACTTTTCCTGTTGTGTATGCATAGAACGTAGAGCAATATTGAAATTTTCAGAAAGTTTGGACCCAAAAGAGCCAGGCATAAAGAAGATATGATATCCTGCTTAATAAGACGATTTTGCTTTTTCTGGTCAAAGTCCGGGTTTAGTCCCTTTATCAAAAAATATAACAGGCTTATTCAGGCTGCTTTATTAGCACCATAATGATATTCTCTTTATATTGGGATCATAGATGCATGTTTTTATTTGATAAGAATGATAAAAGAGCATTAAATTCAGGTAGTACAGTTATATTGTACAAGTTGCGTTTTTACTGGCGTTAAGTATATATTAAACATAAAATAAGCTGTCTTATCAAGGTAATCTTAAACAGAGTTTATAGCCTTGTTTTAGATTAATTTTAATAAATGGTGGTAGTTTTAACTAACATTTCAACATATACATGGCGATTACAAACACAAGCATATTTGGTATCATGTTTGAGGTTGGTTTACTCATTGCATCTTTAAAAATATCCACCTTGGTTACAAACCTGTTAAAACACATGCAAAACGATTCGTGTAACTTTGTAGATGGTATTATTGGATTATGTTTTTTGGCATGTGGCTAGTTTTTGGCAATACTTCTTCTGCCCTTTAATCATGTTTGAGTTGCAGCTAGCTTCCTGCTCATAGACCTGCTACCCGCTCTAATAGCCAGTAACAGCTAGAACTAGCCTTCTAGAACTGCAATATAGCCACTAGCTGCTACCGTTTGCTTTCTTCTGGCTAGTGGTTGTGACTCTAAAATTGCAGCTCAAGAGCCACTAAGTTTTTTATTTCTGTAAGGGGCACTAGTGGTTCTAGAGATGTAGTTAAGCAAACCGGTATAGGGACGATTTGAGAAGACTGGTCAAAAAGCTTACTTTGAGGAATTGGCTCAGGCAAGTAAAACAAGCATTTGACATTGACTATCCTATAATATTTATTTGCATATAACCCTGAAAACACTACCAAACATATCCACAAGCTAACAAAACTAAATTTACTACTTATGCTCACTTAAAGACACCAAATAAAATTGACATTTAATGTGAACTCACTGAATTTGAATTGTGTGCTGAAAGACAATTCACATGCTGAAAGACAATTCACATATGATATTCAAGAAAGCTATTACAAAATATGTTGATTGCTACAACTGTGGTTGCTGGTTCATTACAAACTTTACATCACACATCAATAAGGAATTCAAATCTTCGTTAAAATTGGCAAGATAGCTGACTTAGGACAACATTTTCTACCAACAGAAGGCATTTGCTACATTTTGTATTAAAAATCTTGAAACTTACATGTAGAATACAAATTTCATGAATTTCAAAGTTGTTTAAAATTTGACTTTGACACAGTTTGTTAATTTCTCGTCTCTGTGGTACAAAGCATGTGAAAATATTCCTAGATGCATAGGTACATGTACATTATTATACAATGCACAGCTACATATACATTAACTAAATCTTGAAAAATTAAGACTTAAAAATACAGTGTACGATAGCATTTGTTCTGCTAAATGAATATACACAGCGTCAAAAGTAAGCACCAAAAGCTTTGTAGCTACATTTTAGAGCAAGATTATGTGATGTAAATAAGCATGATAAATAAAGATAATTGCATCATATGGGGATAAGATAGTGAAACAGTCATGCTATTTTGCCAAAGTATATGATTGTGAGTTCAACAAAGAGCCCATAGGGGTTAACTTATTTTCATTGCAACTTTGTGAACGTAAATAAATGTTGATAAGTTTGTGTCAAAAAACTTGTTTCAAGATGTTGTGGGTTACTTCTTGAAGATTTCGGGGTGATAGAACCAAGTTTTAATAAGTCACAAAAACTCATGACTTTGTAAACATGTTAGGATCATCACTTGTGTTTTTGAATTTCATTTAGATATTTATGCAGAGAAAGATTTCTATACTCAATTAAATTTATCCATGGTAGTTAGAAAATTGTTTCACCAAAATATAGGTGCTTAACTTTTGATGCTGTGTATAGTTAAGCTATATTTAATAATTTGCTTCTATTTCAGTTGTATAAATGATAGCTTAAGTAATTAGTAACTAGAAAAGGCCCAGACACCCGGCCAATACTCTTCCTATTCTCATATTTAACAAGAGTTTGACCTATGGTACACCTTGGGGCATTTATAGCCAAGACATGTAGTCATAGAGTGTATGTCGCCCTAAATAGTTGCTATTGTTCAAATACAAATGATTCCATAAAAGAAAAAATATGTAATAATGTCCTAGATTTTGACCTCTTGCGCCACCTTTTTGGGCATGTATCCAAGTGTCTGGAGCCTTTGAGAGGATGCCAGCCATGTATGGTATCAACTGTCAAGATATGAATTAATGCTTTCTGGTAAATAGTTGGTAAGATATCTGCATAAGACCAAAAGCAAACAGAAGCTCAATATCTTGTTACCAAGTAAATAAATTAATATCTTCCAAACAATATCAAATGCAACTTTAGCCACAGTAGTTTTGCTGTGAAAGAGTATAATGTTAAACACTTTAATTTGGTGGTCATTTCTTTTTGGTGCTATTGGTGGTTAAATAAAAAATGAAAAATCCTCCAAAGAGATGAAAGAGCCCAGAAACCAATAACATACTGACAAAAATATATTACCAAGTCTGGTATTTGGCAAGAGCATTATATCCATGACACGTGAAAGCGTATTTACGAATTTGTCATTATTTTAATCATTTTCTTTTTGTTAGGCCTGATCTGGATTCAAAATGTTAGACACTGATGGTAACGTAGCCTGCAAAGGATAATTAGCAGACAAAGAGTAAAAAGTTCATAAGCAGGTATCACCAGTAATTGATTGTGAGCTCATTAGGATGGAAAAACAAGTTCGATTAGAGGAAAGTGACAAACGTCCAGAATGACAATGGGATTGACAAAGTAAGTAAGGGTGCAAAGATCAGGAATCGATACAATCAAGTACCACACCTGACCCAGGATACCAATGGGAAAGTGACAAACTCACAGTTAAACACCACAATGAGAGCCAAGAGGTCAGCCCTTTCCCAGCAGTTGACCACAAGGCACATATAAACAGACGCACAAAAAGGCAGAGCAAACACAAGGCACAAAAAGCATAAAAGATCCACAAGAGAAGTACCACCTTGGAACGGTCAGTTAAATATTTTATTGGAGAGCTTTAAACAGTTTAACGGTGCACCAACCTCACCCTTAGTTCAGATGTGGATCAAGACACATAGTTGTTTGGTTTGCATGAGAGATCCCTAACTTATCAATGCATCAGCTCCTAGAACATATAAATCAAGATATAAAAAGGAGATAAAGCAAAGATAAGGACTCAACAGTAAATAAAACTGGATACCTGAGCAAAAGAAATCCAACAGGTAAACCCCAGTGGGACCCACAAACAGCAAAAGCATCAGGCCCCTACCATCTCATCACTAGAACATTTTGTATAAATTTCAGCTAACCAATCATAAGGAATCTTCACATAAAATTTGAGCTCAGAAGGCCTAGTGTTTCTGAGAAAACTGTTTTAATTTGTTAATTGACGGTACTCCAATAGAAGAGACCAAAAGTCAGCCTTGACCTTTGAAACCTATTTATAACCATTGTCTCATAACGTTTAACATATCAAGTGAGAATAATGACTTTGGCTTCAACAGTATTCAAAGAATCAACTTTTCAAAACATTTCTCATTTAATTGCATTAGGAAGCAAATTAGACATTGACGTTAAGTAGGTCAAGGTCAACTTAGGATCATCATTTGAACAAATTTGGTAGGCCCCTCATCCCCAATGCTACATACCAAGTCCCAAGGTCATTGGCCTCCCGGTTCTTGAGAAGAAGATTTTTAAAGGGTTCTTACCATAGATGGGCGTGGTGGCCATCTTGACATGTGACCAAAATATTTTGTATAAATTTTAGCTAACTTATCATAAGGAGTGTTCACATGAAATTTGAGTTCAATTGGCCTTGTGGTTTCTGTGAAAACTATGTTTTAATATGTTGATGGGACTCCAATATGAACGACTTTGGCTGAAAGGTCATTATTGACCTTTCAAACTTATATAATAGCCATTGTCTCATTAGGCTTCACATATCAAGTGAGAATAATGACTTTGGCTTCAACGTATTAAAAAATCAACTTTAAAAAAATCCCATTTAAATGCATAAGCAAGCAAATTTGACCTTGATGTTAAGTAGGTCAAGGTCAACTTAGGATCATCATTTGAACAAACTTTGTAGGCCCCACATCCCCAATGCTACATACCAAGTCCAAAGGTCATTGGCCGTCTGGTTCTTGAGAAGAAGATTTAAAAGGGTTTATACCATATATGGGTGTGGCGGCCAGACCAAAATAGTTTGCATAAATTTTGGCTAACTTATCATAAGGAGTCTTCACATGAAATTTGAGTTCAATTTGGCCTAGTGGTTTCTGAGAAAACTATGTTATAATATGTTAATGGGACTCCAATATGAGCGACTTTGGCTGAAAGGTCAGCCTTGACCTTTGAAACTTATTTATAGCCATTGCCTCATTATGTTTAACATATCAAGTGAGAATAATGTCTTTGGCTTCAACAGTATTCAAAAAATCAACTTTTAAAAAAATCCCATTTAAATGCATTAGGAAGCAAATTTGACCTTGACGTTTAGTAGGTCAAGGTCAACCTAGGATAATCATTTGAACAAACTTGGGAGGCCCCCACATCCCCAATGCTACATACCAAGTCCCAAGGTCATTGGCCTTCTGGTTCTGGAGAAGAAGATTCTTAAAGGGTTTTTATTATATATGGGTGTGGCAGACATGTGACCAGGACCATTTGAACAAAGTTTCGTTCCCGCGTCTTAAGGAGTCTCCATATGAAATTTGTGTTTAATTGGTCCAGTGGTTTCAGAGGAGAAGATGTTTGAAAATGTTGACGGACGACGGACTGACTGGTATACTATTAGCTCACCCTGGAGCCTACGGCTCAGGTGAGCTAATAAGAATATTTTAAATATTTTGTCCTGGATTACTATTTAATGCACTGCCTCCAACCTCCCCTTTTAGCCGCATCTTCATCTTGCTGAGCATAAATGCCAAATGCAGCAACAACAGCAGCATGCTTGTAGACCATGCATGCATTTTGAAATAATTAAAACTTGAAACCACTATTAGCCAGAAAACTAGCTGTCAGACACACAAGTGTCAGACAGCTAGATTTCTGGCTACTGGTGGTTTCGTCAAATTATATCACAAAATTCCATGATTTTTCCATGATTACTCAGGTTGTTTCAAATTCCATGATTTTTCATTGTATGGAACTTTACAAAAGTACCCAATTGAAAAAATGAAATACCCCCGAAATATTCTTAGAACTGTTGAATACCCAATTAACACTTGCAATACTACATGTATTTCAATTCATATAAAATTTGACAGTCTTGGAGAATCCCTTGTCTCAGTGGTACAAGTCAGGTGACTACTAAAAGTAACAATTGCTGACATTATTAGGAATATTGCGAATATCTATGATATTTTGAAAAGTAAGGGCTTGAGAGTACAGTGTATGAGAACATTCCTTCTGCTATTTTATGTTATGCATAATGAATTGCTTCTATATTAGTTGAATGAATACAATAGTTATGATACAATATCTGAATGGAAACATTGTGGATCCTGATCGGATGGCTACATACTATTTTCAAAACATATTTCTTATGATTTGCGCCAATTTCAGTTGCATGAATCCAATAACTAACATTGATTCACTATCTGAAATGAAGAATTTGTGAATCCTGATCAAATGGTTTAGTCAGATGCCAGCTGATCTGGATGTACAGTGTTTTAAAATACATTTTCTGTTCAACTTATCCAAGAAATGCCAAAAATTCAGTTGTATTAAATTATTAATGGACCCCGTAATTGCAATTGATTCATTTTCTGAATGGAAAACATTGTGGATCCTGAGCAGATGAGGATTTCCAGTGTTTTTAAAAAAATACACAAAATTAGTAAACAGTTCAACACTTCCTAAATTTGCCAATTCAGTTGTATTAATGGATACCTTAAATGTCATCGATTAATTATCTTAATGGAAAACATTGTGAATCCTGATCAGATGGTTTTGTTAGATGCCCGCTGGTCTGGATCTATGTACAGTGTTTTCAAAACACCTTTTCTATATGAATTAATAAACTGTTCAACTTACACCCCAATTTGCCAACAATTCAGTTGTATTTATGGACCCTTTAATTGGCATTGAATATTTTCTGAATGGAAAATATTGAATGAAAGACAGATGCCATGGCCAATGGCCTTCAGGTATATGAGCCCCATCAAGAGATTCCCAGCAATGTGGTATGTGCAAACCAGCAAAGGCTCAGACCAGCCTGCACATACACGCAGTCTGATCAGAGCCTTGAATATTCTACGACTCTTAGGCTACTGACTGAACATAATTTGGAGTTCCTAAGCTTAAAAGGAGGCATCACTGGCTTGTCTGATTCCACACTTGTCAAAATGCCCATGGGCATTCCTCTCAAAAATAGAAATAAATTCATTTCTCCATATCAGTATATTATAAGGGCAAATAAATACATTAATGACATGAACAACATACATACACACAGATATATGTAATTATTATGATAAAAAACACACACAATAGTAGGGCTTCCACGTTTACATGTGTGATCTGTAGGCAATAAACGTTTACAAAAATAGCCTACCGTTTAAACAAACTTTAGCACTGGCAAGCTTCATGGTTTATTAATAGCTTCTAATGAAAAATAGTGTGTATTTTTTTCAGATTCTGATGTATTTGATAAAGTTTCTAACAACAATTAATTAATAAAATTAGAACCACGGCGGACAAATTATTCAGGACCGCAATATCATCAGATATGTAAATGCACATCTTAGTATTCTGTGGACATGCATGTGAAAGCACATGGCTTCAAACTGTGTTGGTGTTTTTCACTTCCCGTCAGTGTGTGTAATATTATCAATTTTGCTCTGGCCTATGTGACGATTGCCAGTTATATCGCGCATGTTTACAAGGGAAGACACACTAAAAAAATGTTGGTTATCAATGAGTCTGCGCATGTTGCAGTCATGTTGCAATTAGTTGAAATGAGTTCTATCACAACAACTAACCAAACAATTTCGAATGTTTGCACAAGGTACATTTTTTAGGAAAATTATTGGCAATTTTACCGATATACGATAATGAAATCAAAAATAAGTTTTGTAATTGTGCTAAACAGACTTGTTTTGATTTCTTGAATTCGTGTAAACGTTTACAAAATTGTAAACATGGAAGCCCTTCACAATAGTATATAAGACACCATGAATCTTGAATCATTTGTATCTGTAAAGATAATGTTGTGTTAACACAAAAAAAAATCTTGATAATATAAGTCTTTCAGTCCCAATATCAATATCATGCTTACAGGTGTGGATTGCTCCCATGGATCCTGGCACATGAGATACGATTATGGTCAGTGGCAAAAGAGATATTTTTTGAAGATAATTCTGTTTTTACTGGGTAGTTCTGGTTGCAAATTTGTTAAGCCTAACTAAGCTTACCTTTGGCAAAGGGCATCATAAGGAACATTAGTGTGAAATTAGTTTGAATTTGGATTAATGGTTCAGGAGATGTCGCTTTAAGAGATTTCTTATCTAGTCGCTTTAAGAGATTTCTTATCTAGAGTTCGGACAGCCCTTTTGTCCAGCACAGCAGAACCATTTGTGCAAGTTTGGTATAAGGATTTATGATAAACATTCCTGTGAAATTTTATTGAGTTTGGATCAGTGATTTAGGACGAGATGTCGCTTAAAGATATTTCTTATCTAGAGCTCTGGAAATTCTTTTTTCAGTGGAGCGAAACAATTTGTGCCATTTTTGTAGAGGGCATCATGAGAAACAATTCTGTGAAATTATTTAGTTTGGATCAGTGTTTCAGGGTGAAATGTCTTTAAAAAAGATAAGCTTTATTATCTAGAGCTCTTGTGGCCCTTTTGTTCATTAGTGCAATTTTGGTAGAAAGCATCATTGGGAACATTTTTGATAAATAATTTTGAATTCAGACCAATGTACAGATATGGTTTAAAGATATTTCTTATTTAGAGCTCTGGCAACCCCTTTGTTCTGCAGAGAGAAACCAACTCAGGGTTATTTCTTGTCTAGAATATAAATGGGCCAATGACCCATGTCCCATTCATTTGCGTGCAAGTCAAGATTTTAATGGGCCATTTGAAAGTGTGATGGGCTATTTGGAAAAAGTGATGGACCCAAGAAACTTTTATATCAAACTTTCAGTAATATAAACACTAAATTTTAATAGCTTATGTATGGGGCACAGTAGGGCTGGCAGGATTAATCGAAATATCAGTTAATTGGTCAATAAACAATAGAAAAACAATTATCAATATGAAAATTCAAAAATCGGTTACTTTCAGTGGATGTTCTGTTCGTTTATTCATTCAAAATTTAAGCATGATTGTCTTGTTTAGACCGGAATTGCCTTCTCGTAAACAGGCTACTGGGTATAAATTGTTGTAACAAAGTAATAAAAACGCTGTACTGTGCAGGATATACTTAAGCGGATATATCTTTCAAAAGCTCTTACTTGCATGAAATTTTTCCTGTATAAACAAAAATGCATTTTTATCAAGGGGAGGATACCTCTGGCCACATTGTTGTATGAACAATTTATACGTCTCACATAGATCACTTACGCCCCAACATACAGCTTTTGAGCAATCAGCAGCATGCCAATCAGTCTTTTTAGAGTTACTTCCTGGTTTGATAGCCTTTGCAACTTTTCAAAAAATTTCCTATTTAAATGCACTAGGAAGCAAAATTTGACCTTGACGTTAAGTAGGTCAAGGTCAAATTAGGATCATCATTTGAACACACAAGATTTTTGACGGGTTTTTTCCCATTTATGGGCATGGGGAACATCAAAGTCATGTGACCAGGACCATTTGAGCAAACTTTCGTTCCTGCATCCTAAAGAGTCTACATATGAAATTTGAGTTTAATTGGCCCAGTGGTTTCGGAGGAGGTGATGTTTAAAAATGTTGACGGATGGAGAGACAGACGGACGGACGTCAGAGTGACTGGTATATCATTAGCTCACCCAAGAACCTTCAGCTCAGGTGAGCTAAAAATGCTGAATTTAACATTAATTTCTGCACCAAAAAATTATATCTAATTAAGGTCGTTCGTTCTTAACTTAGAGGAGGCAATGTAATTTAAGAGTGTTTAAGGCCGTATTCTTTAACACTTCTGAAGCTTGATACTTTGCTACTTTGTCAATCAAAAAACTCAAAATAAGTGTAACTGTTCAGTGTTGTTTTTTGCCAAGCCAAGAACCACAGCAAATTGTTTTGTTGAGAAAGTAGAAAATGAAAAGTCTGCTGTTAGAAGGTCCTTTCTGTTTCCATTTCAATCCATTTCAATAGGAACATTTCACCAGCCTGGTCTTGATTTTGTCTGCCTGAAATAAATGCAGATATGTTATCGGAAACTTTAAGATAAAAAAAATCGAGCACAATAAAGTAACATAAAGAAAGTTTCAGACAGCCCTCCTAGAGCATGAAAAGCCTTCAGGTATATGAGCCCCGACATGAGATTTCCAGCAATGTGGAGTGTGCGACCAGCAAAGGCTCAGACCAGCCTGCACATACACGCAGTCTGATCAGAGCCTTTGCTATTCTCTTGAATATTCTATGACTCTTAGGCTACTGACTGAACATAATTTGGAGTTCCAAAGCTTAAAAGGAGGCATCACTGGCTTGTCTGATTCTACACTTGTCAAAATGCCACATTGTTGGAAATCTCATGTCACTGCTCATATTTTGGTCTAGAGTGGTCTCTTGGGAAGCTATTTTTCCAAGTTGTTACAGGTCAATAATGAAGAAGCAAATTAACTTTCTATGGTATGTGGGCCAGCACAGGACATCATTTTCGTACTTATCATATTTAGCCACAAAGGCTTAGTTGATGCTGTGGTAATGTACAGACTCCCGAGAGCCTTTGTTTCTTACATATATAAAATATGGGTGTAGATGAAGACTGACCAAATTTTTAATGTCTATCCCAGCTTGATACATCAGCATGAACACTTAAAGGAACTTCTGAGCAAATGCAATTAAAGCCAAATTTTCATGATCAGAGATAGAACAAGTCTCCAGAGACAATTTTTATAAAATACATGTATATGTAAGGGTAACTAAAGTTAAAACAACAGAATACAAAGTAGTGGCTGCCTTCTCCTAGTTGTTTTTAAAGTTTTGGTGATAGCATGATCAAGACTTTTATACTGTGGGTGATTACAAGTGCTCCCATTGTACAAAGGAAAATACGGTCAAAAAGAAAAAGATACCAGGGGACAAAACTATTTCAATTTATATTGCACTTGTCCTGCAGGACAACTGACTTACAGTGTTAACTCATCCTGCAAACACATGCAATTGTCCTTTAGAAGGGTATGCAATAAAGAACATAAGGAAGTGATATGCTATATGACTTATTAAGTTCCTTATAGCACTGCTAAAATAATACTTTTACCCAGTCAGTTTCATAACTACATCCTATATACTGACAATAGGATTTCACAGTCAATACTCAAAAGATGCTAGTTTCACCCTCAGATTTTAGCACTCGTCCTGTAGGAAGAGTGCTTTTGAAAGAATTACTCGTCCTTTCTAGATTTCACTCTTAATTATGAGCGGACGGGTGGAACTTTTGTCCTCTGAGTTCTATAACCTATGGGCTTGGTCTCTCAACGCTAAGCACCTCGCAGAGCTACTTCAGTCACAGGTTATTATAAGGCAATCAACCTAAAAATGGAGTGGTCAGTTGAAACCTGGCCTCAAAGATATAAAACTTTTTTTTTCAATCTGTACTCAACTGAGCATGAAATTTCAATTGCTTATAAAAAATCAAAATCTTAAGAATGAATACTTTTCTTGCTTTCAAACTCAGATGCTGAAATATTTTACAAATATTTTATGAAATGCCAACCATTTTATTTATTTTAACATTTATGAGCTTGATAAATTTTATGCTCAGTTGAGTTAAGCATGAAAAAAGTTTTATAACTCTGAGACCTGATGAAGTTACTTGGCATTGTGGTCTTACTTTCATTTCCATCATGTGAGCTATTTCTTATCCGCCTCTTCATGAAGGGTAAAGCATGCCATGGTAACACCAGTCTACAAATCACCTGAAGAATAAACAATAAAGTATGAACAGGAAATGCCATTATTTCAGATCATAGACCAATCCATGGCACTCTGAGGAAGAGACAATACACAGACATTAGAAGGCAGCAGGAATGCAATTTAAGTTAAGGAACCATCCGTCTCTTCCTTCATCTAGATGATTGCCAAATTAGAAAGGTCAATTAGAACTACATAGCAAAACAAAGATTAAATTTTACAACAAACTGACACAATGGGAGCAGCAACAAACCATGGCAAAAATAACTGTACTGTATCCTTAAGTTGTCTTCTTGCTTGTTTACGAAGCAAGTAATAATTTCCAGTGATGCTATAATTCACCCTATATAGGAGCGCACAGGCTCTTGGAGGATCACCCTGAGTACTTATGTTTTTTGCATACTGAGTGTCAGCTTTCCTTGACTGAATAATAAATTGTATGCGGTTAATACATTTGGGCCAGGATATGACAAAGGTTCCTTATGGTTGTGATAATCAAAATCTAGCTGATGTTAAATCTGTAAAGTACTAGTACCTCTCTAGAGCATTTCCTGAATATTTGAAGCAATTATCTTTAATATTGAAGAATATATGCAGGTTTGAAGCGTCATATGTAATCCAAATGTGACATCATGATAGCCCTTGACCCTAATATGACATCAGAGTGCTTGTCTCAAGTTGCTTGTTGCTTATTTTTAGCTCAGTTTAAACATCTTACAAATATAATGTATTCAGAAGCACTAAGTCATAAAGTTAATAGGGAGTGCAGTGGCTCAGTGGTAGAGTGCTTGACTCGAGACCGAAGGGTAGCGGGTTCGAGCCTCACTGGCGTCACTGCGTTGTGGTCCTTGAGCAAGACACATTTATCCTAGCTTAGTACTGGTTAAACCCAGGAAGAACCGTCCCGCATAACTGAAAGATTGTTGAGTGGACGTAAAGAAACAAATCAAACAAACATAAAGTTAATGCAAATATTTTTTATGAAAATATAGCTGCTTAAGTTGTTATTAAGGCAATTAAAGTGACCCACCCTTCATTACGCACCCTTGTATGCGTTATTGCATCATTGTTGCCGTGGCAGCATCACTAATACAAAGCTTCAAATATAATCAGAAACGTTTGCTACATTGGTGACATCAAATTATAAGAACATGTTTGTGGTAATATAGAAACATGTAAAATTTTGTAATTTCAGGCGTTTTTCAAATGTCTCTTATGTAATAATTGCTGAAATGATGTAAGGACCCTTTTCTCAGATCTGCTCTATTTTGTATGTTCTTCATAATACATAACTTGACTGAAAGATGTTGTCAATGTAAAAATTAGTGCAATTACACTTCCCAAGAACTCACTACCTATACTGTTGAGCCATATAAGTTTTCAGTTTTCTTACCCAAAAGCTCAGATCAATGGTCAAGTTGTTTCTCTTCGTTCTTGTCAAAGCGCCTAGCTGGGTGAGTTAGAGGTGATGTTTTCACTGTCTTGACTTTCTGCGCATCTTGTACTAAAAAGAACAATAGAAAATGATCAGTGTTGGCAACGTGACAAATGTTTGTCTTTGTGGCAAAGAATGATATACACCAAATGAAACAATCTGCTAACCAGATATTAACTATAAATAATTATTTAATGGAAAATAACCACAGTCTCAAGAGAACATTGCAGCTCTACAATTTGGTTTTGTTGATGGGAGGGAATCAATTATGAAGATATTGTTTGCTAAAGGTGCACAATTTTGGGGCTGATTCAGAGTGTTATCAACTTGTGAAAGATGTGTGGCAAATGGATATATGAGAAAGAGAGAGAAAAGGAGATAATTAATGCTTGGTATATATTCAACAGTTTGGATCAAGAGCATTTAATATACTTCTTGTTACTTAGATTTTCAGCAGATCACAAAAAGTCACAGAGTTAGAAAGTAGTTTGAAGGACAGCAAAATCCCCCACAGAAGAATGACCAAGTCTGAGTGGTGAAATCATTGACTTGTAACATCTCACTAAGGTGAACATTTGAGTGAAGATTAAATACTAGAATTCCGAGAATCGGATGTGTTGCCTGGCCAAACAGAAGTCAAACAAAACAAATTTGTCAAATTTATATCCTGGGCGAAGGGTTATTTTAGAGAAACTTATAAATCCCAAAACATAAATCCCATTTCTCCAACTCCTAAGTTCACCTTCCATATCATACAGATCGAAGCTATAAGCCTATCGACTAGTTTTCAGTGGTAAGTTCAATAAAAAAAAAAAAACAATCTGTACTTTTCAATATCTGACTTCAACCTGACCGAGAGGTCAGGGAGGGATGTATGTTTGTTTATTTGATTTGATTCTTTACGTCCCATCAACAATCTTTCAGTTAAACAGGGACGGGTCTTCCTGGGTTGAACCAGTACTAAGCTAGGATAAATGTGTCTTGCTCAAGGACCACAACGCAGTGACACCGGTGAAGCTCGAACCCGCGGCCCCTCGGTCTTGAGTCAAGCACTCTACCACTGCGCTCCCTAGGCGGGTGTATGTAAGGTCATAGTGATTTCTTCTGTGTTAGTCCATACTTCTTTACCCTTAATTTGATATGCAACATGACCACATTCAGAATTTTTTTTACCTTTTAGTCCAACCCACAGGTTGAGGAAGTGTGTAAGGAGAGATTATCTGCTTGCATGGTGATCTCTGCTCCATTCCCTTTAATTTGATATGCAACATGACCATGTTCTGAAAAAGTTGAATTTTGACCTTTTGACCCCTAGGGTCAGGTGGGGGAGGGGGTCTGCAGGCTAATTATTTGCTACCAAGTTGCTGCATTTGTGATTCCCTTTAATTTGATATGCAACATGACCATGTTCTGAAAAAAGTTGAATTTTAACCTCTTGACCCCTTCTCCCTATGGTCGTAGGGGGAGGGGGGATCTGTGGGCAAAAAATTTGCTACAATGCTGCTGCATTTTGTGATTCCCTTTAATTGATATGCAACATGACCATGTTCTGAAAAAGTTGAATTTTGACTAATGACCCCATCCCCAGGGTTGGGGGAGGGGGAGGGTCGGCAGGCAAAATATTTGCTACCATGTTGCTGATTTGTGATTCTCTTTAATTTTATAGGGCTTAAATGAAATATATGTGTGGTTCCTGTTGCATACCAACAAAATTTATGGTAGGTAGGTAGGGAAATTATTAAATTTTGTTCTAACATTTAACAAAGAAAATAGGGAGCGCAGTGGCTCAGTGGTAGAGTGCTTGACTCGAGACCGAAGGGCCGCGGGTTTGAGCCTCACTGGCGTCACTGCCTTGTGGTCCTTGAGCAAGACACATTTATCCTAGCTTAGTACTGGTTCAACCCAGGAAGACCGTCCCGCAATACTGAAAGATTGTTGAGTGGACGTAAAGAATCAAATCAAACAAAACAAACAAAGAAAATTGTGACAAAATCTGAAGACCATCTTAATGTTTAGGGTAGGGTTAAAAAAATTAGGGTAGGTAGGCCAACAGGAACCACACATACATTTCATTTAAGCCTAGGCAACATGTTCTGAAAAAGTTTAATTTTGACCTTTTGATCCCAGGGTCAGGGGGGAGGGGGTGGGTAGGAGTCTGCAGGCAAAATATTTGCAACCATGATTCTGCATTTGTGATTCCCTTTAATTTGATATGCAATATGACCATGTTCTGAAAAAAAATATTTTGACCTACTGACCCCATCCCCAGGGTCAGGTTGGGGGTAGGGGGTCTGCGGGCAAAATATTTGCTACCAAGTTGCTGCATTTGTGATTCTTTTTAATTTGATATGCAACATGAACATGTTCTGAAAAAGATGAATTTTGACCTACTGACCCCATCTGCAGGGTTGGGCTAAGGGGGGGGGGGGGGTCTGAGGACAAATTATTGGCTAGCATGTTGCTGCATTTGTGATTCTCTTTAATTTGATATGCAACATGACCATGTTCTGAAAAAGTTTAATTTTTACCTTTTGACCCCACCCCCTAAGTCCACCTAGGGGGTGAGACACAGGCCTTCAATCGAAAATCACGTTTGATATGTTTATATTTATTGTACCTCTGTCTGCATGTGAAATTTCACTAAAAATATTGACAACTTACTGCGAAATTTAAATATTTGACCTTTGACCCGACCTTTAAGAAGGGTCAGGGGGTGGGGTAAAATTTGAATCACTGCCATGCTAATCTAGAGGCACTGGGTAACCATGGCCTATAGTGAGAAGTTGTCAGATATTATAGTTTTGGAGAAATGTGAAGTTCATTTCACAAAAAAGCCAATATAGCTTTAGTATTAGCTAAACGAAAGTCAAACAAGAGGGCCCTTGGTCGCTCACCTGAGAATGACTGATCAGTGGAGTGGAACCATTTGTGATATTTTGGTAGAGTGCATCATGAGGAACAATTCTGTGAAATTATAATGAATTTGGGTCAGTGGTTCAGGAGATGTTGTTTAAATGATTTCTTATCTGGAGCTCTGGCAGTCCTCTTGTTTGGTGGAACAGAACCATTTATGCAATTTTGAAAGAGGGCACTATGGGGAACATTCATGTGAAGTTATATGGAAATTGGAACAGTGGTTCAGAAGATGTCATTTAAAGACATTTCTTGTCTAGAGCTCTGGCAGCTCCTTTGTTAAGCGGACAGTAACCATTAGTGTGATTTTGGTAGAGTATATCATGAGGATCAATTCTGTGAAATTTTGAATTTGGACCATTTGGGTCACGAGGTAATGCCGTTTAAAGGTATTTCTTATCTGGAGCTCTGGCAGCCCTTTTTTTCGGCAGAGTGTAACCATTTGTGCAATTTGAGTAAAGGGTATTATGAGGACTAATTCTGTGAAGTAATATGAAATTTGGACCAGTGGTTCATGAGGAGATGTCTTCTATAGACATTTCTTATCTAGAGCTCTGACAGTACTTATGTTCAGTGGACTGGAACCATTCTTGCAATTTTGGAAAAAGGTATCATGAGGAACAATCCTGAGAATTTTTTTGAATTTGGACTAATGGTTCAGATGGAAATGCTGTTTAAAAGGTATTTCTTATCTGGAGCTCTGACAGGCTTTTTTTCAGTGGAGCATAACCATTTGTGCAATTTTGGTAAAAGGTATTATGAGGAACAATTGTGTGAAATTATTTTGAATTTGGACCAGTGGTTCAGATGGAGATGTTGTTTAAAAGATTTCTTATCTCAAACTCATGAAGCCCTCCTGTTCAGTTGACCGAACCCATTTATGCAATTTAAAAAGAGGCATCATGGGGAACATTCATGTGAAGCTATATGAAATTTTGACCAGTGGTTCAGCAGGAGATGGCTTTTAAAGACGGTTATCTTGAGCCCTGGTGGCCCTCCTATACAGTGGAGCGAAACCATTGATTTATGCCATTTTAAAAGAGGGCATCATCATCGGGAGAACATTAATGCGAAGTTATATGAAATTTGGACCAGTGGTTCAGGAGGTGTTGATTGCAAACATTTCTTATCTAGAGCTCTGGCAGCCCCTTTGTCAGTGGACTAGAACCATTTGTGCAATTTTGGAAGAAAGCATCACGAGGAACAATCCTGTGAAGTTATCTTAAATTTGGACCAATGGTTTAGGAGGAAATGCAGTTTAAAGGTAATTCTTATCTGGAGCTCTGTCAGCCCTTTTGTTCAGCAGAGTGTAACCATTTGTGCAATTATTGTAGTAGGTATTATGAGGAACAATACTGTGAAATTATTTTAAATTTGGGTCAGTGGTTCAGGAGAAGATGTTGTTTAAAAGATTTCTTATATGGAGCTCTGGCAGCCCTCCTGTTCGGTGGAGCAAAAGCATTTATGCAATTTTGAAAGAGGACATCATGGGGAAAATTCATGTGAAGTTATATGAAATTTGGACCAGTGGTTTAGGAGGAGATGTTTTTTAAATATATTTCTTATCTGGAGCTCTGGCGGCCCTTTTGTTCAGCGGTGCAATTTTGGTAAAGGGTATTATGAGGAACAATTCTGTGAAATTAAAATGAATATGGACCAATAGTTCAGGAGGAGATGTCTTTTAAAGATATTTCTTATCTGGAGCTCTTGCGCCCCTTTTGTTCAGTAGAGCAGAACCATTTGTGCAATTTGGTAGAGGGTATCAAGAGGAACAATACCGTGAAATTATTTTGAATTTGGACCAGTGGTTAAGGAGGAGATGTCATTGAAAAGATTTCTTATATGGAGCTCTGGCAGAACAATTTGTGCAATTTTGAAAGAGGGCATCATCACGGGTGGGCATCAGGGGAACTACCGCGAAATCGCGTTGACGTAAATTTGTTCCTTCGTCACATCCGGGACCTTTCGCAGTAGTGGCATCATCACAGAAATGACAAACAAAGGTAGGTACCCTCGCTTGTTTTGATTTTTTGTAAAAGAATGAGCTATTTAAATATTTGACAATGTTATTCCATGAAGATATGATTTACCTTCCTAAAAAGGCCAAATGCGATGTTGAAAAAAGCCTTGCTTTGAAATGAGAACCGTAACCAAATCAAGCCCAAAACGGGATTCAACAGTTTTATGTCAAAACGAAGAAAGTATGCAGATGTTTTGCCAGTTTTAGCTCAGAAAAAGAGCATTTACAGTATATATGTGTCAGTGCATGAAAGTTCTGGTGAAACTTTAAAAATGCGCAAGCTAATCTGAGTCGTGGCACATGCAAAAAGTGACAAAATCTCATGTACCGACACATATATACATGTAGATAAATGATATACGCTTCAAGTATATTTTGGCCGCTGGAGGAGACCTTATACTTAAATCTGTAGCCCATCTGTGTCAAAAGGCTGAGCTAAAGGTTGTGGGGTCTTAGAGGTGAGGACTTGGAGTGAGGCAGTACTAAGCTATGGTTTCAGACAAAAAGATTTTTTCATGTTTTAACCTTTATAGGCCAGGGCTTATTTTTTGGCTAATTTTATAGCCGTTATTGGGTTATATTCCCAATGCCAAAAAGTATCTTTTTTCCCCAATTTTTGGAGGAAAATTCCCAATTTCAAATCGGAAAAAAATGAAGAAAAATCATCATTTTTATCATGGTAAAATTTGGCTTAAAACGGTCAAATATTCAACATTGCACAGTCTTATATGGATACATCATGCAGTGGTGCTTATAATTTAACACTACAGCTAATTCAGATAAATATATGATGTATTTTATGATTTGACAATACAGCTAAAAGCACTAAAAATTCCCAATTTTTGGCATTTTCCCGCTAAAATTCCCAATCCCAGGGGTATGGGTCATTGTCCCAAAATGGTGAAAAAAAAGCCTTGTAGGCCTATATGTAAAACATGTGACCCCTGGCAGGGAGCGCAGTGGGTCAGTGGAAGAGTGCTTGACTCGAGACCGAGGGGCCGCGGGTTCAAGCTTCACTGCATTGTGGTCCTTGAGCAAGACACATTTATCCTAGCTTAGTACTGGTTCATCCCAGGAAGACCTGTCCCTGTTTAACTGAAAGATTGTCGATGGGACGTAAAGAATCAAATCAAACAAACAAACATGTGACCCCTGGGGCAGGGCCATTTTGACCCCAGTGGCATAAATTGAACAAACTTTGTAGAGGTCCACTAGGTGATGCTACCTATCAAATATCAAGGCTCTAGGCCTTATGGTTTCAGACAAGAATATTTTTACATGTTTTTCTCTATACTAGAATTCAAAGAATCAGATGTGTTGCCTGGCCAAACAGAAGTCAAACAAGGCAAATTTGTCGAATTTATATCCCAGACAAAGGGTTATTTTAGAGACACTTATAAATCACAAACATAGATCCCATTTCTCCAACCCCTAAGTTCACCTTGGGTCGTGGGGGGAGGGGGGTCTGTATGCAAAATATTTGCTACCATGTTGCTGAAATCATGCTTTCATGGGGGGGGGGGGGGATATGCGGGCAAAATATTTAAAATCTTGATGTAGGTAAAGAACCTAAAAATCTCACTTGTGCAGGACCTGTTTTGGGGAATCCGGGACGTTTTGCCCCCAAACCATTTCCTCCCCTAGTCGTTTCGCCTCAAGACGTTTCCCTACTGGTTGTTTTGCCCCCACTAGTTGTTTCGCCCCTATAGTCGATTTGCCCCTAGTATATATATATAAGATGTTCTGTCAAGTTTAATCTGGGTCTAAACCGTTTGCATACGGCAAAAGTCGCCACGTAGTTTAAAGGCGTGCAAGTTCATAATGTTTTAGTACTTGAGTATGTCACTCTTGAAACTTGAATGCACAGCAATCTAGTTGGACTACAGATCTATAAATCGTCCTCATTTACTTCCCTACTTAAGGTCAGCTGCAATGGCTCTGGGGAGACTGCATAAAAGCACAATGTTCTAATTTGAGCGAGCCAGTACTAAGAGAAAATAAACTTTAGCTTGAATTTCAGTGCATGTTTCTGACTGTGCCATTTTCAATCCTGTAGAATATTTGTGGAGGGAATCTGAATAAAATTATGAAAATTAAACATGTTTACTCGGACAGTAAACTGGGTCCAAGATGTTAAAGATAGAAAGAAAAACTTAGCATTTTCTGTTTATTTTTTCTTTCTATAGAAAAAAACTCTGTCTTCAAGCTCATGAAGCTATTAACTTAAATGAATAATATGAATCTTTCACACAGCACAGACTCAATGGTGTTTTATCAGATCAAACTCAAACCCGCCTCAAACCACTTGCCCAGCTCCAGGGGCTAGTTGAAATAGTGAAATTTCACGTCTTGCTTGTTTAGCTAGAACGAATAACGAATGGGCTGATCAGATTGCGCTGATGCAAGGCTGTTTTTCGCATCCAACAACATGGAGTTTTCTAGAAATGAAGGTTCATTTTTCTTTTGGGTGCTCAAAAGAACCGTCTCGATGAGACGGTTCTTTTTAGTACCTGCAACAATGTTTGGGTTGGACAAGACAAAAACTTTTATACATTAACGATCATAAATCCATTTTTTACATTGAATTAATAATTATTTTTTAATGATTAGTGCATGAAAATTAATAACTTTATATTTATTATATGTATATTGTACTGTGTCCAAGGTTATATACACTGTCTAACACACTCATGGCAGGCATGCAACATTCAATAAACACTCAATCTATCAATAATGGATAATTGATAATCGTTCACACGCTTTGATAATCCAATTATTGCTGTTGTTGTGTTGTGGATTATCTTAATGGCTCGTTGACAAATTTGATGGTTACTATTTGGATAATATTGTTTGTATTGGCCAATATTTGGTGTGAGTCTTCATCTGCTACCATATTTTGTGTATACGAACAGCGAAGGCTCTGGCCAGACTTTAAAGATACACTGGCTCGTCTGAGCCTCCTCTGCTCGCCAATCATGATACTGGATTTCTTACAGAGAAATTGAAAGATATCAAACTTTTCAATGAAATGTTACCCACTATATATATATATATATTCAAAGTGACGTTGGATCGGGGTCCGTACTCTTTGCATTTCCTCAAATATTATATCTTCATGAAAAACCTTTTGCGACCTTGGCCCTCACTGTCTGCAAACATTATTTTATCAATTAAACAAAAAAGACACATCTCTGAGCATTATAGTCTTACCAGAAGCTGCATGACGCAACACCTGGTCTGGATCTGCAATGTTCACCAAGTCTGACAAACTGCAAACCTCGGGAAAGACAAAGAAAATGCCGGACTCCACGCCTTACCTCCTGTAACCAATGTGAAATGATTTGGAACCAGATCAACCCCGGTTTCTCTTGCCTGACCTGGGTCAAACTGTTTGCCAGTTACAAGTCCCCACAAGCGAGAACGGGATAAGTCAAGGTGAATAAGCATTGATATTTATACATGTGTCAAGAATAATTTTCACATTAAAATTCTTAGGTCGGTGGAAATCTGGCTGATAGGGTGAGTGAGCGAGTTTGTGTTTAATGTCCCACCAACAGCTCAGTCAGGGGTTTCATTAACTTTTTTGGCATCCGGATAACAAGGCAAAGTAAGCGGGTGATTTGACGGTATTTGCCTATAGACTCTATACAAATTTATCAAAAGTAGCAGGGGAAACATGCCTGAGTAGAAGGGGAAAATCCCCGCCTCCCTCCTCTTAATGAAACCCCTGCTCAGTACGTAATATGGAGACGAGGCCACGACTTAAAGTCTCGTACGGCAGACTGGAGGAGCCTGGGATCAAACTCAGGACCCCTGGGTACTAGGGCTGTGGATCGTTAGGTAAGTGGCGATCCGATCTGATCCACGATTCATGAGTGACGATTCACAGATCGAACTGCGAGTCACTGGTTAATAAAAAAAAAGTAAGACTCCTATTGTTGGGTCTTTTCACTTAGTAAATCAGCCCTTTATGTTAAACCAGAAGTACCACATGTATACAGTTTGTTATCAAAGAAGATAAGACTACATTTCCACTCACTACTGCCAAGGCATGTAACACAATTTGAACATTTGATTTTATGCCGTCCTGAACTTGGATAACAAGATATTCTGACAGAAGTGTGCTGATTTCAATATAAGGCTCTTTTCCTTTGTCATAGACAACATGACCTGGCTCATGTAGGCCTAATCAGCTGTCGCCTTGTCGGCAAGAAAAAAAGTTCAAAGTTTGAAATTTATTTGATAATTGACATCTGATGATTTTTTTGGCTCTTTTTATTAGTACATACCGATGAAGTGTGTTTAAACAAAATAGATTGGAATATATTATCACCTGATGTTGGAATACTGTGAGGATTTTAATTACCGATAAAGGATGTCACTAACCTGCAAGATCAAAGGTATTTCAATAAGAGATATTATCAATAGAACCGTAGTCAAACTGAAAAAATTCAATGGATTATTTTGTGAAAAACTTCTTGTTTCAGTTAAAAAAAGGTAAAAAAAAAAAAGAAAAAAAGATCGCGATCCAACAATTTCGGCAGTGACGAATATCCATACTCGATTTCATATTCAGATCCGCGAATATCCGAGTACTCGGATACTCGCAGCAGCCCTACTGGGTACAACCTTCACTTATACTATGTTTAAATGCTTCGTGTCGGGAAAAAAATTCTCGTATCTTATTTCAAGCCACCGTTGACTCAGTCTGCCAAAAAATGACCTGATATTCAGACAGCACATGAATTCGTTATTTCAACAGTCTGCAAAAGCTAGGTCACGTGATTGCGTGAATCTACCGGTTTAACTTGTCGATGCTCAAAAGTCTTTTCAGATCTGGATACAAACCACTTGTTATCAAATTCTGTTGATTCAATGATCTAGGCATCTCTGACACTTCTACAACATTTTTTTCTGAAGCAGACGTCACTCTATCAGTATGACAGTCGTGTATGAAAGTAAGAAAACGGAAACTCGCCATATCTGCTTATAGTCCAGTCAATTTACTTGAAAATTTGACCAAACCTCAAACAAATTCCTTCAGAAAAGGTTTTTAGATTTTCATGATCTATAAGGTCCATAGATTAACTGTAAAAAAGTCCTAAAAAAAATCGCAGGCAAAATGCATTTTTGACTCTTGTGAAACTCAACTTTTGGTTACACTAGATGAACTCTTACACTTTAATGACAAAGGTCTACAGACGGATATTGCAATTCTAGATTTCTCCAAGTATTAGCTTTTCAAAAAAGCTGGCGGTCGTTTAGCCCTATCACTGTATATGTATTATTGCACAATGCCAGTGCCGGACTGGGGGTGAGGCTGGGGGCACGTGCCCCTACCCCCCCCCCCCCCCACGAAGAGGCCGCGGTGATTGGCCTTAAAAAAATTTCGCGCATTTTTATGTAGGGTAATGGTTTGGTTGTGTTTGGGGTGTTTTGGGGTATTTCGAGGCCGTAGTTATCCAAAAAAGAAATTTAGCGCATTATATGTACGGTGATGGTTTGGTGGTGTTTGGGGTGTTTTTGGGTGGTTTGGTGTGTTTTGGGTAGGTTTGGGGTATTTCGAGGCCGTAGGTTTCCAAAAAAGAAATTTAGCGCATTATTTTGGTGGGGTTTGGGGTGGTTTTGGGTGGTTATGGGTGTTTCAATGGACCGCACGACGGCTATGCTAACAGATCAAATTCGAAAACGAGTTTGCCTACAGATTCACGGACAGTTCTGCCTCGCGCTGTAGGTTAACCCACGATATTTGGTACCCCGCTAGTTGTTCGGCAGCTCATAAAAACTAGCCTGAGCACGGCATAAAGGTTCGGTCAAAACCTGAATTTGATGTATTTTTAGCCCAAAGTTTATATATACGGCTGGCCACGGCCGACCGTAATAAGGCGTTTGATACTGTGCCACACGAAGAACTCTTGTGTAAGCTAGAAAGCTATGGGATTACAGGATCACTACATGGGTGGCTAAGAACCTTCTTATCCAAGAGACATATGCAAGTCGTCATTGAAGGGGAAGCATCAGAGAAAGTCACCGTAGATTCGGGCGTACCACAAGGGACAGTCCTTGGACCTATTCTATTCCTATGTCACATAAATGATCTACCTGAAGCGGTACAGTCACAAGTTGGTTTATTTGCAGATGACTGCCTGTTATACCGTCCAATCAAGTCACAGTCAGATCATATAACCTTACAAAACGACCTAATAGAACTGGAAAAGTGGGCTGACAAGTGGGGCATGCGCTTCAATGCCAAAAAGTGCTATATCATGAGTATCAACAATAGATCAACTCATTTTTACAGTCTGAACAATCATATTCTGAAACAAGTTGAAGAAAATCCCTACCTAGGACTTACATTAACTGAAAATTTGAAATGGTCGTCACACATAACTAAAATAACCAAGAAAGCTAATTCTACAATAGGATTTTTACGTCGGAACCTAAAAAGTTGCCCGCAAGATTGTAGGAAGTCAGCATATATATCACTTGTCAGATCAGTGTTGGACTATGGATCCATAATCTGGGACCCCTATCTCTCACGCGATATTGAGAAATTAGAAAGAGTTAAGAGACAAGCAGCCCGTTTTATTACTGGAGATTACCATTCAAGGGAAGAGGGCAGTGTAACCGGAATGCTTGATATGCTTGAACTGGAAACGCTCCAACGTAGGCGCAGTATGTGCAGATTGTTTTTTCTTTTTAAGGTGGTCGAGGGGTTGGTTCCAGCCATTAATCCTGAAGAATATTTGAAACCTCAAAAACAAAAGAGACGTATAAAACCAAGGACATATGAAAATTTCAAAAGTGTTAATATAGTGGAAAAACATTCGGTAAATCATGATAGGGGATATGAAATAGAGCAGTGCCACAGTGAACAATTAAAAAACTCATTCTTTATAAAAACAATTATTGAGTGGAACCATCTTGAACAAGAGGTCGTGCATGCTGAGACAGTAGAGGGCTTCAAGACCCTCCTTAACCACAGAGACTAGACACTCTCTCTCCCAGTGCGTCTAAGCTGAAAAGCCCTGCACTGTACAGAAGCAGAAGCATTTTTTCAGGGGCCAAAAAGGGGCTTTTCAAGCAAATATGTGAATAATGATATTTTTGGAATTGTTTCAATTCACTAGCAAAACTGCAGTATTCTTTTACATTAACATTTTGAACTCAATTTGTTAAAATCTTTATTTGGCACAATGTTAAAAAGCTACCAAAAGAAAAAAAGGAAATATTTTCATCGCCAAATGCATTTTTGGGCAAAATCTGAAAAAATTAAAGAAAAAATGTCAAAAAATGAGTTTTGGATATTAATCATAAGCATGTGTAGAATATATCCTCAAAATGTATTATCACATTTATTATAAACAAGATAGCAAGATGTGAAGTGAAGAAACCAACATAATTATACCATTTTAGGGTTGATGGAGGGAAAGGCAGGGGGAGGGGGGAACACTGGCCCGAACGTTTGAACATAGTGAAAAAGAGATTTCTTAGCTTAAATATGTATTTATCAAACTTGTTTCACCTTTTCTTTAAATAGCTCAACAGCCTGTAGATGCAAATACAATGCTTAAATATGATACCTGAAAATGTATTCTGATAACTCGTAATGAAATATTTTTTTAGTTTGCTTACTTGTTGTTTTAGTGGTAGGAAGGGGTTGGAAATCATGTAAAACTAGAGAAAACAAATTAAACTGTGGGCTAGATAGTCAAGTTGTCACACCCACTCACCCTAGTGATGCCGCAGACATATTTATATCTTAAAGAGCAATCATTATGCGCAGAATAATTGATAATTACACTGTTAGTTCAAGCGACCCATAGCCTGTGATATACGTTACCCTATTGAAAGTGTCAAAAATAACTCCTGACAGTTTGGAGTATAACTCAAAATAGTTATATTAGACTTTATCTTTATTAAAAGTATGTATATATTCTATGTATTTAACATTTTGGCTACAAATGTAGGCTTTTAGAAAATAAGTTTAGCTTCCATTCGTGTGGTGTACGTTACATATTTAACATTCCCTCTAAATAGTTCAATGTTGGTGTCATGTAAGTCATTTGTGTTTGCAAATAAATTTTGTAGCATTTTAACTATTTGTCAAATGAAGTGACAAGGTAAATAATTTGTTTTGTCTTATTTTTAAATAACGTTTTGGGTTCTGTCATTATCAATGTATCTGTAATGAGCTGATCAGCATCCCTTACCCTAACAGACTATACCATTTATATGGCAAAACATTACAACCAACTAGATGTTTGCATTTTATGCTGTATTTTCTGTAATTATGACTAAAATGCTACACAATCACAACACATTCACTTATTAATGTTGGGTAGAGGACTTAATATAATAAAAAGACTTACGTTACATTGCGTAAATAAAAAATCAGGACATGGAATTCCTGATCAAAATTGACTTTGGCCCTAGAGAGATCTGAAACAAAGTATTACTTTAAGGAGTAGTCATTACTGTGTTGAATTAAAGATGTTTTATCTGGTGAGGTTATGTTGTAATGACTATTACAATTCATTACCAAATAGTCAATATTACGTCTCCCTTTATGTGGCTTTACAACGTCTTTACCCTGAAATGACCAGTGATTGTTTTTGCCATTGCTATTTTGGCAAGATCGTATCAAAATTAAAAACATGAGTCATACAAAGTATTCTTACATTAGTATTAATGATTTTATTACCCATCTCTGTAACGTATGTAACAAATTGTCTTGTTATTGATTTCGAAAAAGCAACAGCTCCCTTGCCTAATCAACATAACCACCCCAACCCATCATAAAAAATTTGCAATCGTATCCTACCTTAAATAGTGACTGTTGGTGTAGTAAAAAGAGATGTCATCTGCCTGTTTTTGATTGTATATATATAATTACTCTATTCAACTTAGTATAAGTCATTTGATCGTTTGTGGTATATGTTAGCTATAAGCAGTTAGACAATCCCAATATTATACGGATGCCAATTGTTTAAAAATTTGACATCTAACTTACAACGGAAATTCTTAGAACCTGAGTTTGCTGTTTTATGCAGCAACTAACACTGCCCCTGAATACGGTAATGCTGACTTATATTGCTAGGTAAAAACCTATACTCTTGTGATTTTTGGGATATTTTAGCAAATGTCTTGACTAACAGAATTAATTGTCTTTTAGTAAAAACAATGTATTTGGTTTAATCTTTGATAAGTTGTACGCAATGAGTTTTTAAAGCTTCATCCACATGAATCGAAAATACCATGCACAATTTTTGACAACGATGATACTATAAAATATAAAGTGCATTTTAGATAGCTTGTTTGTAATGGGCTTTTAAACAACTTTACACCCCCTCCATCCTCCATTAATTAAAATTCACACATGAAAGCTGTTATCATGGCCCTGGCTTCCCTCTAACTTAAGCAATAATAAGTGCAACCAGACACGGGTTGGCTTGTTTATAGAATTAATCAAATTTGAAAATACCATGTTAATGTTTTATGTGTTTTTGCAAGCTACTTAACAGGGGCCTGATGATGTTTGAGAAGGCCAACGGGGCTACCCTTTGTAAATAAAGCAAAACTTACTCTCAAACTTACTAACTCAGCAGAGAGATGTGATTGGTTCAAGTTAATGCATGTTATGCCATACTTTCTTGTCAATGTGACCAGGTGCAAAACATGTTTCTCTTTTGTTGGGATAAAACGACGCATAAAATGAATGTAACGATGCTGATATGATATAAAATGTAAATTGACACACACCTGACCTAATTATGTAAATATGAGAAGTATGCCATATATTACATATGTTGTTTTCGCAAATAATCTTCATTCTCTTTTGATGAAATCAAGACATTTTGAGGTACATTCTAGAATTTAGAGTCACTTTTTGCTATGTTTATATCGTATCAACAAACACTGGAACAGTGGAAAGTAATCTCATTTAGCTAAAAACTGTAGTCAGAAGGTCACAAGCGTCCCATCAGATTGTAACGAATCTACGCCATGCAAAGTCAAGCTGGTGTTATTAAAATGTATCATAGCTTTGTTCTATTCTACTGCTGAAAGCAGGATACCACTTCAGCCATTCCCAGGATTGGGTTGGGGGCGTTACATATCATTAGCAAACTCAATATTGTTTTATAGCGTGTGTGTTTGCTCTACTTCCAAAGGATCACATTGCTCATATTATTTTGTAATCACTTTTCCACGGAGATTCTTCAAGTTCATCATTCAGTATTTCAATGTTGCTGCAGCTCCAAGAATGTACAAGACCTTGTTTGCGACATGAACACTTTTCAGGCACAGTCACAGCGGTTTCTCTATACTACATGCACATAAGACAATATTTCTAGTGCTGCATATTCGTTAAGTTTTAATTGGTTTGCCTCCCAACCTTCTGTTGCATCTAAGTAATTACCAATTCAAGTTTACACATGTACTCGGACCCAGTATAAATGGACTGGTCACTGGCGGAAATACAAAGTTATGTTGTTTTAGCGTTACTTCAAAGTACTACAGCCAATAAAATTGATTTGGAATGTGCCCCAGATTATACAAAGTTATTCCCGGTATGCAAAGTTGAAACATTACAAGTTATGGTAAATAAAATTGAAGTTTTATCATCTTTATAGGGTGGCGATATCAGCTAAAAGTGCCGAAAAAAGTTAAAAAGGGTACCTAGGTTTCTTGCTGATGTTCATAAATACGGATAAACTTTCAATATATATCTCCAACATACGTCAGTTTTGAATGCTCAGCCTCGTCAATGTATTTCCAATATTTACATTTACCTGTATGTCAGTTACCAGTCTGTATATACTGGGTCCTAGACATGTATAACAAATCTGGGGAAAAAACAGATCTTTTAAGACATCGCTTTCTCTCTCGCACTCTTTGGGCTTGTGAACGTATTGGTTGCCAGCAATTAGGTTAAAAACTATCAAAAACTATCATAGTATTTGTTTTAAGATTTAATGCAACATACACGACAAAATTGCAAGTGAATTTTGCAGTTAGTTTTCACACGTTTATTCTAAAGGACACGGCAGTGATCTGTGGAATTTTTAAATTCATTTAACAGTTCATCAAATTTTTCATAATTGTTATTAGTTAGATCTAATAAATGTTCAATGTATGTGATAGTTGTTCAATGCACTATGCAATAAAAACCAAAGCTGAGTGCACTATCAAGGGTTATGGCCTGGACTGCTGGGTTGATATGGCCCTCCCCTGTGGCTTGGGTCATATTAACCGGGCGGTCCAGGCCCTGGCCCTCAGGCAGTCCATAAACCTTGATAGTGCCCTCAGCTTAGGTTACTATTGCTTATTTTTCAAACAGAACCTTTCTTTCAAACAGAACCCAACGAGTTGTGCTTGAAGGTGAGGAGTCTGATATCTGTCCTGTCATGTCTGGTGTGCCACAGGGTTCTGTGTTGGGACCCTGTCTGTTTCTCTTGTATATAAATGATATGCCGGACATGATAGAGAGTAATATCAGGCTCTTCGCCGACGACACCATAATGTATCTTACCGTTTCAAACCAGGCTGATTGTCAGGCCCTTCAGTCAGATCTTTCAAAACTTGAAACCTGGGAGAGTGAATGGTTGATGGCGTTTAACCCCGACAAGTGTGAGGTGATCAGAATCACAAACAAGAAAAAACCAACCCTGTTCAATAGCACCCTCAATGGGGTTGGACTAAAAGAAACTGATTCTGCTAAATACTTGGGGGTCAATATCTCACGTGACTTGTCGTGGGCGAAGCACATCAACCAAATCACAATGAAAACCAATAACTCACTAAAATTCATTAAACGCAACATCCAGACCAATAACCCTAAACTAAAAGAGTCAGCATACAAGACATACGTCCGTCCCCTAGTTGAATATGCGGCCTCTGTATGGGACCCCTGGCAGAAAAAATACATAAACAAAATTGAAATGATCCAACACAGGGCCATAAGATACATATTCAATGATTATAGCTTCACTAGTAGTGTAAGTAATATGTTATCTAAGCTTAACCTTCCAACACTGAAACGCAGACAAATTTCATCTCTCACTATGTTTTATAAAATCAAGCATCACTTAGTTAATATTCCATTTCCAGGCAATATTCAGCCATCCATGAGATCAAGATATACATTTCCTCGATCTAGGATAAACATTCATAGATACTCATTTTTTCCCAGAACTGCTAAACTTTGGAACAATCTCCCACCTGACCTTTGTAATAGTCCTGACCTCGGATCATTCCGAGCAGGGCTCCTCAAAACTCTTTAAAAAACTGATAAAAACTCATCATCCTCATATTCATCAATTTCAACCTCATTAAACATATTTCATTACCCATTCATGATGCCTTCCTCTTGTTCTTCTACACAGTCATGTTGATTTCTCAGCTCAAAAACCAGAAAATAACAAAATTCTAAAAACTTGTGAATAAAAAAATTGTTTTTGATTTTATTTCTTTTTTTCGAAACCGTCATTTGCGCACGCTGCGCACTCCATGTAATACTCACGAGAGGTGTTTGGAGTACCTGGCAGATTCAGATTCAGATTTTTTTTCCTTTTTTTATTTTGCTAGGTGCACTAAATGTAAGGGGTTGATTTAATCCCAAAATTATAGTTGTCAATTATGCATTAACCTAGCCACAGGCTGTCATAAATTGGGCAGATTGAATAGGAAACTGTCCAAGATCCTTTCGTCACGTGTAGCGCTAATTATCTTTGAGCCCTCCTTTGAGTCACATATAGACTATAGGACGTTTTGACTTGGGGACGTTTTGACATTACACGACAGTTGCGCTACTATTATCTATTTTCGTCTGCTGCTTCATCAACAACAACAAAAATGGCTGCGCTTTCACTTCAGCAGGTTTTTTTTTCTATAGAGTCCCTAACTTCAGTGGTTTTCACAACTGAACAAGAATAGGAAATTGCTGGCTCTGAAGAGAAGTCTCGGTCATGTCCGTCAGCCTTCCAAGATATGAAAACGCGCAGGCCGGTAATTTTTGTCGTCTGCTGATTTAATGAAATTTTAAAAAATATATATTTCAGGAACACTTTCGAACTGTTTTGAATCAGATCAAGCCCCGAGATTATAAAACTTTTTCAATACTCAACTCCGCTAAACACGAAATTTATCCTGCTCATTAAATTTGAAATGTCAAATGAGAGAGACTTAAAGCAAGACTCTTCTTTAGTTGTGCTTGCTTCCTGTCGATTCGACCCTTCCTGTCAATTCGAGCACCATGCTGAATCGGAATTTTAGCTCGTGACAAGTATTCGAACGTCCGAAAATCCGGACGCATCGAAGCGAGAGTTAATAAAGTAAAGATAAAAAGCGGAAAAAGCTGGATCTAGTTGCAATTTCCTCCAAGAAATAATAATTTATGTCTAATATTTCCAAAATACCTTCTCAAAAGAAAGTTTTTAGCCCAATAAGAATTGGTATATTCGTTTTGAAATCACCCTTTTTAGCTGACTAATTCTTTATTGATCACTGAGACGCTTGTTTGACCTAATTACGTTTTTTCTGAAAATTACAGTGCAGTTCACTTGAAAAATTCTGTTACTTTTATCGATCTTTTGTCACTACTTTTTGAATGAAAAAATCAAATTTGGACTTCTTTTCAAGCATATCCCAAGCGGTTAGACAGGAAATAGCGGGACTACAATCCAATACTTAAGATCATAGACATTTCTATGAAGTGATATACATTTTTGGTACATTTTTTGTGTCTCCTGACCCATTTAACTGATGGTAAGCTATTGCTATCATGGAATGTCCATCCTACAGTTGTAAGTTTGTCCTTATTTTTTTAGTGACCCTATCGTTCGTAGGCCTTTAAAAAAATAATAAAAAAGTGAAAATCTGCATTAGAGTTTAGGAATCATTCAGAAGAAACATATTTTTTGAACTGGACTGTAGATTCATATATCACGCTTGACCTTGGTGGTTTTAGCAACCGACCAATCAGAGCAATCGATTTGACAGGAAGCATTTAAGTGATCCAGAGCGATGACATCATGTTGATGAAAGACCGCTGTTTACAAATTTTGGGTTGCTGGCTATGTTAAGTTTGTTTTTTTCTTTGTTACAAATGTTTAGTTAATATTTTTTGCTTAGATAAAAAAATATAGGGAGTAGCCATAACGCGCATGCGCAAAAATTGTGATAAGGTGGTCGAATGCAGGGCAAACCAGGCTAACAGTACAGGGTCTTTCAAATATAATTTTGTATAGAGAGTCCCAGGTTGTAAATTCCCTGCTCAGTTGAGTTGAGCATAAAAAAAGTTTTATAACCTCAGGACTGAGATTCGCTGAATTATAATCTGACTTGATCTGGGTCCAAGCTCTTCGGAAGAAAATGCTCATCTTGAACAGGAATGTTATAGTTGCGCAAAAGACTGTTACAAAATAGCGCTTTTTTTAGGCATACAGTGACGTCCCCTAACATTGCGCGGCCCCTAATATTGCGCACTAGCCCAAGTGACTATGCCACATTTAATCAGATAAAATATTTTTTGATATTCAATATCAGGTTGCTTTTGGAAAAAGAAAAACAGCAATAAGTTTTCACTTTATGCTTTCACTGCTGAGCAGGGGTGAATTTCGGTAAAATTTGGAAAATGTTAAAATATTTCTGACCATAATTTCAAATGACGCAGGCTTCAAGTTATTTACTTTTAATCAAGTTATTGGTGAAGTATATTGTTGAGAACAGCCTGGTGTTACTTTCCCGGGTATATTTTGTAAAAGTAATTCATCTAAGAGATGATATTGAAAATTTTGCAAAAAGTGTGCAATGTTAGGGGACTATTTTTGTTATCCTAAAACAGTGGGGTTGAGAAAAATGTTTTTCATTTTGAACTTTGTGTAAATAAAGTAGGGCTGTGGAAATACCATGCCCGACCTGGCCCCATTTCATTCAGGACAAGTTGAAAATTTCTATTTACTTGTCTTTGGGCAAGTACAAATGTATCAAGCTAAGTTATACCATTCTATATTTCATATTATGATTAATTATTACGAGCTCACATCTTGCATTGAAAACAGTGGGGATCCTGATCAGCTGGCTTCTTCAGGAGCCAGCTGATCTGGATATACACTGTTTACAAGAGAAGCCAGCTGATCAGGATCTACACTGTTTACAAGAGAAGCCAGCTGATCAGGATCCATACTGTTTGCGAGAGTTGTTATCTGATTTTATACTGTTTTCGAAATAGTAAAATTGTTTAAGCACAGAAAGGTATAAAGCTAATTTGTTCTTTCGGTCAAGTAAACATTTTTATGGACAAGAACATTGTGGCCATTTACTTGTCCCTGGACAAGTAGAAAAATTTACTATTTCCACACCCCTGAATAAAGTATAATGATTACTTTATTTCGCTGTGAACAATTTTTCAATTTTGTTTGTTTCTTATTTTATCCAATGGAGGTTAAAAGGCTTAAGTGCGCAATGTTAGGGGCCTTCACCGTAATCGTTGCATAGAATTAGGAAAAGCGCTCGCATATAAAGCAACTCTCGCCTAGTTTCCTGGAAATTTTGGAAAATTTAGCAATCAAGAGAATTAATTAAGCATAATTAAACATGTGAAAGGTGACTAGTCCATATAAAAGTAAAAAGAACTTAATGTTAGCAGGACTGCAGGAGCAGATCCAATATTTCTTGATAGGGGATTCAAATTAACAAAGGGGCCCGGGGGTTCAATTAGTTAGTTGTGTCGCCTGGGAAGCAAGGATGACACAGGGATCATGACTGTGGCGTCCGTGGCCTCACACTTTTGGTTTCCGATCGGTAAAGCAAAAATTTTGACCGCAGACTGGCCCCCCCCCCACCCCCACCCGCCTCCCCCAGAGCCTGGGTATGAGGTCAGTAGGTCAAAATTCAACTTTTCAAGAACATGTTAATGTTGCATATCAAATTAATGAGAATCAAGAATGCAGCAACTATGTAGCAATTATTTTGCCTGCAGACCTCCCCCTCCCCCAGACCCTGGGTATAAGGTCAGTAGGTCAAAATATATCAAATTAATGAGAATCAAGAATGCAGTCACATGGTAGCAAATATTTTGACTGCAGACCCCCCCGCCCCCCACCCCTGACACTAGGATGGGGTCAAAATATATCAATTTAAAGGGAATCTCAAAATGCAGCAGCATGATAGCAAATATTTTGCTCGCAGACCCCTACCCACCTCCACCCCCTGACCCTAGTGTTGGGGTCAATAGATCTAAATTCAACTTTTTCAGAACATGGCCTGGTTGCATATCACATTAAAGAGAATCACGAATGTAGCAACATGGTAGCATTATATTTGCCGGCAGACCCCCCCCCCCCATTCCCCCTAGGGATGGGGTCAGTTACTAAGGTCAAAATTCAACTTTTTCATTTTATTTGGGATTTTAGGAAGCTACCTTTTCCTTCACATTTGGGTAGATGTTTTATTTAATATTTTCGCATGCTCAACTAAGTTGAACCTGGAATTTCAATTGCTTCTAATACAAAGTAAATTACTAAAAAATAAGCATTCAATCACTTCAATCACTTTCTTGTATAATTAATTGTATTAAAATTTATCCTGCTAATGCCAAAAATTGTTGACATTTAAAAGCAGAATAAATTGTATTTACAAGTACAGCTAGGCTGCTAATGAAATATTAAAATGCCATTAATTGCTGAAATTTTAATATTAATGACCACAATGAATTTCATGTTCAGTTAAGTTGAGCATGAAAAAAGTCTTATATTTAACAGGTCAATTATTATGAACTCCCAACAATGATTAAGTTTAGAAACAAAAATACATTTGCTCAATGGATAAAACATGACATTGTCACATGCAAAAGCAACATGCAGACCATCCTTTACATCTACACAGTCCGATTAGCCTTTGTTATTCACTTGCAGGAAAAGATGATAGCCAATTTTATAACCTGCAACTTTTTTAGACAAGTTACTTTTAAGTCTGAATAATATTCTGGATGTACAGAGTATATATATTTCACCTCTATATATGCCCAGGTAATTGTATGCTCATTCGATCCTTCCGCTTTCTGCCCTGCTCAGGGTAAAAGTTTTTTCATTAAAGTTGTTTTAGAATTTATATATGAAGACCATAAGGTGGATTTTTTTTGCCTCCAACTTTGGAAAAGACTGTTTGTTTGATATATCAGACATATGATTATAAGAGGATTTGATTTGATTTTCTCCATCTTTAAAATTATATATGGAGGTAATACATGTGCATTAGATCATATCAGTCTTAATTTTTGATATATGGTAACTCACTTGGTTCTAAAAGAGCTATGTGCATTAAGTGGCAAATTTGGCCCCCTCTGGAGCCAAAAACTGAAAGTTGCTTTTCACCAATTTCATCAATTCGGTTTATTAGAAGACTAGCCCAAGTGTAAAATTCTGGCATTTATTTTACTTTTACCCATTGCAATGGACTATGGTAACAAAAATGGCTGACAAGAGATAGAGAAATTGCCATTTTGGACCAAATTTAAGGCCTTTGGAGACCGATTTTTTAAGAATTAGATATCAGTACAGGTAAATACCAAAAAAATCTTTTTATATTATGTTGTGTGCTGTGATAATTCTCATCAACTGTTAAAATATCTTTTTGGTGTTTGCTTTTACTCTATGTGAATTTCTCTGTCAAATGCCTCAAATTTGCTCCAAAATGTTTATTTTCCTATTTTCAGCCTATTTTTGCGGCCATTCTTGTTACCATAGCAACAGTTAAAGTCGGACTCAATACCAAACTTTTACACTTGAGCTACTGTTCTAAGAAACTAATAGGAAAATACTATAAAGAGCAACTGAACTATTAATTTTTGGCCTCATAGGGGGGCCAAAACAGCCTCTTCATGCACGTAGCTCTTTTGAACGCTTTTCTCTTTCTTTTTTCCAAACAAAATTTTGGTTATCTTGTCTGGAATTCACAAAATGCTTGTCAAAATGGCAAGCACAGAAGACACTGATCAGACTGCTTTTTAAAAAAAAAAATCTGATCTGTGCCTGCATTGTTTGTCTAGGTCTTTATAGCCGGCAACTAGTGTTAAAAAATTTTAGAACATTTACCAATTTTGCTTTCAGACTTTTCTATCGATATATGGAATTATTCAAGAGGAATTGAACCGTAACAAAGCAGGAGCTGATGCTGACATTACAGGATTTGATCTTCCTCCTATTAACAAAGACCACTGTACATGTATTCATGTAAGTTGTGCATTTGTATTTTTCTTCATATACCATATTAGTTTAGATAAACAAAACTTTTTTGGGCATAAAATTGGTAATATTTTCTTATCCATGAGTTAAAACATTTGTTTTGGGTGCTCAATAGAACAATCTCATTCAGATCATTCTTTTGAGTACCCACAACATATGCTTTGGATAGGAAATACGAAAATTAATTTTGGATTAGATTTTTGATTTGGCACTCTTATCTTAAAGCTGGATATTCCATATTCAACATAATAAACATATTGTTCATAACTTTTTTTTCAAATTCTATACACTCAGTCCTCCTGATAAAAGTGTGTAATAATCAGATTTAGTTACCTGCGCATCCCGCACATGTTTTGCGCATATTTTTTTCTCTGGGAAGTTTTATTTCAGTGAGTCCCAGGATGCAATAGTATTGCAGACTTGTCATTAAAAATAGTTTTCTGGACTCATAAGTTTGCAGTTGGACTCATTGATATGGGAAACAGTGAGTCCAAGGAACCATAAGCCCAAAATTGTAAATGAATCACTGAATTAATTAAAAATCAATCTTCTTATTTTTCAACCAAAACATATGTTAACTTGTGTACACACATACTCAAAAGAACTTTCTAGATGAGACAGCACCAAAACAATGTCTAAATTGATAGAAAAGAAATTGTTTTCAAATTCACACTAATTATTTTGTCTAGCTCAACCTATGCTAACCACTAACATCTCATAAAATTTTCATTCAAATGCTCCCAGAAAGGCCCTCTACCAAAATTGCGTAAACAGTTCTGCTTCACTGAATAAAGGAGCTGTCAGTTCTGAAACTGGAAAAATAAATCTTTAAATAAAACCTGAACCAGTGACCCAAAATCTAAATCATTTCACACAAATGTTCCCAAGAATGTCCTCTATCAAATTATACAAATAAATCTCCCTGAGCTAAATATAGAATTATCTCTGCAACTACTAGCAGATGTATTTATGTTGCTAAAGTAACTGGTGGAGTTGAACTTTTAAATTTCAAATTTGAAGTGGCAGTGTTAAATATTTCCTGCTGCTAATTGCTTAATAATCCGTTTTCACTGATGAAGCAACAACACTGAACTGTTCTTTACCAACAGTTTAACTGCAACATTTGATTATGATCTATAGTTGTAGCAGATTTTACTCTTGACTTTTGACATGTGACATCCACAACTGTATTGAAATTTGCAATGTATCATTTCAAATTCAATCAAATTTCTGCAATATTCAATCATTACAAACTATTAAAAGTGTTGAATTAAAATAAACAATCTCAGCTTTATAATGAATGTTTTTATAGGAAGCTATATTTGGGAGAAAACCATAATTTTTACGTATATTCCTACTGAGGGTCAATTTTATTATGTTTCTGAGAAGAAATCATCACTCTGCACTATATGACTAGGATTTGGCAGCGCCTTGCCCTTTTCTCCCTATCACCAGGGTCCGATATTAGGCCCCATTCTCATTCCAAAATATCCTCATTTTTTCCCAATTTTGAAAAAAAAAATCCCCAAACTGAAGCTGCCAAGCTGCTTTGTTTTTTTTATTTCAAATTTTCAGTTTAGCTATCTTCAACATGTAGTGTCCACTCAATGAAAGTATGTCAATATAACATCAATTTCCCTGTCAATAATAACATACGTAACAATCACAAAAACTGAATATTTAATCATAACTGTAAATTTCAGGCATCAACCACTCCCAAAAGAGTGCAATACAAAAGCATGTGATTAGATTTGTAAATACATGGGGCTAATATGTATGCTATTTGTTGTGTAATAGAGCACAAGAATGGACGTAACATGTATTGTAAATTACAATGTCAAATGATCGCATCCGTTCATTTAATGCATAAAATCAGGGATAGTTGGCCTTCAAAGGCAGTAATGTTCTAATAAAGAAAGCATAATGTAGACTTCTGCTGTTTTATAAAGTAAGCATGCTCAAATACATTCTAGGAACATCTGATAGGAACCTGTGACAGACATAAATATGCCAAAAACATTTGACTGATAACAAATTCAAACCCATATTTGTGGTTTCCATCTTTTGTGTGCATGAACTGATAACATATTGGACACAGTGTATGCACCTATACCCATTTATCTTGTATTCATTCTAATTTCAATTACCAGACATATCCTGGGAACATTTTTTGCGGACATAACTTTTTAAGAGATATGAGACTCGGTCCCAAAAAACTTTTCCACATTTTTGACAAAACCACTTGTGGAATATACAGGTTTATTTGTATCTGTCTTTATTCATTTGCAACTGAATTCTTAACTTAATTTCCTATTTTTTGTGCTCTCTAACCATGATTTTTCAAGAAAAAATAACAAGTGTTAATTTGACAGAGTGAGTCATGTCCATAACAACTTTTTCATGGAATTAGTTTTCCAGCTTACAATTACACAAAAGCAACAAGTTTTACCAAATATGACAGTTTATTTATGGTATAGTTGATACATACGGCTAAAACAAGATCAGATAGGGACAAGTTGTGTCACTTTTGGTCAAAAATGAAATGGCAGGAATCACAAAACAAGCTTTTTCTTTCCATAGCTTCATATCTTGTGCATTTAATTCTACAAGGTTTTTGTTGAAGTTCTTTTCATTAAAAAGTTACAGCATTTGAATCAATCTTAGGTGGCAGATCTACGGACACTACAGACTAAAGCATAACATAATTGTATCTTTTTAATTATTGGCTTAAAACAATGATTATACCATGCAGAACTTCGCACAAGTATTGGTGCCCTTGTATACCACTCAATATTTTATTTACAAAAATGATTTCGTTAAATTTTAGCACAGAAGAAACAAGGCTATGAAAATGCTTAAATTTAGTAAACTTTCTAATTTTATTTTTTTAATGAATTGAACTTTAAGGAACAAGTAAACCTCTTAACTTATCACATGATTTTGATTCTTAACAATAAAGTAGTTTAACATAGCCTCTGTCGT
The DNA here is from genome assembly GCA_964019695.1 of Loripinus fragilis. Lineage (NCBI taxonomy): Eukaryota > Metazoa > Mollusca > Bivalvia > Lucinida > Lucinidae > Loripinus > Loripinus fragilis. The sequence goes on from OZ026531.1 coordinate 30,713,395, forward strand.
CAAGTTGTGCAGAAATCAAGTTCAGTCTTAGTGTGCAATATTTTCTACGGACACTACAAAATTGGTAACAGATGAAAAAGTGCAATTTGAAAGTGAAAGATATACTGTTCCCCCAGTTAATTAGTTTGGGATAAACAGCAGGTCCTTCAAATAGTTGAAAAAATACATTGACTTTAAATTTTACAAATTTGCCTGATAAATATAATGAAAGAAATATCAGTTAGGGAAATGACTAATATTGTAAAATTAGCTTGTGTTATATGCCTAAATCATTTTCCTGGTCAGAGGAAATAAAATATAATTTAAACCACTGTTTAGAGCTTGCTCCAAGCTTTCTGAAAATGTATAACATTACTAGGTTTAGATTTAATATAGCAAAATGCAATCCTAAATACACCTAAAAATTAGGCATTTTTCAATGTTATGCTGTTTCATTTTGAATTTGTTAAATTTGGAAAATTTGTATTTGAAATATGTGTGTTGGAAATATAATTTTAAAAAAAAAAACCCTTAAATTTCACATGTGAGCTAATGTAAAATGAACATAAAAAATGTGTAGGCGAAAGGGCAGTAAGTTTAAGCATTTTTTTAAAAAATGCTTGAAGCGTTATACATTTTGATTTTTCTAAAGAATTGACTTTGCTTCACTGAGCCTGTTGCCACTTGGTCAGTCACAAGTATGCATATTTTTTGCAATTTAGTGAAGCTATGGGCATGTTTCTCTGTAACAAATTCAACCACCACCGATGAATTGTCAGTGCCAGTAATTTTTTCCTCACTTTAGAACTGCACTGTTTGGTAGTGGTAGTGTCCGTAGATCACACATCATTGCATCTAGCAGATTGCTGTACTTTAAGGTTAATTAACATGTTTCTGCTAGTTTCTATTTCAGAGGGTGGCACTGATTAAGAAATGTACTGCTTTTTCAGTTGTCTTTCACCAACACTTTTGATATGAGCGGCCAAAGTCTGTCCGTAGAATGTAGTGTCCGTAGATCACACTTGTTAATGTCATAAAATTACAAAAGCATGTTATAATGGCCCATGTTTTTATGTTGTATTTATTACTTCCAACCAAATAAATAGTATGTAAATCAGTATTTGGGCAATTTTTACCTAATGTGTGAAGGGAAGAGGTTCTAAAGGACATATTGTTTCAGAACCATGTATACCTCTTCTTTCACAAATAAGACAAATATAACCCAAATTTTGATTTACATACTATTTTTTTTGGTTACAATTAATAAATACAATCTAAAAATATGGGCCAATATGACATATTCTGTTATTTTTTTAACATTGAAAAGTGTGATCTACGGACACTACGTTCTACGGACAGACTTTGGCCGCTCATATCACAAGTGCTGCTGAAAGACAACTGAAGAAGCAGATCTTTTCTTAATCAGTGCCACTCACTGAAATATAAAATAGCAGAAACATGTTCATTAATCTTCTAATACAGCAATATGCTAGATGCAAAATATGTGATCTACGGACACTACCTGAAACAGTGTAGTTTTAAACTGATGAAAACATTGCTGGAAAAGACAAGTCATTGGTATCAGTTGTATTTTTTACAGAGAAACATGCCCATAGCTTCCACAAATTGCAAAAAATTATGCATACATGTGACCAAACAAGTGACAACAATACAGCAAAGTTGATTCTTAAGAAAAGACAAAATGTATAACGCTCCAAGCATTTTTTCAAAAAATGCTTAAAATTACTGCGCTCTGCCTTCACATTTTTTATGGTTATCTTACATTAGCTCATACGTGAAATTTAAGATTTCTTTTAAAAAAATATGTTTCTAACACACATATTTAAAATACAAATTTTCAAAAATTAACAAATTTGAAATGACACAGCATTGTAACGTTGAAAAACGCCTAATTTTTAGGTGTATTTAGGATTGTAATTTTGCTATATAACATCAAAACATTGTAATGATATACATTTTCGGAAAGCTTGGAGCAAGCTCTAAACAGTGGTTTATATTGTATTTTATTTCCTATAAGCAGGAAAAAAGCTTTAGGGGTATAACATAAGCTCATTTCAAAATCCCTATCTGATCTTGTTTTAGCCGATAGCATATCCCATTTCAGAACTGATTGGTATAAATTTTCACTTTTCTTCAGACCAAAGTTTGTGAACTAAATTTGTCACAAGAACGTCCGATTTTTTCAATGATTTTGAACGTATTTTTATTGAAAAACATATCTTTTTAACAAGTTTTTCATTGAAATTGTCTTTACTATAGATGTATTTAATCCTATCTGAATACATAGAAGTGAGTAATGGTGCAAAGATCAGGAATAGATACAATCAAGTACCACACCTGACCCAGGATACCAATGGGAAAGTGACAAGCTCACAGCTAGACACCACAAACGAGAGCCAAGAGGTCAGCCCTTTCCCAGCAGGTGACCACAAAGCACATATAAACTAGTGGTGGGACATCGGTTGGAAATCATAATCGATCATCGGTTGGAATCAGTTGCTGCTGTCGATGCGATTTTCTGATTAAAATCGATTCCTTATGAATTCGCTTTTGCATGCATGCTTCACTGATAATCCTTGAAAAATCCATATAATTATTTTATAGCGTAGTGTCTTAATATGTAGTTTGGCAACTTTCTTAAATTTTATCAAAGTATCTTTTACAATCTTGTTTGGAAATGCTGACAATAGTTTTATAGTCTCAATGGTATTCAAAAGACTCATTTCACAGGCCTTTCTCAAAAAATGTTAACAGCATTCCAGTTATTAATTAACTGTAATTTATTTCTGTTTAGAAACTAAATGTGTCGAGACACATACAAGAAAAGAAACATCAACAAACAGTGCTTGTCCCTGATAGAAAAATTTATGTCTCACATGTATCAAAGCTACATGAGAGAGATTTTTACAGTTGAACCCAGAAACGACCTAGATGTCATTCTATGACTAAAGGATATTTGAAATAAGTTTAAATCTTAGCTGAACTTAACCCATAATATTTTAACCGATCATCGATTATGACAAAACATAATCGATCATCGCATCAGTTGACCTCTAACGATTAGTTAATCGATTATTGCCGATTATCGGTACATCACTAATATAAACAGACGCGCACAAAGACATAGCAAACACAAGACTGAACAAAAGCATAAAAGATCCACAAAAGAAGTAACACCTTTGAACGGTCAGTAAAATATTTTACTGGATGGCTTAAACCGGTTTAATGGCGTCAACCTCACCTTTAATTCAGATATGGATCAAGACACATAGCTATTTGGTTTGCATGAAAGACCCCTAACTTATCAAATTCAATGCACATATAAATAAAGATATAACAAGGAGATAAAGCAAAGATAAGGACTCAACAGTAAATAAAACTGAATACCGGAGCAAAAGAAATCCAATAGGTAAACCCCGGTGGGCCCGACAAACAGCCATCAGGCCCCCACCATCTCACCAATAGATAATTTTTTAAGTCAGAACCATCATAGAGTCTGAAGTCCGACCCACCAGCGTGCAATTAAAGAGGAAAGCAAAGTTGCCAACCATGATTGCCAACATAAAGCCATTTTCAGCTTGCCTCATAAAGTCGGTTTGCATTTATATTTGATGTCAAAGTTAACAAAACTCACTGTTGCAGTTTAGCTAAGAATGACCTATACCCTTATAAACAGTCATTCTCAGGTGAGCGACCCCTCTTGTTTTATAAATCTATAACAAAACATATCTGCATTTATTTCAGGTGGACAAAATCAAGACCAGGCTGGTGGAAATTTCCTGTTGAAGTGGATTGTTTGGAAACAGAAAATATCTTGAAACAGCAGACTTATATATTAATTATTTGTTATCAATCATAACAAAAACAAGACCAGTTATTTGGAATATTTTAGTTAAAAAGCAAGTGATCAAACTACAGATCCTGAAAAAGCCAGAATTTTCAAATGATGATTACTAGGTGTTCAAATACAATAGCTGTTTTCTGAAGACCTGATATCATCAATAACAGTGTTAGAGATACGCAATTGCCCACTCGCCCCTCACAGGATGAATTTGCTGGGGGCCAGCTGAAAGCCTCAGAAGGTTGCCCCCTGGACAATTTGAAATTCCAGAAAATAATTTTGTTTCATGTCTTTCTTAAAGTCCCATGTTCACTTCAAATTGAGCCTGTGCATGGAAATTCCAACAATGTGGTATGTGGGGCCAGCAAAGCCTCAGATCAGCCTGCGCATACGCGCAGTCTGATTAGAGCCTTTGCTAGTGGATTGAGTATCCTATGAGTGTTAAGCTACTGACTGAACACCATTTGGAGTTTCTAAGCCTAAAAGGAGGCTACACAGGCTCATCTGAGTCTACACTTGTCAAAATACCACATTGTTGAAAATCACATGACACCGCTCAATTAATAAACAATAACATGTTGCCTGCTTCCAGCTTAAAACAACTACACAATCTAAAACTATGAGCTTTTAGAAGTTCAGGTCTAGGCAAACAGTGCAAATCCATATCAGACTTCTCCAGCACACTGTGCAGACCCTGATCAAAGCTCCAAGACTAAGAGGAGCAGTCTAATTTGGGCCTTCACTGTTTGCCATTGTTTCTGCATATTTTTTGCCAAATCTGTACATGTTAAAACTACATTGTTTGCTTACAGCAATTTTTCATACATGTCCAAAACCTCAGTTTAGAGAGTGCTGGATGCTAAATCACGAGGTTGCGGGCTTTATCCTCACCTAAGGTGCGGTGGAGTGTCCTTAAGCAAGGCATTTCATCACAGTTTCTTTTATATTAGTACTGGTTAAACCCAGGAAGTAGTCCCAAAATACCTGAAAAATTGTTGACTTGGACGAAAGCCTCAAACAGGCAAATTCTTCATGTATCTGCATTTTTAGGAATTTTATGAACGAATTGTGCAGACAAGTTAAAATTGTGTGTGTGGGGGGTGGGGGGGGGGAAGTTGCATTTGTCTTCAGGGTTGCCTGCCTGACAAGTTGAATTATCTGGCTTATTTCTAACACTGCAGTATCTCTGTGGTCATACTTCTATGGCAATTTGGGGTTCGTCACCTACTCCGGTGTTATAGTAAAATTACCATCAAATAAAGGCTGACAAAAATGAGAACTTCGAGATTGCATCATCTAGTTAACAACCTCTGTGTTGTTTTGCCAAAACGGAGATAAAATCAGATTTTTAATGTGTTTTTTACAGCTATATTAAACAATATTGTCAATTATGGTTTAGTCATAATTATAAGGGTTTGTCATTGATTAATTATCCATGATGACAAAACCGTAAGTAGTTATTTCATGCCTGGACATCAAACGTTAAAGTTTTCATATAATTTTAAAGCTTAAAGATACAATGTGAATTTGGTGAACAAAAATCAATCGGAACCCAAGCATTTGGGGTGCTTATCTGTGATTAAATGAAGAAAGTGAACATGATGAGAAAAGTACCTTAACACCGAAATAAGTGACCAAACTCAAAATTGCCGTAATGGTATGACCACAGTGAATATGGTTCTTTTGTGATAATGCAACTATATCATTTGAGTGAAATGCTCATCAGTAACTCTTGCATGTCTGTCCTTCACTCTTTCTCTATAAACACCAAATGAATTCTTTGATCCATAGGGAGACTTTTTATGGTGGAAAGCTATTTTTTTAAATCTCCTGAACAAATACTATAGCTTTCAAGTAATAGAAGGCCTCGTGCCCTCAATACTAACCATTCATATTGCTTTAAAAGTTTTAGTTGTGTTAATACGAGACCTAACTCGCATTAACCTTTGTCCTATTATGAGAATGTATCTTGGGATGGCATAGCGTCACATACCATTTTTGGGTCACTGACCTGGATCTTGACATGTGACCTTGTTTTTAGAATCATGTTCAGAGCATATCTCTTGTATTATTTGAGAGATGAATACAAAATTTGGTGTGTAGGTGCATCTTTGGGATGGTCGAGCGTTGAGTACCATTTACGGTTTACTGTGACCTTGACTTCTGACCTAGTTTAGTAATAATAGTGTCGTTAACATATCTCATATTATTTGAGGTAGGAATCTCACATTTGGTGTGTGCATGAATCTTTGAAGGACAAAGTGTAACATACCATTCTTGGGTCACTGTGACTCTGACCTTTGACCTAGTTTTTAGAATATTCGTATCTGGAGCATATCTCTTATATTATTTGAGGTAAGAATCCAAAATTTTGTGTGTGCAAGCATCGTGGGCTAATAAAGTGTCCCGTTCCATCCTTGGGTCACTGTGACCTTGACCTCTGACCTAGTTTCTAAAATTGGCATTGAGTCTAGTACATGTCTCCTATATTTTTTGACGTAGGAATTCCAATTTGGTGTTTGAATGCATCTTTGGGTGGCGTAGTGTCACATACCATGTTTGGGTCACTGTGACCTGGATCTTGACCTGTGACCTTGTTTTTAGAATAATCATGTCAAGAGTATATCTCTTGTATTATTTTAGATAGGAATACCAAATTTGGTGTATAGGTGCATCTTGGGATGGTGGAGTGTTGCATATCATTTACGGTTTACTGTGACTTTGACCTATGACATAGTTTTAGAATATTTGTATCTGGAGCATATATCTCATAATTTGAGGTAAGAATCCCAAATTTTGTGTGTGTATGCATCTTGGGATGACGAAGTGCCGCGTACCATCCTTGGGTCACTGTGACCTTGACCTCTGACCTAGTTTCTAAAATCGGCATTGAGTCTGATGCATATCTCCTATAATCTTTGAGGTAGGACTTCCAAAATTGGTGTGTGAATGCATCTTGGGATGTCGGAGTGTCACATACCATTTTGGGGTCACTGTGACTTTAACCATGACTTCTGACCTAGTTTTTAGAAATCATGTCCGGAGCATATGTATTATTTGAGTAAGGAAACTCAAATTTGGTGTGTGGATGCGTCTTTTGTTTGTTTGATTTGATTCTTTACGTCCAATCAACAATCTTTCCGTTAAACAGGGACGAGTCTTCCTAGGTTGAACCAGTACTAAGCTAGGATAAATATGTCTTGCTCAAGGACCACAATGCAGTTATGCCGGTGAGGCTCGAACCCGCAGCCCTTCGGTCTCCAGTCAAGCACTCTATCACTGAGCCACTGCGCTCCCACTGATGGTGCATCTTGGGACGATGGAGTGTCATGTTTTATTTACAGGTCACTGTGACCTTAAACTTGACCTCTGACCTAGTTGCTAGAATAATCATGCCAGGATCATATCTCTTTTTTTTTGAGGAAGGAATCCCAAACATCGTGTGTGAGTGCATCTTGGGATGGAGGAGTGTCCCTGTTTCATTTTGGGGTCACTGTGACCTTGACCTTTGATCTCGTTTCTAGAATAAACATCGAGTCTGGTGCATATTTCGGTATTATTTGAGGAAGGAATCCCAAATCTGGTGTATGGATGCATCTTTGGATGGTGATATGTCTTGTACCAGTTTTGGGTCACTGTGACCTTGACCTCTGACCAAGTTTCTAGAATAATTGTGTCTCTGACCTCCTTTCTAGGGTTTTCATATCTGGAGCATATCTTGTTTATTACAAATAACTTTCCTCAAATGTGTCTATGCTAGACCAATTCCTTTGGGGGCATTTGTAACGTTGCTGTGACATTTCTTGTTATATCATTTTTTCCATACAATCAATGTACTTATCTTTCTGACCAAAGTGATTAGATACTAGGTATATTGTGTGTGCTACTTCTCCTACAGCATTAAAACCTAACATATGTTTTGGCCATGATCTGAAGTTGTGCATAAGTTTTTGATATACATGTAATCCCCAGATTAATTTTTTGCCACTTTTTTCACAAATTGACTTGAGTCCCATTTTAAGCGTTTATTACTATCAAGATAAGAATGTGCTCAGGACAGGGTTCCCACAAGCTCTGGAAATCATGGAAAAATTTGAAAATCACAAAAAAAGTTCCATACATTGAAAAATCATGGAATTTGAAACAACCTGAGTAATCATGGAAAAATCATGGATTTTTGTGAAATGACTTGATGAAACCACCAGTAGCCAGAAATCTAGCTGTCTGACACTTGTGTGTCTGACAGCTAGTTTTCTGGCTACTAGTGGTGTCAAGTTTTAATTATTTCAAAATGCATGCATGGTATACAAGTATGCTGTTGTTGCTGCATTCCGCATTTATGCTCAGCGTGGTGAAGATGCTGCTTAAGGGGAGGTTGGAGGCAGTGCATTGAATAGCCATCCAGGACAAAATATTTAAAGTATTCTTATTAGCTTACCTGAGCCAAAGGCTCAAGGGTGAGCTAATAGTATACCAGTCAGTCCGTCGTCCGTCAACATTTTCAAACATCTCCTGTGAAACCACTGGACCAATCAAACACAAATTTCATATGGAGACTCCTTAGGATGGGGGAACGAAAGTTTGTTCAAATGGTTCTGGTCACATGACCAAGATGTCCGCCAGGCCCATATATAATAAAAACCCTTTAAAAATCTTTTTCTCCAGAACCAGAAGGCCAATGACCTTGGGACGTGGTATGTAGCATTGGGGATGTGGGGGCCTACCAAGTTTGTTCAAATAATTATCCTAGGATGACCTTGACCTAGTAAAGTCAAGGTCAAATTTGCTTCCTAATGCATTTAAATGGGATTTTTTTACAAGTTAATTTTTTGAATACTGTTGAAGCCAAAGACATTATTCTCACTTGATATGTTAAACATAATGAGGCAATGGCTATAAATAAGTTTCAAAGGTCAAGGTTGACCTTTCAGCCAAAGTTGCTCATATTGGAGTCCCATTAATATATTAAAACATAGTATTCTCAGAAACCACTAGGCCAATTGAACTCAAATTTCATGTGAAGACTCCTTATGATAAGTTAGCCAAAATTTAAACAAAATATTTTGGCCTGGCCGCTATGCCTTTGTGTGCTTCTGTTTATATGTGCCTTGTGGTCACCTGCTGGGAAAGGGCTGACCTCTTGGCTCTTGTTTGTGGTGTTTAACTGTGAGTTTGTCATTTTCCCATTGGTATCATGGGTCACGTGTGGTAATTGATTGTATCAATTCCTGATCTTTGCACCCTTACTTTTTTTTGTCCATCCCATTGACATTCTGGACGTTTGTCACCTTCCTCTAATCTGACAGGTTTATCCATCCTAATGAGCTCACATTCAATTACTGGTGATACCTGCTTATGAACTTTTTATTTACTCTTTGTCTGCTAATTATCCTTTGCAGGCTACGTTACCATCAGTGTCTAACGTTTTGAATCCAGATCAGGCCTAACAAAAAGAAAATGATAAAAATAATGACAAATTCGTAAATACACTTTCACGTGTCACGGACATAATGCTCTTGCCAAATACCAGACTTTTTAAGTCCCATTGGGAATATATTTTTGTCAGTATGTTATTAGTCTCTGGCTCTTTCATCTCTTTGGAGGATTTTTTATTTAACCACCAATAGCACCAAAATGAAATGACCACCAAACTAAAGTGTTTCACATTATACTCTTTCGCAGAAAAACTACTGTGGCTAAAGTTGCATTTGATATTGTTTGGAAGATATGAATTAATTTAACTTAGTAACAAAATATAGAGCTTGTGTTTGCTTTTGGTCTAATGCAGATATCTTACCATCCATTTACCAGAACGCATTAATTCATATCGTGACAGTTGGTACCATACATGGCTGGCATCCACTCAAATGCTCCAGACACTTGGATACATGCCCAAAAAGGTGGAACAAGATGTCAATATCTAGGACATTCTTACATTATTTTCTTTTATTGAATCATTTTTATTTAAACAATAGCAACTATTTAGGGTGACAAACACTCTGTGACTACATATCTTGGCCATAAATGCCCCAAGGTGGACCACAGGTCAAACTCTTGTTAAATATGAGAATAGGAAGAGCATTGGTTGGGTGTCTGGGCATTTTCTAGTTGCTAATTACTTAAGCTATCATTTATACAACTGAAATGGAAGCAAATTGTTAAATATAGCTTAACTATACACAGCATCAAAAGTTAAGCACCTATATTTTTGTGAAACAATTTTCTAGCTACCATGAATAAATTTAATTGAGTATAGAAAATCTTTCTCTGCATAAATGAAAATTTAAAAACACAAGTGATAATCCTGATATGTTTACAAAGTCATCAGTTTTTGTGACTTACCAAAACTTGGTTCTATCACAGTGAAATCTTCTAGAAGTAACCCACAACATCTTGAAACAAGTTTTTTGACACAAAGTTATCAACATTTATTTACGTTCACAAAGTTGCAATGAAAATAAGTTAACCCCTATGTGCTCTTTGTTGAACTCACCATCACATACTTTGGCAAAATAGCATGACTGTTTCACTACCTTATCCCTATATGATGCAATTATCTTTATTTATCACGATTATTTACATCACATAATCTTGCTCTAAAAATGTAGTTACAAAGCTTTTTGTGCTTTCTTTTGACGCTGTGTATATTCATTTAGCAAAACAAATGCTATCGTACACTGTATTTTTAAGTCTTTATTTTTCAAGATTTAGTTGATGTATATGTAGCTTCGCATTGTATAATAATGTACATGTACCTATGCATTATATAATAATAGCATTTAGGAATATTTTCACCTGCTTTGTACCACGGAGACGAGAGATTAACAAACTGTGTCAAAGTCAAATTTTAAACAACTTTGAAATTCATGAAATTTGTATTCTTCAAGTTTCAAGATTATTAATACAAAAATGTAGCAAATACCCCCTGTAGGTAGAAAATGTTGTCCCAAGTCAGCTATCTTGCCAAATTCAATGAAGATTTGAATTCCTTATTGATATGTGATGTAAAGTTTGCAATGAACCAGCAACCACAGTTGCAGCAATCAACATATTTTGTAATAGCTTTCTTGAATATCATATGTAAATTGTCTTTCAGCACACAATTCAAATTCAGTGAGTTCACATTAAATGTCAATTTTATTTGGTGTCTTCAAGTGAGGATTAGTAGTAAATTTAGCTTTGTTAGCTTGTGAATATGTTTGGTAGTTTTTTCAGGGTTATATGCAAATAAATATTAGGATAGTCAATGTCAAATGCTTGTTTTACTTGCCTGAGCCAATTCCTCAAAGTAAGCTATTTTTGACCAATCTTCTCACATCGTCCCTATACCGTTTGCTTAACTACATCTCTAGAACCACTAGTGCCCCTTACAGAAATAAAAACTTAATACATGGTTGCCACGGTGAGGGGAAACAATCTGGAAAATTAAAAAAATTCCAGGTCAGTGAAAAGTCAGGGAATTTCTTTTTAGTCAGGGAAGTTTAGAAAAAATGTAAAAAAGTCAGGGAATTTCAAAAAAGTTGCTAGTTAATAGTCTTCTGGAAATTACATTTTCCATAAATTGCAAGCAATATTAGAAAAGGTATGTTTCTGATTGCAATTTATGTTCAGAAACATCCCTTTTCTAATATTTATGGTTTGAGATTTTTCTTTTAAGATTAAATCAGCAAGCATAAATATTTGTACAAAATTTTTCTAATTGTCAATGGATAAAAATAGTAATATGTGCCTTCAAAAGGGTCTGGAAAACCATCAAAAGTCAGGGAAAAGTCAGGGAATTTTGAAAAGGATATTGAGTGACAACCCTGTTAATAGCTCTTTAGCTGCAATTTTAGAGTCACAACCACTAGCCAGAAGAAAGCAAACGGTAGCAGCTAGTGGCTATATATATTGCAGCGCTAGAAGGCTAGTTCTAGCTGTTACTGGCTATAAGAGCGGGTAGCAGGTCTATGAGCAGGAAGCTAGCTGCAACTCAAGCATGATTAACGGGCAGAATTATTGCAAGAAACTAGCCACATGAGCAAAAAAACATAGTCCAATAATACCCTCTACAAAGTTACACAAATCGTTTTGCATGTGTTTAAACAGGTTTGTAACCAAGGTGGATATTTTTAAAGATGCAATGAGTAAACCAACCTCAAACATGATACCAAATATGCCTGTGTTTGTAATCACCATGTATATGTTGTGATGTTAGCTAAAACTACCACCATTAATTAAAATTAAGCTAAAACAAAGCTAAAACTCTGTTTAAGATTACCTTGATGAGACAGCTTATTTTATGTTTAATATATACTTAACGCCAGTAAAAACGCAACTTGTACACTATAACTGTACTACCTGAATTTAATGCTCTTTTATCATTCTTATCAAATAAAAAAATGCGTTTAGATCCCAATATAAAGGGAATATCATTATGGTGCTGATAAAGCAGCCCAAATAAGCCTGTTGTATTTTTTGATAAAGGGACTAAACCAGAACTTTGACCAGAAAAAGCAAAATTGTCTTATTAAGAAGGATATCATATCTTCTTTTTGCCTGGCTCTTTTGGGTCCAAACTTTCTGAAAATTTCAATATTGCTCTACGTTCTATGCATACACAACAGGAAAAGTGTGTCTTGAAGTTTTGACCTTTAAATGGCCATCAAAGTTTGAGCATGAAAACCTGAAGTTTACAAAAATGCGACACTTACGATGGTAAATATCTTGATTAATGATAAGCATAGGCTATGGCCTTAGAATTTACGTATTTTATTATGAAATGATTCAATTTAAATGATATTTTTTGTCACTTCTCAAATTTTGCGAAAAATGTTAATTCAAACATTAATTTTAGGTCCCTCCTGCAAAGTGAATTTTGTGTTGTTTTTGGTATTTTGGTTTGTTAGTGTATAATGCAGTATTTTTATACTCAAATTGAGTACAATTTTAAGATTAAGATGGTTACAATTTTTTGGATGATTTTGTCATTTTTCACTAAAACTTTAGCAGAAGTGTGCCATCGAGCTTAACTTTTGCTGAAACGTTCTTTTACGAAAAGGAAGCTTGTTCATACATAGACAAGGTGTATTTTGCTGCTTTCATAAGAAAAACAACATTTCTACCAGTTGCGTTTTAAATGGCTTTAAGTATATATTAATCATTTCTGGCTAATTGTTTTTCGCATTTTTCCAGTTAATCCCCATCACAAACAAACCTACTCCAGTTATTCATATAATTAGTTGGCTATCCATATTAAACCCTGATTACATAAGCAACCTTATTTTTCTGAATTGTATAAGCACTACTGGCTGAACAATCATAGCTACTGAAATGCTAGTGAAAGCTTTAAACATTGGTTAAATCTACAGACAAAGTGTTTGTGGATTGAGTGATTGTTGCTTCAGACTTATGCCAAAATTTTGATTTTTTTTCTGAAAAAGAGAATGAAAGAAATTTATGCTTGTGTTCTGGAATTTATGCTTTCTTTCGATAAAATGCAATATAACAGTCATTTAATGTGCACAGAGTTTGAGATCTAAGGACAGCATGTTGAAAGTTAATCAATCTGCTTTTCATACTGTACGCATAGTTCTGTTTATCGGGTGTTCTGCCCCAGTTGTCGAGTGTCTAAATAAAATCAATATGTTGCAGTCAACGACCCGACCACTGGGCCAAAACACCTGATATAAAGAACTATGCGTACAGTATGGAAAGCTTGAATAACTTTCAAAGTCTTCCAGCCTCAGATTTCAAACTTTTTTTCACATTAAAGTACTTTAATTTTGCATTTTAACTAAAGTAAGAGTAAATTCCAGAACATAAGCAAAACTTTCTTTCATCCTTTTTTTCTTGAAAAATCACATTTTTGACATAACTGGCGCTGTAGCTACTACCACTCAACCCACAAAAAGTTTGTTAAACAGATACACAGTTCGATTTAAGTGACAATATTTTCAGAAGTAAAATATTGACCAAAATTCTACCCTTTTTTAACAACTAGGTCCACTATTTTGTACACTCGTCGACTGCAACCACCACACAATTATCGACTGCGCTGTTAGAGTAGAGTGGTTCTCTAGCGTGAACTAGAAAGGACTCAAAGTAATGCATACCAGAACAAAGACCAACACAGTACCGCCACAAACAATGGGAGGTACATAAAACAATATTTCAGAGCGACAAAACCACTGCCTTATAAGTAGTGCAGCCTAAGCCACAGTGGGTGGGGTCTTAAAGGTATTTTACTGTTGCCAAATTTTCGTCCTAGAGTCAATTGTATTTAAAACAAAATGTGTTTAGCTCACTTGGATTCTCTCTGCCTAATGCAATGCGCCTGTCATAATGTGTGTTGTATAGCGTGACACATCAAGTATTCCTGTCATAAGGTGTGTTGTGAAGGTTCTAACATACGTTATTCCTGTCATAAGGTATGCTACATAGACTGACACACCATATTCCTGGAATAAGATAGGCTCAGACGTTTCTTACATACAATATTCCTGTCATATTGTATGTTGGATAGAGAAACACATATTATTCCATTCATAGGGTATGTTCAGAAGGTTCTAATATACGTTATTCCTGTCATAAGGTATGTTACAAGGGTAACAAATCTTATGACAGGAATAAGGTATGTTCAGAATGTTCTAACACGTTATGCCTGTCATAAGGTATGTAACATAGAGTGACACATCTTATTCCAGTCATAAGATATGTTCAGAAGGTTCTGACATACGTTATTCCTGTCATAACGTATGTTGCATTGAGTATCATATTTTATTCCAGTCATTAGGTGTTTTCAGTTTTTAACATACGTTATTCCTGCTATAAGGTATGCTACATAGACTGACACACCTTATTCCTGGAATAAGATAGGTTCAAAACGTTTTCACATACGTTATTCCTGTCATAAGGTATGTACAGAAGGTTCTTACACGCTATGCCTATCATAAGGTATGTTACAAAGAGTGACACATCTTATTCCAGTCATAAGATATGGTCAGAAGTTTCTAACATACATTATTCCTGTCATAAGGTATGTTACATAGAGCTACACACCTTATTACTGGAATAATGTAGGTTCAGAAGGCTCTAACATACGTTATTCCTGTTATAAGGTATGTTGCATAGAGAAACACATCTTATTCCTGGAATAAGGTAGGTTCAGAAGGTTCTTACATACCTTATTCCTGTCATAAGGTATGTTATATAGAGCAACACATCTTATTCCAGTCATAAGGTATGTTCAGAAGTTTCTAACATACGTTATTCCTGTCATAAGGTAAGTTGCATTGACAAACACACCTTATTCCTGGAATAAGGTAAGCTCAGAAGGCTCTAACATACGTTATTCCTGTCATAAGGTATGTTGCATAGAGAAACACATCTTATTCCTGGAATGGGGTAGGTTCGGAAGGTTCTTACATACCTTATTCCTGTCATAAGGTAAGTTATATAGAGCAACACATCTTATTCCAGTCATAAGGTATGTTCCGAAGTTTCTAACATACGTTATTCCTGTCATAAGGTAAGTTGCATAGACAAACACACCTTATTCCTGGAATAAGGTAAGTTCAGAAGGTTCTAACATACGTTATCCTGTCATAAGGTATGTTGCATAGAGAAACACATCTTATTCATGGAATGAGGTAGGTTCAGAACAGAAGGATCTTACGTACGTTATTCCTGTCATAAGGTATGTTGTATAGAGAAACTTATCTTATTCCTGGAATAAGGTAAGTTCAGAAGTTTCTAACTTACGTTATTCCTGTCATAAGGTAAGTTACATAGAGAAACACATCTTATTCATGGAATAAGGTAAGTTGGATAGAGAAACACATCTTATTCCTGTCATAAGGTATGTTGCATAGAGAAACACATCTTATTACTGTCATATGTAGAAAATGAATTTGATACAGCTGACTAGAGTACAACACAGTCAGAAACGGAGCTGCTGGATGGTTAATCCTGGACAACCTGGTAAGTTAGGGGTAAGTACATAGCTATGGAACTCTTTGAGGAAAAACATGCATATATAATTACATTTTATTATAACATATAACATTAAGCTCTTGAAAGATGTCACTGACGAACTTCGTTGGCTGTGTAGTTCTTTAGCACATACTTCAGGTATCCAATTTACTACAGAATGTTAGCTTTTGAATCTGAAAAATAAGTCATTTTTCGAGTTAAATAATAATTTCCCAAATCATTTAAATGCCTGTTTTAAATAAAAAAAAATACTCAGAAGCACTTTCAGAAGGTGCCGTCGCCTCCGTATTAAAATAACAACTTCATCTGAGTCACAAGCGTAGCCACTCGACCACGGCGTCGTCTAGTTAATCTACTGATAGTAAACAAGTTCTGTATACTGTCACGTCTATACATAGAAATGTGCTTTTCAAACAAACAATTGATTTTATTTGCATTTCTGAGTTATTTGTGCAGGAAAGTTTAGTGGATTATTTCATATTTCTAACAAATACATCATTTTAACCCATTTAAGAAAGCGCTCAGTATTGGTATATGTTTTGAATGCTGACAACCCTTTATATCAACTATTCCGTGTGACGTCATGTTCATGTTTACATCTCCTATTTATAACTGCAGTAACCCAAGTATTTTTTTATAGGAGAATTGCACATGATAATAATGGGCCTCGTCGCGACAAAACCTGTCTTCAGGGTTTCCGAAAAAGTGAGATTCAAACTAGCCTGCTCAGCTACAGAGACTAGCTAGAAAGTTGAAATTTCGCTTGTAGCAAAATTGGATGTAATACTTTCTAAAAAAGCGAAAAATAAACGCCCTGATCAGACTGCGCGGATGCGCAGGCTGGTCTGCGCCTTTTTTGTCGCAACCCCCTGAAGACAGGTTTTCTCGCGTCGAGGCCCATATGGTGGTAAACTGTTAGTGTGCAAATGAGTCATTTTTAGCAAAATGGACAAAAGTTCTCAAACAAGAGTCTTAATTGTTGTATGTTTTGTTGTACGTTATTTTATGTCCATTCTAATTTTGCAATCAGCTTGATTGGGGAAGAGAGATCTGGTTGCTTTGTTTGTCTTCCTGGTGTCTTATGATGGTTGTGTGGCTCTTCCTCACGGTACCATGGGTTTGTCTGCGGTTTGTGATTGTGGTATTTCCTGATCATACTTACTTACTATTCTACAGATAAGCGGAGGAGTTTCTCTTAACGTCTAAAATGAAGAGATCAAACATACAATTAAATTTCAAAACGTGTAAATTAAGCAAACTGTCTATCTTCCTGATTGGACAGATACATAAATCTTAAACAAACTAAAACAAATGTCAACAGGCAGATATAACCTACCTGAACACTTACATTTTCTTACACCAATGGTATTTAGTGAGCTAAAAGTATAGTTTACAATTTATATTTGAAAAAGGACCCTTTTATGTAATTCTCCTATAGGAAAGCTGTAAACGTTATTTTTTTGAAACCTTCTGAGAAATACATTTATGTAAATCGAAAATTGCAATCATTATAAAGTATGCCTTAGGCCAGATTTTTTTTATTAGTTGATTTACGGGAAAAAATTTTCAGATTTAGGGTCGGGGGGACGAAAAAAAAAAAAAAAAAGCTCTGAAAATGATCAGTCGATAACAAAAAAATAAAATAAGAGATTTTTTTTCTTAAATTTTTTTTTCAGATATTCCGAGAACAAACAGTAAAACAATAAGGTGTAAAACCAACAGTCAGTTATCAACTTTATAACAGTGTCACTCTATAAAAAAACCCAGACAAAATGGCAAACCTTGTAGATCCTAACCATAATGCTCCTCTAGGAGAAGTCTGATCGGGATCTACAGTGTTTGCAGATGACCATCTGAAAACTTCATCATCATGACAGACTGACTAGTTAAGACTGACTAGAAGTTTGATAATATAAACCACAGAGTTCCCACAGGCTTAA
Source organism: Loripinus fragilis (assembly GCA_964019695.1). Taxonomy (NCBI): domain Eukaryota; kingdom Metazoa; phylum Mollusca; class Bivalvia; order Lucinida; family Lucinidae; genus Loripinus; species Loripinus fragilis. The sequence goes on from OZ026531.1 coordinate 30,731,149, forward strand.
AAAGTACTTGAATTCAGAGGGCTTTCTTGAAAAGTCCTTGGAAATTAAATCTGCCTTGAAAAGTACTGGAAAATCACTCAAAGCCTCATACTAGGGCTCTGAAAAGTGAAAAGTCATTATCCCCGCCCATCCCTGTAGGTGGGGTAACATTGGATACAAATGACTGGTGCATAACTAACGAGACAGGACCAAATGCACCAGAGAACGAGTTGACCTAGGGGGACGAGTTGACTAAGAGACGACTTGATCCGCTTCCAATGTGATGATTGGCAGGCTAGACTATAGAATCTGTCCGCCCAATAAATGTCCTATTTTAAACACTAAATTGAGTGGCGGACAGATTCTAAAGGCGCTCCTATTTATGTTTAAATTCATGGATAACTGACTAAACGGTGTATCCAGCTCCGCAGAACAGTTCACTTGGTTCTCCCTCTCTCGGAGTCTCCGGTGAATACCCATAAAACAGAAACTTGGTCATCTTGGAATATTTTGGATACTTCATTTCCGATGGTTGCTTTCAAACTGACTTGCCGTAATGCTTTTTATTAAGTACCTTAATAGTAAAGCACTCGAATTTCAGAACTAAAAATTGTTGTCGTTAACGGCCATATTGAAAATAGGAAGAAATACTGGTTGTCCGCTTCATGTAAAATAACCAGCGCCGGCTTCAAAACACTGGATTTCTAGATACCAGTCTACTGGATTTCCTTCTTATAACGTTAAATCAATACACGCCAGTAACCAAAGTTGGGTCCAGGGTTTTAGATAAGCTTTATTTTTAACAGAATACAGTACTCGTCCGTTTTTTTAAAAAAAGGAGTAACGAGAAATTTTTTGGAGTACTGACTTTTTGTCTTAAAAAAACATACACCAAGAAACGATTAAGCTATTTCAAGAGGCCGTTTAATTGCGCTCGAGCTAACTGCTTGTTTTCCTAGTCTACTAACAAGAGAGCAAAAGGTAAGATAACAATTTTTATTTGGCAAAAGAGGTGTTGGGTTAAGCAGGACAAAGCCGCAGAGGGGACAAGGGGTGCAGGAGGAGACTACTTTTTTGTAAAAAAAAAATAGTGCAAATAGGAGCATTACGAGTGCCCTTTTAGTGGCTATTGTCTGCTTTGGGAGTGGTAGGTGGGTGAGGGGTTTTGTTGAAATCAAAATATTTGATCAGAACTTGACGCTCCTTAAAATGATCTGAAATATTTTTTTAGTCATTAGACAGACCGAAATACTTTTGTATAAGCCAGTACTTGTTTGGATTTTGTGTATTCGATTCTCGCAAACACAGGTCTCCTGATACTTTTTTTCTAAAAGGAAAAAGCCGCTGGATTTCAGAGATATTTGAAGAAAATACTGTACACTATTACAAGAAGGCAAACACGCTTGGATTGCTTTATTTCTATAACTTTCTTCCGTAGCATTTTGCAGAGAGCGTGTTGTGAAACCGAAAGTAAAACTGTGTGTTACACAGCAACCTCGCGGTTCTCGATGGTTTCCGCAAGCTGCACTATAGATTGGTTCCCCACGTTGATAAAGCTCCACTTCCGCTACGTATATAACGTTTGGTAACTAGTAATTTTTTACAAGTAGAAAATCCCACTCATCTGACTGCGCATGCTCCAGAAAGAGCATCTGTTTACATCCTGGGTCAATTTCGCACATCAAAATGAGAAATGAACATGTACTGAAAACTGAGAAGATTTGCAGCACTTTCTTTTCGATACAAAGTCTTTCAAATATTGCTGTTATTGGTAATTTCGATTTTAAATTTTTTTTTAATCAATTCATATTTTAATGTAAACAGCCGACGGTACTATCCCAAATAGCTCAAGTGGTAGCGCTGTAGCTTAACGAGGTAAGGGTCTAGAGATCGATTCCCACACGCCGGATTTTTTTTTCTTCGGCATATAGTATTTCTTCAAGTAGAGAATCTGCGCATGCTCCAGAAAGAGCGTCTGTTTACATCCATGGATCATCGTGGCTACAGCATGGGATAGAAAGTTATTGTGATAGCAATTAGCATTTAGGTCCCCCTTGGATGGACCTCCCCTGAAAATGTTGGACCCCCTCTGGATCCTTGGGAAAGTATAGTTTTCTCTGCAATAAAACCATAGCCCCCTCCCACTCCTCTGTAAAATAAGTTGAGGACTAAAAAACGTCTCAGCCTGGAACCCCCCCCCCCCCCCCCCTGGCAAAAATTCCTGGATCCGCGCATGATATTATACATGCTTTAAAGTCATATTAAGGTGGTCGCGCACATGCGTTCCTTTTTCGCCACGCCCCCTAACTGTGAATGATGACCACCCCGCCCCCTCCCCTAAAATATCCACAATTTCATCATAGATCCCATAAATTATTTATTCAATCTGAAACCCCTTAAATTATTGAAATTAAATTTCAATGGCGTTTCGCTAGCGGCCGATGGCCCAACATTGAATTCTGGCCTTGCCTTTGAGATTTTCAAGTGGATCCAGACGAGTATTGCTAAATAAATCCTATAGCTTTGTGATTTTGCGGGGCCCGGAGCCCCGGCCCCCTATGGATCCGCGCATGGATAGTTTTCCTCGTAACCAGGCTTATTTAATGAACATGAGACAGAGGGGCCGCGGGTTCGAGCCTCACAGGCGACACTGCGTTGTGTCCTTGAGCAAGACACATTAATCCTAGCTTAGTACCGGTTCAACCCAGGAAAACCAGTCCCTACATAACTGAAAGATTGTTGATGGGACGTAAGAATCAAATCAAACAAATCTCCTTCGCAATGCTGGTCCAATGTCATGTGCTCCGGAAACATAAACTTCTTTTAACACCAAACACATTATTCAGAATACAGACACAGAGGATTTTGTAATAATATAGTGGTGTTTTATAATGAGAGAATGGTCGACATTTGGTTCGATGTTGGTACAAGGTTGGTATGCGGCGACGCCCACATTTCCACCAACTACCAACGTGGGACCAACATATCTTTGCTATCTGTGTAGACACCCCAAACACAAAATATGACGTCCGCTGATATTGTTCACGAATTCCAAGCATATTCCCGCCTGGGTGAGAAAGGGGGGGGGGGGGGTAGGGGTACTCTGATATTTTCATACATCCGTAGGCCCGGACCATTTTTGGGGTTAATTTTTTGGTGTTTTGTGATGACTCCAAAAGATATCCACAAAATCTCCATACCCCAAAAAATAATTATTTTTCTGAAAACCCTCAAAGGTATTGAAATTCAAAATTTTGAACCCCAAAATGGTGCGAGCCCACGTATGAATGAAAATATTATAGTACCCCACCCCCTCCACCCTCTCCTCGCAGATAGAAACAGGGGCCGGGGGCGTCCAGACTCAAATAACAGAAAAAACTCTGATAAGGGTGTTTTTTGTTGTTTTTTTTGCAACTATATTTGGGGTGGCAAATCCTTATTTAACTTATATAACAAAACCTATATAACTTGTGATTTTTCGGGGGGGGGGGGGGGGGGGGGGGGGGGGGGGGGGTCCGGACCACATATCCCTCTCTGGATCCTCGCATGGGTAAGAAATAAGTAATTGTCCACTTCCCTATCACGGATTGAGTTTTCTGAAAGTCTCGGCCGGCGCAGTCGTTAACATGTCTGACTACTGTTTTTTTTTTTGTTTTGTTTTTTTCGGGGATGAGATGTGGGGGGGGGGGGGCAAATGCTTATTTCCAACGAAACCTAAAAGAACTTGTGATTATTATTTTTTCTTTTTTTTGGGGGGGGGGGGGGTCCGGACCACCTATCCCCATCTGGATCCGCACATCGGTTAGAAATAAGTAATTGCCCATTTCCCTGTCATGGATTGAGTTTTGTTGGTGCAAACTGAAAGTCTCATAAGTGTTTCCCCTGCGAAATTCCAGAAAATAGTTGTACCAGGCCGCGTTGCGTCTGACTAGATGCGGGGTAACTGTCTTTTTTTTTTATTTTCGGGGGGGGGGGGGGGGGGGATGCTTATTTCTATAGAAACCCATGGAACATGTGATTTTAGGGGGGGGGGTAGGGTCCGGACCACCTAACCCCCTCTGGATCCACGCATGGGTTAGAAATAAGTAATTTGCCCACTTCCCCGTCACGGATTGTTTATTTTCGGGGGGGGGGGATGTTTATTTCCATTGGAACCTATAGAACTTGTGATTTTTCAGGGGGTGGGGGGCGGGGGTCCGGACTGCCTATCCTCCCCCTCTGAATCCGCGCATGTGTTAGAAATAGATAATTGCCCTCTTCCCCGCCACGGATTTAATTTGCTGGGGGCAAACTGAAAGTCTCAGAAGGTTTTCCCCTTGACATTTTAAATTCGTGATGGGATGCTTGTTTTAAAATCGCAAATGCACTGGACTCAAGACGTCACAGGTATTTTCCAATACCACGTATTTTTCCAATACTACGTCAGTGTGTATGCTATAAATAGACGCAATGGCGTATAGTAGTTACCTGTCTTAATATGCTGACAAGCTATTAAAGGGAGAGAACCAGTCTAGCTGCACTATTGATCCGACGGAGACTTAGACGTGCTTTCATTTGATGGCGAATGCGTTTACGAAGATTTGCAGTGCTTCCGTAATATAACGAACATGCCCGAAGAGAAACAAATTCGGATATCCTCTAACTTTTTCCTACCGTGTAAACAACAAAAACGAAATATGACGCTCTGGAAAAACATCAAAGTTTTGTTTTTCGTACATGATATGCGCTAGAAATTAAATAAATGCGTATCCTGTTGGGTGAATCGATCTCGCAATCCATTTTTATTTTTAACGAAACGAATAATATTTAGAGTCGGCGGATGGAATAAAATAAAAAAATTAATTTTAATTTTATTAATTATATTTTTTTTGCACTTTCGGGAAAATTACAGTCGGCGGGTTTGTAAATCAACTAATAAAAAAATTCTGGCCTTAGATATTGATTTTCAACTTGCTCTTTAATCTTGGTCTAGACAATGATAATTAATTACATTGCAACTCCTAAACAATGTCACGGCTATTGTCTCTTTGGGTAAATATAATTCTACATTTCAAATGTCTGTCTGAATCTTGTCGCAATAAAACAAAATCATTACAAGAAGTATCTTTATAAAAAAGATAATAGTTGAAGTTTACATTGTGGCAGTTTATGTGAAAAAGTAATTCAACTTATTATAGAAATGGACAATACTAGACGTTTGTACATCAGAAAATGTTAGTGTCTTGGAGAGAGAACTACCAATATTATATGAGCTGTGGCATGTGATTTCCAACAATGTGGCATTTTCACATGTGTAGACTCGAACGAGCCTGTGCACCCCCTTTTAAGCTGAGAAACTCGTAACTATGTTCAGTCAGTAGCTTAAAACTCATAGAATATTCAAGTGACTAGCAAAGGCTCTGATCAGACTGCGCGTATGCGCAGGCTGGTCTGAGGCTTTGCTGGTCGCACATATCGCATGGCTGGAAATCTCATGCACTGGCTCATATTCTACACCGCCCAAACAGGATTACAAATGTTTCTGTTCATTCCAATGAAAACTTTTACACTATAGATTATTTTTCATTTGTACTCATTGATAAAGTGGATAATGATTGACATTGGTTATTAAAGGAAAAATGCTTGCTGAACTGCTTAAATAACAGTTTTCTAAAGAGAAAGGATTCCACTATATTGTACCCAAATCCAAAAGACTAACAATTTTGGATCTTGTTACATCAGTTGGCCATTTGACGTCATATAGTAATGGCATCAAACATTTTCGTAACATGCATAACAATTAGTCATTTTTGAACATTAATGAAGGAATAAATCCAAAAGTAGTTTGTGAATAATATTCTTAAGTTGTACTTATTTTTTTCTTTCAAACAAAATAAGGATAAAACTTGCTATATATCTTTTCAGGCATTCTTTTTTATTAAATCACCATTTATGTTAGATAGTCAAGACTATTTGAAAAAAGTACCCAAAGGTGCCTCAATGTATTCAATAGACTGTCCTGATTTTATTATATTACTTAACCGTATCAAGCATGATAGAAAATTTATTTGGCCTAAAAGAGTTCAGTTGATTTATACCAAGAGACGTTTCACAAATTAAGTAAAACATGCTGTGATGTTAGTGATTCACCTAATTAAACACACTAATAAAATGGATTAAAATAATAATTCTTTCCTAATAAGGGTTCTAACTCTGTTAGGGAAAATATATTGTTTAAGATTTATGCACAGGTTGAGGGCAGACAATCTTAAAAGGAATCTAGGATTTGTTCCAACGAAATACATCAATGTTTTCTTACTTCATTTTAACTGTCCAATGCGAACAAGATTGTAGAACTGAATGTTGTTTATTGAGTTGGCTTTTACACATCTCAAGATATATTGTACTAATATTTTAGTTATTTGAATTATGTGTACTTCAGGTTTATTGCATGTAGGAGATGAGGTTTTAGAAGTTGAGGGTAGAAGTGTTACAGGGAAAACTCCAGATGAAGTTGTACAGATGCTGGTAAGTAATTATTTGCTGAAGAACATAAATCAGATGATTTGTTAAAAAAATTGCTCTTTTAATGTTGATAAACAGACTGAAGCTACTAACACACAAGGCAGTGGGTAATTGCATGACTTTGTGTTGATACGCTGCACAGAAAATAGTACATAGCATTTTTTATCAAGGTAAGGAGCAATTTGACCTTTGATCTTGCAATTGTTCTTTCTTAATATACTGCAATAATCGTTCAATTTAATCCAAGCACCACACTCAAGGTGACATTCGAATGGATCTAATGCTTCCATACAGTTCTCACGAAAATTACTACTTTGGGCAAACACCCATTTGCCCAAAGTACAAATCTTTGTTCATGTCACTATGCTTCAATAGTTCCGGTTAATAGGGATGGAAACAGGTACATGGATTGATGGATACAATGGCTAAAACGGAGAGAATCGATATTCACTTATAGAAAGAAACCAACACTCCGTGTGGTGTATCAACACACAAAAACACATGATTCCTATTTTCAGAGTTTTAAACTGTCATTCCTAAAATAGTGTAGGTTCTCTTTACTTTCAAATAACAAAGTACCAAAGCTGGCACAATACTGTAAGAGGCAGTGAAATTGCTCCATACTGTAAGGGGGAGTGAAATTGCTCCTACATTATTTTTGTAATATGCGCATAAATCATAAAAAAGAAAAATGTTTAATGTTAGAAACATTTCAAAATAGCATACATTATATGGATGTTAATTGTCACTAGAAAAAACTCATTTTATTGCAAGTCAACAAAACAATGCGCAGATTGGTCTCTTTGGAAATAACAAAAGCTAATCTTGTTAGAAAACTTCAACATGCTAGCTAGTCTCTGTAGCTGAGTAGGTGGTTTGTACCTTAACTGGCCCAAGACCACCATGACAGGTTTTTTGCCCAATGACCCTTATATGTCCGTGTCACGAGAAAACCTTTCTTTGGGAGCTCCGAAAAAGTGAGTGTCAAAACCAGTCTCCTCAGCTACAGAGAGTAGATAGAAAATTAGAATTTCACCTGTAGCAAGTTTACATATGATACTTTCCAAATAGCGAATAATACAGGCGCTGATCAGACTGCGCGGATGCGCTTGCTGGTCTGCGCCTGTGTTGTTCGCAAACGCCAGAAGACAGGTTTTCTCACGTCTAGACCCATATTATAGCATGTGAATACTTTCTAATAATTTCCTTATTATAATTTTTCAGACACGTATGACTGGTTCTATAAGTTTGAAGCTGGTTTCTGGCGCCAACAGACTAATACCTTTAAGAGAAAGTAAGGTAGGCTTGATTATATGAAGACACGTGACAACTGGTTATGCCATTTTAGACATCATTGCACTGTTTGTATCCATTTTTAATACTTAGATTCTATCAGTATAATACATAGTTACTTACTCGCAAATACTCTGCCTACTTTAACTAAGCAAACTAATTGCCATCAGGAAAAATCATCATAACTTGTTAACAGTCTTTCGAAATATTATTACCAGCCAGGCCCATTGTTTCAGCGATAAGGAATGTGATACGTTTCATAATAAGGCTCAAATTGCATGGTATATATTTTCCACATTCGAATAGCTAATGCAATTTTCATAGGTGTGTGTTTGCATAAAGCACAATTCCTTATTTTGTTTGAAAAGAATCCATCATAATCGTGTATATCGCTTATTATTTCTGGTCATTACAGATGCGTGTTCGAGCCTTCTTTGATTACAATCCAATAGCAGACGCCTTAAATCCATGTCCTGAGGCAGGTCTTGCGTTCTGTAGGGGCGATGTACTCCATATTGTAAGTCAAGAGGACCCCTGGTGGTGGCAAGCTAGAAAAGAAGGCGAAATAACTGGTCGAGCAGGATTGATACCAGCACGTCAACTGCAGGAAAGGTGTGTACGATATATAACATTTGAGATTATGGTATGACTCAAACATGCAATCTGCGAAGTATCAGATGAGCTGATACAAGCTGGCAGTCTCATTCGAGCGTTAGCTGCTAGCACACACAAATTATGGATATAGATGAAGCTTTAGGCCAAATGAAAGTTTAAGCCATTTCCGGGTAGCTATGTATGCATGCTTAAAGTATGTTTATTTTTCAAATTTTATAGAATAAGCCTCACATCTGGTCAACACACGTATATGCAAACAAAACGTTAATTGTTCTTGGCTAAGTTTAAAATAACCCTTATACAAATCTTAAAAGTTTCAAAATCTCGTGAACTTGTGTCCAAGAAGTGTGATTTAAAGTGACTGCATAGACCCAAAGTGTGGGCCAAATGTGACTTCGAGTTAATACCTAACATTACTGTCATAATGATCAACAGAAGGCTCAATTTGGCATAAATAGCTTAACACGTATTTAAGAATTTATGCGATTTTTAAAGCAATAGCTTTCAACTAACACTGAAACTGTGTGTAAATATGTGACTTTTGTAATTAACATGAAATCAGTGATTATCTATTGAGACTTATGTAGGTGTTACCAAATATCCCATATCCATTGAAGTAAACAGGCAAATATTCCTTACAAAATTTACTGGCAAATATCCCCATAATTAATTTTTCTAAATTTTCAATATCCCTGAAAGTAACCAAAATACTGAACACAGTATCCCATATCCCTGGAAGTGAAATGAATAGTATCCTATATCCTTTGAAGGAAAATGGCAAATATCCTGTATCCCTAAAACCCCTATACAAGCCTCCATATTGTTATGTACATTGTATACTTCTCTTGCAAAAGGTATTATATTTGATTATTTTGAAATTTCAGAAATGAGATGATGAGAAGAACTCACAGCGATGAAGATTTGTCAAACTGTGGAGGGAAAGGATCACGTGAGATTCTTTTTTGCCATTTTGTGAGAAATAACCACTGTTGTTCTTAAGTTTAAAGTATTTTGTTTCTTTGTTTGTTTTGTTGCTTTACGTCCCAAGTCAACAGCTAGGGTCATGGCGGGACGGTCAGTTCACCTAGCCACACTTTTTCCTGGGCAGGCTTGAACCAGCGGTTAACCAGTAATTCGTGCACATACGTTTGCTTGTAACTGACAACAACCCTTCTTGAATAAATCAGCGGAAGGGAGGAGAATGACCGTAGAAGTAATTTCATGATCGATCTCCACGAAAGTATGGGACCGGACCTGGATCGAACTCGCGACCGCAGGATCTGCAGTCAGACACGCATCTGTAGCCAGACACGTTACCAACTGCGCTATGCGGCCCGGCGAGTTTAAAGTAAGTAAGGATGCAAAGATCAGGAATCGATGCAATCAAGTACCACACCTGACCCAGGATACCAATGGGACAGTGACAAATTCACAGTTAGACACCACAAACGAGAGCCAAGAGGTCAGCCCTTTCCCAGCAGGTGATCACAAAGCACATATAAACAGACCCGCACATTGACAAAGCAAACACAAGACCAAAAAACCCATAAAAGATCCACAAAAGAAGTACCGCCTTGGAATGGTCAGTGAAATACTTTACTGGATGGCTTAAACCAGTTTAACGGTGCCAACCTCACTCTTAATTCAGATGTGGATCAAGACACATAGATATTTGGTTTGCATGAAATACCCCTACTCATCAATGCATCATCTCCTAGAACATATAAATCAGGGTATAACAAGGAGATAAAGCAAAGATAAGGACTCAACAGTAAATGAAACTGAATACAGGAGCAAAGAAATCTAACAGGTAAACCCCGGTGGGCCCGACCAACAGCCAAAGCATCAGGCCCCCACCATTTCATCAATAGATAAGTCTTTAAGTCGGAACCATCATAGAGTCTGAAGTCCGACCCACCGGCGTGCAATTAAAGATGAAATCAAAGTTGCCAACCACGATTTGGTTGACCAGCAAGCATGCAGTCTGTAGCAATACATTAATGTTGTAGCCAATCTTTTTATAATGGGAAATTATTTTAATGAACTGCTCTAAAAAATTATTAGAGCCAACAATCTTCTTCAACTTATACACCAAGTCACCATAGAAATCAGGTTCCGAAAGTCCTTGGCGCAAGAGAGATTGAAGTTTAACTTGGAATTTAGAAATCAAATCATACTATCGTCTATAAAATTAAGAAAAGGTTTGCAAAGTTTATGATACTGATAGCCTTGTTTAAGAAGTTTCCGAGTTAACAATTTATTGCGATTGTTGAAGTCAGCAACACAGCTAGATGCTCTTGCAAAACGATTGAGTTGAGAGATATAGACTCCATAGGATGTAGAGCGACGAACATCACCATCTAGAATGGAAAATTGACAATTTCAAAATCAAAGTCGTCACGTTTATCAAAAAAAATTTTTTAAACAATATCATTAGAAATAGACAAATGAAAGTCTAAAAATGAGGCTTCGGTATCAGAGGTATTGGCTTTTTTAAGTTGGAGCTCTGAAGGGTATATTTGACTTACCATATTGTCAAAATAAAGATTATTAATGTTTAAAATATCGTCCAAATATCTGGATGTAGTGTTAAACGCATCAATGACATCAGCCTGATTATCATCAGAAAGAGACATCATAAAGTCCATCTCATAACAAAACAGGAATAAAACTTAAACCAGGAGAGCACAATTAGTTCCCATAGGAATAAAGCCTATTTTGACTTCATTAGGCAGAGGTCTCTACAGCTGTTTTTGTGCTGTGTGGAGTGGGTAAAACTTCTCCCCGTACATTGATATAGTGTTGACATTTTTTCATATTCTGGTCCTTTGGAAATATTGGGTTTGGACGGAAAGCAGAATACCGCTAGGGGGCGTGAGAATTGTTGCACTTACCTTTAGTTCTCATAAACAGATTCAATAAAACCAAGTCTGCTGTTTTCTTATAAAACAGATTCTCTCTATTTCTAAACGATCCGTTTTCCAGATTATTCTAGGGTTTATCTTAGTTATCTAGTCACCAACCAGAATTTTAATCTAACAACTGATGCCTCATCAATATAGATTGTGACTGGTTGAACCTTTTGAGGATAAGTTCGTCTAAGGACAAAATATAAGCTCAATTATATAAAATAAAAGCTCAATCATATCGCATAGAACTTCATAAGTGGTGGGGAAAAGATAGAGAAAATGGCACAACTTTATTTGAAAAGGTGCAGTTTGCAGCTTTTGTTATTAATAGCGAATGTTCTTACTGTAATGTATGCTAGAACCGTATTTCTGATAATAAATTGAAACTCTACGAAAAATAAACAGTCATGTGTAAAATGATAGCCATGATATAACTACAGGGGATTTACTGTTTAAAAATAAACTCGACCTCATCCTGACTGACAAATTGGCTGAAGGTACAGACTGATCAGGCATTTATGAATCATGTATCATAAAAATTATGAAAAGAACTGCTGCTGAGACAAAATTGTGTTTCAAAGAGCAGTGGAAACATGCGATTGCAAGTGAGCTTAGGCTTTCGCTGAACAAATATGGAAGATTATCCAATCAATATGGCCCAGTCTCTACATTACTTTAGCTATTGGTGGGACGTTAAACACACAAAAACAGTTATAATCGCAGTAAAAAACTACAAATTCCTTGTATAATTAGTGCTGTTATTATCGCAGAAAATATAATTTGATGGAACTCTTCGGAAGTTTTCCCTTGATCATCAAACATCTTACCTGGAAAAAATGAAACAAATTTCCAAGTTGTGTGTTACCTAGTGGATGATACTTTTTATGGCGAGTACTTTATCTTTTGTTTGGTTATATTTCATCTACTTTTATTTGTTAGGTCACACAAGCCCTTGCCGAATCAGTCCAAAGACCCCACGTTCCAGAAGAATTAGGAAGACCATGTATCAGGCCCAACAAAGCGGAGGTACTCCGAAACACTTTAGTAGAGGTAGCTCTACTTATATATTACCCAACATACATTATAATCATGACCAGCTTTGCTTTGCATGACTCATGAGTAAGTTTGTCTTTGGGATTTGAAACAAGGAACGCTGAAAACTACCTACAGCAAAGAAAATAAACTAACAAGTATGTCTACACTACCAAAGGATTTATTCTAATAAATGAAAGTTTGGCCATGAATTATCTTGAGTTTGAAAAGAGTAAAAAAGTATTTTTTTAAATTTTCGTGAATGTGGCAGCTAATCAGAACTATCACATGGAGTTAGAGAAGTGCATTTGTATACTGATGTTGCAAGTTTGTTAAAGACAGTATGAAAAATATGTTTATGGATCTTTGCAGCACATGCATATAGAAGGGCAAATCCATCATAAAAAGGGATACAATTAAGACCTACACTATATAGAGGATCTTACATGAGTTCTCTTGTTTTATTGAATTTATTAAAAAAAGTTGAGGAAAAGAGATAAATGTGAGGCTTGGCGAGCATTTTATCTCTTTTTCGCAACAAGTTTAATAAATTCAATAATACAAGAGCACGAATGTTAGATTCTATTTATCATATGACATTAAGGTTACTTTGAAACCTCATTTCTGACGTAAAACGTTACGATTTTGTCCTTATGTATACAACATTGTTATGGACGTCATAACGTTTCCCGAAAATCTGTAAATCACTAGTGGTTTATCGATTTTATGGCATGGCCTTGTTTCACTCCCTGACGCAACGTCAATGATAATGTATTATTTAGCTATTTTAAGAAACGCTGGTCTCACTATTGGCACCAACTCATAATTTTGCCACTCCACCCCTTGTTATAAGCTAATTTATATGCTTTTTAGTTTGAATCCACATGTTCACCTTGCATATTCTTTTGAGCTATTTGGCTACTGTATTTGTACCATATGCTGGATTATTTGTCATAACTAGTTGTTTCTTTTTGTTATGCATTTTAATGGATATTACACCGTTCTGGCTAATTAAATACATTTGCTATTAACATGTTATACCGGCAAATTGTTGGGGTGTCACGTACATACTGTGTTTATACTGTTTTGTGCACAATGAATATCATCGCACAATGGATATGAATATCTGATATTTTAGCCTGGTATTGACTTTTCTATCTTATCCATATCTTATCAAAACTGTCATCGTGTGGGCTGTTAATTGGTAGATTGGAACTCATGCACATGGTCATCATTTGACGGCAGTTATATGTCAAAGTGACATCATTGTGTAACATAGCATCTCACTGTATTTATGAAATTTGAAAATTTGAAAATAAAAAATATGGAAGTTATTAATGAGGAAGAAAAATAATCCATTATTTGTGTGAGGATGAGATAGAAACACATGTTCTTTTGCAGTACAGCTTGTCGTAACTCTACAAACCTTGAGATGCAGAACAGATTTTTCTAACCCACCCTTTGGGTAGATTGTTATGTTCTTTCTCCTTCAATTTTCCTTAATATAATGACAATACGGAACACATTCCATTATGGCACTAGCAATATACCGTCAAAGAATATCATCAACAAATAAAACTACAGTAAAACCTGTATAAAACGGCCACTGAAAAATAGACAAAACAAAGGTCTTAATGACAAATGGTAGCTTAATGAATGTTAAAAGTATTCTCTTGGAGCATTCTGCAATACTTTTGACCTGCATTAAGCGATAATTGGTCTTGAAAACAAAGGGGTACGTGCATTAAGAGGCTATTTTGGCCCCCCCTATGAGGTCAAAAAATAAAAATTTCCTTTCACAAGTTTCTTCTTATTAGTCTATTAGAGCAATAGCCAAAGTGTAAATCTGGCATTGATTCGACTTTTACGGTTGCTAATGCAGCATAAATGACCGCCAAATAGGCTGAAAATAGTAAAATGACCATTTTGGAGCAAATTTGAGACATGTAACAGAGGAATTAATATAGAGCACAAGCAAATACCAAAAAAAAATATTTTAACAGATGATGAGAATTATCACAGCACAAAATATATTAAAAGGTTTGTTTTGGTATTTGCTTGTGCTGATATCTAATTCTTATAAATTCGGTCTCCAAACGCCTCAAAGGCCTAAATGTCAATTTCTCTATTTTAAGCCTATTTTGTTGGCCATTTTGGTTACCATAGCAACCGGCAAAAGTAAAATAAATGCCAGAATTTTACACTTGGGCTATTTTTCTAATAAACCAATAAGATGAAATTGGTGATAGCAACTTTCAGTGTTTGGCTCTAGAGGGGGCCAAAATAGCCCCTTAATGCACATACTCCTTTTTGGTCTTTTTGAGAGTGGCTATTTTACACAGGTTTTACTGTACACAAAGAAATAAAACTAAATAACCCTTTGTATACTAGATATCAGTAAACAGATTCTTCTGTAAACAATGATGACTCTGATACAATGCTGCAGAATATGCCATTAAATCAGGTTCTGCATTGATTGCCATGACAAAACCATCTTCAGAGAAAGAAATACAATATTATTTGAGCCAGTGCATGAGATTTCCAACAATGTGGTATGTGCAACCAGCAAAACCTCAGATCAGCCTGCGCATATGCCCAGTCTGATCAGAGCCTTTGCTAGTTGCTTGAGTATTATATGAATGTTAGGCGACTGACTGAACATTGTTTGGAGTTTCTAAGCTTAAAAGTAGGCTCGCCTTGGTATACACTTGTCAAAATGCCACATTGTTGGAAACCTCATGCAGCGGCTCATTTGGTAATTAAAAACTTTACCCTCAATATATAAGATGGATCATACCAAGGCTATTGTATCAAACTAGTAGGAAAAATCAATTAAAATACATAGAGTACCTTACATGAGTGCTCATGTTTTATTGAATTTATTAAACGAGTTGGGAAAAAGAGATAAAATGCAAGGCTTGCCGAACATTTTATTTCTTTTTCGCAACGAGTTTAGTAAATTCAATAATACAAGAGCCCGAATGTTAGATTATATTTATCATATGACATTAAAATTGTTTTAAATTCATATTTTTAGCGTTAGTAACGTTAGGGTTTTGCCATATGCGGAACGTTAAAAGCCTGATTTTATTAGGTTTCATAAAAATCTGTAAACCACTAGTGGTTTATCCATTTTATTGCATGGCACTATTTCACTCCGAGACACGGCGTCATATGATAAAAAGGGTTAACATTGTTCATATCAATTATTTCTTTCAATTCTTTAAGGAAACTACTGTTCATGTTTTTACTAACTTGTGACTGTGCTACAATTTATATTACCACAGAATATGACATGGATGATATACCGACGTATGAAGAGGTAGAACTATTTCAACCCAATCCGGGTAGATTCCGTCCAGTAGTTCTAATAGGTAATTCTGAACTGACTAATGACTATTTACTACAAGTAAATGCATTTATGTGAGTCCAGTGTGATAATTAAAGTGTATGTTTGCATATTATAGAGTGATATAGTCCAAACATTACTGACATTCTCAAAAGAGTAACTGCAATGAGTGTCAGCAATCATAAATTCCATCAGGCGGTTATATGTATTTTAATTCATAGGAGTGTATTATAATACATCGCGCTCCAGACTTTACTATGCTAATAATGGGAAACCAGAGGTATTGACTTTAACATAATGCAACACATGTATAAGAAGTCACAACTTATTTTAACGATTTATAAACAAGGGAGATAACTCCAATTAGTATTACTGTTTGTGTTATAAAAATTCATTTGGTGTGGTGATGTTTATGTCATTTAACCAAGAGCAAGTACATGATATTGTGTCAGCAGCACATGTATGAGTAAATAACATATGTAAAGCATGTGATTTCGAACAATGTGGCATTTTGACATGTGTAGACTCAGACAAGCCTGCGCATCCTCCTTTTAAGCTTAGAAATTTACAAATGATGTTCGGCCAGTAGCTTAACAGTCATAGAATATTCAAGCGACTAGCAAAGGCTCTGATCAGACTGTGCGTATGCGCAGGCTGGTCTGAGCCTTTGCTGGTCGCACGTACCAAATTGTTAGAATTCTTATTTCCCGGCTCTTTTGTCTTTTCACATACAGATAAGACATTGTCTATTTATTTCATTCTTGCATAATTCATATTCATTTTAGGACCACCTGCTGTGGGTAGGAATGAATTGAAGCGACGTTTAATGGCATATGCTCCTAACAGATTTGAAGAAGTAGTTCCTTGTAAGTCTGAAAATTTTCTTAACCCTTAAAGCGCCAAGAAAAAAATGCATCTGAAAATGTCGTCTGCTGAAGTCGTCTGCTGCAAATAATTGCCTAACATTACTGACGAATTAAGTATAGAAGCAAACAGTGTGGACCCAGAACAGACTGCTCATATTGGAGCAGTCTGATCTGGGTCCACACTATTTGCCATAGAGGCTTCTTAAACAGTTCAGCAGATGAGAAAGCAGACGACTTTTGTTGTGATTTTTTTCTGAAATGAAAGAGAAAAACTATCGAATGAGAACATTCAGTTTATCACAGGTTTAGATAAACAAAAAATTTCAGCGTAAAATTGTAAATATTTTCTTACCCATAATTTTAAGCATACGTTTTGGGTTGCCAAAAGAACCATCTCATTGAGATGGTTCTTTTGAGTACCCACAACATATGTTTTGGTTGACGAATAAGAAAATTATTTTTCTGTTACGCACTCTTAACTAAAGTCCTGGTTTATAATACCTTTTTTACTGCCATTAGTTAAGTAAATTCTTGTATAAACAGACAAGTTAATTTCTTATGCAGTCATTACAAACATTGTCAAAATAAATAGAGCATAAAACAATTAAAGGTATATTTAGGGCTGACAGGGTGGAGCATTACTCTGTATTTACCCTGCGCATGTTCATTCTCAAATGTAATTGGGTCCCTTTGTGTAGTTGTGCATCCATATTTAAAAATACGTTTATGTGATAAGTAATCCAATCTGGTGAAATGGCTCAAATTTGATTAAATTTGTTTTGCTTATAAGTTAAGCACTGCACATGAATTACTGTCAGTGATATTATATTAAGATACACGTTATTCTTTCGCATTTAATTTAGATACAAGTAGGGCAAGGAAACCACATGAACAAGATGGCAGAGATTATCATTTTGTACCTAGAGAAGAAATGGAAAGAGGTATAATAAATCATAGGTATGTGAATCATGTAAACATGTTACCCATACATTTACATGCACTTTTCTTTTAACAAAATCCTTCCATACTGTTTCTGTACCTAAATAGGAACTGGAAAGAGGCATAATACATCACAGGTAGGTATGTTGATCATCGTAGCACTTTTCCTTTACATTTTCTTCATATCTAAAAGACCACATTCATTTTGTACCAAGATATAATAAATCATAGGTATGTCAATCATACCACTTACCTTTACATTCCCATCATATCTAAAAACATCAAATTCATTTTGTACTAAAAGAAGAAAAGGAAAGAGGTATAATAAATCATAGGTATGTCATTATTGTAGTACTGTACCTATGCATTTACAAGCACTTTGCTTAAATGTAAACAAAATTCTTTCATACTGTTTCTGTACTGAAAGAGGGAATAGAAATGTCTTATAAAACATATATATATATATATGGCATGCCAATCATTGTAACACCTAATCTATGCAATTATATGTCCTCTTTCTATCTGATCTACCAAGAAAAGCAATGTAAAGAGGCATTATTAATCAAAGGCATGCCAAGAATGTTATCACCCTTTTATTTCATTTACGTACCCTCACCATCTATAAGCACTCTCATTATCTATGCTAGGTTCTATTGGAGCGCTGTGGCTCAGTAGAAAAGTGCTTGACCCAAGACCCCTGGCCCCGGGTTTGAGCCTCACCTTCGTCACTGCGTTGAGTCCTTGAGCAAGAACATTAATCCTAGCTTAGTACTGGTTCAACCCAGAATGACCCGTGCCTTTATAGCTGAAAGATTGTTGATTGGACGTAAAGAATCTAATCAAACAAACAAACAAATATGCTGGGCTCTCTAAATCTAACTTGTATAATTAAACAAAGCTTTTGTTCATTAATATGAGCAGTATCACAATGTAACATCTTACACAGGTGGAAATTTTATATGTTGAGTGTATTGAAGCAGGGGCATATGTAGATGAAACATATCAATTCACAGGACTTTAGTTAAGAGTGTGTAACATAAAAATAATTTTCTTATTTCTCAACCAAAACATATGTTGTGGGTACTCAAAAGAACCGTCTCAATGAGACGGTTTTTTGAACACACAAAACATATGCTAAAAATTATGGGTAAGAAAATATTTACAATTTTATGCTGATTTTTTTTGTTTATCTAAACCTGTGAATTATTAATCATTATAAAATGAATATTTTCATTTCAGATTCGTTGAGTTTGGAGAATTCCGAGGCAATCTTTATGGAACTAGCTTTGCCTCTATACGTTCTGTGATAACTTCAGGGAAAATATGTCTACTTTCACCTCATACACAGGTACGTCAAGTTCGTAGAGTTCCGTGGCAATCTTTATGGAACTAGCTTTGCCTCTATACGTTCTGTGACAACTTCAGGGAAAATATGACTACTTTCACCTCATACACAGGTATAGCTTCCACAATCATGAAGGAATATACATTTCTGCCTATGTTTGAAATTGTATTTCGGTGAAAAATTCAATTTTCATAGATTATATACTACAGATTATATATTCAAAGTAATCATAATAAAATAAGAGGCAATCCAGTTTTCGATGGCTCAGCATTGAAAATTTGATATGAATTTTACAACAATAAAGTATTGATTGACCTATGAATTAAATTTAGCCAACATTGAAAACATAGATGGAATGCAGCAGTAAGTGGAATTTTTCAGAGTCTACACTGTTTGCTAAGCTAAATTAGTATCTTCAGAGACAGAAAACATCATAATTTGGAAATTCCAACATAGTTCCCTTAATATTGTATATAGTAAAATCCCATTCGTATTGAATGAATATAAATGGGAAATTCATCAATACAAATTGGTTAAAGCAGAATTATAGTATTCCCGCAGATTTCCACCCGAGTGCTTTGTCAGTTATAGGTGTGCCTTTTTCCACAGTAATTGAGTACTGTGTACATAAATCAGGGATAGATATAGTAGCCATACAAATTTAATCCAATAAATTAAAACAGTAAGGTGAACATGTCAAGATAATCCTAATGTGTAAAGCTAAATAGCCATAGTGTCTCCTCAGGGTCAATACAGGCACTATTTGTTAGAATACAAGATATGCCACATCCACATACCACTCTATGCATGGCAAGAAAGAGACAGAGAACACTGACAGCCACACAACAGCAAAACCACAATCGTGGCAAAGCTACCAGCTCCCTCCTCCTCAGCGAGACGACTGAACAAAGGATTTGTAATATTATGGGTGAAATTTTCAGGATTAATCCTGAATTTAGGATTTTGAGGCTGACTTTCCGTAGAAAGTCAGCCTAACGAAGCTGAATTAGGGAAATTAGAATAGCTTCTCTGATTCATTTTTAGATTATCTAGACACAATTAACCATTTCAATATGAATTTATTCATTTTTGTGGGCATCCTGCAAGTTTAAAAAATTCCATTTGTAAAGTTCAGGTTTTGGAAATTTTGAGCTTTCACCCATGTATTATTTCAGTGGATTAAAATGTACTTTCTACATATAAAGTAAAGGCACTAATATGTAGTCATAGACTTAGTTAAAAGGAATTTTTGAGAGTAAAAATGTAAATATTTCTTTACTCATCATTTTAATGTATGTTTTAGGTGCTCAAGAGAACCATCGCATTTTTGCTACGCACTATTAACTAAAGGCTATGTAGTGAAAGTATTCCAAATCTTATACAGTGTATGAAAATCTTAATAGTGATATGTTTTAGAGCTTTGTTTAACCGACTCTTACTTATAAGACTAGCGTAAAAATGTAAGATGACCAATTAGAAATTTTGCTGAGTGTATAATGTAGATACTTTTTTGTCATTTCAGGCAATCAAATTTTTACGTTCTATAGAAATCAAACCATTCATCATCTATATTAGGCCACCACCATTAGAAGTCCTAAGAGCAACTAGAAAAAGTAGCAGAGCAATGAAGACCTTAGAGGGAGGAAACACAAGGTTATTTGCGGTAAGAAATATTAAAATGCGGTGATCATAATCAACCAAAGCTCAAACAGATATATTTTTTCATTGGTTTAACACCAGCTTTAGATTTTCTGAATGCCCTTTAATTATTCATTAAAACCAGAAACATATGGCCAGTCTTATTACATTATATGGCCCTCTACGTGAGAAAACCTGTCTTTGGTGGTTTGCGAATAACAAAGGCGCAGACCAGCCTGCGCATCCGCACAGTCTGATCAGCGCCTTTGTTATTCGCTAATTGGAAAGTATATTTATCTAAGCTTGCTACAAATGCAATTTCATTTTTCTAGCCAGTCTCTGTAGCTGAAGAGACTGGTTTGAGTCTCGCTTTTTCAGAAACCCCAAAGACAGGTTTTGTCGCATCAAGGCTAATATTACGTTGGTGGTAGTGCATCCTGTTTCATTAAATGTTATGCAATCGACCTTTGACACAAGAACCAGATGTACATCCATAACATAATGTTTGTTTGAGATCTGAATAAACCCAGACCTTGCTGAGACAATGTGATAAATATGCCTGCTCATATCAAAATGGTCATTGCTTTTATTCTAATTCTGACCACAGAAAAGTTTTCATACCCATTTATCAGTCATTGCACCTAATAAGTAAAGGCGCGAAAAATACAGATGTAGACAATGGTTCTTGGCTCACTGAAAATACACGTTTAAAGGTTGACTGTTTAGAGAAATTCAGTCCCATTATCTTTGAATATCATCCTAATTGTGATCCTTAAATAGAAGTAGTATTGAATATTCACTGGGTGAACGATTCATTTTGAAGATTTGCTAAACATGTGCGTCCAATCTTGCTACCTCAAAGTTGCCTGGACCAGAAAATTAATGGCGCAACTTATGCTATCGCTAGTTAGTGGGAGTCAAATGCATTTATAATGTTTTACAGGAAGAAGACTTGACTGATATGCAAAGTATTGGTTCAAGAATAGAAGAAAAGTATGGTCACCTGTTTGATGCCATTATTATAAATGAGTTCACTATAAATGTATTAATGTTTGATTCACAGGAAGAAGATTTGACTGATATGCAGAGTATTGGTTCAAGAATAGAGGAAAAGTTTGGTCACCTGTTTGATGCCATTATTATAAATGAGTTCACTATAAATGTATTAATGTTTGATTCACAGGAAGAAGACTTGACTGATATGCAAAGCATTGGTTCAAGAATAGAGGAAAAGTATGGTCACCTGTTTGATGCCATCATTATAAATGACAATGTTGTTGAGGCATCAAAAGAACTCCTGGCAGTTATAGATCAGCTAGAAACCAGACCACAATGGGTACCAATCACCTGGGTACAATGACTAATGGACTTTCCTGGTAGCCAGACTACATAGGAAAAAATTATAATTGGGTAATTCGCTGCTGGACTTAGCTAGAAACTGGACCGCAGAGGGTAGCGATATTCCTGGGTGCAATGACTCATGAACAAGATAGAAAAAAGTAGCTGTAACAAAAGCTTTTGAACAAGATACTTTTATCAATAAGAATGATAAATTCTGAACGTTGTGTGCACGAACAGTCAGTGCTGGTTATTTATGGGATAATGAGTTAAGAGTTGAGCCATGGTCTAGTTAAAGTTACAAGTTGGCATGTTCCCCCATCAAAGACTCAGATCAGCCTGTGCTGCAGCACAGTCTGATCAGAGTCTTCGATGAGCCCTCTATCCATAGACAAGGATCCAAAGTTTCTCCAGATGGAAAACTTAGAATTAGATCACACTCTGTGGAAGTGCATGTTGATTTCAATCTTAGCTACACACACATGCTAACTTGTACCTTATGCTGGATAAGTTTTATCTTATTATCATATAACAGTTTGCTGAGGTGCTACCAAAGACTAAGAAGTTTAACCCAACACTCTTATCAAGGGTATAGGTACGTCGGTCAATTCAAGTAAGGACTGCTGCAAACATTACTAGATGTACTGTTCGTTTGGTATTCAATGATAGTTACAATGACATTTGTGAGGCAAATATGATGCCAGACTGCAGGATCGAAATGGGGAAGAGATACAGTGAAACCTGCCTTAAGCGGCTACTCAGAAGTAGACAAAACAAAGGTCTGTTAGCCATATGGTATCTTAATGCAGGTCAAAAGTACTACAGAACACTTTTGACCTGCATTAATTGTTTAGTAGTCTTGAAACCCTATTTAGGCCTTCTTTTGAGTGGCTGCTTTAGACAGGTTTTACTGTAATTAACAATTCTGCATAAGGTCCTTCTTTAAAATACATGCACAACTATCTATAATGGGGCTAGAAGTATTTGTCTTTATCTAAGCTTCCACCCACTTCAGTACATAGTGTAAGGTAAGACTGTGCTGATATACATGCTTGTCTGAGTCTTTATACTCACTGAAGTGTTAAGTACTAATATTTCAGATACATGTATTTGCATACTGCACATAGAGTAAGCTTTTTATAGGTCGAGATTTGATCAATCCAGCTGTTGTTATTATTTTTTTTTTCTTATAGCCATGTGGACATTACGTGGACATTTTTGACAATTAAATATTTGTTTTTGTAAGATGGTATAATTTGCATCTGATAGGAATGATAATCCACTTTGAAGTATTTACACAGCATAAATGTGACTATTTCCTTTTTCATTGAAAGCTGTAATAGGATAAATATTTAAACATGCATGAAGTTGCACGCTGTAATTTGCCCCAATCACACCTTGAGCTAAAACCCAATGCTTCTCCAAGCCCACGTCCACTCATACCACTGATGCCAAGCAGAGAGAGAGAGAGAGAGAGAGAGAGAGAGAGAGAGAGAGAGAGAGAGAGAGAGAGCAAGCGAGAGAGATCTTCAGGGCTGTAGTACTCTTCTTAAGTATTTCTTATATCCTTAATTAAATGTTCGATTGCCCAATCACTGCCATTCAGTGATAAGCTTCTGCAAATGCTATATTTGTTTCATTGATACACTGGTGTTTCTGATCAACTAAGCTTATAAAAAATAGTCATTTGTACCACATGATTCATTTTCCTTTCAGTGCTATAAAATCTTACAACAATCATTACCTCTCTAGCAAAAACTGATTACTTCCCTTGAAAATATAGCAAGAAGTGAGCAAATCTCACATATCCCCGGCGGTAGCCATCAGAGGTTGTAACAGTTTCAGAGAAAAGACAAAATTGTCAAAAATTTCATAATCCTAAATCAAGTAGTTTCGGAGAAAACGTCGATGAAAAATTTCCATATGTGTAATATAGGAGTGACAGAAGGAAAATTTTAAAATTTAAAAAAAGAAGGTGAAATGTGGATAAGCACCTTACTTTTCATTTACAGAATACAATTTGCTTACCTGAAAGTGTACACGAAATTTCATAATCCTAAATCAAGTAGTTGCTGAGAAAAATCTGACAAAAACGTCCATATGTGTTATCTAGAAGTGACAGTAGGAAACATTGAAAAAGAAGGCAAAATGAGCTTTAGTATCTTTATTTTCATTTACACAATACACATAGCCTACCTGAAGGTGTACACAAAAATTGAAAACACTGGCCCGAATAGGAACCGAGAAATCTGCGACAGAAATTTTCATTGGAGAGAAAGAAAAATGAAAAATTAAGGGACTGATAAGCAATATGTAGCTGTTCTGTTGTTAAGCAATACAACTTATCACTATCAAGCTTTGTACCAAATTTCAGAATCCAAACTTAAGTAGTTGCCGAGAAATCTTTCACAGAAAAAATATCCATATGTATTATATAAGAGTGAAAGAAGGAAAAGATGAAAACTTGAAAAAAGAAGGCAAAATGAGGATTAGCATCTTAATTTCCATTTACACAGTACACTTTGCCTTCCTGAAGGTGTGCACAATTTTTTTTAAAACACTGGCTCCAATAGGAGCTGAGAAATTTGTGACAGTTTCCATTGGAGAGAAAGAAAAATGAACAAATAAAGTGACTGATAAGCAATATTTAGCTGGTTTTTGTTACACAATACAACTCATCACTATCAAGCTTTGTACCAAATTTCAGAATCCTAACACTGGTAGTTGCTGAGCAATCTTTGACGGAAAAAAGTTTACAGACAAACAAACAAACAAACAAACATAATTACAGAAAAGGCAAAAGCTATATACCCCCTATATACTTCGTACCGGGGTATAATTAACTCCAAAGGCTGAATTGTAGAGTTTTGAACTATGAACTGCATCAAGACTTTGTTTGGCACTTTTATCACTGCATCGTGCTAAACTGTTATGTAAAGTTATGAGGAGAGGATTAATCCGCAAAATGTTATATCTGAAAACAAAAGATCTACATGGAAGATCAAGCCATAAAGCAGCAAATTAGTGAAAACCCTTTCCGATGCAAATTTTATTGGTGCTTAAAGGTTTAGGCTGCATCCCCTTATCTGGTTTACCTGGAATAAAAGTGGACAAGTCCTAAGAAATATGGCATTATATAAAAAGCATGTACTGTTCTGGTTCACCATATTTACTCTGATTATCAGATAGTTAACCCCCCCCTGTACAAATTGGTTATTAAATTTGGAACTAGAGCATTTAATGCAGGATGAAGTCTAGAGATAGTAGTGATTGAGTGGCACATAGAGTAAATCTAGTCATTCCTATACTTACTTGGAGATAGTATGGTATTCAGTAAACCAGTAAAGCTTCTAACGGCGACTTTTGTCGTCTGCTTATAGTCTTTGCAAAAAGTTTGGATCCTGATCAGAACCAACAGAAAGTGAATCCGTTTCTGGATTCAAACTGTTTGACACTCCGATAGTGTTCCTGAAAGAAATATTTGAAGAAGTTGACAGATGACAAAAAGCATGAAAAAACACCCTGTGTGCAGAGTTAAAGCCATATAATAAATTAGGGCCACATTCCATGATGACCATGTTTTGTGTATTTATAGTAAAATATGTATGTTTTCGATAAATACACGAATTTTGTATATATATGTACAAATGAGCCGTGACATAAGATTTCCAACAATGTGGTAGGTGCGACCAGCAAAGCCTCAGATCAGCCTGCGCACATGCGCAGTCTGTTCAGAGCCTTTGCTAGTCGCTTGAATATTCTATCAAAATCAAGCTACTGACCAAATTTCATTAGGAGTCTCTTAGCTTAAAAGGAGGCTGCACTGGCTTGTCTGAATCTATTCATTTCAAAATGCCACATTGTTGGAAATCACATGTAGCGGCTAAAATGTTCTTCCCTAATAAACTTGTAAAATTCAATATTTGCTCTGTTTCTCTGTTCTTTTCAGTTTGTCGAATTTAACTGTCAACACAAGATTTAAAAAAAAATCATTTTAGCATTTCTAATGTATTGTCATACACGTACCTCTAGATGGGATGCTCATGTTTCATCACAGAATGTCAATTTGATTTGATTGTTTCTCTGCGATGACACGTAGCATAAGTTGGAAAACTTACAAGCTGCTGTCATGCCAACCAAGAGTGACAGTGACGATATGTTTTGTTTACAAAGTTATTAAGGTCTTAGAATCGATAGATCACTTGTTTATTAATCCTATCCACAGGATAGGATTAATACACTAGTGATCTGACGATTTGCGTTAGCCTAAGTGGAGTGTGCAAGGTAATGTTTTGCTTACCACTTGTAAACAAAATATTTCGTCACTGTCACTTTTGGTTGGCACGACAGTAGCCAAACATTTTTTGTGTTTTGACAACAGCGGAATCTGGGGCGAAGATTTGGACATTCAAATTAATTGAATCCCCTCACCACACCCACAGTGATTATGGCTGCTGCTATCTGTTCTAAGGGATTGGTTCTGTTGTGGTTAATTCATTGTTTATCGTTGCTCCAGATGTTTGTGAGGATTTGGTCTTTAGTCCTTGTTTAGTGATGCAGTAGTTAACTACACATGCGCCGATCCAGGGGGGTCCAGGTCAATCTGACAAAAAAGCTCTGACTTTTTTTTTTTTTTTTTTTTTTTTTTTTTTTTTTTTTTTTTTTTTTTTCCTCAGCTTATTTTACAGAAGTCAACTGGTTAATTCAAAGAAAACTATCATTTTTCAAGGTTCCAGAGGGGGTCCAAAATTTTCCAGGGGGCGGTCTTACTTTTTCCAGGGGGGTCCAATTGCTTATTCCCTAAAGAAAACCATATAACTTGTGATTTTCCAGGTGGGGGGGGGGTCCGGACCCCCTATCCCCCCTCTGGATCCGCACTTGACTACAGTGTCCTTTTCTAGTTTTGCAATCATCTAGCCGAGGAGGATGGGCCTGGTTGCTCTTCTTTGGTTGTTGTATTCCTGCTCTTGTGTGATTGTTATTGTATCTTCCCCACGGCGCCGTTGGTTGGTCTGCAGTGTGGCATTTCCTGATCATACTCTCTTACTTATTGGTTTGTCTATTTTCTTGTATCTCTTCTTAAAAGCAAAGCGGAACCGTTTGTCGTTTATATGTACATAAATCTGATAATGATTCAAATTTTGACAGTAAAATGTATACTCTTCAGACACCTTTAAATTATAAATAATTATTGACTTATGTTGAGGTAGACATGGAGCGTTATTGCACAGTAACCGTCATATTGACCGACGCGGAGCGGAGGTCAATATGATTAAGTTTACTGTTCAATAACACTCCATGTCTACCGAAACATAAGTCAACAATTGTTTTATTATATAATACATGTATGTTATGCTTTTCCTGCCATTTTAGACTACTAAAACGTTGACGTTACGGATGGATCATGCGAAAATACTTGACGTTCCGACGTCACTTCCCGTAAGCCAGTCAATATTACCTCGTGCCGTGTGCTTTGCAACGTCACGTCCTATGTAGTTTTATTGACTCGAGTGGATATGCATCTGGGCCAATCAGAAGATGTTTATTTATAGATTATATAATAATAATAATAATAATAATAATAATAATAATAATAATAATAATAATAATAATTCTTGCATAGATATCTATTCGTATAGCTGTTTACACCCATTGTCAAATGAACGAAAATCCATGTTCAAATCAGTAGATTCACGTGCTGTTTGAACATGGGTCTGAACTTGAAAATACTTAAAATGAGCCCTGCATTATTATACGGAACGCATTGCGGACCAGACTGATCATTTCGCCGATGTTTTTGTTCGCGAAAACGTTGCGTACGGAAATGACGTTATGACGTTCGAAAGTACACAGCCGACGCCATTTTGTTTAGAGAAATCCAGTGTAAGAAAATGGACGATTTAATGTTTAAGCAGCGTTTTCAGTGCGAATTTAGCTGGAATAAGGTAAAATATGCAAGAATAACGATCACACATGTTTGTTTCATTGCATTAACACTTGCAGGGTCCCTCGGATGATGTTGAACACTCGGCCTATCGGCCTCGTGTTCAAACAGCATCCTCGGGACCCGGCAAATGTTAATGCATGTAAAAACATGTGTGATCCCTATATTATTATTATTATTATTATTATATTTATTATCAGAAAATGTTGGCAACCTCGATTCTAACGCACTTGATTTTGTAACGCGACGTCTGATTGGATAACGTCAAAAATTTGCGACAGTATATCCTGCGATATACTGTCGGAAATAGTTTGACGTCATTAATTACGTCACATCTCGTTGGATGACTATAGCGGCTTTATACGGCTTCAAACGCTCCAATTCGAGACGAAACTGCAGAAGTGCATTAGAATGGGGATAACCATATACAAAATTTTCATTTGGGGAGGTATATCGTCGGATATACGGTCGGAAATTTCATTTGGGGAGGTATATCGTCGAATATACGGTCGGAAATTTAGTATTAACACTAAATTTCCGGAATCGAGACAGTTCACCGACAAGACAGTTCACCGACACGCATTTTGAAGACAGTTCACCGACAGAATTGAAGACAGTTCACCGACAGAATTGAAGACAGTTCATCGACAAATTTTATATTGTATTTATATGGAATGTCACAATTTTCACCATTTATTGATGTTATAATGAACGAAGGCCTAATATAGAGCTAATTAAATTACCTATTTGCTATTGCAATATGATTTTATTAGACATTCATACAACTGCCTATATAGCGATCATTACATTGTCTGTGCTAAATACGTCTTATATCACTAACGTAAAATAAGTATATAAAAATGAAAAGGTAGGCCTTAACAAATCTGTTTCAATATTCAAAAGGAATTCTTTGAATTGCTGGCGAATTACATCAAAAATAATGCACGATTGGCTATAGGATCACATCAATATAGCTTCATGTAGCAATCAAATATCCGTCTATAAATCATTAATCAGACAAACAAAATATCACTTTCTCAACAAATTATATCAACATATCAAATCACATCATAACTCATCAATATTTCTTCACAATGATCAATTATATTTTCGAGCCATATGTCAATAACGTGTTAAAAAAAGTGTCGACGAACTGTCTTCAAAAGTGTCGATGAACTGTCTTCAAATCTGTCGGTGAACTGTCTTCAAAAACCGTGTCGGTGAATTGTCTTGTCGGTGAACTGTCTTGTTCCCAAATTTCCGACCGTATTTCCGACGATATACCGCCCCAAATGAAAATTTTGACGACGCCGTAATACTAAATTTCCGACCGTATATCCGACGATATACCTCCCCAAATGAAAATTTTGAATACAGTTATACCCTAAATGTAAAATGAATTTACGCCATCTCTCTCTCTCTCTCTCTCTAACATGTATTTAATTTTAATTATTCTAACTTTAATGGGAGCGCAGTGGCTCAGTGGTAGAGTGCTTGACTCGAGACCGAAGGGCCGCGGGTTCGAGCCTCACCGGCGTCACTGCGTTGTGGTCCTTGAGCAAGACACATTTATCCTAGCTTAGTACTGGTTAAACCCAGGAAGAACCGTCCCGCATAACTGAAAGATTGTTGAGTGGACGTAAAGAATTAAATCAAACAAAACAAACAAATTCTAACTTTACTTTAAAAAGGAAAACACATTTAGCGATCAACGCTAGTCTTAATAACTGATTAGGTAATAAAATGGACCGCTATAAACCTCTCTATTTGCAATGAAAGTTGCATATTAAGACTCTTACAGCCATCATCTCAAGTGGTCCCAATCTTATGACGAAATCAGATATTTGTGTCCCGTTACATGCTGAAACGCTTGACCCTTGAACGCTCACACAATCCGCGATCATGAATTCGCTTAACAGCTGCATGTTAAGTCAACTACGTTGTATCGAGCAGGGCTGGAACTTACTATTTGGCCATTTTTCCCGGCCAAATAGACGGGGCTGCATTTTTCACACTATTGACACATGTTTCATCCTGCTTTTGAAGCCAAATTTACCAACTCAAGTTAAATCAGAAAAAATACATGGCTTCCGGAGGCAATTCACAAGCAGAAGGGTTTTACGTTATCGCACATGTATTACATGTAGCATTCTAATGCACTTGCTTTTGTAACGCGACGTCTGATTGGATAACGTCAAAAATTTGCGACAGTATATCCTGCGATATACTGTCGGAAATAGTTTGACGTCATTAATTACGTCACATTTCGTTGAATGACGTGCGGCTTTATGCGGCTTGCAACGCTCCAATTTGAGCTCAAACTGCAGAAGTGCATTAGAATGGGGATAACCATATTCAAAATTTTAATTTGGGGAGGTATATCGTCGGATATACGTTCCGAAATCACGTTTTACGGCTCCGCTCGCGCGTCGCCGTAAAACTAAATTTCCGACCGTATATTCGACGATATACCTCCCCAAATGAAAATGTTGAATACAAGTATCCCCTAATTGTGTGACTAAAGCAAGCACTTCTCTTCCCGCAAAAGTCAGTGCTCTAAAGTTCATCAAACATTCACCACATTATTTTGTTTGTGTCCATTTAATAATTTGTGGTCATATCGGGACGTTTCCCGAGTTAAACCATTGCTAAGCAGAGAACTAAGTGTCAACACAGGCTCAAACCAGCGACACACTCGGTCTCGAGTCAATCGTTCTACCATTTTTCATGATTTCTATAGTGCTCTCATTTGGAATAAATGTGTAAGTTATTTATGTATTGTGCATATGTACACAGTAAGATGATAACGATAAATACAAAAAAAAACTAGCAGTTTTTTTATTGTTTAATTCATCGCTGTATTTATTTAGGCCATAGCCACATTTCCCAATGCAGGCGAATACCAAACCTGACAATCAGCAAATGAAAACGGCCTTTGACATGACCGATGGATACCTAGAGCAGCGTAGGCTCAAATCACATTGTGTGCACAATTTATATGAGCCCCAACTTGTTTTAAGTAATCACACCGGATAGGCGGAAAGTAGATCAAAAGTCATTAGAAACAGAGTTTTTGATTGTCATTTGTCGACTGACTGGCGACAAATGGCAATCGAAAACACTGTTTCGAGTAATTTTTGATTCGCGTTCGTCAATTGATAAGAGTGTTTTCGATTGCCGTTGTGGTAATTGGCGCTTAACTTTTTGAGGACTGAGTTTCTAAATGGACTATTCCAAATTATGACCCCAGCGTTAACCATACATTATTCGACGAATAAAGCAAACACATAGTCACTGATAGACTGGAAACAGCCCAAACAGTTGAAACGTGCCTATACTCAGCCAATACCTCATACTAGCAAGAAATTATCCTCTCTAATAGCACTTTAACTCTTTTAAACTGCACAAGTCTAAGTCACTGACCGCATACGTCTTTAACAGAACTCGATTTGACTCCCAGCCCCCAGTCTGTTAGTAGGTACGCGCACGAAATTCAAAAATGAGTGTGACCCTTGTCCCCCATGAGATAATGGGGCGTGTGGGGTTGATCATTAACCGGTTATTTTTGTCAGAGAGAGAGAGAGAGAGAGAGAGAGAGAGAGAGAGAGAGAGAGAGACTTTCCTTGCCACAGGGCCTGTCCACTGCTTGAAAGTATATCAATGCCATTTAGCGGTCGAGGCATACATAGGATGTATCATTCGTTTTGTTTGCACCCGACGTGCGTTTTGTGCGCGTGTTGGTGTGTGGGAGAGACTTGCAACGTTTTATGCTGCTATCATGGCAATTCAGTGACCTGGGAATATTGGGCTTATTGGAAGAGAGATCTATTTCTCTCTCTCTCTCTCTCTCTCTCTCTCTCTCTCTCTCTCTTGCGCTGATGGTTTCCAAACAGGTCAGCTCAATTCTCAAAGGTGACGCTGTGTTGTGTCCTTGAGCAGGAGACCCACGAAGACCCGTCCCGAAATGACTAAAACTGTTGACTGGGACGTCAAGCAAACAGGTTAGAACAATGTATATATAGTGATTTTAATATTTAATTAGATAAAAGGCATCGGGCACTAGTACCAATGTAGTGCTGTTTACCGTCGTATACGTATACCACTTATCCCGGATATCTCTAATAGACTAATACTATACTAATTTTCATAGTAACAGGTAAATGACGGTAAAAATACTACTGGTCAGAGGCAGCTGTATAAAGCACCCAATACCTGGATTAGTATATAATTTTGTTTACAATGATTCTCATCTATCTTTGAACCGACTGTAGTGGCGTTTCCTAATGCCCTTGGCAATGGTTAGCCCCCAAGGAGGGGTCTGTGCTCCCTTGCTCCCTAAAAATAATGCATTGACCTCTCCAAATCCCTGAAAAAAAATCCTCAGCTCCCAGAAATTCTTTTTCCTCTGTTCCCCAAATCCCTAAAATAACTCAGCTTCTCCCCAAACCCCCCTAACTATAAGCCAATTCTCCCTTAAATGTGCTTTTCTTTCTGTAGGATTAAAATTCATACACTTTAAAATTATGAAACTTTACACGAGCGCATGACTTACTTAATATTTTGCGTTATGCATGTAAAATTACAGGGCTAAGCCATGGAATACATGACATATACTGTCCTGCCAGCCAAGAGCGACAGTGACGTCATGTTTTGTTTACAACATTATCAGGGCCTTATAATTGATAGATCAATTGTGTATAAATCCTATCCCTAGGATACGATTAATACACAAGTGATCTATCGATTTGCATTGGATCAAGCGGAGTGTTCAAGTTAATGTCTTACTTAGCGATTGTGAGCACAATAATACGTCACTGTCATTCTTGGTTGGCACGACAGTAAAGACAGGTATAAGCCATGAAATAAGAGGACATTAACATATATGTATTTAAATGAAATGCATGATATAACGCTCAAAGTATGAGGCCATTCTTATCCCTGGTAGAGGAGGTATATAGGAATGCTCTCTAGATTTTATATTTTTTAACTAGGGATATGTCTTTTGTTTTTCCAAGCGGAGGGGCTGATTTTTCCCAACAGTTTAAACTCTATTAAAACCAACAGCTAATCGGTCACCTTACCGTTTTACGATAGTTCAAAAAGTGAAACATAGGGTATACAAAATTCATGTTTTATAAAGTGAAGCAATACTTTGCCGAGACTCCGCAAGTTATTTCACTTAAATAAGACGTGTACTTCTTGTACGGACGAAGTTAGAGAAAAGGTACCCTCATTTCAAAAAGTCACACTTTTTCTACGATATAAACCGCAACACGAATTAACGTTTTTGTTTGCTTGAAGATGTTACTGGCTAGCGTGATATAAGAAGAATAAACCTCAAAAGTTTTGATTCCATCGGACTCGTCGTTTTTGCTACTCAACAACATAAGACACTTTTAGCAGGTTTATCATTGAAATTCAGCTTTAAGCTTTCAATTTACATAGAGACTTTGCACTGCTCTGTACGCTTTATTATCAGCGACACGGCATTGAAATTTTCAGCGATTATTCATTATCACCAGACGTCACCATCCTTCTTTGAGAATTGAAAAAAACACAAATATAATGCTACCAAATCGATTTTCAAACTCTAACATTGAAACTGGAAGTGTACAGTAGTCGTAAAACAATAACTGCAAAAAATGGACTATTCAAGTTCTACTGTGTTTGGCCTACAGTGTTCAAATACAATTAAGTGCATTTAACAATTTTACCAGGAAATACGGGTGAATTTCGAAAATCTCGAAAAATTTTGCGACATTTTAAAAATGCGAAAAAAACATCATAAGCAGAATTTCAATTGTTTGGTAATTTTTCAAGTCGGGCGGACCAGTTTGTAACCACCTAAACGTCAATTTTATAAAAAAAAATAATCTCAAAACCATTTTTTCTTAAAAAAAAGTCGATTTTTGCATTTTAACCCAAAAAACTATGAAGTAAAAGAAAACTGTTCAAAACACTGCTAAACGTTTGCCCATTTTAAGTATATAGGCAAAAATCATTTCAATTTTATACGCGCTTGGTCAGAAATAATGAGTTTGAAAAGTGGCCGATTAGAACTTGGTTTTAGTATATGTTGTTGTTTTCAGACAAAGTAAAGGCATTTTTTTTGTAACCCTAAAAAGTCTTTTTTACAAGTGGTATTAGGCCCTTCACGCATGTTTCACTTCAGCTTCATCAAGTAAGTATTACTTGACTTTTCGCTTACTGTAAAGGCGGCGCCTCATGATTGCGTAATTAGGACTGGTCAACCTTATGCATAGGAAAAAGCTGAAAAGGAGGCGTGGTTTTATTCAAAAGTAATTGTATCATCTTGTGCCACAACCTAAGTCATTATTAAGTCCTCAAAACGCCAGCAAAATAACTGCATCTGAAAATGTCTATTTAACATAAGCAGGGATGCAAACATTGTGGACCCAGATCAGACTGCTCCAATAGGAGCAGTCGGATCTGGGTCCACACTGTTTATCTATGAGGCTTCAAATAGTTTAGTGGACGACAAGAAACATACACTTTGTGATTATGCGATTTAAGGGTTAATAAATGTGAGTTCAGTGTGTATACGGTTAGGATTTTCATGCACGCACGTTTGCGCGGCTCAAAAGCTTATTAACTCTTTACCAAAATATAAATAAAACCTGATTTCCCTTCCATAGCAGATGAAATAGCCGAACCACGCCCAGATATGAATATTAAAGTTGCCGCCTTTACAGTAAGCGAAAAGTCTAATTATATATATGACCAGCATGGTTCAAAGTTTTACTAAAAATCAGCATATTAACTAGGCAGAGAATAACATACCAGGCGCATAAGTAACCTGTAACGATTTGGATTCACACTCGTGCTAGGGATAGGGGTCTGGGGGCATGCTCCCCCGATTTTTTTTTTATAAGAATGGTGCAATCTGGTACATTCTCAGAGTTTCAAAGTACGTTATTATCAACAAAAAAATCACGAGTCTTTAGGGTAATAAATGAACAACAACCAAAATTACTCGCAATGCCTTTCTCCGATATAAATCAACATGAGCAAGTTTGTACAAAAGTAAATACATTGACATTTGACAAGGGGGGAGGGGGGGGGGGGGGTTGGGTGCAGCCTCTAAGATGTCAAAGATTTTTTTTAAAAAATCAAACGAGATGAAGGCTTTTCCTTTAGGTTGAGATTTTTAAATTATCTTTTTTTTTACTTTTGGGCAGGGCTCCCTTAATCCCCAAAACTATGAGCTTGTTTCCCAGCTCCGGTTAGATTGGTTCCCCTCGTTGATAAAGCTCCACTTCCGCTACGCATATAACACGCTGACAAGCTATAAAAGGGAGAGAACCAGTCTAAGCTCCGCTAAGATAATTTACAGTGCTCCCCAGCACCCTGATGCTGACAAGCTATTAAAGGGAGAGAACCAGTCTAAGCTCCGCTAAGATAATTAACAGTGCTCCCCAGCACCCTGAAAATAAATCGCCCATCTTCCCAGCTCCCCTAACCCCTGGGGACCCAATGGTCACCTAGGATAAGCTGATGTTCTCAACAGTACGGCATGCTTGGATGCAATCTAAAATCAAAACTGTTGTATCACCGATCATTGTTAGGTCAAAATAGATACAATTAATGTCCTTGTATCTTGTAAAGTTTATGGAATAGAGACGTGGCTGTAATGACCTTATATGCGAATAAGGCCTTTTTTAAAACTGTCTATAATGTACACATGTATATGATTTGTCACCTTTTGATTCACATGACTCACACTGGTAAATGTATACGTCGATTTGGTGGTATTTACGCGTATTGCCGGTATTTCATAGACCGGAAGTGGTAGATATTGGTGTTAATACTATATAGAAAAGCATGCCATATGCCTGAAGGACTATAGAATTAGATCATTTTTAAGTATTCTGTATGTGCATGGTGATTTATGTAAGCATTTAGGAATTGATTCGAGTACCGATCATCCGTACTCGAATCTATTCCTAAATGCTTACATAAATCGCCATCTGCATGCCTAATACTTAAATTTGATCTAATTCTATAGTCCTTAAGGCATATAGCATGTTTTTCTACATAGTATTAACGCCAAAATCTACCACTTTCGGTCTTTAAGGTACCGGCAATACGCGTAAATACCACCAAATCGACGTATACATTTACCAGTATGACTGTATCAACCATCGTTCTACTTGTCACTCACCACAATATTACATTAATGGAGCTCCACAAACTGCATGAGGGATGCAGGAATAACATTCTGGTACTTCAGTCTGTGCCTCATGACAACCCTAGCCGCTAAACAATCTAGCCTCAGATCCATATGCATTTCAATGATGTCCACTGTGCTATCCATGGTGGCAACATCGATAGCCCGTTCACCATAAATAGTGCACGCGTCTACATGTGCACCGTGTTCGATTAAGCACTTGCTTATTTTACGAATATGGACAATAGAATTACTCTGCTTCGAGATAACATGAAGCGGTGTTTGTTTGGCCTTGTCTTGTGCATTAACGTCAGCTCCACAAGTCAATAGCATTCTGCATATGGGCGTATTAGGAAATAATATAACATTTTGCACATCAATCGTGTTGTCATTTGTAGCACAGTCACAGCACATGTGCAATGGAGTTGCACCACTCAGTAACCTTGGTTTCTGTTGTAAAAAATTATAGACCTCGCGGCGAAGCTGATCATTTTCTTTTGATGTTGTCTTAGTCAGGAGCATCATGCCTATCAGATAAAGACACACTAATATATCTTTGTCATAATTCTCTTTAAACTTAATGTTTTTGTTGTTGTCTGTCTGAATTTGCCTTTTATCTTGGATTAATTCTATAACAGTCTCTTTAAACACCTCCAATAAAGGTGAAAAATTTAAACTTCTTCCATTACGAATCATATGCGCAAACAGTTCAAGAAAACGATCAAAGTCAAATTTTATATCTGAACACCGATGGCAACGTAATGCGAAAAGCCACAAATCGAAACACTTGTCTGGAATACCATTATCAGCAAGCATGGCTCCGGTCATTAGTATTGGATAACATATCTTAGGATTTTTAGTCCCTAAAATCCTTTCAAGTATAGCTAAGGCTTCTATGTACATCGAAAGTTGGTCTTCCTTAATTTCCTCCAAATCACCCAACGTTTGACACTCAGCTGTGCCGATTATAATCGAAGACATTGCAACAAAGCGCTTTTTGATTACATCGTTTGGGTGTGTATACCGTTCTTGCATCGCTGTCTCAAAGAAGTGGTAAGCTCTAGAAAGATTAATATCTCTTCCAAAAATATATGAAGTGCCAAGAAGCTCAAGTGCATCAATTTTATCCTCCCTATTACATTCGGGGAGTGATGAAAGGTATTCAACAATGCTACATTCCTGCTTTATTGCCGCCATCACCAAAGGCGTCATTCCATCATTATTTTTAGTCATTTCCAATCCAGTTTCTCTAAGCAGTTTAGTGATTGCAAAATGGCCTTGTGCTGCGGACATATGGAGAGCTGTTTGTCCGCGGTTGCATACAGGTTCTGGGTCAGCCCCTTCCTCCAGTAAGTATTGAACAATGTGATAATAGCCCATAACACTAGCGAACATTAAACAGGTGTGGTTATTGTTATTGGAGGTATTAACATCCACACCGTGTTCCACCAAGTACTGTACACATCCGAAATCCCCACCATAACACGCTAATATGAAAGGAGTGGATCCTAAATCTGTTAGAAGGTTTATGTTTGCCCCATTTTCAATAAGTTGCTTTACTATTACTTCATGACCCATAAGGGATGCACACCCTAGAGCAGTTACACCACTGCAATGACGATCATTGTAAAGAATAGTTCCTTTCTCGTCTATCTGAGCACCAAACTGACATAGCACATCGACGACCGCGTCATGTCCATTAATAGCAGCTATGATCAAAGGAGTCGTATTTTGTCTATTCATGTCTGTGTGATGATTAAGAACTTCATCTACAATATTTTGTCTAGTGTTTTTCTTCACAAACCCTAATATTAAGGCTGTTCGTCCGTCTCGGGCTGCTTTCCAAACCTCGTATTTATCCCTTTCCATTATATTTAACTACAATGTATTTTGAAATGCCAATTTCACTGATTATATCGTTGATTTTATTTTTTCGTCTCTACATTTTAATATTTTACAGCCAGGCTCACTTCCTTGATGAGTACCATGAAAATTTAAAGATAATGTTCCGTGAACATCCCTTTCCTAAATAATATGGTGGCTGGTTTTTGCCATTTCATTGTTTCGTTTTTTCGTCTTTTCGCCTGGCGTTATGGAGCTTGGAAAAGACGAAATAACGCCACCCGAAAAGACGAAATAACGAAAAACGCTACGCGAAATAATCAAAAGACGAAATAATGCCAGGCGAAAAGATGAAATAACGAAAAGACGCCAGGCGAAAAGACGAAATACGGCGGTTAGTCAAAAATAACTGTGAGTTGGATAACATCTTTGGACTGGTTGGCACTTTTGACGGAAATTTAATACACATATAGAATGAACCTTCGTGCTTCCTTGCAATAGAAGTTGACGTCTTATCACCTTCACTGTGCTGTTGCTAGGCAACCGAAGACCTCTCTTGGCGATGTGCGTTCGTGCTGACGACATTTCTGACTAAGCAGCCATGTTTTAAATCTAAAACAGTATAAAAACATCCCTTTATCTCGCCATTTGTATCAAACAATGTGTTAACAATGATTTGAAGTAGGTTAATAGCAAGTAAATACATTACATGCAATGCTCGTTGCCTAGCAACCAAAATCGATGGAAATTATTTTTTAACAAAAACACCAGATTGTGTTGCTATGGCAACCATTTTTTATGAATATTGAAGATATGCATTCAGCTATTAAAAAGTTACTAAACACAATAGAATGGTCATACGATATGATACTTAGTTAATAAGTTAGCTCTAAAATGAACCGTTATTGGTGGGTGGGGTATATTTGTGGATACAATTTTCCAAAAATTCATATAGTTTTCCTTTTATTTGTGGGATAAATTTCCAACGCTTCAATTACAGTTGTTGCATTTAACAAAATACATTAAACTCTTTCTTTGCAACAAAAACACAAGTTGATGTAGATTAAATTTTGTATAGTGTTTCCATGGCAAAGTTTTATTCCAGCGTGAACAAATGACACTATTTCACATTCTTTGGGTGCTATGTAACAGCAATCTATACTTTGCATGGTCTTGTATATTGCATATTCTGACGCAGGACAGTTTATTGCATACATGTGCCAAATTTGACTAGTTAGCGTCAGACTGCGCAAGAGTTATGGATCAACTCTCAGTTATTTTTGACTGACCCCTGTAACGAAACTCGAAAAGTCGAAATAACGAAAATTACCTATTTACAAACTTAAAGCTGCTGGTGTTTCAGGAGACGTCAAAAGATGGTTTCAAAGCTACCTCTCAGGACGCCGGCAACGTGTAGTGCTTCCAGGCAGTTTCTCAGAATAGGTCTACATCAAAGCTGGAGTGCCACAAGGCTCTATACTTGGCCCTCTATTGTTTTTATTATATATTAATGATAGTGTTAAAAATTTTGGATCCAATATCCGCTTATTTGCTGATGATACTAGTCTCTTCATCATAGTGGATAATCCTACAACTGCTACTCTTTGTCTTAATCTGATCTTGAAACTCTCTCTCGTTGGGCTTCTATCTGGTTAGTCACTTTCAACCCTTCCAAAAACGAATCTCTTCTAATTTCTCACAAAATCAATAAGCCAATTCATCCACCTTTATATATGCAAAATGGACAAATTTAAGAAGTTTCCTTCTCACAAACACTTAGGCTTATACTTCTCTAACGATTGCAGCTGGCACCAACATATTGATTATATTAAGCAGAAAGCCTGGTTTAGAATTCACATTATGCAACTTAAATTCAAGCTGGATCGCAAGTCTCTTGAAACTATTTAACATTCATCAGGCCACTTCTTGATAATGGGGATGTAATATGGGATAACTGCACCCAGTATGAAAAGAATGAACTCGACAAGATCCAAAACGAAGCAGCAAGAATCACAACTGGTACTACAACAAAACTAGTTTCCTTAAACAAGCTATATAAAGAAGTTGGATGGCAGACCCCCTGCACAGACGACGACAGGATCATAAAATTACCCTCTTTTATAAGATGTTTAATCAACTCACACAGGTGTCTTTCCTTTTGCTTTCAAGAACAAACATCGGTTCGAAAACTTTTTTTTAGTTCATTATGGAAGGTATGGGTACTCTGTGACTTTTTGAATGTGAGTTGTCTCAGAATTATCGCGATGTCCCGGCAATCATAAGCCTCAACGTTTCCATTTTCTTATTGAATGCAAGCTAAATGACGGGATTTGTCAAATTTATTTTTCACATAATGAAAATATCCAATTTTCGACATAAATTAGCATTTAAGCAGGTGGTGCGTTTTTAAAGTCCTTCAGTATATATACATCTATATTACAGGTTTTCAGTCTTCCAATTTGTCTGTGGTGTATCACCCACCCCTACCCCTGCCCCAGCGTAAGTGATATTCCTAGCCTTTAAGTTGATGTTATCATTTTTCTAATTATTGTATTTATTCATTATATCTTCACAAAGTTGCATGTTTTCGTGTTTTTTTTTTCTTTTCTGTTCTTACACTCTTTTTGTTTTCATATGAATATCGACCACTCAATATGCTAAACTAATACTCAACTTCCGCTAAAGCATACGCACACTGGTAAATGTATACGTCGATTTGGTGGTATTTACGCGTATTGCTGGTATAGGCCAGTCCAGGTAAATCAAATATGGGCCTGACCTGGACAAAATTCGAACAGAAATGAATCATGCAGCATTGAATAGGGAAAACACTCAGCTATTACAGAAAAAAAGTCGCAAGAAAAAAAATCAGTCGAATTTTTTTATTTTTGGGTTTAAAGTTGCTTTTTTGTTATTTTTTGGCGAATTTTGAAAATCTTTTTAAAATATGCTATTTTAGCAAAATCTGAATTAAAAAAATGAATTAATTGAGCAGTAGGTACTTTTTCTACGTATATTCATGGTGAAATTTATAAATAGGTTTATATTATCGGATAATACACGTCATTTCCGTACTGAAATAGCCATTTGAGAACAGCTACTCAGGCATTGTGAATTAAAAGTTAAAGCGTGCTAATTGCAAGAGTGATGAACATTAGTGCAATATTAAATAATATTAATAAAAATGAATAATGAACTATTTTGTCATTTAAAAGAAATATAATCTGATACAATAGAACCAGTAAATGACAAATTTTGAGTCCATGTCGACACTACATTGCATACACGCAAAAGAACAATAAGCAGACCTTAGCCGAGATACAATTCACAAACAGCATTCATCATTTGTCAGTGGCGTAGCTGAGGCATTCTATAGAATTGGCACTTAGATCGAGGTCTGTGGTCTCTCCCCCCGGGGGCTGGGCCCTGGCGGAACATGGTTATAGAGCATTCCACGGGGCTAAAATTAGCTCCCAAGACACAAAATTGATACTGTTTGCTTCATTTTTCCTTCCAACTTATCACAGTTAGTAGCTAAAGGCCTTTTACTGACAGCAACGAGTTGTACGCACGTTTGTTTATGCATATACGTAGATACGCACCTGATTGTTGTCACCTAATACTGGTTGTAAACCTGGGTAATACGCAAAAAATAAAATAAATGAAAGATTAATATTATCAACAAAGCTGTACATGTGGAACATTATGGTACCCATTTTAAATATGATACGGTCCCAGGTGACATATTTCAGGCAAAGTTACAGCTAAGATACAGCCATATATAAGATTCAGCAGCAATCAAATATCACAAGTAAGGTGTATATGGAGAGTCAAAATTGTGTATTTTGTGTGAAATCTCCTGAAGATGGTAACACAGTAGAACGGGGATGTGACACTATCAATCAAGCAAGTGAGAAAAGATGTGATAGCATTGAAGTGAAACGAGATTGAATCCATAAAGAATGCAGGAGGACATACGCAAAAGAATACAGTATGATAATAGACAAAAAAGGTAAATAAATCAAATAAAGTTAGATAGGGAAGGAGGCAAAGATCAGGAATCAATACATCAAGTTCCACCCTGGCCCAGGTCACCATATGGGAAAGTGACAAAAACACAAAAAACATCACATACAAATAAGCAAAGAGCCCACAGGGCTGCAAAAAATGACATGGTAGAATGCCAATGACAAATACAACTAACAAAAAATGATCCACAGAAAATCTTGGTTTGAGATCAGGATCTGCAGTCTTCTATGACACTTAATGTTTATTTTGCTGCAAAACTATTCAATTACATATGTTTAAAGCTGAATCACAAAGGTCAGAGAAACATCTTGCATACAAAGTAAGATTTGATTCCTTCCAACAAGAAATAAATGCCAAGTGCCTAGAGAGGAAAGGCAATTGGGCAAGTGAAGTCCTAGCTCGCATAGAGTACTCAAGAAGTTTGGTAGCTTCTAACAGCGTATACCACAAAAGATGTAGCATTAAGTTTAGATTGGAAAGATACCAAGATGAAGATTGTTATGAACCTGCTACCAAGAAAAGCAACACTGTATCTGGTCGATTTTTAATATTCAACCAGAAGATGTCATTTGCAAGCTGTAAATTATTAACAAGAAAATGATCAGGAACACATTATAATCCAAGATTTAATAACAAAATGGGCAATCTTTCTGAAAACCTATTTAATTTCAAACACATAAAAAAAGGAAATTACCTGATTATTTCGGTGATAGAGTTATAAATACAGAAAAGAAGGGCAAGCCAAACATATTCACTTTTAGAAGCACTGCTTGTAACACACTTCACAAATATAAAAGTTTGCCTAAACCAGAAGACCATGAAATACAAAAGTAAATATTGAAACTGCAGCAAAGCTGATACAGTCTGATATAAAAGCTGTAGAAACTAGAAAAGATATATACTCCTCTGCTGAATTTATTTCAACACCTAAAAAGTTTAGCTTATTTGACTTTAAAAGTCTTTAAAATACTACTAATAAAGACCTTTTATTGATAATGAACACACCATTAAAACAAGCAGCTGCCGACTGAACCATCATGTAAGCAGTGAGACAAAGAGCTGTCATTGCCCCCCCCCCCTTCAAATACAGTGTATGTCATTTCTTACTTTGGTGTGCAACTGCACTTAAAATTTGGGTCCAGTTTGCTCATAAAAACATTGCACGAACTTGGTTTCTGTTCATCTTATCAAGAAGTTCAGAAGTATCACCAAAGTCCTGCTGTTTCACAACCTCTTGAGACTCCTGGCTTAATGCAGTGTCAGTTTCTACAGTTTGTGGCAGACAAAAATAGATCACACTTATCAAACTCTTGATCATCTAAACACATTCCACAGTATGGGTATGATATCAGCTGTCAAACTTGGTATTAAATGTACATCAAGAATAATTCCCTGTGGAGCAGTAACAGCTGAGGATGTTGTAGTGGTAGCCTGGCAAAGTAGATTTTCACTTTAACAACAATGTGAAATTCAATATCAAATATGAAAAACTTCCTGAAATTGGCAAAAAATGATAATTTCAGGAACATTGATATACTTGGAAGATATCATGGCTGCTTCACCCTACAACTCCAGCCTGGGATGTACTAGGCACTTGGTTCATCATGTGGAATATCCGAGTCAATCTTCAATAAATTTTCTGCTAAAAGTAGACATGGATCCTACAAACGTGTCATGCTTATATTCGACGCGATCCTACACTTTGTTGCAGACCAGGAAAACAAATAAGGA
The DNA here is from genome assembly GCA_964019695.1 of Loripinus fragilis. Classification (NCBI taxonomy): domain Eukaryota; kingdom Metazoa; phylum Mollusca; class Bivalvia; order Lucinida; family Lucinidae; genus Loripinus; species Loripinus fragilis. The sequence goes on from OZ026531.1 coordinate 30,774,690, forward strand.
GTGAACCTGTTTAAACATTTGATCAGCCCCTTATGATGAAGGCATAACATTTTTCTTTCAATTTTATATTTTACATAACATTAGTTGTCAGCAAACAACAATAAATCTTGACTGTGGTGTAATATGACAAATTGCCCCTCGTAAGATTTGTCAGTGGACACAAAGTGTATATCTAGTGTAAGCTGTCAAAGTAAGTATTTGTACATTGTTTTTTTTAGATATTAAATTTGAAAAATAAACAAATTTGGTTTGACATAAAACTGTGAGTAGGAAATAAAATGTTGATATCGTGTGTATATAAGTTAATGTGTGTAGTTAAATAAAATATCAATCATATTTGCTACTCAATTTGATTTCGAGGGAAAGTACAATATTCAAGCATGCCAAATTTTTATTGTACATTTTTTGGCTAATATATACGTATTTACCCCCCTTGTAGACTGTCACCCTGCCATGGTAAGGGGGCTTGAGTGCCTCGATGATTCCTTGAGCGTTATTGTTGCATTATAGTTTCACATTCATTAAGGAGAGGTCATGTGTAATAGGTCAGACTAAGAACAGTCAAGGTTTAATTTTTTTTATTAAATCCATATACAAATCATTAAATAGGTTAAATACTGCTTAATACGCATATGCGCTACCACAGATTATCATATACATATCAAATAGGTTATTATTATGTGTGTGGGTACATGATAAAGTGTAATTTTCATAGAACTAGCATTGTTACTCATAATGTGCAGATCTGGAAAGCGTTTTGTGATTAAAAAGTGTGAAATTTCTATTTTACTTTAAAACGGACCTTTTTGCGAAAATGGGGTTTAATTGTTGTTATCAATTATAAACATATGCAAGACAGACATCAAACGCACAAGCATGGCACACTTTCAGCTTTCACTGAAACAGTAAATAGCCAGGGAAATTATACCCCAAAATCAATAAAATTTCAATTTTTAACCCAAAATATCTCCAATTCATTTTTTTTCTTGGGACTTTTTTCTGTGCATCTTAAGACTTTGACCTGGCCATTTTAATAGGTCTCATCTCTGTTCGAATTTTGTCCCAGTCAAACTGTACTGGGACTGGAATAGTACTTCATAGACCGGAAGTGGTAGATATTGGTGTAAATACTAATAGAAAAAACTTGCCATATGCCTAAAGGACTATAGAATTAGATCATTTTTAAGTATTCGGCATGCACATGGCGATTTATGTAAGCATTTAGGAAAAGATTCGAGTACCGATCTGAATGATCGGTACTCGAATCTATTCCTAAATGCTTACATAAATCGCCATGCACATACTATCTAATTCTATAGTCCTTTAGGCATATGGCATGTTTTTCTATATATGATTTAACACCAATATCTACCACTTCCGGTCTATGAAGTACCGGCAATACGCGTAAATACCACCAAATCGACGTATACATTTACCAGTGTGATACATGTAACAAATACATTATGAAGGGGAGAAGAACTATATAAGCCTTGCTTTCGTTTTAATCCTTTATATTGTTTACATATGTATGTATGTATACTGTAATTATGTGTGTTTTATTCGGACTAAAGTATGTTTAAACAAAATAACGAAAAGACGCCAAGCGAAAAACCGAAAAATAATAGCTTAAAATTATGTTACTTCACATGGCGTTTTTTACGCCATTCCGCGCTCGTTTTTCGTCATTTTGCGTTTCGCATTTCTTTATTCCGTCTTTTCGCTTGGCGTTATTTTGTCTTTTCGTTATTTCGCGTGGTGTTTTTTTTTCGTTATTTCATCTTTTCGCATGGCGTTATTTCGAACTTTCGCCGCGCCATAACGCCTGGCGAAAAGACGAAAAAACAAAATAACGAAATGGCACAAACCAGCCACCATAAAATCACATGACGGTTGTTAATCTCTTGTCAGATAACATAGTTTTTGTCGTACATACTCTTTTTGCATGTACAATGTACGGACTTGTCTCGGTAAAGCAGCAGGTAAATTTTATTAGGGTTTGTGTGATTGAGGCTTTACGTCCCAGTCAACCATTTTCAGTCATGTTAGGGTGGCTTCCTATGTTTGTGGACTCAAGGACACAACACCACGCCCCAGGCGAGATTCAAACCGCGAAATTGCAATTATGAGTCCAAACTCTCTCAACTTAGCTATCGGTCTTCCCGCAGCAGGTAAAGTTTCAGATCCGATCTTGCAAAGTATAAAGTTTATTGGGTCCGAGAAGATACCAACTTTTGATACCAATTTGCAAAGTCAAAAAACGGTACTAGTTAACTTTAGTTTTTCTCCCCAATTTTGAGTTAGTTGAATTATTTCCGAGCTTTGTCTTGTATCCGTCTGGTACTCACTATTCATTAAAAATTTAGCCCATTATTCATCTTATTAAAATTTTGGATTATTCATTAAAATAAGAGCAATTATTCATTAAAATTATTCATTAAAATACCAATATTTCTACGGACGAGGCATTGGTCAAAATAATGCTTAAAAATTTAGTTATGTTTTAAGATTCGAGCAAGCGAAGCGACAAAGAAAAAATTCTGTATTTTTATCCCATAAATTAAATTTTAGAGTGAAAAAGTAGAGGTGTTAGGAAAGTTTCAAGAAAAAGTAAGGAAATGTAGGAACACAAGGAAAAGTAGGGCCTTTCTGAAAGCCTGATTAATCAATTTTCTATCAAATAAGCATGATAAAAGTTGTTACAATAAAACCTACAAAACAGAATAACTTTTGTAAACTGAGAAATTAAGTGGCCTGATAAGAGTTTAATTTATAAAAACCGAGCGAGCAAAGCGAGCGAGGAAAAATGTTAATGATTTTATTGGAACATTTAAAACATGACCCCCCTTGCTGGGAAGCCAAAGTTATTGGCGACCCCCTACTAGCCACATGGAAATTCATATGAACCCCCAATTTTTTAGCCGCCCCCTGACACTTAATAATGAGTGGTCCTTAAAAATTGAAAAAAAAATATGTATGATAACAGTATTAGAGTTCTTTCACTCTGCTACACACTGTTCCATAATCTTCTAAATTGTGCAAAGTTTCATCAAAAATAGTAACTGTATACACATTATGAAAACATGTGCACCAACTCAATATACTATGATCTTTAGGGATTGCAATTGTCAAATGAATGAAGGTGATTTTTCTTATTGTTACTCAAAACATAGATTGTGGGTACTTGATAGAACTGCATCAATGCGTCGGTTCTAATGAGTATCCACATTCTATGTTTTATTGTTAAAATAAGTACCCTTGTACACCCAAGTTTTGCTGTATAAAATGGGGTTCAAGGGGTCTGTTTAAATTTAATGTGCACCCACAATCTATGTTTTGAGCAAAAGTAAGAAAATATCAAGGGTTTTCGACTAAAAATAGACATTTTTGCAGCTGAACAAAAACCGACTGAGTACAAATAGATAAGATAGACACATTTTTTGATACGATTTATCAATAGATTTTGAGGCAACTCACCAACACTTTATGAGACAATTCACTGATATATTTTGAGACAACTCACAGACACTTTATCATCTTTATGAGACAATTTAATTCACAGACACTTTAATGATCTTTAATTCAAAATCTAAAAAATGTTGTTGGTGAATTGTCTCAGAAAATGTAAATGTTGAATTGTCCCAAAATCTATGTTGGTGAGTTGTTTTCTCTATAAATTTTCTAAAATTCCCCGAGTCACGCTGTAACGGTAACGGGTCGTTTTGGCCCCACCCAGGGCACTTTGGCATGGGTCATTTCAGTCCGAGTCATGAAAGGGCCCTTTTCATTTCAGCCTGATTTTTTCACAAAACTGAACACCTGCCAATCTGTTCATTCATACACATATAATAATACATTCATTATCACTTTCAGACTTTGTGAACAGAGTCTGCTGTTTTCTAATAATGTAGGTTCTCTCTATTTCTGAGGGATCTGTTTTTTTCCAGATTGTTTTGGCCAAAACGACTAAAGGGCGAAATGACTCTCTCTGAAAATTGGCCGAAATGACCCACCCCCTAAATCTGGATGAAACAACCCAGGACAAAACAACCCGGGGCCAAAACGACCTGCATTCCGCAGTAACTCGCCTTTTAATTATTCCCCACACGATCCTATCAATGAAGCTCTTTCCAAGTCCGACTGAGCCTGTGTTTGTATCAGATGATTTTCACCTTTTCCGTTGTTGATTTGTAATCTGAAATCTTGAGTTCAGAGTCTGGAACCCCTAGTTAATGTACCTGCTCCTTTATTCCCAAAAAGGTAATAATATGCCTGCGAAAACTCATTATATTTTCGTGTTCTTTGGAATTTATAACCATTCTGGACGGTCCCTACTTCTTTCACAGTTTTGCGATCAGTATCATAGAATGTGAGCACAACAGGAACCACATGATTACTTCCTGTGTCTTTTTCTTGAGTTTGTTGGGACTTTTCTGTTTCAATCTCTATTTCAGATGCCATTTTGTAATGATTCTCGCTAAATTATACTTAAGACCAAAAGTAACTTTACACTGTTATTATATATACCTTTTCTGGGTATTGGTGAGTGGTATTTTAAATGTGTTTAATTCATATTAAAGTTCAATCAATTATTCATTTGACCTTTTAAATTTCATGTTTTTGCTGTCATAAATGCAACCACAATGCCCTAATGAAAGAAGCAAGGGGGCAAAATAAACTTTTCCAAAACGCATCACCTTTGATGTGTTGCTGTAGCTTTGCAATTGGACACTTTTTAATTTTGAAGAACCAGTATGAGAGACAGGCTATTGAATTGTTGTTTAAAGTTAAAATCAGCCTGGATCGCCCTTGGAGTAACACAAATTAGAGTTGTGTTTTTACGTAATGCCCCTTTTTGTGAACTTTACAATGCTTTCAATGGAATTTCCCATAAGAAATTGTTTGCCGTTTTTCTTCCAAATCGATGGGAATATTTATCAGATTATCTCGTCACAAACTCAGGGCAGAATACCCAACAAATCGCTAATAAAGAATCCAAATGCCATCTGAGATAAAGCTTTTAGCAGGGACTAAAAATAACTATTGTTTTAATTCAAAGGGAGATAATTTCAAAGTACACCAACTTTAAGATGCTGCCAAACACAAACCATACGCCAGAGACAAAATGTCTTTCAGTATTTTAAATGTGCAATCGATGGCCCTTAAAATAGCGTGTTCAAATCCTAGGCTTACTTTGGATTTTGTTAGGAAATGCTGATTTTGTAATTTTATTAAAAGCACAGATAACTCGAAAGAAGATTAATTTACCTAAGTTGTTTTTCGTGAATTAGGTTAGGGCGGGTACCAGCAACTCATTGCAATATTTAATTTGGTAAAACTCAAAAACAGTAAAGATATATTCGGTAGTCCAAAGTGTAAAGTTTCTTTTGGCTTTAAGTATATGTCCCTTAGTTGACTGGGTTTTATAAATTGTAGAATTACCTATCATTTGTGGTTGTTTTAGCGTAGTTATCTGATAACCACTCACTTACAAAAGGGGGCAATAAAAACTGAGGCAATACTTTACAAATTTAGGCTTTAACAAATGCAATGCTTTTCATAGCATACATTCATTATTCATTAAAATCTGGTTATTCACTATTCATTAATTTTTCTTCTATTCATTAAAAAATAGATAAATCCAGATGCGCACGTTAGCACAAAAATAAATACATTCATATTTTACATGGGGGTCTGGGGGCAATAGCCCCCTGAAGCCAAAGAAATGTAAAAAAGTGGAGGTTTTTCCTTTTTACATCAAATATTGCATACCAGGTGCGTAGATAGCCCTGTAATGATGTAGATTGAGATTCGTGCTAGGTGGTGGCGGGGAGGGGGGGGGGGGTCCAACCTAAGAATCAACAATTCTAAGGATAATTCCCCACAATAGTAAAAATTATTCGCGATATCAGTCACAAATACCAATCCAGATTAGCATGTTAGGACGAAAGTAAAAACATTTAGACTATCAAAGGGGTCGGGGGGGGGGGCTTCCTCCCATAAGCCGAAGATTTGAAATAAAAAATCAAACGAAATGAAGGCTTTTCCTTTAAGATGAGATTTTATTTTTACTTTTTTGCAAGGCTCCCTAAATCCCCAAGACTATGAGCTTGCTCCCCAAATCCCTGTAAATAATTACTAGTGCTCCCCAGCTCCGTGAAAATAAATAGCCATTCTCCCCAGATCCCCAACCCCCTGGGCCCACTGTAAAGTTCCTAGTTAACGGTTCTGGAACTGGTGTTTGGTTTGGTCGATGCTTTTCTGCATCTTCCGTTCTGTTGTGTAGACCCTGGTCTAATTGCTTGTTGTGCCCTCTGTGGCACTGGTATTGTAAATTCGGAAATTTTCGCGAGGGTTTTATTTTCGCGAAACATGCGAAGTTTCGTGAAAATAAATTCCTCACGAATTGGCGAAATCACTCTGTCGTTGACTGATATAGGTATATCACGCCCTTGTCACGAATTTTCAACGTCACAAATAATATTATTTAAGAAATAGATCAGCTCCAGCAGTGAATTGTTGAGTAATAATTCACTGTTTGGAGGTCAGTTGTAAAGAAGATCAAATCACGAGCGCACAGCGCGAGTGATTTATCTTCGTACAACTGACCGACAAACAGTGAATTATTATTCAACAATTCACGCACTGGAGCTGATCTATTTCGATTCTAACACAGAATAATCGACAAAAACACATTCGAAGTCCTCAGCTTCTTCCAACCTTCCGCCATTGCACTGAAGAACTCCCGCCAATACTTAGACTACGTCGCATACGTTTACATGTAATTGTAACGTCTTTCAAGCGTAAAAACGACGTTACACCGTCTAACGCCATGAATGACGTCATTTTCCAGTAACGTCAGCTATCACACACTTTCGCTGTGAATTATTGTCCGATATATCACAGTTTGTTACCGTTGGCTCTATAGGCGAGGTGTGTTAGAATTAAGAAATAGATCAGCTTTAGCAGTGAATTGTTGAGTAATGATTCACTGTTTGGAGGTCAGTTGTAAAGAAGATCAAATCTCGAGCGCGTAGCGCGAGTGATTTATCTTCGTACAACTGACCGACAAACAATGAATTATTACTCAACAATTCACGCACTGGAGCTGATCTATTTCGATTCTAACACACAATAAACGACGAAAACACATTCGAAGTCTTCAGCTTCTTCCAACTTTCCGCCATTGCACTGAAGAACTCCCGCCAATACTTAGACTACGTCGCATACGTTTACATGGAACTGCAACGTCTTTCAAGCGTAAAAACGACGTTACACCGTCTAACGCCATGAATGACGTCATTTTCCAGTGACGTCAGCTATCACACACTTTAGCAGTGAATTATTGTCCGATATATCACAGTTTGATACCGTTGGCTTTATAGCCGAGCTGTGTTAGAAGTATGTTTTAACGCTATTCTCGACAATTTAATTCTCGCGAAAATTTCCGAATTTACAGTATTTGGTTTCTATGTATGTATACTATGCACACTAAGTTTAGCTATTGTTTTGTATGGGTGAGCCCATCCACATCAGATCTCAAGTTTCATTTGCTGTAATGAAGATATAAGCGCCGATCATCTGACAAGAATGTCTATTTAAAAAAATACAAAATTACCAAACGATGCGACCGTAATAAAGTGACGTTAAATTTTAAGACTAGCGGGTAACGTAGGTATTTCTGATCTTTGGGGGAAGCCAAAACCATTTTCAAGCGATTGTTTGGTCACTGAAAACCAAAAAAGCATAGTAAATGTTGTAATTTTCTGAACCTTCTCAGAAAAATAAAGGATCAAGTTTCACAATTTGACGTTTTTATTAATGCTTTTACGTTATCGCCTTTCAACGGTGTTTCTAGTCGGGTTTTTCTTGAACCATATTCACAAGTTAAATTGTTTGATGCCTTCCAAGACATTCAGACAGATAATGTTGAATGAAACATCTAGATAAAATCTAACGTCACCGTTATCTCGCAAATGCGTCGCACTATTTTAATCAATCACAAGATGTTTTACATTGTAAGCAAATGATATCTTTGTAAACTGACTCTCTGTTGAATTGAAACGCCAATTAACATTAGAAGTTCAATCAAATGATGACTACGTTTTGACGTCATTGATGGCAGCTGATTTTTTTCAGCATGAAATCTCTATAATACCTGTCACATAACCAATAGTTTTTATAGGCGTATGATGCATGAGGATGATGAAAGACCACCAACGAAAAATCACATGCTTATCATTTTAGCATTACATACAATGGGTGTGAATTTTGCTAACGGACCCCTCCTGCAAGTCTTTCTCATCCCAAATACATAACAATTTAAAGGATGGCGTCGGTTTCATTTGCCTAAGATCCTGTTCTCGTCATTGCAATAGAAATGGTTCGATATTGCAAAAAGATGAGCACAAACAGATGCGAAACATGAGAAATTGCTAAGACGTTGCGTCAGATGTTGGTGTTAATTTCAAAAACGTAGGGGTCCTTTCTATTGAATGTTCTCTATTTCACTTATTTCATTATACATTTTTACAAACTATACATCAAAGAAAAAGTTTTTAATTATATTTTACATTGATGAAAAACGAAAGACAAATTAAGATACAAAGAAAAAGTTATCGCTAACATGTTCCGTATAAATTGCCGATTTTTTGCATGTAGAAACGTAACAGAAATCGTTTGACGGAGTGTTTCTAAATCCAAAAGTTTTAACTTATAATGCATGAAATCTTGTAATTTTCACCGCAGAGCTACTTTTTGTGCTTATCCTCACGACGACATGCGCGAAATTGGCGTTAATCGGCAAACTAACCAGAAATAGCCAACCAAGCAAAGAAACGGAACGTGTAGAGATTTAAAGAAAACGTTGAAAACATGGGGTCTGGGTATTTATATTGATGTATTACTTTTTAGTGCCTCGTGTTTTTGAAATTCGAAGTATATCCCAAAAATGCGTTTTCAAAACAGAATTAAAATTTGGATTTATTCTTGATTTTTTTCTATATTTAGAGCAAAAATTTGTTATTTTGCTATGTCTAGCAAAAATGTCACACTCACGCAAATGGCGTCTTCAGAAATATGGGACATTAATTCAATACTAAATGAAAAGGTGTTTCTTCAAACTTATTTTTCTCTAAATTAGATATGTAAATGCGTTTTTCATATATTTTATGCTGTTTTTAAATTAAGAGAAATTGTTAAATATTGAATAAAATATCGCAAAAATGCTTTGTCTAGCAAAAATGTCACAGACGCCGTGTTTTTTTACTTTGCTAATCGCGTCGTAAAAACTTTAGCATTTTAGCTTTATAATATGCGTAAATGCCAAAAACTTAATCGCGCATTTTCTTAAAACTTATATACTTATATACTGATGCATTAGCATAGTCTTGTAGGACACTGTCCTATATAAAGTAATATAAAATAGGTCACTGGCCAGAATTAATTCGAGAAATCTGAATATTCAGTGACCTTTACCCCTGTTTTCAGGAATATTCAGGAAATATATCACAGGAGCTTGAAATTCGATCCTTATTCACTCCTATAGCCCCTTAACCGAAAGCTCATAATGTCATTACGCAATGATGACATTTAAGCTTTTGGTTATGAGGCATATACATGTAATTTAAGGACCAAACTTCAAGCTCCTGTGTATATATACAGCCACATAGCCTGTCTTCAGGCCCTGTATTAAGACATCTAAATGAAAGTTC